>OU612059.1:160546471-161294875 GCA_914767635.1 Melanostoma mellinum
CTATAACTTTTAAAATTGTCGCCGTTTTTTTTTTAAATGACAATTCTTTTCGGTTTTTGGATAAACCGGTGAACACGCTCAATGCAATTTGAAGCGAAACATTAGGTTTGTTCGTTGAAGCCCTGGGGTTGCCCTAGGGTTACCACAAGCTTTTTGCTGTGGCGATTTGAGGGCTGTCAAATGGCATGTATTTATTTTTAATGACAGGGATGTGTGGTGATTTGTGGTTTAGCGATTTTTGAGGACTGGAAAACCCGGTTTTTTTTGACAACTCATAGGGTTGTCAAGAAAACCTGGGTCAACCCTGGGGAAAGTTCAACGAACAGAACTAGTCTAAAGGCCCCGACCCAATGAATCCGTTGCGTCCGTTCGCTGCCGGATTCAACTGACAGCAGTTTTACCGGACACAACGGATTGGACGCAAAAAGTCAATAGTTGGGCTACTTTTTCCGTTGCGTTCGTTGCATCCGATGCTTATGGGTCACCTCTCATCAGATCGTGTGTATTTAATCGAGCTGTCATTTGAATCCGGCAGTGAACGGACGCAACGGATTCTATGGGTCGGGCCTTCACATTATATTTATAACTCGCCTTATCCGAAAGCTTAAAACAAATGTGTTTAGAATCGTGTTTTCCAAACATAGAAGTTGCCTTTTCTCATTCGCAGTGGCGAACGTTCTTTTTCAATATTGAAACTTTTTAAAAATGTTTCAAGGAACACTGTGAACCAAGAACGTCTCAACAATCTCACTTTAATGGTCTCTAAGCAGGATTTTGAAGTTTATATTGAAAGTAGTGTTATCTCTAAATTTGCCCAAATTAAGTCTTAAAAAGTAAAGGCAAACCAAGGGTCTCTTAACAGAATTTTCTACAGGGCCCGCCCCGCACTGGCCTAGTCCGCCACTGCACAGTGGTTTGCAGAAAACCAAAAGATGACGTAGTGGACAGGTGAGGCTAGTGCTGTATGCCCCCAAGATGTTCCATCAGTAGTTCAAAACTATTACAGACGCTTTCAACCGAAACGAGGCTGTCTAGAAGTTTTGGAAAGATTCTGGATGAAGTTTTGTGAATGATTGAATGAACCTTGTCACTCATACATAAATGTTAGTTAAGAGAACAGGACTTTATTTGATCGAATGAAAATATAAAAGAACTCACCTAACGAACTGAGTGCATTTTCCTCAATAGCCGCCAAACTGCTGTTGTGTATGGTTAGATGACGAATATCCAGGGCTAGAAAAACGAATCCTTGCAACTTTGGCAAGTTGTTGTGACGAAGTTTCAAATAAAATATAATTGGGCTTTTGCCCTTCAAAATGCCCATTGCTTTATTAATGTGCTGCAGATCTGTCGTTTCACACAAGATGTCCAGTCCATTCTTCTTTACGGTGCAAATGCAAGGTGAAATATCGCTCTGTTCAGGGCAAACCTGTTGCTGTGGTGTGTTTTGAGCATCGGTTGCCGTAATTCCAACTATCAGCATCAGAACAACGGTCACATATCCACCAGCGGCGAAGATCACTCTCGTGTTTTTCATATTTGAAATCATCTCTCCAGTTTAGAGCTTATCTGTGTATCTGCAGACAAAGAAGCAACAATAGCGCGAGAAAGAAAAAAACCGAACAAAAGTTAAAATAGATTAAATTAATCTGTTGAAGTATTTGCACTAGAATAAGCCACTTCATAACATCAATCAAGGCAAATGTGTGTTCTGTGTTGTTATATGTACCATGCCCAAGCATCTGAACTGTGAAAGCATTGTGTCATATCATATTCTATACATTTACTTTGCACATAGCTTACATGCATAAGCTGAGCATGATACATGTATAAGGTCATCGATTTGTATATATGTACAAAGGAATATGTATTTTTGTGTGTTGCGCAATCCAATTTTTGGCAACATTTATTATACTCTACTAATGCAAAGAAAAGAAAAGGAAATAAGTGTCCCATTACTCACCAAAGGCTAATTAAAACGCACAGCTTATGTTGCTGGAAGTTTTTATGGCGCTATCTCGATGGTCAAAACTTCGACTTCGACTTCAAAGAAGGATCCAAACGGGTACACAAATCATTATTGGCAGAGTTAACGTTTATCTAAACCCAAACACGAGCACTTGTCTTGAGAGAGGTGATTTCAAACAGAAAAGTGTACCTATTCACATTTAGGACCAAGCCACCACTGCTATTCACCTGGCATAGGTAATTGCAATATACTTATTCACTTAAGTAGCTACTATTACCAGTTGCTTTATTTTTAATTTTCTATTCAATTTGAGGAGAAGCGGAAGCGTTAAAACCACATAACGACCAGCAGCAAGAGACGACGGACGACGTTTTGGTTCACGGAAGTTTAGGGTCAACAGTGTACGATGACGAGAGCAAATCACATTCACAAGCAGCGCGATGTGCGATACTAATCATCCGAACCAAGTGGTATACACGACGAGCGACGACCGACGGGGGATATATAGTAGATTTGTGTGTATGTATGTATAACACTAAGTGTAAAATTTTCCTTCGTTTTTTGGGGAAAATCGATATTTTCAAGGAATAAAGTTGTTGCTTCTAAGAAAATTTGTCATACTTAAGTTTGGTTTGGGGTCCTTCTTTTCGTATCGATTTCACTTCTAATATTTCACTTATATCATAATGCTGACCGTTTAGAACTACTGACACCGTTTGTGTAATCCGCACTAAACCAGGACTACACTTGTACTTCACACAGCTCACACAAAACTACGACACACAACAGCGACAACCAACAAACGTGCTATCAGACGAACCTACCTTCCCTTTATGAGAGAGTTGGTTTCTTTTTGGGGGGTTGAAGTTAAACGTTCTATTTCTATGTACCGTAATGTGCCATGTTATACATTGACATTTCAATTTGACAACAGCACCAGCATTGCGATGTCAATACTTTTTTCTTCCTTTTTTTTCTGCAAATATCCTTTTCGAATCTGGTGACTTTGGATAACCGGGATGTTGTTAGAATATCCTTTGGTTTTTGTGGGAAAATTTATTTGTGTGTGAAGTCTTTCAAATCCCTCTGCGTCTGCATTGAGATTAAATTGAATAATGCTTCGTTAGTAGACCAACGGCAACGGCTAGATACGAGTGCATTACCGCACATATAAATGTGATAATACGCAGTTTAGTGGCGCGGACGTCAGAGTTGGATTTCAGATTCTTCAATGGGGTGCATATGTAGAATGCTGAAGCGAAAGTTCCAAACAATGAATAAATTGCCAATTAACATCAGTACCTAGTGTATGAGCATTCTGAGTTTTGAGTATTGTGTTTTGGTGGTGTGAAACGATGAGTGTCATGACATTTAAGTTGCGTGAGATAGGGATGTTTTGTGTTCTAAAAAAAAATCGTTTTAGTTGACTTTAAGCAAGCCAAATAGTGGTGTGTAGGGGAAACTTGGAACTCGTGGCTTGTGTCTTGGAAAACAAATTAGACTAACATGCGTTCAACAAGTTCAAAGTTGAACTCGTTGGAGGTGTGCTTTTTGAAAAGCCCCAATACATCTAGAAAGCTTTTTTTTAAAGCCAGAATTGTGAAACAGAAATATGAAAAATGAAAAAATGAGTGAACATGAAAAATAGACCTGTGTTATTAATACTAAGTAACTGCAATTACTCAATGCGTGTGTGCATCTGTGCGTCATCTCAAATGAACGACAAACTAGATGCAGTCATTGTATATGGAATCTATAGTACTTTCGATAGCAAAAACGGTAGCTCAAAGCCATCTATTGATCCGCTGGCGTACTAACAGTCCCCTGTAATTTCTAGAGAGCCGTCGGACCAATAGATGACTTTGAGCGACCGTGTTTGCTATCGAAAGTACTATAGATTCCATATACAATGATGCAGTTCACTCTAATAAGGAAAATTATTGCAGCCTAGTCGGTTCCCATATGCAAACTTAAATCAAATAAGACTGCAGGCGCAGATGGCCTTGATGCCGAACTTTTCAAGGCAGCTGGAGACCAGTTGGATGATATGGTCGGAAGAAAGCATGCCCGATGAATGGAACCTCAGTATCGTATGCCCGATCCTTAAGAAGGGAGACCCTCACTATTGCGCCAATTATAGAGGGATAAGCCTCCTTAACGTCGCTTATAAGATGCAATAGACCAAATTTTCGCATTACGGCAGATCTTGGAAAAAACCCGAGAATAAAGTATCGATATTCACCATCTCTTTATCGATTTCAAGGCCGCGTATGACAGTATTTAAAGACACGAGCTGTACAGAGCCATGTCTGGTTTCGGCATCCCTGCAAAACTCGTACGACTATGCAGGATGACTTTGGAGAATTCACGCTGCTCCCTCAAGGTCGGTAAGGAACTCACCGAGACCTTTGATGTCGAAAAAGGTTTTAGGCAAGGCGACAAACTGTCATGCGATTTCTTCAACATCATACTTGAACAGATTGTAAGAAACTCAAACGTCAACACCAGAGGAACAATCTTTCAAAAGTCTGTACTCTTACTCGCCTATGCAGACGATATTGACGTAATGGGAAGAAATAAGCGTGATGTCATAGGTGCTCTTGCGAGTATTGAAACCGAAGCGGCAAAAATGGGTTTGATGGTTGATAAGGGCAAAACGAAGTTTATGTTCTCATCAAACAAGGACACAGAACATCGTTCATCGGTCAATTGGACAAAACGTCACAATAGACAGACATAACTTCGAGGTAGTACAGGACTTCGTCTACCTAGGATCCGCTGTAGACACGGACAAGAACATCAGTGCGGAGATCAAACGGAGAATAACTCTTGCCAACCGTTGCTTCTTTGATTTAAGAATAGGCAATTGATAAGACCTGAATCATACGAGTCCTGCCTTACGGCGCGGAAGCATGGACCTTATCGAAAGCGGATAAGGAAACCCTTGGTCGTTTCGAAAGAAAAATTCTCCGAATGATCTTTGGTCCCGTATGCGAAGACAATGTGTGGAGAAGGAGATACAACAACGAGCAGTATGAGCTGTACCGCGACATGTGCATAGACCAGAAGAGTACGCATCGCGAGGCTGCGATGGTTGGGCCATGTATAGCGGATGGACCCAAACGCTCCGGCTCGTAGGGTGTTCGAAAGCACATTGCAGGGAAATCGCGGAAGGGGAAGACCTCGTCTTAGTTGGCCGATACCAAATCGTTGTAGTATGCGGACTTGCATACATCTTCATACTGATTATAAGCCCGACCAAACTTTCGGCCGATAGAAAGTTTGTGCTTTGCAGGGACCCTAAGTGTTACATAACATCTAAGTAACCATTTTTACTTAGAAGTTGCAATTATATTGCGAAAAGAGCAGGAAGGGGTTTGAAATACTTTAGTTACTGTTTTGATCGCGTTTGAATTAAATAAAAATTGCTAATTTGAGAAAATTTAAATGTTACGTTTCGGGTTGTTCCAATACCGCCTCTGTAACGCACTGTAGGTACATTTTATTAGACCCTCTCCCGTTAATTTGCGTTACGTTACGTAACACTTGAAGGACTGACCCATAAGGCGATGTATTCCCCTTTCGCGATTTCCCTCTAATGCGTTGTTAAAAATTCATCTTATCCACACACTGTCTCCACCAAAGATATGTGGAGTATTTTTCTTTCGAAATGACCAATGGTGTACTTATGCGCTTTAGATATGGTACATGCTTCAGCGCCTTCTTAACCCAAAGATGCAGCAACTGGAAAAAATAAACGGGATGGTGCAACAGAGCGGGGAACCGCGGTACCTAGCGTATTTCTCTCAACCATACTTTGCGAGGTAATGGAAGGGGCCTGCAATTTTTTGCCTGTTCCGAACTGCCAATCGAGAAAGTGCATTTCATGGCATGAAAATACTTTGGGAGAAATTGTCAATTCCTCGGAAAGGCAATACCCGTGGAAAAATATTTTGTTTCCCTGATGTTTTTTTCGAACTTTCCACGTAGCCACACGCAGTTGTTTTCCGTTTGATTTCCAGACTGATGTTATTTTCCGAGCCCGTAGTGGAACCTAGGTTGACGAAGTCCTAATGTGATACTTTGAAGCAAAATTTTATTTATTTTTATTAAAGTCTCAGCTGCTTTATTCGTAGATATTACTAAAGCTTTCGATATGGTTGAACATAATATTCTTTTAGGTAAGCTTTATAATGCAGGTTTCAGAGGTTTCACTCATGAGTGGTTTGCTTCGTATTTAACAAACAGGCAGCAAACTGTAAAAAACAAAAATAACCATAGCTCGCGGCAAGTAATTAATTTGGGTGTTCCACAGGGATCTGTTCTGGGTCCGGTTCTGTTTTTAGTTTATGTTAACTCACTTTTCTTACAACCGTTTAGAGGTAATCTTACTGCTTTTGCTGACGATACTGCACTTTCGTATTCTAATACAAATAATTTTAATCTTTTTTTGGATATGAATTATGACTTAGATATATTACGAAATTGGTTTAAACAGCATAGATTAGTGATAAGTTCAAAAACAAAGTTTATGTTTTTCAGTATTAAAAACACAACCTGTGAAGATTTCCCTTTGTTTTATCACTCTCCACACTGTTTACGATTTAGTTTGTATGGTTGCCATCATAATCCTCTGACTTTTAATGTTATTGAAAGCTGCAGTGATGCATGCTTTGAAATTGAGCGTGTCGACAGTTTTAAATATCTAGGAATAACATTGGACTGTAAGCTTAGTTGGAAAGAACACACTTTCCAACTTAAGAATTACCTCAATAGAGTGGTTGGACAGCTTTATCATTTAAGCTTATACTGTGGTGCTCCTATATTAAAATTGGTATACAATGGTTTAATGAACTCTAAGCTACAGTATGGTTTATCATGTTGGGGAGGTTCCTACTCCATTAATATAAAGCCTCTATTAATAAAACAAAAACATGCAGTACGTATTATGTGTAAAGCGAATCGCTTTACTCCCAGTTTTGATTTGTTTAAGACCCTGTTTAAGACTCTACCATTAAGGCACCTTTACTGTTACAAGGTTTTGAAAATATTTTTTCAAACTTCTGGTTTCTATGCGGTTAGAGTTGATGTTAATCACAATCTACGGGTCAACACCAGACATTTTGTAATGCTGCCTACACTCGACTGTTTAACTTACTGCCTGAAAACCTTAGATGTGAAAGAGTGGAAAAAGTATTCTTGCGCAACATAAAAATGTGGCTTTTCTCTTGCAACTATTCTTCTGTAGAATCATTTTTTGTTCCTATTTCTTAGTGGACTTTTTTATTCCTTGCTTGGATCTTCTGCTTTGCTTATTTCTGTTATTTTTCTTTGTTTTTTTGATACTACTTATTATATTATATTCCATCAAGTTTTCCCCATCTGTTTTATTCTTAATTATTTGCTATCTTATAGTTTCACTCGACACTTGTTATATAACAACTGAGTGATTCTCTACTATTTCAATCAGAAGTTTTCTTTTATTGTCTTATAACAACTATTATGTACTTATGTATGAAACTTTTCATTGAAATAATGATCTAAATAAAAAAAAAAAATAAAAAAAAAAAAAAATTCTGGTCTATTGTGAAGTACAATCCAATTCAAAGATGTTCTCTGTGCTTGTTTGATGACAACATATTCTTGGTCTTGCCCTCATTAACTATTAAACGCATTTTTAATGCTCTTGTTTCAATTCTCGCAAAAGCACCTACATATGACATAACGCTTGCTTGCTTGCTAACGTCAATACCGTCTACGTAATCGAGTACAAACTTTCGAAAGATTATGCCTCTGGTGTTGGCGTTTGAGTTTTGCGCAATCTTTTGGAGTGTAATGTTATCGCAGAACAGTGTGTAACCTTGTCGAAAGTCTTTTTAGACTCAGTGATCCCTATCTTGACAGAGTAGCGTGAATTCTCCATAGTCATCCCGCATAGTCGTAAGAGTCTTGCAGGGTTGCCAAATCTAGACATGGCTCTGTACAGCTTGTCTCTGTAAATTTTTTCATATGTGGCTTTGAAATCAATAAAAAGTGGTGTTATCAAGATCTGCCGTAATGTGAAAATTGGGTCGATTGTGGACTTTTCTGGTCTAAAACCAATAAGGACCTTTCAAATTGTTGACGTGGGATTTCAGATGTTTACATAGGTATTACAGCAGACAAGATCTTATAAGTGAAGTTAAGGAGTCTTATTCCTTTAAAATTTTGAGGGTCTCCCTTCTTTGGGATTTGACATATACGATACTGAGGTTCCACTAAATTTAATTTTCTATGTTCGACTATCGACAACCGTCGCGTCGTGTAGCCAAACGACAGCCGCATTCTCCACCGAATATATTTTAGCCTCGGATATAACGATTATCATTGAATATTTTTACCGATTTTCACAGGTGCTTAAAAAGCACCTTTTATATCAATGTTATTTATTACTTTCGGGAAATTGTCCAATAAAACCATATTGACTTTCAAATGACCCTGAAAACTGATTTCAAAACTAAAACTATCAGTTTCTTTGAAAAACCGTTTTGTTCTACATACACTTTTTGGCTTTTCATTTTTTTCTGATGCTAAAATAAAGATAATCACGTTTAACAAATAAATGTTGTTATTCCCCTTGAAATGATTATACGATTTCGGTTAACTTTCGAACAGTGCTACATAGGTACCTACTTTATACGACAATGTAGCTTAAAAGACTATGAATGGAAAGCTGATGAAAAACCATCTCTTATTTTTGTATTTAATTTTCAATTTTTTTTTGTTGGGGCCAACCCAACTTTTTAAATTTCAGTTCACAGTCACTAGAAAATGCTTAAATATTCGAGCTTCAAAAATACCTGACTGCTATTAAAAACTGCACACAATACACAGTAGTCTTTAAAAATGTTAACCATATGTTTTGGTTTAAAAAAGAAAAAAAAAAAAAAAAATACTAACATCAACACAGCAACCAAACTTGATAAGTTTGAAGTGAGAAATGAAATTATTGGGAAATCATCGCCACCAATTCATAAGCTCAAATCTTATCAGTGAATTAGCATTTTGTATTTTTTTTTTTAAATAAATGTTTTTATTTGATCTCTTTGATTTCCTCTTTAGTTAAATTCGTTTTATAATATTTTCAGAGAATTAGAATAGATTGCAAATGGTTAGTTAGGTTTACAAATACATGGGCGTACAGTGTACACGTACACAAACATACTCATATATAAGTGCTGAATTGTCTTAAAGCTTTGTCGAACAGCACTCTTCTCTTCAGAATGCTTCAAACACACGATTTAAAGCGCAGCCTAGATTTGTTTGTACGTTGCTTCGGTTCTGTGAATACTAAAAGGTACTTTTTTCATGGTTTGCTGCCAAAAAATAGCTGTTCTCAAAACTTTAAAAATCATATGATACGAGCTATTGTTATAGTCATAAGAAACATTTTTTAAATGTTGGAAAGGTTGATTTAACTGGATTCGAGGATTTTATCAACAAGCCGTCCAAAAACGTCATTCCGAGAAAAACAAAGTTTTCTTTGACGTGACATTAGGGGGCTCAGGTAGCTACGTAAACGTCACCCGAAAAGACTAAAATTAAACAGACTGCTCGGATCTTTATGAAGTTTTAGTTTTAGCTTTTTTGAAAATTAAAACTCTAAAGAGGGTAGACCTCTTAATAAAGATAAGGTGAAGAACGTAGATTCAAAACAGTAAAGTACCTACCTATCAACCCGTTACTCCCAACTTAAAATAAATTTTCCAAGGGTTATGTAAATGGTGAATTAAACAATTATTTAATTTAATTAATAAAAATGAAGTTTTTGACAGCTAACATTTCAACATTAAAAAAAAAAAAAAAAAAAAAGAAGCACTCCGGGAGTGCCGACGGAAGTGAAAACAGAATTGAATTTTCAGTAAATATTTTAATGTAGGTACAGGAAAATCTTTTATAATATACTTATGTATATGTACAATGTACATATATAGAGGAACATCAATGAAACTTATGAGTTTTCATTCACAATTCGATCTCTACAATCATCGTATTCTAATACTGAAATAATAAAATGAAAGGACAATGCATTAAGTTTAGAAACGACATTAGTGAATATTTGAGTAATGATTTTTCAAACTATTTTCATGCAACGATTTCAATTCCATCGATAAATCATCACGATGAGTTGATGACCTCTTTTAATTTGTCGTAAAGTTCGAATCATCGACCAGTGCGTCTCCTACTCTGCCATGATTCCAGCTTCACTCATCCACTTCATTGAAATGGTAGTAAAATATTTGCTATTCTGTTCTTTTTAGTCATTTAGCAGTGCAAAATTAATGTGTTTCTTGGCTCAATGGTAGAGTCGCTGGCTATTATACTAAGGGTCTCAGGTTCGAGTCCCAGCCGTGTCCACAATTTTTGTTTATGTTTTCACTTGAAATAAATAAAATAATGGAAGTCATTGCTGGGAATCAAACCTGAGACGCTGGGCTATGACGAATTTACATACGAAATACAATGGCCAAAAAATGGTGTCGGTCGCGAATTCATTGCTTTACCCCCATCGCAAAAGTGCCAAACGCGCCTAAAGAAGTTTTCACTTCAAAAAAATTGGGTGGCGCCACAGAGCGAGGAACCCCAGGATCTAACGTATTTCTTACAACAATTGTCCTTGTGAGGAAGTGAAGGGACCTGCAATTTTCTGCCGGTTTCAAACGGCCTATCTAGAAAGCTCTTTTCATGGCAATGAATTTTTAGGAGGACTTGCCAATTCCTCGCGAACAATATTTTTGTTTTCTGTAGGGATTCGAACTACGAACCTCTCGTTTAACAGTGCAGACATGCTAACCACGACGCCACGGGTACCAGGGGAGAGTGGGTCAATAAGGACCTTGGGGCAAAGAGAACTAGACCGATTTTTGCCATGGTTCCTAACTCCATCTTATATTCAATAGCTAGAACTAATAAAAAACCTTCTTTCCCAACACATCCCTTAGTTTCACTGAAAAAAGATGGTTCCGGTTTAAATGATGAAAGCTCAAAAACGGTCTATCTATAAAAAACATTCCAATCTGCAAAACCAATCCTAGGCAACCAGTTGATAGATACAAATGTTCTGATACCTTTAAGTTGTTTGTGATCACTAGTGCTTTTTTTAGCAGAAAAAGGTAAATAAATAACGGAAAATAAAAATATTTTTTGTAAAAAAAACTCCTTATGGGGCAAATTAAACCAGTACGTAATGGGGTAAAAGGGACTGGTAGTCCGTTTTGCCCCTTTTATTGCTGGTTCGACTTTCAAAGCAAAACAACAACACAAGATAAGTATGTTTTGCTCAATGGCGCTCACGAGGATGTTTTTTACAACATATTTTATGTATAGGTGCATACTACCTATATGTACCTATGTCGGTACATCAGTTAAAATTAAACATTGGTTTCTTTGAAGATGGTTCGAACCTTCAAACATACGTTCGAAAAACGACTAGGGGTGCTTGTTGGACCAAAGAGGAATTGAAGAAAGCGATGGAAGTAATTAAAAAATTTTTTAAGACAACATCCTTCAAGAGTGGTCTCACAACTTCAAATAGCTGTATTATTTGGAAAAGCATACCTGAAAGCAGCAGTTCCTAATAATGCTATAAATGGTTTCAGGAAAACTGGACTCTATCCTGTTGACCCAAACGTTTTTTCAGAAGATGATTATTTCCAGCTGGACAACAAATGTTGAACTTCCGCAGCACTTGTAGGCGAATTAACCGTTGAGTTTTCAAACGCTTCGGATATAGCTGCTACAGAACTTCCTCAAGTTGCGATTCTCAACGAGATAGCAAATGAAACACCAATCTCATCTTCATTTCCGTGGAAAGCAGTATCACCTTTCCATGAACTTCCGAAGGCTTCTTCAAGTCCCACTACATTTAGAAAAGGCTGGAAAAAAGGAAAAACAGCAATACTGACATCCAGCTCATACAAAAATGTTCAAAGAAATTAGTGGTTTGTTTTGCCCCATTAAAAGGTACTTTTTGCCGCGCTAGTGGGACAAGACGGACTTTCAAGATAAGTTTGTAAAATTTTGTATATCCTATATACGGGCATTTCTCCACTAAATGGAAAATCGCTGTCCCAAGCAAATTTTATGTAATAAATTTAAATTTTTATCAGGTTTTTGTATCAATAATGACATAGTATTATGCATTCTTGGCACGCCACAGCTTATTTAGATATTTAATAATGAATAAATAAACTCCAAACACCCCAAAAAACATTCCCCTGGTACGTCCCTTTTAGTGAATTACAAGTCTTGTTACGAATATAAATTTTTTTTGCCGTTGATAACTGAATAAAAAATATCCAAATATATAGAAATAACATTAAGTATCTTTATACTTCACAATTATATTTTTTACAATATAATTTATTCAAAATATCTATGTGCGAATGCTGTCCTCAAATTTTTGAAACAGTCCCCTGTTAAAATTTGAAAACCGCGCTGAAGTCAAATTTTGTTTTGGCGCGAAACATTTAGATCGTAAAAAGGAAACGCAATCGGTGTGAAGTTCGTTCGGCTGTGGAGATAAGCGAGCAGCCGCCATTTTTTTTAGTGTGATGACTGCATCTGCTAGTCATCCACGCGTATCGGCAGTTAGGAAAACAGTCCCCTGGTAAGACCTTTTTATACTGTTTTAGCAGTTTTAATAACGACAACTTGTTCAAAATAATAAAATATCTAGTATGGAGCCACATCTGTTTCGATAGTCTGATATGTTTAAATGATTTTGTTTTATTAAATACTAGCTGAGCCGCCCGGCTTTGCTCGGGTCTGTAGTTTTAAGGTTCCCATTGTCGTGAGAATTTGGGGATGAGATATAATCTTATTCTTACTGTGGGACTATGTGGCATCCTAATGCTGAAAGAATTTTTGAGATCTGTTCAGTAGTTCCTAAGTTTCCGTTCCCAACTCCGTTCCTGTGGGAATCGTCCGTTCCAGTGGAAATATGTGAATGAAATATAAATCTATTTCACTGAGGGATAATATTACATCCAAAAGCTGAAAGAATTTTCGAGATCGGTCAAGTAACTTTAATGTTCCCGTTCTCGTTCCTGTTTCTGATCCTGTCGGATTATAGGGATGAAAAATATAGCCTAATTTACTGATAAAGGGTGAAGGGGGATAATGTAGCAGCCCCAATGTTGAAAGAATTTTTGAAATCAGTGCAGTAGTTTCTAAGTTTCCGTTCCCAACCCAGTTCCTGTGGAAATCTTCTGTTCCCTTGGAAATATGTGAATGAAATGTAAGCCTATCTCATTGAAGGATAATGCAACATCCTAGAGTTGAAAGAATTTTTGAAATCGGTCAAGTAACTTTATGGTCGCCGTTCTCGTTCCCGTTTCTGTTCCCGTGGGATTATAGGGATGAAATATAGTCTAGGTTACTTATGAAGGGAGATAATGTAGCACCCCTTGTGTTGAAAGAATTTTTGAAATCTGTGGAGTAGTTTCTAATTTCCCGTTCCCAACCCCGTTCCTGTGGGAATATGGGGATCAAACCGGAACAGGAACCATCCCTGGACTAAACTGTGTCTACCCTGAAAATTTCATAAAAATCCGTTGGGTGGTTTAGGAGTTTACCCCGGACATACATACATACATACATACATACATCCTATTTTATATATATAGATTTATGAAAAAATGACAGTCCCCTGTCATTTCATAGCTTGGTTGTGATAAATGATTAGCTGTAACAAATTTTTCTTTGTTTATATTTTGGTTTTTTAGTATTATAAAGACTGACTTTAGTGTCATACAATTAGTTTTAAAAAACCGGTGAACTAAGAAGTTGATTTTGTTAAGTTTAACAAAAATGTTATGAGCTCTAAAAAAATTCACTTTAATAAGTAAAACTTGTTTTAATACTGTTTATTTATTCCAAAAAATTACATATTTTAAAAACAATAAAGAAAAATAAACACTTTGACTACTTTAAAAAACCAAAATACTCGTTTTTGTCCTTAAAACATATTCAAATGAATAGTTAAAACAGTCCCCTGTCAGGGTTTTGCATAAAATCGTCCACAACTAAAAAACAAAGAGAAAAATGTGTGGGCTTTTTAAAGATATATATTTAGTATGCTATTGCCCTTCATTAACTTACAAATATTCTCAATATTTCATAAAATTTTCTGAGGACACCCTTGTATGGACGAATTTCCAAATAGCAGAGAAACACCCATACAACTGTTCAACTATTCTGATTATTTACTATATGACGAAGTTCAAAGGTTGGAGTATTGTTTAAAAAATATTTGCTTCCCTTTTAGGAGTAGAAAAAAAAAAAAAAAAAATTTAGAGTGTGTAAAGGTTAAGTGGTCCTTCTTGTCCCACTCTCCTCCACATTAACTTTTTAGGTTTCCTTGAAGTTTGGTCGGCACATTAGTCCTACGACTTTTCGCTTTTTTCTAACTAAACTATTTTCAATGTCATGGTCGACATATCCCCTTTCGAGGGCAAACCATCGCAGATCACATAGTCTGCAGTCGCGCCTCCTGCAGACTCTTGAACGTCGTATATTCCCATTAGATTTTTGTTCTTTGAAAAATATACATATACACTCTAGCCCTTCGGCTAGTGTTTTGGCCTCGTTACTATCAGCCGTAATCTTTATGTGGTGTAGACCAATTTAGGATAACAGAGTTTTTCCTTTCAAAATGACAGAGTAAAAAGTGTTTAATTGTTGAGAATTTAAAAGATCTTTTATTTGATTTTATGTGATAACCGTGGCATGATGGTTAGTATGCCTGCTGTTAATTCAGAGGTTCTTGGTTTGAATCCCAACAGATGCAAAAATGCTCTAGGCCCTGGGGCTCCTCACTCTGTTGGGCCACCATGTTTAATTGTTTTTTTTTTTTTATTTATGACAGAGTACTACTCTTGTGTCAAAAAATGGTTTAGATTATATGAGAGAGAAACTGAGTGCTGAGGCAGAGCTTGGCAGTTTGAAAATATTAATTTGTGCTGGTATGACTGTCATCAGCCTCACTTATTGATTCATAGCTAAGACCTCGGCCTATAAATGATTTTTTATGAACTCAAAGGTGCACTCCTCCATCCCATCCCATCCTAGCTACTCCACTGGCCATACATAGGCAACTTCATTCTGCGTTTCCTTTCTTCGTGTTTTTTTTTCTTTCAAAGAAAGCTTATTCCATGTTTCTGTTTTTCCATCAATTTGATGAAGTGGTTTTAAACTCAATCTAAAATCAACCTTCTTATGTTGAACCAAAGATATCCTCTGTCTGGACTTTTAGTACACCTATCCATCAAATTATAATCATCTGCCAGTACGAAAACTTATTGATTGCATTAAAATCTTTTTTCGTCATGTCTGATACAATCATCGTCTTTATTTATACCCAATGAAGTGTGAAAGAACCAGGAAAGCTCCTTGCTAAAAAAAGTAGGTAAGTAAATGAAGTCCTTTCAACATTTTGCTTCCACGAATTACTCTCGATTGCACGCTATTCCCACCCTCCGCTATGTTTTTTTTTTTTCATCCAATCTGACAACAATATCCCGCTTTACTTATTCATGCGTGTAACAAGTTAAATATTGAACAGTTTCAAAATCACTCCACACTATACCAACCTACCGTCAACACCCGCATGACTATAAGGACTATACCCAGCATTTTACTTCGAATTAACTTTTGACATTTTTACACACATACACAAGTAAATTGAATCTCTTTCGCCGTGGCAGTCCTTCCTTGCTCCTTTCGCCTGTTATGTTTATGTGAAATCTGTAATTTCGGCAGTGTCTTTCAAGAAGTAATAATCATAAGGATTTGAGAAATTCCCTCATCATCAAAAGTTCTTTTATCACATGGGACGATCCCTCAAGAACGCATTACCCTATGCCTTATTTGAAATTTAAGAAACAGAAAACTTAATGCCACACACACAATCCTTTACAGTCCACACCACACCCGACAAAACGACATGACCCCACGAACACGAAGACTTCATCGTGCTGCAAATAGCTGCCGATGCCGAAGTCGATGATGCGGTGTGCTCAAACGGGCACGTGCTCACAGGATAACCCATTCTTCAATTACCCTTTAACATTATATTGTAATTGCAACAAAATTACTCTCACGTGTACGTAACCTGATCATCAAAGAGAAACTGACACTTCCAAAATACTAAACATGGACTAACAGTAGAGCCGAACCTGCCTCCGCAGTCCGCACGACAAGTAAGTATGCGAGCAGAGTGAAGGTATTATAGAGACTCCTGGTTTCTCCAAGAAGTTCCAACGCAATTGATTTTGTATTTATGCTGAAAATTAGGGAGCTGTGATGATTTTCGGAATAACTAATGGGGGCGTATCGGTTTACTGTTGTAAGAGTTACCTGACGCTTGGCGCATACGGTGCGGTGTACAAGTCGGCGGCGATTTCGGCTAACAGATGGTTTACTATGGAAGGTAATAATCTGGCATGAGGATGTGAAAACGTTGACATATACTTCGTTTCATGGTGTTGTTCGGTAATGCGTAGAGGTGTGATTAAAGTGTCGTGTTGGTAAACAGGTATTTCCATTGACCATTGATACCCAACTGTTTTTTTGAGATTTAGTTTTCTTAATGATACCATGTTCAATATCTACTACGAGTACCTTTGTGTCTTATTCTATCCAGCGGCAGCGGTTTTGAATTTAAGAGGGGGTGGCTTTTAAGATCCATGTTATGACGAATCTGTGAGTGCACTCATTGTCATTGGGAAAACTTGAATTCAACTGAGCTTAAATCTCTTTAAAGAATGTAACTGTTTAAACGTCGAATTTGTCGGTTCTAGAAAATGTTCTTTATTGGCAAATAAGAAATAAGTCTATACACGGAAAGAAATAGACTGATAAGATTAATGAGATATCCCTTGTAAATTGTTGATAATAGCTAACTAAACTGCTAATTGTATTAGCGCCCCACTACAAGAAGTTATGAATACCCTTCTAGTGTTATAAAACACAGTGTGAGAATTTGGGAAAACAGGAGAGAATTTAACAGGAAACATCAATGCATTTGGTTTTTGGAATTTTTTGTCTGTCTATGGTTCGTGTTTGAAATTTGAATCCCAACGAAAACCAAAAAATGTTTTTCCACGGGTTTCGAAAGAAAATTACTCCGAATTATCTTTGGTCCCGAATGCGAGGACACTGTGTGGAGAAGAAGAAACAACAACGAGATGAATGAGCTGTACTGCGACATGGTCACAGCCAGAAGACTACGCATCGCGAGGCTATGATGGCTGGCCATGTAGAGCGGATGGACATCAACGCCCCGTCTCGACGGGTTTTCGAAAACACAAGAAGAACGCCATATCATAGGTGGCGCGATCAAGTGGAAGAAGACCTCAACCGACTAAGAGTGCATAACTGGAAGGAGCTCGCTTGAAATCGAATTCGCTATCAGAAGATGTCGGTTCAGGCTCAGGCTCACCCCGAACTGTAATGTTCACCTAAGGAAGTAAGCAATCGGTAGAAAATTGTTGCTTCTAGGTCCTCTCTTTTTTCACAAACATTGCTCTAGTGAAATAGCCCGCTGCATTCCTCCCCTGAAACAATTTAGTCGCCGCACCCGCCTCACTAGGAATGCTCATCAGTCTTTTGTCGCACCATCCGAATGTGGAATGCTTTGTCAGATTTCGTTATATACATTATAAGGGTATTCGTACTTCTTGTTGTGCGCTCTAATTATCAAAAAGAAATTTCCACTCAGGGATTTCTTATGTTGAAAGAATTTTTTAAAGAGTCCAGTAGCTTCTTAGTTTCCGTTTACGTTTCCCGTTCCCGTCAAAATATATAGGGATGAAATATGGTCTATGTTTCTCGGAGACAATGTATCAAATTCAAGGCAAAAACAAATCTACCAGCTGAGCTGTGTGGTTGGAAGATTAGATTTAGATTAGATTCATCTATCTTTATTAGTGATTAGATTAGCAGTACATTTCAATAAAGAGTGAGTTTAAAGCATGGCTATTAGCCTTCTGCCTTTTTTTTAATTTGACTTAGAGAGTTTACAAAATTTAATAAAAAGAAGTGATAAAATTTATAAAATTTCTTACACTGTTTTTATTTATAAAGAAAACAGTTAAAAAGATAAAGAACCAATTATGTACAAAAATATTTTAATAATTAGGTTTTTATTTTAAAACCGAGAGAACCATGTTACCAGATTTAAAGATTTCAAAATAAATAATACATGCAGGTTTGAATTTGTTAAATCAGTTAAGTTAACTTACTTACTTACTTAGGTGGGCATTACAGTTCGGGGTGAACCTGGGCCTCAACCAACATCCTTCGATAACAACTTCTATTTCGGGCGAGCTCTCTCCAGTTTCGCACTCCAAGTCGGTTGAGGTCATCCTCCACTTGATTGCGCCACCTAAGACGAGGTCTTCCCCTTCCGCGATTTCCCTGCAATGTGCTTTCGAACACCCGACGAGCCGGAGCGTTTGGGTCCATCCGCTCAACATGGCCCAACCATCGTAGCCTCGCGATGCGTACTCTTCTGGCTATGCCCATGTCGCGGTACAGCTCATACAGCTCGTTGTTGTATCTTCTTCTCCACACATTGCCTTCGCATACGGGACCAAAGATCATTCGGAGAATTTTTCTTTCGAAACGACCAAGGGTTTCCTCATCCGCTTTCGATAAGGTCCATGCTTCCGCGCCGTACAGCAGGACTGGGATGATTAAGGTCTTATATAAGGTTACCTTGGTTTTTCTGGAGAGGGTTTTGTTTCTCAATTGCCTTCTTAACCCAAAGAAGCAACGGTTGGCAAGAGTTATTCTCCGTTTGATCTCCGCACTGATGTTGTTTTCCGTGTCTACAGCGGATCCTAGGTAGACGAAGTCCTGTACTACCTCGAAGTTATGTCTGTCTATTGTGACGTTTTGTCCAATTCGTCGATGTTCTGTGTCCTTGTTTGATGACAGCATATACTTTGTTTTGCCCTCATTAACCATCAAACCCATTTTAGCCGCTTCTGTTTCAATACTCGCAAAAGCACCTATGACATCACGCTTTTTTCTTCCCATTACGTCAATATCGTCTGCATATGCGAGCAATTGCACAGACTTTTGAAAGATTGTTCCTCTGGTGTTGACGTTTGAGTTTCTTACAATCTGTTCAAGTATGATGTTGAAGAAATCGCATGACAGTTTATCGCCTTGCCGAAAACCTTTTTCGACATTAAAGGTCTCGGTGAGTTCTTTACCGACCTTGACGGAGCAGCGTGAATTCTCCAAAGTCATCCTGCATAGTCGTACGAGTTTTGCAGGGATGCCGAAACTAGACATGGCTCTGTACAGCTCGTCTCTGTAGATACTGTCATACGCGGCCTTGAAATCGATAAAAAGATGGTGAATATCGATATTGTGTTCTCGGGTTTTTTCCAAGATCTGCCGTAATGTGAAAATTTGGTCTATTGTGGACTTCTCCGGTCTAAAACCACATTGATAAGGACCTATCAAGTTGTTGACGTGGGGTTTCAGACGTTCACATATTACAGCAGACAAGATCTTATAAGCGACGTTAAGGAGGCTTATCCCTCTATAATTGGCGCAGTTGTGAGGGTCTCCTTTCTTTAGGATCGGGCATACGATACTGAGGTTCCATTCATCGGGCATGCTTTCTTTCGACCATATCATGCAGATCAGCTGGTGCATGCTCCTTTCCAACTGATCTCCAGCTGCCTTGAAAAGTTCGGCATCAAGGCCATCTGCACCTGCAGTCTTATTTGATTTAAGTTTGCATATAGCAAGCTTAACTTCTTCTAGGTCGGGAGGACGGCATTCTTGATCATCGTCCAGGCTGAATGGGGCAGTCTGCCTGACAGCGGAATTTGTGTCCTCTTCGCCGTTAAGCAGTCTGCAGAAATGATCTTTCCAGATCCTCAGTAGCGTCTGTGACTCTATAACTATGTTTCCCTGCTGGTCTTTACAGGCTTGAGTTCGGGGTTTGCCACCCTGGCAGGATCTTTTTACCTTTTGGTAAAACTTCCGAGTCTCGTTCCTGTCATGGCACCTCTCTATTTCCTCAAACGAGCGCTTCTCATGTTGCTTCTTTTTCTTTTTGAGAAGTCGGTGTTCTTCCCTTCTTCTCTCCTTGTAAATCTCGTTATACCGATCGTGAGCAGCCCTCGTTCGTGTTTGCAAAAGCATTTGTCGTGCTCTTTGCTTGGCTGCATTTGCCTGCCTACATTCTTCATCAAACCATGGGTTTCGTGTTGGTGGCCGAGTGAAACCCAGAATCTCAGAGGCAGCGGTTCTGATAGCTTCTTGGCATTGCTGCCACTGGTCTTCAATGTTTAATGCTGGCGGCATGGGATTCAAGGATAATTGAAGGGACACTCGATTGGAAAAGGCATTGGCAATCTCTTGCGATTGTAGCTTTCCGACGTCATATCTCTTCACAGCGTTAGTTCGTGCTGGTCGTGAACAAGATATCCTCATTCGTACCTTGGCTACAACAAGGTAGTGGTCCGAGTCAAAGTTGGCCCCTCGGAAAGTTCGGACATCTAGCACACTGGAAGAGTGCCTTGCGTCGATCGCAACATGGTCAATTTGGTTGACGGTTAATTGATCTGGGGATCGCCATGTGCCTTTATGAATTTTGAGATGCGGGAAGCGTGTACTACTTACAACAAGATTTAGCCCCGCAGCAAAATCGATTAGCCTCAATCCGTTTTCGGAGGTTTTGTCGTGGAGGCTATGCTTACCGATTGTGTTTCCAAAGATGTCCTCCTTCCCTAGTTTTGCGTTGAAATCGCCAAGAACGATTTTCACGTCGTATCTAGGGCATTGCTCATATGTTTCTTCGAGGAGCTCGTAGAAACAGTCTTTGGAATCGTCGTCTTTCTCTTCTGTGGGGGCGTGGGCGCATATAAGGCTAATGTTGGCGAATTTAGCCCTGATGCGGATGGTCATTATACGCTCATTGACTGGATTTTGGCTAATCACCTTATCCCTGAGTCTTCCTCTAACGACAAATCCACACCCAAATAAACGCTGTTTCTGTTGTCTGTAGCAGTCGCCATAGTATATGTCACAGTTTTTCATCTTCTTTATGCCCGGTCCACTCCATCGCACTTCTTGGATGGCGGTTATGTCTGCTTTGCAGCAGTCCAGGGCGTCCGCTAATTCTCCAGCTGCACCTAGTCCGTAAAGAGATCTTACGTTCCAAGTGCAGATCCGGAGGTCGTTGTCCTTTTTTCGTTTGCATGGGTCGTCAACTTTGAAATCATTATCGTTATCCGAGGCTGTTCGTTGTTTCGGAACAAATTATTTTTTCCGTGGTAGGGTAGTTAACCCTACGCACAACCCCCAACCTGGAGGGCCAGGTCCTTTTGGATCCCTTCGGACACAAAGGGCTGGAATATCCAGTGTCAGTACCCTGCTGCAGGGGTGTGAGTGCTGCCGTTGGCTCACCAGGAGCTCATCCGCCACCATCTCTACTTCAATACCCTGTCCTAGTATTGAAAGACCCTGAAAGACCTTTAAACCAAATATGTTGGAGTAGCTCCTTCAGGGGTTTCTGCTTTTATGGCTGCTGAAGTCCACCGTTGATTCTGTCCTTCGAATTCATCCGCTGGGACATTTACACGAAAGCTCTCGTAGACCACTGAGATTCGTGCAGTCAGTCATTGTTCGCAGAGCAATTATAGTGTTGATCGATCACAATTCTTTGTTCCGGATTCCCTTATCTCAACACTCGCACTTACTAGTTTAGCAGGTCAGCTCTGGACGGAGCATCCCAGGTCCCAGTGGATACCGCTTGGAGGTATAGTAAGCACAGTTGACGTGTACTATAAGTTACAGCATCTGGGCGCCGCCAAGTTAGCACCAATCAGAGCCTACCCGAATAGTACAACGCCCATCCACCAGTTAAGTTAACTACAACATCTTTAATAGATAGGCTTTAGTTTATTTAAAACCGCAATGGGTTTCTAAATTATTTCAACTATGAAAAGAGGCTTTTTATTTAGCTAAAACAAAACAAAAATGGGTTTTTAATCTATTTCAAAAGTGAAAGTGGGCTTTTAGGTTAGCTATTTTAGTTTAGCTAAAACAAAATTTTGGAAGAACGCATGCCCGATAAATGGAACATCATTATCATATAGTATGTCCGAACCGAAAAGTGAAGATCCTTACAATTGGGCCAATTATAAAGCAATAAGCGCCCTCAACATCGCCTATAAGATCTTGTCTGCTGTCCTGTAATGTGAACTTCAGTATTTGAGACAATTCAATAATTTTGCTCGCTAAAGCTGTAATGGTTTCTGTTTTCATAATTTGCCCATTATTTAATATCAATTGCGCCAACACACGTTTAAATTACAGGACAAGACAATAATTTGTCCAGTCTACTTTGTTAGTTTTGAAAAGCATTCTTCATCTTTCGTGTATCATTCGATGGCTGCTATTCCAGAAGCTTATTTGAGAAAGTAATATTATCTCCTTACCATTGGTGGGGGATAGCAGTATTTAAGTATTTTAGTACTCTATTATAAAGAAAAGAACTACAAAGTGTTTTTCCACGTAATAGATTCTTTATGTTTCTCGATTTTTAATACATATATATTATGATTATTTCTTTTCAGAAATCTGTTGCAGCTGCGTTTTGACTCTCGTTGCTGACACTTTGTCCAGCCAGTCTTGGATTAATCTCTCTGTTGCGATTATCTACATATATATTTGGAAATTTGAAATATGATGATATGTCAAAGGGTATGTTGTTTTTATAATTACATATTGCATAATAATCAAATTTGTGCCCCGAGTGGGGTATAGTTTTTGTAAAGCTCTATGGTTCTTTAGTTATTTTTATTTCGTCAAATATTTTCATAAGAGTTTGTCATCGCACGTTTTACATTTTCAGAGATTTGTTATAATATACCTTTCAGCTATAACATAATTAAAAAAAAAATTTATATTTAATACATTAATTTAAATTAGGAGGAAAGACGAGTAAAATCCCCTATCTGATAAAAAAAGCATATAGCGTTACGTATACGCATGTTATGGCAATAGTAAGCCATTTAACATAATATTTAAAAATGAATTAGTGTGTAACATGTGTTGTTTAAATTTTTGAGTATTTATATACATATATATATTTTGTATATATGTATTTAATTTTTATTTTTATTAGCATTGAGTATGCAATAATTAAATAAATAAATAAATAAGTAAATAAATAAATAAAAAATATAAATAAATAATAAATTAATAAACAATTAACAAATTAGTAAATAAATAAATAGATAAATTAAATAAATAAACAAATCAATAAGTAAATAAATAAAAAACAATATAAACATATAAGTAAACATAAACATAAATAAATAATAAATAATAATAAAAAAAAATTTAAAGGCACCGGTATATCACTACACAAGAACTACCCTGCGGCGGCGAGAGAAAGGCGACGAAAGCTTTTCGAAATAAAAACAGAAGTTGCAGCTAAAAACAAAAACGTCAACACTTTTATTCGAGGAGAAAAAATTGAAATCGAAGGAAAATGGTTTTATTTTTCACCAAACAACGTTTTGACATGTGACAGCTGATGAACGATGTGTCAATCGTCTCAACAATTGGCGGAAGAGTGCTGCCAAATCATGTTTAACGATAGTGCCATTTCCACAGTAAAAATATTTCAACAAATAATTCAAAAAATATAAATTTTAATATTATCTATATATATAAAATAGGATGTATGTATGTATGTATGTATGTATGTCCGGGGTAAACTCCTAAACCACCCAACAGATTTTTATGAAATTTTCAGGGTAGATATAGTTTAGTCGAGGGATGGTTCCTGTCAAGGTTTGATCCCCATATTCCCACAGGAACGTGGTTGGGAATGGAAAATTAGAAACTACTCCACAGATTTCAAATCTGTGGAGTAGCACTAGGGGTGCTACATTATCTCCCTTCATCAGTAACTTAGACTATATTTCATCCCTATAATCCCACAGGAACAGAAACGGGAACGAGAATGGGAACCATAAAGTTACTTGGCCGAATTCAAAAAATTTTTCAACTCTAGGATGTTGTATTATCCTTCAGTGAGATAGACTTACATTTCATTCACATATTTCCATGGGAACGGAAGATACCAACAGGAACGGGGTTGGGAACGGAAACTTACAAAATACTGGACAGATTTCAAAAAAATTTTCAGCACTGGGATGCCACATAATCCTTCAGTATCTTGGCGTGTATTTCATCCCTATTATCCCACGGCGGGAACAGAAACGGGAAGGAGAACGGGAACCTTAAAGTTACTTGATCGATTTCAAAAATTCTTTCAATTCTAAGATATTATATTATCCCTCAGGGACATAGACATATATTTCATTCACATATTTCCACTGTAATGGAAGATTCCTTCGGGAACGGGGTTTGCAAATGGAAACTTAGAAACCTGTGGACCGATTTCAAAAATTCTTACAACTCTGAGATGCTACATCATCTTTCAGTGACATAGACTTATATTTCATTCACATATTTCCATGGGAACAGAAGTTTCCTGCAGGAACGGGGTTGGGAACGGAAACTTGGAAACTACTGGATAGATTTCAAAAATTCTTCAACATTAGGGGTGCTTCATAATCCCCCTACACCTTTTGTCAGTAACTTAGGCTATATTTTTCATCCCTATAATCCAACAGGACCAGAAACAGGAACCGAGAACGGGAACATTAAAGTTACTTGACCGATCTCGAAAATTCTTTCAATTCTAGGATGTGATATTAGCCCTCAGTGAAATTGATTTATATTTAATTCACATATTTTCGCTGGAACGGAAGATTCCAACAGGAATGGCTTGGGAACGGAAACTTAGGAACTACTGGACAGATTTAAAAAATTCTTTCAGCATTAGGATGCCACATAGTCCCAAAGTAAGAAAGATTATATTTCACCCCCAAATTCCCACGGAAGAGGAAGACCGAGAATGGGAACCTTAAAACTACAGACCCGAGCAAAGCCGGGCGGCTCAGCTAGTTACATATAATATGTCAGGGTTAGGAAATAAGTTTATTTTTAAAAGTTGTTTTTGATAAAATTAGTCGAAAACAACACAGAGCTTTACGAGAATTTCTTCCCAGAATATTTCTTGAAATGGATTCCAGCTACGAGGTCTCATGGTTTTGGAAGAGCAAGTGAAGGTTGCTTATTTGGAATCAAAAAATCGTTTAACAAAGATGCAAGAAGTCGCTTCATAACAGAATTTAACAGGATTGTGGTTGAAGTCACCATTTTCAATGAAACATTTTATATAGTTCCGGTTTACATCAATTGTAATAAGTGGAGAAATAATTGTAAAAGCTTATATGATTTTCTCTTGGAAGTAGGACAGGAAAACATCATGCTCATCGGAGATTGCAACTCCAGCTACTACAGATTGAGTCAAACTTCACCACGTCTTCATTTGGAACACTCAGATCAGCTTTGGACTTACATTTAGATAGTAACGGGAAAAGATTCATTGAAATGTGTGAAACAGTTGGCCTAACAATGTTGAACGGCAGATCCGAAAGCGATAAAGAAGGGCACTTTATATTTATAAGGGGAATGTCTTGTTCTACTATAGATTACTGCCTTATTCGAGGTAAATGGTTTGAATGTGTGAATGATTTCAGAGTGGAAGAATTGATTTACTCTGACCATTTACCACTCCTAGTAAAATGCAGTCTAAGAGGAAACGCAACGAACGCCCACGAACATTTGAAGTTACTCCCGCAACTGCAGTGGAAAAAATCGTGTATGAACGCTTATCAAATAAGGCTTGATCATGAGTTGGAAGCTGCAAATGACGACGTGTTCAATTCACCTCAGGGGATAGACACCTTAGTGTCGTATATAACACGTGCGTCACAACCCTTTCAAGCAGGTCGCTCGCTTTTAAGGAAAGAACCATGGTTTGATGCTGACTGTGAAAAGGCAAGGAAAAAATCTTTCAGATTACTGAGTCTTCTTAGAACAGCGAACTTAAACATGGCGAAAATGATGTATCAAGAAGCAAATGAGGCGTTCAAAAATACCTGTAAACTGAAACAAAAAGAATACTCCTATCACCTGATGCAGACATTCTCTGAAGTAAGAGACAGTCGTTCATTTTAGAAACCAGCGCGTTTGCTAAATGGAAAGCCAAGACCGAATTCTGTATGCTAGCCCGCTTGTGGAAAATGATTTGCTCGACCGTTCAATTTCAATACAAGAAGTAATGATGGTGCTACACAGATGTAACCTCAAAAAAGCCCCAGGGGACGATCGAATCCCGTATGAATTTTATAAGTACGCATCGGAAAGTTTTTTAAATAAGCTTACCTAGGCCTATAACTACACTTATAATAGTGGAGAAGTCCCATTAAGCTTTAGAAATAATATAATGTTCCCCCTTTTTAAGATAGGCGATGAAAACGACCTAAGGAACTACCGAGGTATCTCTTTCCTGAACTCTGTGATGAAAATCTACACTGGAATTATATTGGACAGGCTGACAGTCTGGGTACAACAAAACAACCTCCTCACTGAATTCCAAGCTGGTTTTCGGAAGGGATATTCAACTGTTGACAACATCTTTTCTTTCACTTGCATTGCTAGATCGTTCCTGGACAAGGGAAAGAAATTATACGCTTTTTTTTATAGATTTCAAAGCCGCCTTCGACTCAATCGACAGAAGTGCTCTCTTCTACAAGCTAAGTTGCTTAGGCTTATCATCCAAGATGCTCAACACATAATACTGCCGCCTCTGGAGTCTTACGGTCAACACAAGTAAATCCAAAGTAATGGTGTTCCGAAACGGCACAGGACGATATGCAAGAGAAGAGAAATGGCCATGGGGAAATGCAGACCTCGAGTTGGTGAGAGAATATAGATATCTTGGAGTCATCATTACACCAAAGCTCTCTTCCAAAAAACATCTCCAGGAGAAACTAGTGGAAGCAAAAAAAGCCATCAACTGTAACTGGGCAGGAGTCCTTGGAAAAAAAACATATAGCTCCAAGCGCTAAATATAAGCTCTTTGAAGCTGTGATGAGGTCTGTGATGTGCTATGCTGGTCAGGTATGGGGTTATCTGCAGTATGATGAAGTGGAAAAACTGCTGAGATATTTTATCAAAAGGATGTTCTGGTCACCAGAAAAGCTACACTTGGAGACCGGTATATCACCACTCTACATTTTTACACTTAAATTACACTTAAGCTATGTGGAGAAAACGATGGCTCTACCAAACCACAGGCTACCCAAAATCATTGCAAGCTACCTGCTGCAACGAAAATCCCAGTACTTCGCGGAGTGGTCACTACTGGAACGACAACATGGCATCGAGTTGATGGAAAGAAACATCGAAGTATGGAATGATGCTATACCTGCACTTTTGGGGAGAGTTGAAGACAGTATATTCTCCCATTTCACGGAAGCAGCGCAGCGGAGCGAGACGCGTAATATGTATAGGGTCCTTCAACACAACCTTGGTGCAAGTGACTATTTCAACGACCGATACTCTCTTAATACGATATCTCTAATTTTCAAAACCAGAGGAGAGTTACTACGTTTAAATTACCAGCCATATGGACCTGACGGAAACACGGAATGCACTTTATGTAATCATCGTGCCACAGAAAATGTTTTTCACTTTTTAACAACATGCCCCATCCTGCAGACAATACGACATGCGCATTGGGGAAAAAATTACTTAACTATCGATGAAGCGAAAGAAGTTCTAAATGGTCAAGATTGGATGATTTTAGCAAGTTATGTTAAATCTGCATTTGATTATCGCAATAAAATTTTAAACGAGGCTTTTTAAAAAAAAAACAAAAAAAAAAAAAAACAAAAAAACTATGAATTATGTAAAATAACTTTTTAATCTTAATCTTTTTTTCTGGCTGACGGCAAAAGCCAATGCTATATTAGTGAAATTGTAAACATGTTTATAAATCAATTCCATTTTTGGATTAAATAAAAATCACAATACTACTACACTGAGGGAAAAACTGTGTCCGATATTCAAATGGGAAAGCATTAAAATTGCAGTTGTTGGCGTTTTTAAGCAACACATTTGAATTGAATTGAAAGTAGTTTGTTTCAAATACAAAGTGCTTTTGCGAAAGCAGATAAGTAACTTTGCCTTTTGAATTGAATAGTTCACTTCATTGAATCGAAATCTTACTTTTTCGAATTAAGATCAAAAGAAAACGTATTAAAAATAAACGAGAATACGCTTCAATTTCTGAAAAAAAACTGCATTTGCATTTTCGTTATTAAAATACTTTAAAATTATAGTAAAAACACATTTGAAGCAAACGAAAACGCTTTTCTATACCAACAGTTGGGCTTCATAGGAGTTTTCTTTGTTGAAATAGGAATAGCGGCATTCGCGTATTAGTAATAAAAGAGTCAAGTTCTGTAAACGAGTGAAGTGAAGTGAAATTTATGGTAAATATTGTTGTTTTTTATTTCTTTTACTCGTAAGATCTGTGTGCTCTAAAATCGATTATAATAGGAAAAAAAGTTGCTAGCTAAATATGAAATTGTGAATATTCAAATCTTTTATAGCATCTTCTTAATCTGTTTAGTTCAACACGAAGGGGTAGTAGCCTACTTCAAACATCTGAGAACAACAAGCGCTTCGAGAATACCCACCGGGAAGGACTTGTGCAGTTAATAATTGAAGAAGCCTTATATACAAACATACATTTCCTGATGAAAAATCTTCTGAGGTAAACTACTAAATGTTGAATTTTTCGTCAATATTATTATTAATTCATTTGTTACTTATTATTTTTTCATATCATTTCAAGGACTTCTAAAATTTTAATATTTTAATGAAAGTTGCTGTAATTTTGAATATATCTATTTTGAAATAATATACGTAAGTGCCAATTAAAGCATAAAAGCATTAAAGCATAACCATTATTTACGTTTTTGTACACAGACTTCGACCAACTACATCCGGAAAATAATAAACAAAATCCTTCTAAAGGATATTGACAACCTTACTAGTCCACCCCTCAATCTTAATCAGCAAAGCAATGGCAAAACATTTGTTAGAAATAAGTATTTTTAAGTTTTATGCATAATGTATATGTTTAATTAATAACGCTTTTTTAAAAATATATAAAATATGTCACTTTAATTGAACAAATTTGTTATTTTATTTAAAGTTTTTCAATTTATCTAGTTTGGTAATATACTGAAAATTACCAAACGTGCGATTACTTATTGAAAACATATTTGATTCAAATCGAATACGTGAAGTATTTGAAGCAAAAGGTGTCGCTTTTGAATCAAATGCATGCATACTTAAAATAAAGCAGCGATCGCAATAGGTTAAATGAATCAAAGCTTTGATTTCAGAGTATTTCGATTGAAATTAAAGGAAGAATTTCATTTAGAAATAATGCACATTGTCTTTCATCTATGGTCAATAAGCATTTAAAAGAAAAGCCATCCGTAATTAAATCAGAGCTAATAGTTTTTAGAATTACTGGTCTCCTGTCGTTTAAATCATTGTCAAAAAGCATTTATTTCAAATGGAGTTTTCATTCAATTTTTATTCAAAAGCGTTGCAGCTTTGACTCTAAGAAAAACGCCTTTAGTGCCAAATTGTTGCCTTTTTTCTTTGATTCAAAGCCTTTTTTTTTTTTTTTGATTTGGTGATGTTTTTTGGCTCAGTGTACTACTACTACCATTGAGTTTGTATACATAGAGGAACCACGCTAGCTTGCGTTAAGACGTCGGTAGATGTCACCAAGTCAATAAAAATCGGCATTTGAAATTTTTGGGGGAATGCACTCCACAGAAATTTGACTAAAAAAAGGCAGCAGAAAAGCGAAACAGGGAAAACGTCATGGGAATGGAGAAATGCACAAGAAAACTGTTGCTTTGAAATTTCAAATGTCGATTTATTTACTTGGTGACATCTATCGACGTCTTAACGCAAGCTAGCATGGTTCCTCTATGTATACAAACTCAAAGCTACTAATAAATAAATAAGTTATCAAAATAGGAAAAGTAAATAAATAAATAAATAAAATAATCAATAATAAATAAACAAGTAATTATAATTGAATAAATACCTAAGCAGTCTTATATTTGATTTAATAATTAATTTTAACAAACATTTGTGTATCGCAGAATTTCACTTATTTTGCATAAAAGCCAGAAACATAAAAAGATGTGTGCGCTTATCACAGATTAGAATATAGTTGATTAATCAACGGATATCAATACAATCACAACTGTTCCTGAATTTAATTTTCAGCTTTTCTATTCGGTCAGAAATCAATTCAACATTCGCTCTTCTGTGAAGATCTAGGGTGGAATAATGCCCGGAAGATTAAACATCATTTTAAGTATTTTATTTTGAGAAATGTGAAGTTTTTTTTACGTGACATTTAGCACAATGTCCCCATACCGGGCATCCATACAGTAACAACGCTTGGAAGATAACTTTTTGTATAGTATTTCTTTTATTTTCGATAGATAGTGTTGGCGCGGTTTTAGCTCAACAATAAAAGAACTTGCTTAACGTGACTGGATTAGTCGTCAGGTTAAAACCTTTAATCAAATAAATTCTTAGTACATATAAGTTTACATTTTACTATAAAAAGAGACTTACATTAGTTTCTTATTCTTAAAGGTGTTTCTTCTACTTATTTTTCAATATTTAATACTTGTAATTTTTACTTTTTAGATTTAGGTTAAGGTTACTGTATAATGTTCTTCTTCGTTTCGTGCTTAGATGAATAAAGAACAAGATGGAAAACCATTACGTCTCCTTCCCCGCAACTTCCATTTGTTTACATTGTTGTTTTTGTAATCGCAGCCTCCATCTGTGAATACGTGTGAGCTGCAGAAAAAAGGCGCGAAAAAGTTGTGGAAGTATATGCGTGGTGAATTTATATTTTTTTTGCTTGGCAACTTGAAACCACCTTGAAACATAACCTGAAATTTAATTTTCACCATACTACTGAAAAATTCTTAAGGGCAGGGTTTGAACAACACCAAAGTTATAGTTTTTTAAAAACTCAATTTTGTTTTTGTAAAGCTGGGCAAGATGTGAAAACTCATAAACATGCAACGATACTGATTCTATTGGGACTTATTATATTCTGATTCGCTCCCTCATCTCGGTTATTTGTCTTAACTTTTTTTTAATACCAAAACCTAAATATCAAACTATGTAGACATTTTTTGAAAAACTTATCTCATTCAAAATATTGAAATGGAGCAATCTTTATTATGGAGAGCTCAGAAAGCCTTCATTCATCTCTGTAGCACAATTACTTACAAAGCGCCAACACTTTAAGCTTTGATTTTTTGTTTTTACTAAAAGCTCGGTAAAATTTTTTTTAAAAACTTTTCTCAATCAAAATCTTTAAATGTGGAATTTTTGTCCACGTTGTGTTGAGCTCAGAAAGCCATCATTCATCTCTGTAGCACAATTATTAACAAAGATCCAACACTTTAAGCTTTCAATTTTTCTTAACACAAAAAAAAATTAAAACTTAAAGTGTTGGTGCTTTGTAAGTAATTGTGCTACAAAGATGAATGAAGGCTTTCTGAGCTCTCCATAATATCTACAAGATTTCTGCATTTCAATATTTTGATTGAGATAAGTTTTTAAAAAAATGTCTGCATAGTTTGATATCCGCTTTCAATTCTTTTACTTTTGATATTTTTTTAAATTCAATTAATTAACTGCTTAAATTTTCAACTCAGCTTCAAGAAGAGAATCGAAAGCTTAAGTTGGAATCTCTTTCATCAAACAAATGCAAAATGAATTCATATTTATTGGTTACTGTTTTGCTTTAGTATATATTTTTTTAACAGTCATACTTTTCTGTCTATTTCTCTTAAGAAACGTTTTTTAAAAAAGAAGAAATAGAAGGGAGGAGACTACTCAGAGAAATGTTTAACAAAATGTAGTATAATTAATATTATTATGAATTGTCAATAAGCTCGGATGAGAAGTGTACACACTAATTGATATTAATGATCATTAACTCTGTTCACTATAGGTTAAAGAATAACTGAATTCCCGCTTATCATCCGATCTTATATACCTAACATAACCGAAAGAGTTCACCAACTGTATTATATGGGAGTAATAAAGCTGAAGTCAAAGAGTAAGCTTGTGTTTCATTTGTTGGAGACAGAACATTTTGGCGACGAGGAATTAAAAAAAAAAAAGAAAAAATTAAAATCTTTGTTAAAAGAAAAAGTACATGAAAAAGGGTTAGTGAAAACCCGCGTGTGAATTTAAGAAAAAAAAAAAAAAAACTAATTAAAATGAAGTTAATTGGAAATGTGGAGCCATATGAACATGGTGACAGTTTTAGAGACTACGAAAATCGTTTAAATAATTTTTTTTCATTGAACAATGTCGCAGAAAGTGATAAAAATAGTCTTTTTATTGGAATTATGGGTAAATCGATGTACGAATTGCTGGCAAAGTTGACTTATCCGGTATCACCATGCGAAAAATCTTTTCAACAGAATATAACTCTGTTTCGCACTCAGTTCGCACCAAAGCCAAATAAGCGCTCTGAAAGATTCAAGTTCCATAATGTCGTTCAGCAGCATGGTGAGTCCATAAGCGAATATATCTTGAGGCTCAAAGCATCAGCACAGGATTGTTGCTTTGGAGATTTCATGGATGTCAATCAAGATTATAACCGGGAAATGTCCACGCTGCCCATTTTTTCCACGCCAATGGTGCCGTCCACCACGAGTACTACCATCGCTGGTACAACCACTACAGCCACCATCAAAACCACCACGGCTTCTATTAGCTCACCGTCACAGGCAAGTTTGTCGTCTTCAGTCGATTCCAAAATTGGAATTTATAAATTGAAAATCCTGGATGAACAATTGTCCGATCGTTTCATTGTGGGATTGAAACACGAGAAGATTCAACAAGCCTTACTCGAAAACGATAATCTAACCTTCGACCAGTATTGTGAAAAAGCCCTCAATATTGAGTCGTCAGAAAGAGCATCAAGTTCAGTACAAGTGTCAAGAACCACCAATGCTGTTTATCCATCAAGTCAGTCTAAAAGTCAAAATCAAGCATTGAACAAGTCATCGTACAGTCCAAAGTCCAATTACCATCGTGCAGGTGCACAAAGTAATCATCAGTCAAAGTCAAATAATCAGTCAAAGTCAAATCGTCAGCAAAGTCAATGTCACCGTTGTGGACGAGCGGCACATAAAGATTGCCCAGCAGTCAACTGGGAATGTTTTCTGTGCAACCGAAAGGGTCACATTTCACGCATGTGTCCCAATAAAAAATCAACAGTCCATGTTATTGGAGATGGGAGTTCAATAAATCAGTCTGAACTTTGCGATGTCGTCATCAATGGGAAACCAGTTCTGATGGAGATCGACACGGGGGCAACGTCATCAGTAATGTCGGAAGACCAATTTAATTTATGTTTCGCAGATTATACATTATTTAAAAATAAGTCTAATTTAGTATCGGTTACAGGTGGGGAACTAGATGAGCTTGGAACAATGGACTGTGAAGTAAGTTTTGCTGGTATAATGGTTAGTCTTTCAATTGTTGTTGTAAGAGGAAGTCGTCCAAAGATAAGTTTAATGGGTCGTCCATGGATTGATGCCATATTTCCCAAGTGGAGGGACGCGTTTAAAGTCGAACAAGATGTTTTCAGTGTTACGTCGAAGGATGAAATCGTAAGTGAAATCAAAAGTAGATTCCCAAATATAGTTGAAACCACATTAAATTCTCCGATAGTCGGGTTTGAAGCTGATATTGTTTTGAAACCAGATGTTGTGCCAATTTTTCATGCCCCGTATAGTGTACCGTTTAAGTTGAGAGATAAAGTCAACGAAGAGTTGAACCGTCTGGTTGAAGAAGGGATTTTAGAAAAAATTAGCGTCAGTCGTTGGGCCAGTCCTATCGTTATAGTTCCTAAAAAAGATGACTCGATTCGGATCTGTGTGGACTGTAAAGTCACAATTAATAAGTGCTTAGAGACAACGTATTACCCATTAAAAAAAGTGCAGGAAATTTTTGCTCAAATTTCAGGATGCAAATATTTTTGTGTTATTGATCTTAAAGGTGCATACATGCAGTTGTCAGTGAATGAAGAATCAAGAAAGATTCTAGTTATAAACACGTTTAATGGTCTCTATGTTTTTAATCGTTTAGTTTTTGGAGTGAGTAGTGCTCCCGGTATTTTTCAATCCGTTATGGACCGAATTCTGTTGGGTCTTTCAAAAGTGTTGTGTTATATTGATGACATCATTATTGGTGGTGCTAATCAAATGGAATGTAAACAACAACTTTTTGAAGTTCTTAAACGTCTGTCAAAGCACAATGTACGTATAAATTTACAAAAATGCAAGTTTTTACAAGAATCTGTAGATTTTCTCGGCCATACATTATCTGAAGGGGGGTTAAGTCCTCAGAAAGAAAAAGTCAGGGCAATATTAGAAGCTCCACCGCCAACAAATTTACAACAATTAGAATCATTTCTAGGGTTGCTTAATTTTTATCACCAGTTTTTGCCTAACATTTCGACGGAATGTTTTGTTTTAAACAATTTAAAAAAGAAAGGTGAAGCGTTTACATGGTCATCAAAATGTGAGAAGGCATTCCAAAAATGTAAACAACTCTTAGTGAATACTAGAGTGCTAGAGTTATATGACCCACAAAAAGAAATAATTCTTTCAACAGATGCAAGTCCAGTTGGCGTTGGTGCGATCTTAGCTCATGTTGTGGACGGAGCTGAGAAACCCGTTTTCTATGCTTCATGCACATTGACCCCGTCGGAGCAAAATTATTCTCAGCTCCATAGAGAGGGATTAGCTGTTATTTTTGCCATTAATAAGTTTCACACATTTATATACGGTCATCGATTTACGTTGTGTACTGATAACATGGCAATTAAAGAGATATTCAGTCCAACAAAGAGTAATTCTGCTGTAGCTTTCGCAAGACTTCAGCGTTGGTCGATAATCCTATCGCAATATCAATATAAAGTTATTTATAAGAGAGGTGCAAATATGGCGCACGTGGATTTTTTATCCAGGCATCCAATTAATGTTGAGTCAGGTGTAGAAAATATACCAATAAATTTTTTTGGATCAGACCAGTTAGTTGATTTTGAATTAGTTAAAAAAGAAACAAAAGCTGACGAAACTTTGAACTCAATTTTTAAATACTTGAGCACTGGTTGGCCAAAAAACATTAATCCCGAGTTTCGTTCATACTTTTTGAACAAAAATGCGTTGTGCATAGATGATGAGTGTGTTTTTTATCATCATCGTCTGGTTATTCCAGAAAGTTTACGGTGTAAAGTTTTAAATGTGCTGCATGAGGGTCATACTGGCATGGTGCGTATGAAGATGCTTGCAAGATCATATGTGTGGTGGGTAGGTATAGACAAAGCAATCGAAGGGTTTGCAAGGGATTGTAAAATTTGTCAGGCAACTCAAAATGTGCCTACTGAAAAATGTGACACCATATGGCCTATCGTTCATCAGGCATTCCATCGCATTCATCTTGATTTCTTTCATTTAAAGGGAAAAACTTGTCTAATATTAGTGGATGCGTTTAGTAAGTTTTTCATAGTAAAGGAAATGAAATCTACAACATTAATGTCATTACTTAATGTTTTAAAAGAAGTTTTTGTTATTTTTGGATACCCTGGTTGTATTGTAACAGACAATGGTCCCCCATTTAGCGCTCATCTATTCAAACAATATTGTAAGGCTAATAAAATTGATTACAAACCGACTCCCCCTTATCATAGTCAAAGCAATGGGCTCGCAGAACGTGGAGTTCAAACTACAAAATCTGCTTTACAAAAGATGTTGCTTGAAAAACAGTCTAGTTCTGACTTAAACGCTTTTATTTTTGAATTTTTAATGGTGTACAATAACACCCCATCTACGGTTACCAGCAAAACACCTTCAGAGTTGATTTTTTCATATAAACCTTTGCATAAGTTAGATTATGTTAATCCAAAAATTAAAAAGTCAGAACCGAATAATTTGAAAAATATTAAGGTAAACAATCAAATTAAAACCAGTAGCGTTGTTTTTAAAAATGAAAATGATAATTGTCATAAATTTTCAGTGGGAGAAGAGGTTATGTATAGATCAGAATTAAAACAATTTGTGAAATGGGTACCAGCAGTAGTCAAAAAAGTTATAAGTAAATTAACATATTTAGTTGAATTGAACACGAAAATTAGATATGTTCATCAAAATCAGCTAAGGAAGAAATCTTCTGGCTCTGATGTTTCCTTAACAAGTTATAGTGGAGATAACATGTTGAATTTACAAAATGCTTCTGATACTCATTTAGGAAAATTAAAAGCGGATTGTGATCCAAATTGTAAAAATGATGAATTAGTACATAATCCAATAAAAAGAGAAGTTCTTAATAAATCATTGCCATTAGCTCAACGTAAAGGCATAAGAAATGTTAAGAGACCAAAATCTTATTATTATAAATAATGTTATGCTACATATTATCTTATTGAGTATGGTATGGTTAATCAAAATATACTAGTGGGGAGAGTGTAGTATAATTAATATTATTATGAATTGTCAATAAGCTCGGATGAGAAGTGTACACACTAATTGATATTAATGATCATTAACTCTGTTCACTATAGGTTAAAGAATAACTGAATTCCCGCTTATCATCCGATCTTATATACCTAACATAACCGAAAGAGTTCACCAACTGTATTATATGGGAGTAATAAAGCTGAAGTCAAAGAGTAAGCTTGTGTTTCATTTGTTGGAGACAGAACACAAAAAAGAAAATATTTTAATATTTTGATGCTTAGATTTTTATTTCCAAATACTTTAAAAAGTATATAATCACAAATAAATTTTATTTACAAAACCCAAAAAAAAGTTTTAAATCCAAAAATTCTGCCAGACGTAGCCTTAAGGTGACTAAAAGTAAAAAAAAAAAAAAACCCGTTCCCAGACGAGAATACCAATACTACGGTACAATTTTGTGTAAACCCTGTGTGTGGATCCTAATATAAAGTGGTGTTAGTGAAATTTTGTGTAAGCCCAGTGTTGAGATCCGAATATAAGGTGGTGCTAGTGAAATTTTGTGAATGAGTGCGTGCAGCAGCTTGTGGGGTGGTATCAATGTGTTAGTGTAGTTAGTTATTAAAAAAAACGCCACAATTAATGAGAAATATTCTTCGAACCAGAATCCCACGATTCAACTCATTTTACTGCGAGTCTGCGTCTGTGACACCTAATACTCAACACCTGCCGCATTCCATAGACACCAGTGCACGAGGCTTAGGATGGCTTAGGCAAGCACAATTTTGGTATTTAAGATATAGATTTTAAGAAAACATTGTTCAGTTGTGTAATAGGCAGAAACACTGCCAGTTTGATTTGATAAATAAAGTTTTTTTTTTTTAAATTAAAATAACATAAACTTTTCTAACTTATAATCCACAATTTGGCAACTAGCCAGACAGATTAGTCAAATTGTGGTGTGGAACTACTTCTATAATCCACAAATGACATGTCCACAAAATGCAACGTGGCTGACGAGTGGAACTTACTCTTTAAGGGCGTTGCCAACAGATAGCTTCGAGTTTCTATTAATAAATGGGTAGACTAATGGCTGAGTTCCAAAATGCAGAAACTCCGCAGATGCTGCAAAGTCATGCGTTGCGAAAATTAAAAAAGAAAATTTCTACTTAACGCAGTTTTAAGGTATACGATGCGCAGTAACTGCGCAGTGAACGGTTCCATTTTTTTTGTATGCTTTTATTTGACGTTAGTGAAAAAAAGTTTTTACTACAAAAAGAAAACGTTTTTTCAAAGAAAAAGCGTTTTCATTGACAAATTTAGATAGCCGGTAGATATATCCGTAGGGTTTGCCAAACCATTAATAAATAATTTCAAAATTTGATTCTGTTGCAAGTTTTCCAAAATAAATTCTGAAAACAGTTCTTCTGACTTAAAATCCTCATTAAAAATAAATGTCATATCTTTCACTCTCCCACCTCCCAGACTGCTATTTTAAATGCGTTCCGAAATGTAAAACTATTGCAAAGTAAAATATATGCCAAGCAGTGAGGCTACGCAGTAGATGCGCAGTGAGACTGTAGTACTGCCGCAGTCAAACTTTTTTTCTGCATTTTGGAACTCAGCCAATCTAATGGCAATGTAAACATTATTATTCAATGTTTTTGATACGTGATCACTGAATGTAAGTTTTGAATCAAGGTGTGTACCGAGATACTTAACTGTACGTTCCCAAGAAATTTTTATGTGAACTTCTAAAATTTCTTTGATATCGCAGTAAATTTATTTATTGGTCGTTATCTCGACAGCCACCTTAACCTAATCTGACCTAACCCACTATTAAAATATTGGAAAATTTTAAACGAAAAAGTTGTTGCCCATATAAAATGCAAAAAGCTATTTGCCACCAAATTTCAAAGAACAACATTTCGGCTGTACCTACTAGGGTTTTTCCCAGCACTCAAGAGGCTACTCTGGAGTGTTACACGTTGCTACACGCTGCTGAATCTTGCTCCTCTTAATATCTTCATCAGGGGTTTTACTCTCAAGACTATTTTCCGTTTGAATATGTATAGATATGGTCCCTGACAATTTGAGGATTTTTCAAGCAGCTTTGACTCGCGTCTAATAGATATGCCGCCCGATGCATCCAAAGTTCGAACCAAGTCAAAATCACAGGATCAACTTTCCGTCGCGTCGGTTTAGGAATGGTCGACTGAAGAATCTGAACCAGGAAAGGATCGTTATCGGATCTTCACAAATGGTTCCACAACCGATGATGGATCTGGTGCTGGTGTCTTTGTGGAGAGTGACACGGCACGTCTCATTATCTGCATATAGGCATACGTCTTCCAAGCGGATGTATATGCTGTTTAAATGACTACAACATACGTAAGGAAAAACGGCTTTGATAAGAAGAAGTATTTGTGTTTGCAGCGAAAGCCAAGTTGTTCTTAAGGCCTTACTCAACCCTAACTATTTCCAAAGTTATCCATTAATGCAAGCCCTTACTATACGGTGTTTTTTTTAGTGGTATAGAACTTACTTACATTTTTCGGAAGACAATCTTCTGGCATTATACCTATATTAAAATATGATTTCTGGCATATGACCTGGCTGGCTCGAAAGTAGTCTAGTCTGGAGGTCCAATGTGCAATCTTATTTTGGGCCCATTCACCGAATCTACGCCTTGCTAGGTGATCGCGAGGTTTCAATTCTTGCACGAGTTGGATTTTGTAGCCACGCAAACACCAAGATCTTTCCGCAAAATCTTCCATAAAGTGGATGAACACATATCCAATTCCTGCGCACAGTGGCTATGAACTATGATCTTCAAAATAAATTTGCACAATTTGGAAGCGTTGTTCGGCCGTCAGTCTATTCATGTTAGAATGCGAAACCAAACTAAACATAAATCACTTGACAGCTAACAAAATGGCTGCCAGTTGAAAAAGTGATGCCATTTTAAAGTTCTATACACCTCTAAGAAAAGCACACAAACTGAACTCATTTAATCTCGTTTATAGGTTTCAGACCATGACGGCATAACTGGAAACGAGATTACCGATAAACCTGCGAGGCAATGATCTCAAAAAGCTTTCTCAAGACATGAATAAGCGTTTGGTCTACCGGGATTCAAAATTAGGGCTTCAATCAACGATTGGGTCTGTCAAAAACACAAGCTTAAATGCCTAGCCATTGGATGCAAACAGACCAAATGCTCACCAATGTTAATTAGAAAACTGCAAAATTTTTCTATCCCATTAGAGAAAGGCCTATAGCAAGCCGTTGTCACGGCTCACGGGACATTTCCTTTTGCAAGCATTTAAAGTGTTATACCTAGGCTTAAGTGATACAACTCTCTGCGAATCTCCTGCATTTTTTCGAATCAGGTTACAGATAGGTATCTACCTACTTGGAGAAGATAATATGTTGAGAGCTGGTAGCTATCCTTAATCCTTATATTGCAAAGTCGTCTGACTTTTCTACGAACATCTGGAAAGCTTTCACAAAAGAAGGTTGCTATCTGGTAGTGCAAGTACCTACCTACAGCTGTAAAAACAGAAAAAAATTGCATGTTGTGAGTTTTTGATCAATTTTACTCAATTTAAAGACAATGGTTTTTTTTAATACTAAAATTATTGAAATTGGTTGAGAAAGATTAGATGAGAAGATATCATTTTTCCTCCCTACTAACGGAATCTTATAATTCAAAACTTTTCTAAGCACCGAAAGGTATTTCAATACCTCCTATCTAACTACCTACCTTGAATAAATTGTGAAGCGTGATTCATTCGCCGATATTTTCAGTCCATCGCGTTTGGTTGCGGTGAATGTATAGGTAGGTATAGAATGTATAGAAAAAGGCAACCATACCCTTGCAATAAAAATACTCAAACTTCAAATTGAGCATGAAATTCAATTCTCATCGCTACCTACCTTTGTTTGAAACCAGAAAAGATAAAATCATTCTATCGACATCAGCGCCATACTGTGGCTTTGCAGTCTAAACACAAATTCCACTCAAAAAGGCGTGGTTTCGGTATTGCGGCCTCAACTTTCGACATCTACTCAAAGAGAATACATTATTTATTTAATACCTCTCCACCACCGTCCGCACTCCACTCCAATATAAACAAAGACATGAAAAAAACATATCAGTGCAATATGGTGTAATGAACACAATCCCTTGTGTTGTACTCCAGTGTAGGTATCCTACTACTGTGGAAATCATACCTTATCATGTATCTGAGCCTTTGTTGTAGCACAACGAACTGGTGCGAGTGGCTAGGTAGTAGCAGTTGGGTATAAAAGTGACACATTATGTGCAGGCGCACACAGTAGGTGTCGAGCATATAGCAGAAAGAACAGGCTAAGGCTAAAACACACAAGTCCCATTTAACCACACCCCCGGTTTGAAGCAATGGCACATATTATAGCCGGGGGCTTCCCAGATAATGTGCACAGAGGCGCACATTGCGAACAAAGAAATCTGTTACAGTTAAAGTACACGCTGTTCAATAGAATTTTATTATTAAAATTGAAATAAAAATGCTTGTGGAAGGGCTGGTGCTGGTGCAGTGTGGCACGGCCATTGTTCGACAAGGAAACAGGGAAACTCCCATTATTCTTGTGAAATAGCAGAAAAGGCAAATTATAATCCAATTTGGGGTCAGGAGATCCTTATGTGGCTCCGTGTCTGCGCTTATGGTGAACAAGACGACACTGAGATTTAACACGGCTTTTGGGATAGATTTGGATAGAGTAACTGGCCTATAGCCAAACGGCTTCGGATGGTATTGGGATAGATGTGTTCTTGGGTGTCAAATTTACTTAAGTAGGAGTTTTTTTGTGTGTGTGGCTAGGTATAGAGATGGATAGATAGATAGGTTCGCAGAGATAGGTAGGTAGGGACTTATAGGACATCAAAACTGTATCGATCTATAGCTACCTATCAGGTTTCGAAAACAACCAAGGTGAGGTCGAATTTCCCTGTTAACCACTAATTCATTTATTTTATTAAGCATCCTTCCATGTACCTACCCACCTACGAGTTTTTTTTTAAGGATCAGATAGGAATAACGATAGGATGTATAGGATAAGGAATATTGAATGAATGAATTTTCACAAAAATATAGGAATTGATACCTATCAATGAAAGATTGCGAGAGGACGTGTCAGACACCACAAATTTGTGTAAGAAAAGACGGTAGGTAGGTGCAAAGGTCCCTGGTTGCTTGTAGACATTGTAAAGAGAGCAACATGAATTTTCGTCGTCAGTAAATTATGCTATTGTTAGCTTTTGCCTTTATCCAGAAATGAAAATGTGATACCACTTTCGCAAGAAAACTACGATTAGTTATAGGTACATACCTTCAGTAATTTGAGGACAAAGTTATTATTTATTTATGTGGAAGGTACCAACCTTGGTATAGATTTGAATTTCATTATAGTTAAAAATTTGGTCCTATAAATTGCATGGCTCACATAGGTACCTACCTAAATAAATTTAAATACCTAAATACTTGAAATTCATTCAGCGATAGTTGGTAGGTACCTATCTTAATTTGCTTGAAGATCAATTTAATTGATGATTTTTGAAAAGGGAAGTTTTATCAACTGAGTCTTTTTTCTTTCTATTGGAGGTTCTTAAACCTCCGCTGCCATGATAAGGAATCTAAGTTACAAGTTCTATCAGGGTTTCTGTAACCTCGTACTGCTACACAGTGTCCTCATCTTCTCCATACAAGATGCACAGAGGACAGAGTGTATGTTATTACTTAAGCCTAACATGTTTTGGCAAAAGAGAAGTGCCCCGTGGCAACGCCAATAAGATTACTAGGTACCAAGATTCTTTTCTGGGGAGCTTACGTTTGGTCTGTGTGCATCCAATGGGGAGATGCCATCTACGGTTGTGCTTTTGACATATCCAGTAGTTGATGGAAGCCCTCACTGAGAACGCCGGCACCTGGCAGACCTAGCGACGGTTGAGGTCCTGAAAAAGCTGTCTGAAAACCTTGCCTTGCAAGTTCATCGGCGATGAACCGTAATGGCCTGGAACACGAACGAGACACAAAGAATTTAGTCTACCGACCGCATTCAGAGAGTTTTTGCATTACTGGATCACTTTCAAAGTAGTTACAGGGCTAAGAAGGGCCTTAAGCACAGCTTGGCTGTCACTGCAAACACAGATACTTCTCCCCATCCAGCCATTGTTCAAAACGTAGCTTATAGCCATTTGGATAACATACGCCTCCGCTTGGAAGACGGCGTGCAGTCGTATGTCTCCACAAAGGCACCAGCGCCAGATCCATATGACTGAGTTTTGCAAGCTAATCAGTTTAACAACAAAAAAGGAATAGGAAGCTGCGCAAAAGTAGTTTTTTGTTCACAAAATGGCGGCTACTCAAAGATAATAATGGTTGATTTCTGACTAATTTCTTAATTTAGTAAATTTTTTTTAAAATATTACAAATTTCCATTTTTTTGGTGTTTAACGACATAGAGAGATATTTAAAGAATATTTATGCCAAATTTCAAGTAAATCGGCTCATAAGAACTTGAGATATTGTGGTTGCATCAAAAAAATTAGTTTCGAGAAAAGCGCTTTCAAAATTACATTTTCTTAGAAAGCCATCCCAGCCTTTTACATTAGGCCTTCCTCATAACGAACAGTTCTTTCTTTCTTGAAGTGTCGAAAGCTCGAACCTCAGATCGTTGAAATCTTACTGATAAATCTTGATAGGGTGATTTGCTACCCTTATGTTGTCAGTTCCACTACGGCACTACTGCTAGGCACAGTTTCACCTTCAACTTTGGGAATAGGAAAGATGGGATCCCCTTCGTTGTCCGTTCCATTGTTAGTCACAGTTTCACCTACAACTTGGGGGAGGGAAGAAGCGTTTAAGGAGCTCGAAGGAAGTCCTCCCTCGGCACCCGTACCGTCTGCATTGGTCAGCCTCGAGTCCTTTGACATTAGATGGGATGGTGTGGGAGGTTGAAGCAGTGGAGTTTTTGACGAGGGTGGCCCCTTTGCCAACACATCGTAGTTCGCATTAGAGCCGAAAGTCTCGGTCCTTTACTTGCTGTAATGGTCGTCCCCTTCAATTTTACGGGCAAGTGTGAGTGTAAGTGTTACAGATAGTCGCTGGTCGCTGCAACTCTTCCACTGATATGGGCATCCTCCTTAGGAGGGACGTTAAACCCGGAGGGCTCTCCACATTTCTTGGTTGACTTGTGATGACTTACTTGAATTGCATTCGGTTCCCCAGCCCTTCCGCTAATCGCTTTTTCCCTTTTCGTTACTGAACTTGTCACTAGCGCCTTATCCTCTTTCGAGGCCAAGCCATCACGGGCCGTCGCGACATCTGCGACTTTGAACGTATTTCAGTTCCATTATTTTCAGTTTCAAGTTTTCTAACATTAAGGTTTTGTTGGAGTTATGTTGGTTGGTCAGGTTCTGCAGCTGGATTGCTGGAGATGTTCTTAAGGAGCCCCACCACGACAAGGTCAACTCATAGGGGGTGCTGACCTTGCCGTGGCGTGCAGCCGCTGAGCTAGGCTGCACGCCAAAAAAAAAACATTTTGAGTAAAATCCGTTTAAAACTATCAATACGCATAAAATACTCACACGAGACATAACAAACAGCACTAGTGACTTACTTAATGTAATGGAGCCTCTTGAAATTAAACAGGTGACAGAGATTCACTTTATCGACCTCGGAATATATGAAAGACATTTAGTATATTATAATGAACCTCGAAATATGTATGTAGCATTAATTTCAACTATTTTAAGGCTGCCACACTTGTTAGGTTTTAGGTACTCCAAATTGAGATGATGTTTGAAGCACTGAAGTTGATGACCTGCGATACCTTTCAAATTATTTCAACATTTGTTTTAAATAACCGACAACTGGAAAATTCTAGACTTCTTAAACAACTTCAAAAATGTTGCTTTAGTTGTTGTTGTAAACGGTTTTTTAGGGGTTGTATGTAGATGCGCTGACCATATTTTTGAATTCGAAATAGGTAATAAATAATGAACGTATAGAAAAAGTATACATGCAGTTTTAAACGATAATATAAAGTTATTTTAAAAGAAAAAAGCTTAGAATTTGGGTGTGTTCAGAGAATGATGAAAGTTGCGTTCTAAAATTAAATGTTCGCACTACATTACCATCTTTGCACTCAACCTGCGGCTTCACAGTTAACATATGGCAAGCCTTTGGCTCACATGCATAATCTTTCAAATAACTATCCGTGTTTCGGATCTAACGATACTAACTGTCTGCAGGTATGCTTAGATCTTAAAAGCCAAGCAACGGATTCTGATGCGCTTTTTTTTTAATAGATGGAGTGATAAAAAAGAAAAGTTTATATGTAGGTATATTTCTTCCCCATATCATCATGGGAACGGAAACATACACTTGGACTTAGAAACTGCTTGACCGATTTGAAAGGCAGTATTATAAAAATTATCAAAAATCAACTACCCATCAACTACCCACTACCCACAGTGTGAGTAAAAGCATTGTACAGATTGGTATTTTTCCACTTTGCATTGCGTTGATAGTGAAACCCCGTTACACTTTAACTGTTTTAAGGGGTGGAAAAGGATCTCGTCAATATGTAAGAAGACCTCCAAACACCGAATATAATCCACACTTTACAATCATAATGGTATGAGCATGTTTTTTCTTCTACGGAGTGGGACCCATAAACCGGATTGAAGGCATTATGGATCGGCATCTCTATGTTAGGATAATGCAGGAAGTAATGCTACCGTATACTGAAGATGAAATGCCACTGAATTTGTCGTTCAGTAGGAAGCAATGGTTCCAGGAAAGTAAAGTAGATGTGATGAAATGGCCCGCACAGTCGTCGGACCTTTATCCCATCGAAAAATATGCTTCTAGATGTAAACCAAGCAACAAAACAGTCCTTTGGGAAGCGTTACAGCAATCATGGAGTTCGATAAGCTCAGGAAGGTGTGGAAACCTGATAAACTCTATTTAACGTCTTTGTACTGCTGTTATAGCTAACAAGGGACATGCAACTAAATAATAATTAAAGGTACGAACACTCAGCCACATATTGTAATAAAAATTTTGACCTAATTTTTCGATTTCGTAACATTTCAAGGTAGATTTTCCTATCACTACTATTTTTTTGACCGCTGAATTTCAACACCTGTTCAATAAACTTGCAACTATCGGATAATAATATTAAACTGATGTTTGTTTTTTTTTTTTGTAAATAAAAGCTTTAAACCCCACTTTGAAAACCACGTTATTGTTTTTTAAATTAGAATTGACGGATAAGTTTTTTACAATTTTGTTGTTTCTTAAGCTCTATACTACTATTATTTTGACCGCAGCTGTATAGTCGCGTCAATGAAGCCTTTGCTTCGGAAGTCCTCAAGAACAGCTCCGATTTTGATGATTTTTTTTTCTAAATTTTGTTTTTTTTATATTATTTAAAATCAGAAACCTTTTAGAGCGGGGACGGAACTATTTATATTGTTTAAACAATATCTGTGATATTTAATTTGTGCAAAAAAAATTTCTACTATACAATATCCATTTAAAAACTTGTAATATACAGGGTCCCGCGTAATTCGTGTTACCTACATACTTCGGTATGTGGTTCTTGTTCATATTCTAAGAAAAAAGTTGTTATACAGTAAAGTCGGGCTTTCAACTTTGAAATCACTTTTTGACAATTTAAAAAACGGCTAACTTTGGTGTACCCTGATCTGTGTTAAATTCGATCAATAGATACTGATGATAGAGGCCTAATTTTAGACTTAATTTTTTGTAGGATTAATAAATCTTTAAAATTGTATTTAAATTGGACTCCTATAGGCTTAGGGTTGCGACATTTTTAGTTTTAAATGGTGCGCAAGTTTTCTTCCCCAAGTTTTCTTCCTTGTTTTTTTTTTACAGATGAACAAAACAATAAAAAAACTGATTAATAAGTGCACTCAAAAACCCATACATTTTATGATACTTGAAAAAATACAAAATGGGTAAAATAAAAAAAAAAAAAAATTAGCTTTGAGATTTGTAGTTTGTTTGAATAAAACAATAATTTGGGCACTTTTAGTACTTCTTTATGTATTTTATTCAAAAACAATTATTACAAGTGCTCAAAGTGCCGAGCCACAATGTGCCGAGTCACAATGAAATCCAAAAACGGGCTCTGGCATGCATTAAAAACGAAGGGGGGTACTTTGAGCACTTGTTATTAATTGTTTTTGAGTAAAATACATATAAAAGTAAAATACATAAGAAAGTACTACAAACCTCAAAGCTAATTTTTTTTTAATTTTACCCATTTTGTATTTTTTCAAGTATCATAAATTGTATGGATTTTTGAGTGCACTTATTAATCTTTTTTTTTTATTTTTGTTTTGTTCAAAACAAGGAAACTCTATGTTAAACAGACATTTTCTGGAAAAATGACCTAAAAATCAAAACTTTGCTTGGGGAAGAACATTTAAACACCATTTAAAATGAAAATCTGGCAACGCCAAGCCTATAGGGGTCCAATTTAAATACAGTTTTAAAGATTATTATTTCTACAAAAAATTAAGTCTAAAATCTCTACCATCAGTATTGACAAAGAAATCGAATTTAACACAGATCAGGGTACAACAAAGTTAGCCGTTTTTTAAATTGTCAAAAAGTGATTTCAAAGTTGAAAAACCGACTTTACTGTATAACAATTTTTTTTCTAAGAATATGACCAAGAATCACATCCCGATGTATGTAACACGAATTACGGGACCCTATATATTACAAGTTCTTAATGGATATTGTATAGTAGAAATTTTTTGTGCATCATTATCACAGATATTGTTCAAACAATATAAATAGTTCCGTCCCCGCTCTAAAAGGTTTCTGATTTTAAATAATACTTGCAAGCCCGGCGAACTCCGTTTCGCCACCAGATGGCTTCGTTTTTTGTAACATTTCGTTTGGGGATTAAAAGATGAAGAAAAATGTTTTTTTTTGTTTTATATTTGAAAAGAAAAAAATTTATTTCATTTTATAACAGTAATGAATTCATTTCGTTTACAAAAATGAATTTTAATTTAGTTGAACTTCTCTAAGTTAAAAATGTAAGTGAAAAAAAAAAAATTAAGAGTTATACGTGTCCGCAAATTATCCGTTTCATTGAAGTGCTTTATGGTAAACCACTTTTTTTTTGTTCTGATGTTAACACAAACAAAGCGGATGGTTTCCCAACTCGTGAACACGCAACGTATAGCTGCTTATGTAAAAAACAGTGATTTTCTAAATTTATCCGGCAAACACTAAGCGATTGGCCTTGCGACTTGTTAATTGTCATTGCGAACGTAAGGCGAACCGGAAATTGCAATCGTTTGAAGTCAATCCTAAGATCAGTCGGAATCATTGGTATTCGAGGAATACATACATTTTCACCTGCGTAATTTCCGTTAATAGTGGTTGCCTCAATCAAATTCGGCATAAGTCTTTTCACCGCAAGTCCAGTACCGTTGCAAAGTCGCGGTGGATTCAAATTACGCAATATCATAATAACTGAACCAACTTTAAGTTGTAACTTGTAAGTTATGTGGTGGAAATCCTGGTAACTCCAGAGAATTCAAAAACTCCGTTGGATAATTTACTACATCATCGGGATTTGTTATGGAACCAACGGATTTGTATGCCACCAAATCGCCATCGATTTTTGATTGAATGGTGAGAACTGCTCCTTCATTGTAGATTTGCATGTCGGGATTATTCATTTGTTCGAATGCGCAAGCGATGCACGATAACTTCACATATGTCGTCTTTGTATTTGTTCCATAACTGAATTGGTTGTGAAGGGAAACATGGTGGTGATAATTGCGAACTGCGTTCGTATTTGGTATGCATTTGATGAAACAACTGAATCCGCAAGTATTAAATCTCAATGAGAATCGTTCTCCAACAAACCCAACAGTTTACATTGTGTGGCGGCCGATGTTCGCACGTCTTACTTTTGGCATTTTGGACTATTGTCTGACTGGTGAATTTAACCTTAAATGCACGATCCACATAATTTACATAGTTCAACTTACCACCTTAAGGACAAATGCCTGCTATTGTATTTGAATTGATTTGATGGTTTCCAATTGAATTAAATAATTTTAATCTCAATTACACAATTTTACATTGGAAACTGAGTTAACTAATTTAATAACTGATCAGAGTTGAATGTATGTATTTGAAAAATGATTCTCCCTTCCTGACTTTCTCTTGAAATTTTTCCTGAATTTTCTTTGCTATAATCCTCACGGAGCCCGAGACCTTTCCAACGAATGCAAAACCGTGGAAATCGGTTCGTGCGTTCTGGAGTTATAGCGTCAGGAAGGAAAACCCGACTTATTAGATAAAAAAATCAAAAATCATCAAAATCGGAGCTGTTCTTGATTGACGCGACTATTAACTCAGCCAAGATCTCAACATCCCTACCTTCGAGTATTGTCTGGCCAGAATGTCAAAGCCACCCAGAAATGTGTATATTGAAAGCACGAGGATAATGCGGAAAAATTCTTAAAATGGAGTCAGAAAGCGCATTCGTTAAAAGCCGAATGGCTCTCTAGATTGGGTCTTCTAAAAAATGAAACTAAAGTTCGTGTTGGAACACAGAAACTGCCATTTGCATTTTAAAAATTTAAAAGTATAAGAAATTCCAAAATAACAACATCTGCTACATTCACATTAAGTTGCAACTTTGCAAAATAAAACTCTTTGTAAACCTCACATAGGGCGCTAGTTTAGTTCTGAAGGCCCTGCCTCTAAGCAATTGAAACCAGCGTTGTTAGAAGACTCTGCCAATACATCGGAAATCATAAAAACAGTGAGCTTAAAAAGTTTCTTCTGCACCTTCTTTGTTCATTTCTAGTCTTTCGTTGGCTAGTTTGGTCTCATTAAGATCGGATGGTTGCAACTTTTGGTTATCATCTAGATTCTAGAAGATTGACTATGGCAGGAACAGGTCGTATACAAAAGTGAAGACTATGCACACACGCATCGACCGTTTACACAGAAACCTGAGAGCCTGTCGAACACGTTCGATCTTGTCTGGGTGGTAAGTGCAATAGGCTAAGTTCACTTTTGTATGATTAGATTTAAGTTATTGATTCTTGTGTTGATTGCAGTTCAGAGAGTAGAAGCTCCTAATAAATAACTTTATATAACGTTACTATTGTTTTTTATTCGAACCAGTTTCTGTTCGTAAAATTTATTTTTTATTATAAACATCAAGGACGAGTTCCTTTGCTTCCACTACAGTGCTTCATTTTTACCTCTACTTCACTCTTCAAATAAAATTTCACACCCCTTGTCTGTATCTGTCCAGCTTTGCGTATAGTTGGTGATCTTTTTTAATTCACCTGGGCACCTTGATTTAGAGTTCTTACAGAACCATGTTTTGTTTCATTTTGCTTTTATTTGTATGAGCATATCCGGAGTCGAACTAAGTGTTTCGCTTGGTGTGAGAAGAGAAGCCCAACGCTTTTGGTGCAGAACTTATTATGACTTGTTGACATCACTGCAATTGATGCCAAGGGGTAATATCAATAGGCAATCGCAATATTTCCTCTGTTTGACCATTTCGAGACCGCCATGTGTCTTGCAAATGTCGCAAACGAAAGAATCACGTTGCCGAATCCCATGCTGGACGGGCTAATTTCTTATACCTACCTTTTTGAGGATTTATTTGTTTTTATAATTTCATGGAGCAGTCTTCAGCAGCCGAATGAACATTGTTGTTGTAAAGACCGTGACAATAGTAGAGTAAGCGTAAAAGCCAAGCTCGTTCTTGGTCATTGATGATTTATGCCTCATCTCATACTACTAGTTCATCTGTCAAAATGGCACTTTTAATTTAATTTAAACCTGTTACACACAAATACCATGCTGGGCTTTCATCACATCCCCAAATGTTACAAATAAAAATCATCTGCCAAGAGTGCGTTGAGAAAATCGTTTATTCTTTCCACCTGGACAAGAATTATCCTTCTTTCAAGCAATAAAAGCTCATAATACACACGTCAAATCGCATGTTATTTTAAGCTGGTCACTCACCAGAGTATAGGTACACCATTGATTCCAGCTTAAAGGGACACATAAATTTTCTGATTTAAATTGGTCGCCTGCAGCGTTTTTTTTTTGATACACACGAAGTTATTACTATCAAGGCAGACCCACTTTTCACCCGAGTGGAAATCGATTCTCCAATACAAGCTCGACATCTCTTCAACTTCAGAACCAAAAGTAATGTATGTACAATAGCATACGCATAGGTAGTCAAGTATAGTCAGGGCGAAGACTATAAAAAAAGTTGAATATATTCAATTCCATTATGAGGTTATCTCAAATACTCTTAGCGATAAAATCTAATTTTGATCCCTTTGTAATTCAGTTCAAGTTAAACCGTAATTTGTTGTCAAAATTGAGGATTCAAATTTTATTTCGTATATACTCGTAACTCGTATTCCAGGATGACGATGATGATGAAATGGGAACAGACTTCTTCCACCCTGTCGATGTCCTGCGGCATGTCCCCTTACGAATATATTTTTATAACTCGACCTTCATTGTAACGATTGCTTGGCTACAAAAGCCCACATTAATTCAGAAACATCGTTTTCCAGCAAACCATCGAGATGACAGAAAAGGGATGGAATTACTTTGTTAGTTTTCCTGACATGAACGTTCGTCTTATCCTTACCTGCCTCAGCACAGCTTCAGCCTGCCTGCATGTGGACAATGTCGTGCGTGTTTTTTCGAGGGTGTGTAATCGTTTATTTTATTTTTTTCCTGCGTCAACATTTTGGTTGGGGAAAATATGAATAAAACATTTTATTGAGCGTAAATGAATTTGATGGATACATTGTTGGTTTCTATTAACATCCTTCTGCATAGCCATCAAAACAGGTGCTGATGCTGGGCAGGATATTGACGTCGTCGTCGTTGTCGATTTTAAGGTGATGATGAAAGAGACATCAATGTCTACCTTGAGGACAACAAATACGAGTAGGTACACAAATTCGCTTCAAATAATATCAAAGCTTCAAGTAATTATCAAGTGGTTAGCCACAGAATTTTGATAATCACATCCAAGCCTTGTGTACTCGTAATAGGCCTTCGGGCACAATCACTCTTCTGTGGCGTATCCTGATGTAAATTGTCATTAAAATGGGAATGAAATTGCTTCTAGTGATGAAGAAAGTTCATCAAAGAATTCATTGAACTTCCTATCACATTCAACAGGATGCAAGTTACAACGAACGTTACAAGCAAAACGTTGCCAATCTAAATGAATTAAACAGATTGGTCTTTTCAAGAATTAAATTAGAATAGAGATTACCTTTTATGCCTCCTTGCTTGCTGAAGAGACAACGCAAATTAAGTTAAATCGCTATTGTGTGCGATGCTTTTGCCATTCAATTCTGTTATAGTGTGATTGTTTGATGAATGAGAGAGCGCAGTTAGGCATACAAAACAGAGAAGTAGACAAAAGCACATAACCATAAGCATAACCAACCCCTTGCTAAAGGGTTTCGATTTTATGATGGCCCATGAATGTTGTATGGAGCCGAGGTAGAGATTTGTATGCGCAACATAGTGCGCATTGCAAACTAAATGATCTACGTTCGAAAGCAAGTGCGGAAGTGCAATACACTGATGGCGATGGGTAAAGAGACGACGTGACGTTACATGGTTGAGCAAACTAAGTAAATAAATGATTTTGCGCTATTCAGGCACGAGTTATTGTTGCTCGGTTTAAGTATGCAAAGATACGTACTAGCTGCATTTTCCAGCTGAAGAATGGTTTTTTTTTTCAATCATGCACTTTGTTTCAATCTCCGGTTAGGCTGGACAAATTGTTGTGTTGTTTCGAATTATGAAAAGAGTTCGATGACATGCAAATACAGGGTGTCCCGTAATTCGTGTTACATACTTCGGGATGTGATTCTTGGTCATATTCTCAGAAAAACAATTGTTCTACTTTACTGTAGAACAATTTTTTGTCCGTTTCTCAGCTTTGACATCACTTTTTAATCAGAGGAGCTCGTGTCATCCTAGTTTTTGCGATTAAAGGTACTAGGTATAAGTAAGGCAAGTCCTGCAATCGTGCGGGAAAACACTTTGAAATAACCATTAAATATGACATTACGGTGATAGTAAATACAAAAAAATGGGTCGTTCAACTCTGTCTATCTGTCTGTTAACTGCATGTCCGTATATGGATCTACAAACTTGAACACTCAACCGATTTTCTTCAAAATTTGCAATTAGGGTCTATAGGGCAGCCTACGGAGGGGTTTTTAGAATTCGGTCTCTAGGTATTGAAATAACAGTACCTTACATACAACCTAAAAAACGGGTCCAACGATTTCGATAAAAAATTTAAGTGACTAGGTGACTATTTTTCAAAGATCTTTCTCATAATGTACACGATACTGACAAAACATAATCAGCCCTATCATCGTAACAGATCGGAGGAACATACGATCGTAGAGAAGTTCCGATCGTAACATTTATTTTGTTTATGGTATCCGTTTCGTAAAGGAAACACTGACGCATGTAGGTGACATAAAACAACTCTTCCGGGACTACTTTGCTGTCGGAGACATCGGATAGAACAGAAAACCAAGAAATCGGCATGCATCGCATGAATTCCGAATGCGTTCCCACCATTTTCACATTTAATCGCCATGCATCGCATGAATTCTAAACGCGTTGCGGTGAGTTTGACATTTTCATCGCATTGTTTCGTTCTTTTCGGAGATATGTCCGATCAAGCAATCGGAAACGTTACCATAATACAAATATCTTACATTTCGTACAAATCGGAATGAATTTCGTTCCGATCTGTTACGATAATAGGGCTGAATATTGAAGATGTTGTAAGTTGTTTGACAAAACTTGCATATTAACAACATTTATAGTATATAAACTAGGGTGGTCTTAGGAAAAAAAAAAATTGGGGACGCTCTCCAGATTGGTTCTAGATCAGGAAAAAAAATTCTCTAATTTTTTTCAAATTTTTATTTCTAACCCTTCCTGACCCTATTCCATTAGGAAGTTTTTGTTTTTTCGATCATCCGTCCTAAAATGGCAGCTGTTATAAGAAAATTGTTTATCGATTTTTTTTTAATAACAAATGAAATGATAAATAAAAAAATCTAATTTAATGTTAGGTTATTAAAATTGCCGTAGATATCTTTGAAAAAATATCCATGTTAAAATGTTGCTTACTTTTGGCGGATTGAGCAAAATAAGAAATCAGCCTTTTTGTTTATTAACAATAGAGTATAAACAAATGATCTAAATTTTATCAAACACACACGCGGCTGTAGAGTGTTCAGAGACGCTTTATTTGAGCCTATTTCGAAATCTTTCCGTTGATTAGTTCAAAACTGACAGGAAAATAGGCCCAGGAAGCGTTAAAGATAAAAATATGAAAAAATTAAGGATTTTTTTTTTCATTTTTTAGAATCGATTTAGGGGGCGTTGCATTCAATTTTTGCAAAAAAGTGAAATAAGGACCACCCTAATATACACATACAACAACACAAGTCATTTCAAAAACACCATCACCGTCTCTATCAACTTTATCGAATATTAGTCAAATCAAACATCTCCTGTTATTGGATTTCAAAACTTTGTAATATGACTTATTATTTAATTTAATTAAGACCTTCAGATTTCTCACTTTATTTCATTTCAATTTCATTTAACAATCAAAAGGATATTGACGCAATATTTGCCGGTGATCCATCAGGAAGATTTGTTTTAAATGATTTTGACAAAAATGGTCGAATTGGTGATTCTTCAAGATCTATTTTGATTGACATTATTTCTTCCTGGTTGCTCAAAAATAAAAAATCTGTGTCTCGGAATGAATTTACATACATTTCCTAGAAAATTCATGAACGTTTGGGCGAAGAAAAGGTTGTTTCGAATATTATTAATATACTGTATTTTTTAAATAATTTTTTTTTGTATAGAATATATATTTTGTTCCTCCTCCCAGAGTATCAAAAGAAAACCCATCAGGAAGACTGTAGCAGATACTACAATTCAAAAAGACATCTTCAAAACTCCTTCCATGGAAGAAGACAATTCCAGCATAAACTCAGAAGAAGAGCTTGAAGCATCTGAAGGGTAAACATGTATTTTTTGTTAATCTTAATTTTAAGCTACAATTTTTTATTATTAAAACTATTCATATGTTTTGTTTAGAGAACTGTTTTGCTGACAAGAAATGGCTTCAACTGAACAATTCTATTGAAATTTCCTTTGTTGTTGAATGATTGGCCGCTATTGAAACACTCGGATGGAATAACTTTGGTAAATATTGTATTATTTATTTATAAGTTTTATGTTAAAGTTAAAGGGTTTTGCTAAGCCTATATTCTTATAACATTTCCAGAAAAATTACGACTCCGAAAGTATCTAAATATCCCAAAAAGTAGCATTGCTTGATAGAGCGTTGAGAGAATTTTAAATAACTGATTGGACCGATTTTCAATGCTTTAATAGTTGAAAAGCTAATATAAAGGGTTTTCCATTAAGAGCTATCCATTTTATTTTTTAAATAAAAACGCCAGCCATTTGAGATATCAAAAAAACATTTATTTCATATTAAAGTACACCCATAATACCATTACGAATGGAACTCTATTTCGTTCATATGTCCTCCACGGGCGCGCTTGCAGCGATCGATACGTTGAACCCAATTTTCGACCACTCTCTCGCACATATCGACCGGTATTGCGGCAATTTCGCGTTCAATATTGGCTTGAAGCTCCTCCAAAGTCTCTGGCCTGTTGGCGTAGACCAACGACTTGACATAGCCTCAAAGAAAAAAATCCAAAGGTGTCAAATCACACGAGCGCGACGGCCAATTGATCGGTCCATTTCTTGAGATAACACGTTGACCAAATTTCCTCTTCAAAATGTTGATGGTTGCATGAGCTGTATGGGCTGTAGCTCCATCCTGCTGGAACCACATGTCACTAATATCCATTCCACGCAACTGACGCCAAAAAAACGCCACAATGTGGTTTGTGCAATGCCCAATTCCTGTGAACGACGTGGAATTGACTGATTTGGGTCGTTCTGAACGGATGCACTTACGGCCGCGATATTTTCAGCACTCCGTCCTAATCTTTGTCTCACTGGCACGGGAACATTGTGCAGCGAAAAGGTGGATTCAAATTTGTGCACTAAACTAAGCATTGCGGCACGGGTGGGACGATTATAACGACCAAAAATCGGAGTTAGCGCTCTTAAGGTTGCAGCGACTGATTCAAAATTTTGATAGTACGCTTTGATAATTTGGAAACGTTGTTGATTTGTGTAACTCACCATGATGAAATGGTAGACCTTAATGAGCAATCTGACGTTTACAGAATGTCAAAAGACCTTAAGGGCGCGTTTATATTAAAGAAACAAAATGGATAGTCCCCAATGTACATATAGTATAATATAATGAATGTAGACTAATAAAATACTTTCAAAATGAATCGTTTGAAGCTTAAGAAAAACATATTATTCTGTTATTTGATATTAATAAAAAATTTATAAAAAAAACGAACCGGTTTTTCTTTTATTTTTTCCCCTTCTCGTTCTTCCGCTTCCGTGGGAATATGGGAATGAAATATGGTCTTTTTTTTACTGAGTGATTGTGTAAAATCTTAAAGTTGAAAGAATTTTGGAAATCGGTCAAGTAACTTTAAGGTTTCCGTTCACGTTCCTGTTTTTGTTCCCTTAGGATTATAGGGATCAAATCTACGGTTAGCTACTGAGGGATTGTATGGCATCTCAGTGCTGAAAGAACTTTTGAAATCTGTCCAGTAGTTTCAAAGTTTCCGTTCCCCCATCCCCGTTCCTGTGGAAATGTTCCGTTCCCATAGAAAAATGTGAATGAAATATAAGTCTATGTCACCGCAGGATAATGTAACATCCTAGAGTTGAAAGAATTTTTGAAATCGGTCAAGTAACTTTAATGTTCTCGTTCCCGTTTCTTTTCCCTGGGATTATGGGAAGGAAATGTAGTCTAAGTTACTGATGGAGGAGGATAATGTAGCACCCCTTATGCTCAAAGAATTTTTGAAATCTGTCCAGTAGTTTCTAAGTTATGGTTCCCAACCCCGTGCCTATATAGGGATCACACTTTGACAGGAACCATCTCTGGACTAAACTATGTCTACCCTGAAAATTTCATAAAAATACGTTGGGTGATTTAGGAGTCTATACCGGACATACATACATACATACATGCACCCCATTTTATATATATAGATAAAAAACAATTCTGATGATTTAAACACCGTAAACGTTGTTGACCTTCAACGATCATTATCAAATTCGTTTTAAATCAAGCACAAAAATTGTTACACCAACATTTTTATACTTAAGGAAACACGGTTTGTATGTTTCTAGTATCACAACCGTTGTTGGTAAACAATGTTTTTGCTTAATGTTTAAACACGAAATTGAAAAAGAAGTTGTTGATTTGAGCAATGAAAATTGTAGCATTTAAATAAATACAATGAAAATGCCAGCTTGTTCAATTTAAGTATGTTCGTGCTTGACGCAAAAACAAACAAGCTTCATGTTTGATTTTACCATTTTTTTCGGTGATAAAGTGTTGCCCTGAAAGCTGGTTGGGTTTCTCTTCCACTTGAGTCGCCCATGGGGCAGCGTTCCTCAGCATATTTCTGGGCTGCTTTAAAGTTACTCTGCCGTCATTTATCTTCCTTACTCTTACCGCATCTGTGACATCTATTATTTTCATTAGCTAATCGTCTGATGCGTAGTCGAGTAACTAGGCAGCTCATCCGAAGATTGTGCCTTGGGTATTAATGTTTGACTAAAGTAATTCGACTTGCTTTAGAACCCCGCTGCATTGAGAAACTCAATACTCATTTGTCTGTGCCACCTGCATTTGCATGCTTTACGACTTAAGCTTACGTATGGCAAGGTTTACTTCTTCCAGGTTGGGAAAAATGGTCTTTTGATCATCCTCAAAGTTAAATGTGACATTTTGGTAGAAGCAATCCTTTAAGATCCTCAGAAACGATGGTAACTCTGCTTAGGTGTCTACCTTTTGGTCTTTCCAGATTGTTTGAACGCTCTAACCCCATGAGCAGTCTGCAGAAGTGATCTTTCCAGATCCTCAGTAGCAACTGTGACTCTACTACTATGTTTCCCTGCTGCTCTTTACAGGCTTGAGTTCGGGGTTCGTCACAATGGCAGGATCTTTTTACCTTTTGGTAAAACTTCGGAATCTCGTTCCTGTCATGGCACCTCTCAATTTCCTCAAACGAGCGCTTTTCATGCTGTTTTTTTTTTTCTTTTTGAAAATTCGGTTTTCCTCCTGCATAGGATTCAAGGATAATTGCACAGTCACTCGATTGGCAAAGGCATTGGCAATCTCTTGCAATTGTAGCTTTCCGACGTCATATCTCTTCACAGCGTTGGTTCGTGCGAGTCGTGAGCAAAATTCGTACCTTGGCTACAACAAGGTAGTGGTCCGAGTCTATAGGTGCAAGCAAAGTCAAAAAACACAACGGGAATTTGAGTATAAACTCATCCGTCGTTTCATATTCATATCATTTTGTTGACATTCAAAAGGGTCGAATCCTAGCTGTGTTGCTGATGCCGCTTGACATCTTCCGGACGCCTGATAACCCAATTAGCGAGTTTGATGCGCAAAAGATCGATTGCCATCTTTGATGACACAATAAGTTTCGTTAAAAAACTTCAATGAAAAATTTTTAACGATAGGCGAGACGATAGAGCGACACGAAAGTAAAGTTACGGAAAGCGTTATCGTCAACGATAGACGAACGAACGATGATCTGCCTGTGAAAGTTACGAAATGACCACCAAGGGCACAAAGTAAACGACAGCGACAGCGACAACGACAACTACAACGGAAAGAAAAAGCACTTGTTATGCGTTAGCAATCGCGAAAGGTGAGACACACATAAAAACATTTTGGAAATTACTAAGATTCAAAACCCAAAACTCAAAAATACTCACGATCATACTATACGAAGGTATGTAATCACAATCAGAGCCCGTATTTTTATCTGGTTCTCCTGCATTGTTTACACCTCTGCTTACACCTTTTTAAGGTACCGAAAAATAAAAAAATATTTTCCTTTTTTTGTTTATAAACCGGGAAAATTACTTTAGAATACCTTAGTTTTGACATAAATTACACGTGTAACATTTATCCGTATATGAAAACGAGTATTTTCTTGCATATATTAAAAAAAAAAAAAACTCTACTGCACTCTACTAGCCGTAATTCCACAAGTTTCACGTAAAGTCCCATAAAATTAAGTCACAGCCGCGAAAGATTTATTGTGGCGTAAGCAGTGGAGCGCCATTCTGCATGAACCACAAGTAGATCAAGTCCATCAATTTCATTTAAAAAAATCGGTTAACATGGCTCTATGTTAAATCTCTTACCTTTGTCTCTACAAAATCTATGACGGTCCAAAAATGTAAAATATCTCTCAGGGAGATGTCAAATCAGTTCAACATTCACCTTTCATTGATGCCCGGACACAGGAATATACAAAATAGCCAAAAAGGGCACGACCACTTTCCTACGCTATGAATGGAAAAACATAGGTATACCTATATCTACATGTAAACTCCTCCTTAGACAAGACGCTTTGAAGTTAACAAACACTAGATGGACTGAGAGTAATAACTGTCTTGCAACCAAAAAAGTTTGGCCGTGTGTGGACTCAAAACGCTCGAAGAGTTTGTTGGCCCTGAACCGCCTGTATCTAGGTTCTACCATAGGTGTTCTTACGGGACACTGTCTAATAGGAAGACACGGGGCACACCAGCATTTATAAGGTGGGTATCAGACTTGAAACCATCCAATACAACTTGTATTGAACGGTCGGAAAGGTAATTTCTAATCCAACGAAGAAGAGACTCATCGATACCAAAAGCACACATTTTAGATAAAAGAGCCTGATGCCAAACTCTATCAAATGCTTTAGAAATATCAAACGCAATAATCTTACTTTCTCCAAAACAATGTAAAGATTGGTTGCACTTTTCGGTGATATATGCCATCAAATCACCAGTGGACCGTTTGCTACGAAAGCCGTACTGACGGTCTTTAAGAAGCTCTCGTTCTTCAAGATGTTTCATAAGTTGACGGTTTATCAAATTTACCTTGTAAAGAAGAGACGTACCTAAGTGCAATTGGACGGTAATTGGAAGGAGAGGAAGATTCGCTCTTTTTAGGGACCGGCTGGACAAATGCAGTTTTCCATCTGCTCGGAAAAATCCCAGCAGAATAGGAAAGATGAAAAAGTTTACGCAGTGGTTTTGCCAGCGTGGAAGAACATCTCTTCAGAATAACGGCGGGGATACCATCTGGACCAGCGAATTTATGAATATTTAGATCTTTGAGGACTCTCGCAATTGAGCGAGTTCGAAAAAATATCTGCTTCATCACAGAATTTGCAGACTCGAGCTCAGGTGGAGCCAATATGCTATCAGGAAGTTGAGCTGCTAGCAAATTAGCTTTATTGATGGAGCTGACGTACGGAGAGTCATTGAAGACGAGCGTTGGGACCGATGAAGTGGTCGAGTTCTTAATGTTCTTCACAAGAGACTAAAAGTTGTTGCCTCCTTTTGGACACAACAGTATTTTTTGCCTTACTTTTTGGTCATGCAAAAACTTAGCCTTTTGTATTTGAGCATTACAGATATTTCTGGCCCGTTTGAACCTACTTAGCTTACATAGTAGACCCTAAAAGTCTTTCAAAATACATTAAAAGTTCCGCGTGGTTCGACTAGCGGGTGATTAACCAGTTAGTCCCGTAATGGAAGATAAATGGGTGATCAACTCGTTAATCTTACATCGGGTTTCTGAGATCAGTAGGTGATTAACTTGCTGATCTCTGCGTTATCACAATGGACCCTTGCGGTCTAAGTTTTTCAGGCAATTTACGTAGGTATTACTCATTGGCTGACAGCCACTTCCACCTTACCTTTGTGTGGTTGATTCCCTATGGCTGCATTGATTTTTCATCGATAATGTGCGGTTTGCTCCAGATCCACTGTGCCGCTGCAGTTAAAAATGAGGATTTTTAACCCACAAAAAAATGCTCATAGGCCCTAAGCCTTAGTCGACGCCTAAGTCGAGGGCCTTATCAATTGCTGAGTAAATTAAACCTTGCAAGCGAATAAACCAAGATCTTTGTGCAGAATTCTCCTCATAAACGGTTCAATTCGGCGCACGCGTTCATTTTACTGACTTTCTGTCAAAAGTGAAAATAACCTATGATTTAAATAGAAACCACTAGATGGCCTATTCTTCTATGCTGGCCGTTTTAGAGCACAGTGTCAAATTTCTTCGAAAGCAAAGTTTATTGGTGCTTGCTGTGTCAAAAAATTAAAAAAATTATTCGTAATCGCACAAGTTGGGGGTTGTGCGTAGGGTTAACTACCCAACCACGTAAAAAAGACCTTGTTCCGAAATAACAAACAGCCTCGGATAACGATAATGATTTCAAAGTTGATGACCCAAGCAAACGAAAAAAGGACTATGACCTCCGGATCTGCACGTGGAACCTAAGATTATTTAATATGGATTACGTGCAGCTGGAGAATTAGCGGACGCCATGAACTGCTGCAAAGCAGAGCAGACATAACCGCCATCCAAGAAGTGCGATGGAGTGGACCGGGCACAAAGAAGATGAAAAACTGCTACAGGCAACAGAAACAGCGCTTATTTGGATGCGGATTTGTCGTTAGAGAATACTCAGGGATGAGGTGATTAGCCAAAATCCAGTCAATGTGCGTATAATGACCATCGGCATCAGGGCTAAATTTGCCAACATTAGCCTTATATGCGCCCACGCCCCCACAGAAGAGAAAGACGACGATTCCAAAGACTGTTTCAACGAGCTCCTCGAAGAAACGTTTGAGCAGTGCCCTAGACACGACGTGAAAATCGTTCTTGGCGATTTTAACGCAAAGCTAGGGAAGGAGGACATCTTTGGAAACACAATCGGTAAGCATAGCCTCCATGACAAAACCTCCGAAAAGGGACTGAGGCTAATCGATTTTGCTGCGGGGCTAAATCTTGTAAGTAGTACACGCCTCCCGCATCTCAAAATTCATAAAGGTACATGGCGATCCCCAGATCAATCAACCGTCAGCCAAATTGACCATGTTGCGATCGACGCAAGGCACTCTTCCAGTGTTTTCAAACTTTCCGAGAGGCCAACTTTGACTGGGACCACTACCTATTGTAGCAAAGGTACGAATGAGGATATCTTTTTCACGACCAGCACGAACTAACGCTGTGAAAAGATATGACGTCGGAAATACAATCACAATAGATTGCCAATGCCTTTTCCAATCGAGTGTCCCTTCAATCATCCTTGAATCCCATTCCGCCAGCAGTAAGCATTGAAGACTAGTGGCAGCAATGCCAAGAAGCCATCAGAACCGCTGTCTCTGAGGTTCCTCACTTCGAAGTGTAATGCCCACCTAAGTAAGTAGGTACATAAATTTAATAACAGCAATCTGAAGGATTTCACTCTTACTTCTAGGTAACAACTACACCAAAAAATCATCAGAAAAAAAGGATTTACGTTTTTTATGAGTTTGCATAAAAAGCACATACCTATATGTATTTTTAATTTGCATAAACTAATATATGCACAAATGCATATTATTGTAGATACTAAAGAGTGAAGAATATAACAACTAAAGTCGTCTTGGGTCAAGAATCACACAGTGGATATACACGTTGAATTCAAATACCATTTCCTATGCATATGCGAGTGTGAATAACTTAATTAATGTGCCTGGCGTTGCTTAATTCCCCGCATGCCAAAGTGCTCATCTAACTCGATAGTATGAAATCAGTTTTAATTCTGGTCAGTTTGTGCCTCATTTGGCAAAATATTTCGTTGATTGGAATGTGCCAAACGGATCTATACATAAAACGTCCATTCGCACATACAACGAATCGACAAACCATAATTTGAAACATCTCTCATGTCCCATCGTCACATCTCCCTGGTCCCGAGACCGACCACACTACAGCATACACAACTAGCATTGCCACTGCCGGCCGCAGTAAAAACTAACTGCACAACCAACGTTCCCATCTTATTTTAATTCCCAGTATACGTCAGATAAATAGATGTGACGCCAATCCGAATTGATTGTGTTTGACTCGGACCGCGAGAGAGTGAACCCAAAAAACAAAAAAACACAAAAAACTTTATTAAATGTATATCGATATGACGCATTGTTTGAATAATTGACTGGCAAAAAATTAAGAATATTTTCGTCGTGGTTGCTTCTGTGGCGTTGATGACATGGCGCAGTTGCACCGCGATATGTTATGCACAACACTCCTTGAGCGGGCATCTACTCTTTACAGAAACAACAGAGAGGCATACAACAAGGAGCAGCGCAATGTGGCGTTGTTGTAGGTATGCGAAGCGTTAAGCGTAAAAGGAGAAATATTCGACGATCCATCAGAACAGTCAAAAGAAAAACTAAACAACAACAAACAACTTTTATGAAGACATTTGCGAGTTCAGATGGATCCAAATTAAGAGTATCTTCGTTTTAATGTTACCGTCACTGACTGGTGTGGTGATGGACGAACCAGCCAAAGCCGATGATGATGATGATGGAAGCGAACTGATGATGGTTGGCACTGGCACTGTCTATTTGGCGTTTGGCGTTTGGCCGACTCTGCTACACAGCCGGACTTGCTGCCAAGTATGTGCATCAATAATAAATAAAATGCGGAATGCAATTTAAAATTGTTGGAGATTTCAATACATTAAATAATATTTTGTGGAATTCTCATACATTTTTGTTGTTACTTGTTAGAGCCATCGCCATACGGATACGCCGCGCCGGGAGCGTTGGGCTGGGCCTTGGGAATGCGAGATAAACGAAATACCAATATTTTTCAGCAGGATCAAGGTGCACACCACTCCGGGGGAATTTTTGAATTTCGAATAATGAAGCCAAAGTCAAGGAAACGCTACAATGAAAATATAACATGTTAATTCTGGCAAATCGAAGAGAAGAGAAGAACATTAAAGTGATTGCACAAATCAAAGCAAATATTTTTCATATCTGTGGAATGAAAATACCAAAGACTGGAAGCTGGTCATTTTTTGGATCAGAAATAAGAGCACTCTACTTTATGTAAATTTCCACTTCAAGCAACATCTTTCGACAAAGCTTAATATTTCGGGTTTAGGTTCTCTTCATTTTTGCACCCTAGGGCGGCTAAGGTTTTTCACCCCGATTTCCATGCGGTGAGCGTGAGCACAGCTAAGCTGTGCTTAAGGCCCTCCTCAACCCTCTTACTTCCAAAGTGATCAAGGAATGCAAGAACTCTCTGAATGCGGTCGGACGAGTAAATTCTGCGTCTCATTTTGATTCCAGGCCATCACTGCATGACTGGGTATGAGATCGCCCATGAACTTGCGAGGCAAGGATTCGGCGTCGCTAGGTCTGCCAGGGTCCTCAGTGAGGGCTTGTAACGAAGCGTTCATGCTACCTCTTACTTTTAATACCTTTCTGCTACCTAGTACCTTTTGATACCATAGTACAACCGGAGTCGACAGCACTGAATCTCGAAAGTACAGTGTATTATCGTCGCACCACCCACATGACAGCCATATGAATGCACGACACATTAGGAGTGTTTACTCGCAGAGTATAACTCACACTTTATCTCTTCAGAAATAGTTATATAGGCAACCTGAAATTTGTGGAAAGGACAATCCCGCCGCCGTTCATGCATAGCAGTCAGCTATAACACAATCCCACCGCCGCCGTTCGTGCATAGTAGTCAGCTATAACACAATCCCGCCGCCGTTCATGCATAGCAGTCAGCTATAAGAGTAGGTAAGAAACAATTGTCATTTATAATTTATTATTGCCTGTTCTGTCGTGCCACAAGGGGCCGTAAATAAACCTTCAGATCCACCAGAGCTATTGCCTGCTGTTCTGCCGTGCCACAAGGGGCCGTAAATAAACCTTCCGATCTACCAGAGCTATTGCCTGCTGTTCTGCCGTGCCACAAGGGGCCGTAAATAAACCTTCAGATCTACCAGAGCTATTGCCTGCTGTTCTGCCGTGCCACAAGGGGCCGTAAATAAACCTTCCGATCTACCAGAGCTATTGCCTGCTGTTCCGCCGTGCCACAAGGGGCCGTAAATAAACCTTCCGATCTACCAGAGCTATTGCCTGCTGTTCCGCCGTGCCACAAGGGGCCGTAAATAAACCTTCAGATCTACCAGAGCTATTGCCTGCTGTTCTGCCGTGCCACAAGGGGCCGTAAATAAACCTTCCGATCTACCAGAGCTATTGCCTGCTGTTCCGTCGTGCCACAAGGGGCCGTAAATAAACCTGCCGATCCACCAGAGCTATTTGCCTGCTGTTTCTCCGTGCCACCAAGGGGCCGTAAACGTACCTGATTTTCTCTATTTGTTTCAGGTCAGGGCGTTAGCTACAAATATTCTTCCAACCGTAAAACCTTACGACCGAGGACCATCCGTACGGACTGTACGGCACCGTAGTTTAGTTCTAAGTTTATATTCTATACCGTGTTAATTAAGAGTAATTAGTTGTGTTTGTAATAAAGAGTTGGTACATTTAAGGTGAAGACCTTAACCTGAAGTTTCGTGTTTTTCTTCAGAAAGACCCTGGCTATCCGACGAGCAAAACCTCGGCTGGAAAGCAAAAAGCACGTCACAATTTGGCGCCCGAGCAGGGACAATTCGTAGTCTCCTTCCGTACAAAAAAAACTCTTTATTACTACAAAACACACGTAAAGAATACTCTGCTAATTAAGTCATAAATTAAATAATGTCCGAAAACGAAGATAATTTCGATGTTTTCGGCAGCATAGGAGCTATTTACCTGCTGAGTAAGCAGGAGCTCACGGGGCGAATGCGCCAACAAGGCCTCGATACTGAGGGTTCGCTGGCCGCCCTCCGAGCTCGCTTCAGCGCTTATATAAAAGGCGCTAGACAAAGGAAATCCATGCAAAACCTATGCGAGGAAATGGAGCGAACCGTGACCGAGAGGGAATACAAAGAGGTGGTTTCTGCCGATACCGAACCGAATTCCGAGGTAGATAACGAGCCAAAATCCCCCGGTTATACGGAAATATCTCTCCCGGTACCAACCTTTACGCCCTCTCCGTCGCCGCCCTCCGAACCACTTTTAGCTTCCAGACCGACTGAAAGGGTTTCTGATACTACCACCTTACCTGATCGCGAGCGCCCTGAAAACCCTATTCCGCAGAGACTTGCTCATAAGTTCATCAGCCGCGAGGCGGAAGTCATGAACACGGTCAGGAAGTGGGGGCTTAAATTCGACTCTACCGGTAATGCGTTAGAGTTCATAGCGCGCATAGAAGAATTAACCTCTTGCTATGATATCCGACCAGACGAAATGGTGAAAGCTTTACCCGAAGTTTTTAGGGGTACGGCACTGGAATGGTTCCGCATTAATAGAGACCATATAAAAACGTGGGTCCAGTTTCACGACGCTTTCCTGGAGCGATATTTGCCAGCCCGTTATATCTTCAAATTAGAAGACGAAATAATGCGACGAAGGCAAGGCCCACGTGAAAAGGCCAAGGAATTCATTCAGGCAACTCAATACATGATTCATAGACATCCAAACTTGAGTATAACTGACAGCGTGGATCGTATTTACGATAGCCTACGTCCAGAGTATCACCTATATATTAAAAGGAAAGACTTCTCAAGTATTGAAGAGCTGATGAGGTTAGCCGAGGAATTTGAGTATATCCAAGGCGAGAACCGGAACTCTCATCAGCCCTCACCCCACTCAAACCTACCGCACCGCACGACGCAACCTTTGCGACAGCAGTCGCATAATCCTCCCCGCCCGCCGCAGGGCGCAACCTTCAATAGGCAACTACTTGTTCTTTCCACTAGCCCATACGATAGGTCAACCCATTGCTGGAACTGTAAGCAGAGGGGGCATACTAAAGTCAACTGCCATCGGCCGTTCCGTTTATTCTGCTCCTATTGCGGAGAAGACGGTCGACTAACTGACGACTGCGGCTGTCACCCACTCCGCGCTTCTCTAATGAACGCGCGTACAAAAAGGGTAAACGGCAGCCAACACATGAAAGCAAACGTTTCATCGATCATAGGAATGATACCAAGGAAGGCATCACATTCAACGGACCCCGGCCTCCTTCGAAAGCCACTAATAAGTCAACCATCGCCGTCGCAAAGCCACCCACACGAAAATTGGACTGACCCCAGGTGTTTCGTAACCGTCCTGATTTTCGGCCAACCAGTGAAAGCCCTGTTAGATACGGGGGCAACGAAGTCCTTTATCAATGCAACGACCCGTCAGCTCTTGCGTAAGGTTAGAGCCCCAGTGCAATACCGGAAACAGCTTACATACTTAGCAGACGGGAATCCGGTGTCAAGCCGGGAACACTACACCTTATCATTTACCATAGAAGGGCAACCAGTTAGCGGAGAGTTAACTTACATGAGACAACTTACCGAAGACATGGTAATTGGAGTAGACCTACTTCGAGACCTAGATTTTAGGATGACGTTGCGAGGTAAAGGAATACAGACCAACTTACAATCAGCTGCTCAACGAAAAGGACGTAGTTACAACCTTCAACGGGAAGCGTGGAAACCAAGTCTCGGAGAGCATGTAAAAGACTTGAGAGGTAGCTCTTCACAAGAAACTAACCCCTCGACCGCAGAAGTCTTTTTCATCAGCCACTTAGTAGAATTCACACCGAACACTTCAAAAGAAATGGAACACTCAGGAGAGGACCATGCCAAGCAAGAAGCACAGCTAGGGAAAAGGCAACTTACAGAACCACTCAAAATGAGACTCCAGGTAAGTCCAATTGCATTTTTGCCGGACTTACCACCGCAGCGCACGTCAACCTCATCTCCGTTGGAGAGTCCCCTTCCGCATCGCCGCCGCCACTGCCGCACCGTGACCATGCCACATGTCCAACACATGCCCAGTGTACCAACGGTTGCTGTCACTCCCGTTAATATTCTCACCGTTGCCGAAAGGAAACGCCGTGCTCTATCGCGGTGCAGGGCCCGTCCCAGAAAGGTTAAAATGGACCCAATCCAAACAAAGTGTGCAGATGTTTCAACTACCAAAGCTCGTTCAGTAGACCATGCAGGTGCAGCAGTAAAGGAACCCAAACTAAAGCTAAACACCGACACGACCACCAACCAGAAGACCGTTCCATCCATCTTGCCGACACTAGCCAAGAGGACTCATAACCGCCGCACGCCAGGTGCGATAACGCCCAAGGCCATTACAACCACCGCACATGCTGTAGTCCCCTCCGAGGAAACGTTGCCAGCGGCCGCTGCTACAAATTCAGCAACTGCTCGCACAGCTATAACTACAGACCAATCCGCCGCCGAAGTCTCTCGTGCTATATGTTCATGCTTTAGAGAGGGCAACCCAAAGGTTGGTGGTGTCGAGTTGACAGTCCCCTTCCTAATCAAAAGGCCAGCATCACATTCCTCTTCAATTGGATTCGGAGGCTATATTATCAGACGAGAAAGTTCTCGCCTCCAAAAGGGGGGTGGTATGTAACGAAGCGTTCATGCTACCTCTTACTTTTAATACCTTTCTGCTACCTAGTACCTTTTGATACCATAGTACAACCGGAGTCGACAGCACTGAATCTCGAAAGTACAGTGTATTATCGTCGCACCACCCACATGACAGCCATATGAATGCACGACACATTAGGAGTGTTTACTCGCAGAGTATAACTCACACTTTATCTCTTCAGAAATAGTTATATAGGCAACCTGAAATTTGTGGAAAGGACAATCCCGCCGCCGTTCATGCATAGCAGTCAGCTATAACACAATCCCACCGCCGCCGTTCGTGCATAGTAGTCAGCTATAACACAATCCCGCCGCCGTTCATGCATAGCAGTCAGCTATAAGAGTAGGTAAGAAACAATTGTCATTTATAATTTATTATTGCCTGTTCTGTCGTGCCACAAGGGGCCGTAAATAAACCTTCAGATCCACCAGAGCTATTGCCTGCTGTTCTGCCGTGCCACAAGGGGCCGTAAATAAACCTTCCGATCTACCAGAGCTATTGCCTGCTGTTCTGCCGTGCCACAAGGGGCCGTAAATAAACCTTCAGATCTACCAGAGCTATTGCCTGCTGTTCCGCCGTGCCACAAGGGGCCGTAAATAAACCTTCCGATCTACCAGAGCTATTGCCTGCTGTTCTGCCGTGCCACAAGGGGCCGTAAATAAACCTTCCGATCTACCAGAGCTATTGCCTGCTGTTCCGTCGTGCCACAAGGGGCCGTAAATAAACCTGCCGATCCACCAGAGCTATTTGCCTGCTGTTCTGCCGTGCCACAAGGGGCCGTAAATAAACCTTCCGATCTACCAGAGCTATTGCCTGCTGTTCTGCCGTGCCACAAGGGGCCGTAAATAAACCTTCCGATCTACCAGAGCTATTGCCTGCTGTTCCGCCGTGCCACAAGGGGCCGTAAATAAACCTTCAGATCTACCAGAGCTATTGCCTGCTGTTCTGCCGTGCCACAAGGGGCCGTAAATAAACCTTCCGATCTACCAGAGCTATTGCCTGCTGTTCCGTCGTGCCACAAGGGGCCGTAAATAAACCTGCCGATCCACCAGAGCTATTTGCCTGCTGTTTCTCCGTGCCACCAAGGGGCCGTAAACGTACCTGATTTTCTCTATTTGTTTCAGGTCAGGGCGTTAGCTACAAATATTCTTCCAACCGTAAAACCTTACGACCGAGGACCATCCGTACGGACTGTACGGCACCGTAGTTTAGTTCTAAGTTTATATTCTATACCGTGTTAATTAAGAGTAATTATTTGTGTTAGTAATAAAGAGTTGGTACATTTAAGGTGAAGACCTTATACTGAAGTTTCGTGTTTTTCTTCAGAAAGACCCTGGCGAATCCGGCGAGCAAAACCTCGGCTGGAAAGCAAAAAGCACGTCACAGGCTTCAATCAATGGTTGGATCTGTCAAGAGCACAACCGTAGATGACATGCCTCCATTGGATGCAGACAGACCAAACGTATGCTCCCCAACGGGCGATTGCAACGTTTTGACTTGCGATTATAGTACCTATAGGTACCAGAAAAGTCCACAATAGACCAAATTTTCACCCATGTCAATTTTCAGAGCCATGTCTAGTTTCGGCATCCCTGCAAAACTCGTACCACTATGCAGGATGACTTTAGAGAATTCACGCTGCTCCGCCAAGGTCGGTAAAGAAATCACCGAGACCTTTGATGTCGAAAAAGGTTTTAGGCAAGGCGACAAACTGTCATGCGATTTCTTCAACATCATACTTGAGCAGATTGTAGAAACTCAAACGTCAACACCAGAGGAACAATCTTTCAAAAGTCTGTACAATTACTCGCCTACGCAGACGATATTGACGTAATGGGAAGAAGGAAGCGTGATGTTATAGGTGCTTTTGCGAGTATTGAAACAGAAGCGGCAAAAATGGGTTTGATGGTTAATGAGGGCAAAACGAAGTATATGTTGTCATCAAACAAGGACACAGAATATCGACGAATTGGACGAAACGTCACAATAGACAGACATAACTTCGAGGTAGTTCAGGACTTCGTCTATTTAGGATCCGCTATAGACACGGAAAACAACATCAGTGCGGAGATCAAACGGAGGATAACTCTTGCCAATCGTTGCTTCTTTGGGTTAAGAAGGCAATTGAGAAACAAAACCCTCTCCAGAAAAACCAAGGTAGCCCTGTATAAGAACTTGATCAACCCAGTCCTGCTTTACGGCGCGGAAGCATGGACCTTATCGAAAGCGGATGAGGAAACTCTTAGTCGTTTCGAAAGAAAAGTTCTCCGAATGATCTTTTGTCCCGTATGCGAAGACATTGTGTGGAGAAGAAGATACAACAACGAGCTGTATGAGCTGTACCGCGACATGGGCATAGACCAGAAGAGTACGCATCGCGAGGCTACGATGGGTGGACCATGTAGAGCGGATGGACCCAAAGGCTCCGGCTCGTCGGGTGTTCGAAAGCACATTGCAGGGAAATCGCGGAAGGGGAAGACCTCGTCTTAGGTGGCGCAATCAAGTTGATGAAAACCTCAACCGACTTAGAGTGCAAAACTGGAGAGAGCTCCCCGAAATCGAAGTCTTTACAGAAGGATGTTGGTTGAGACCCAGGTTCAACCTCCACCTAAGTAAGTAAGCAATCACGTGTCTTACAAACCGTTAAACAGAAGAACCCAGATTAAAGCGATTGAATGCGTAAACTAAAAGCAACGAAACACTGCATTCACAAGAAATGCAGTACCAAATTAACTTTCCAACTTCGACTGAAAAATTTCGTTTGTCAACAAGCAAAAAAAGACACTCTCAATGGCCTTTACCCCAGTAAAATGTCGAGGTTTTTCAAAGACTCGTACATCACAAATAAATATAAAAAATAAATAAATAGGGTGGCGCAACAGAGCGAGGAGCCCCTGGGCCTAGCGCATTTCTCACAACCATGCCTTGTGAGGGAATGGAGGGGACCTACAATTTTCTGCCGGTTTCGAACGGCTAATCGAGAAAGCGCTTTTCATGGCAATGAATACTAACGGAGGATTTGCCAATTCCTCGCGAAAGGCGATGCCCGCGGAAAAAACATTTTTGCCTCTGTTGGGATTCGAACCACGAACCTCTGGATTAACAGGCGGACATGCTATCCATCGCACCACGGGTACCACCTCGTACATCACACATATCTAGGAAATTCAGCATTTCGTGATCCCTTGATCAATTCAGATATGAAATAAGGTGAAAAAAGGTGTCTTTATGACAGTTCTAGCTCTTCTTTTATGGCGCCACGAGTATCTCGATCTCGAAGGAGTCACAACTCTCCCACTCCTATCTTCTTCACATTAGTGATCCGCTTGTCTATGGTACCTACTACCTCTACGTCGCCGATCGCGCCGTGTCTAGGACGGTAAAAACAAAAACTTGAGGTATTGAAACCTAATCTTGCAAGTTGGTGCCAACATAGAAAGCCAAGAAGCTGAGATTCCAAGTTTTATTTCGCCCAATAGCTTAGCCGAAAGCATTCATCTGTCAGAGTCACGTCAGGTTCTGGTGAAAGGAACATTCATCCGGTTTTTTGATGATGTTAGGCCACAAAAATGTTTTCTTTATCTAGAAGCGAATAACAAAAGATTGCCATTTCCCAAACTACGTTAACAGCTAAATTGTGAGCGGCCGGCGTAATCGTACCAACGAACCGATTAAGTAAAGTCAAGCGTTGATTAGAGAGTCAAAAATGTCTTCCCCCGTCATACATGGCTCATTCTAATGACATTATTTTTCTTAAAGACCTTTTCACACACATTACTTTAATTGGACGAAGTACTTACCTACCAACAAAACATCGTCCATCAAATTCGGGAACCTATTGTAATTAAGAAAGTCAAGTCAAAACACAGCACTGTTAGTTTTTTTATTTTAATGGTGCTAATATTGTTTAACATCGTCGTCGTCCATGCCTCCTAATGAATGTCAGTGCTTAGAGACATTTACACAAAAATATCCTGATGACATGTCACGACAGCCTATGAGCAATCAGTTAAAACACACATCACTGCACAGGCATGGTTTACTTGGTGCATTTGCGTCATTTCTTTTGTCGGAACTTCTTGTATACATCATTCAATCTAGCTGTAATTTTCTCACCTGAAAATGTGACGGGCAATTTATCGTTTTCGTAACACATTTTTATTATTTATTATACCTTGCCCCATTGCAATAGACCAAGAGACGCTGAGCGGTGTACAACGGCGGGGTATTACACGAGCGTATGTTGGTATATGCGCGCGCTTCTCCGATGGTCCTGGTTGCATGATTTCAGAATGTCCGCTGCTACACCGCTATTAATGTGCGATAACCATCTTGAAAAATTATCTACTAGTAATGGTTTTCGCGTAATTAGGTTCAAAGCAATGCTTTGTGGCAGAAACAAAAAGAAAAAGATATTAATGAGTTGAAGACCATTTTAAAGTCTGAGCAATTTGCTGTACAGTGTAGTAAGGTGGTACTTGATTGTTGATTCTTTATTGTGCTTACGTTGCATACGACATGAGAATAGTTTGTGGTGTATGCAATATGCGCTTGCAAATCCACTTGGCACTAGGCAATCAAATGCCCAACTGATAGGAGAAACTTTAAGCCTTTTCTTAGATGAGTAGAGACGTTTACATGTCATAATGCAAGAGTCGGTTGTTGTGTGTTGAAGGCTGTCGCATCAGCAAGTGCTTTTTCAACAGGACTGCTTGTCGGAACCCCTGGCTTTTTTAACTTTGATTCTCACGGTCTAAATATAAATTGAGGTTTAATATGGTTTTTGCAAGGATTTATAATATTTTGTATTTTGTTTGTCAGTTAAGGAAAAGTTTGATAATAAACCAGCAATGTTCATCACGCCGAGTAGTTGAATATTGTCGTTTATGTTTGATTATTCGGTTGAAGTGATGGCGTGCTAAGGACGTTCTCGATTGATTGGTGATTTTGGTTCCATTTAGGCCACAGTGATCATCATCAGTAAAATCGAAAATATGACCGGTGGAGTTTTATGGTTGGTTGGACTACAACTCCAGACCATAGGGACCCTGGAATAAGATCAAACAATGAGTGCTTTTGGTATCAATGGGTATCTTCTTCGGTTGATAAAAAAATACCTTTCAATACATGTTGTGTTGATGGGTGGTTTTAAAGTCTTACTCATTTTATAAATGCTGGTGTACCACAGGGCTCCATATTGTCTCCTACTCTCTTATTTTCCTAAATGATCCCTTGTCAGAAACTTTTAATCCTCTCAATAGTTATACTGATGACTCAGAGCTTCCAACTTCACGTCCCTGCTCTTCTGATGTCTTTATCTTAAGAAGCATTGCGGGAACTTTCTTGGAACAAAACAAGAAATTATATGTAGATATTCTTCGTTGACTTCAAGGCTGCTTTCGACACAATTGATAGGAGAGCCTTGTTCTACAAGCTGTTGTACAGCTCTCGGTAATGTCTTCAATTTTGGAAGGGTCAGAAAACCTGTACAATGAAAATAAGGCAGCGGTATGGAACTGTCAAGGCTTGTCTTATCAGTTCGATACAACAATGGGAGTTAAACAAGGATGCCCCCTGAGCCCAAATACTTTTGCTCTTTTCATTGATGACCTAACCGACTACCTTCTAGGAGGAATAGAGTTTGCCGAGATGTCGATTAAAGCGTTACTCTTTGCTGACGATGTTGTTTTATTTGCCTATACTCACCTCAAACCCTGAAACTTATGATTAACCGACTTCATATATGTACTGCAAGTTGTGAAATCTGACGGTGAACTTAAGCAAATCGAAGGCGATGGTAATATGGTTCAGGCAGAGCGGCTGGGAACGAGAAATGGCATTTAAACAATGAACCAATCGAAGTGGTGAAAACCTACAAATATCTTTGGATGATAATAAAAAGCAACCTAAATATGGAAACACACTTAAAAGACAAACTAGTAAAAGCTAAGAGTGCAATATGTTCTTCTTGGAAGAACTGCTTTGCAAATAACCTGATTGCACACAGCGTTAAGTATAAAGTTTTTATAGCAGTTGCAGAATCTGTTATGATGTATGGTGCTCAAGCGTGGGGTTATGAGAAATATGAAAAGGTAGAAAAGCTGCTAAGATTCTACCTTAAACGCCTAACTACATGCTACATATCGAAACCGGACTGCCACCGCTTTTTATTAAAACACTCAAACTACACGTAGGTTATCTTTTGAAAGTTTCAAAAATGCAAGACGAAAGACTACCGATAATAATAAGCCGGCATATAATTCGTTGGAAGAGTTTTTACTTTGGGAAATTGAAGGAGCTTGCAGATTATTGTGGCCTTGATTTTAACCTGAGTCTTCAGGGAAATGACGGGAGAGAAGTCGAGGATGCGCTATACGACCTTGTATCAAAAGCAGATGAGAAACTCAGATTGGACTGTATCAACCAGGCGACTACTTCTGTACATAGAAAAATCTATAGTGTTCTGCAACACAATCTATGTGAAAAAAATTATTTTCAGTCTGACAATAGCCAATAGCTAATCTCATCTATGTTTAGAATGAGAGGCGAACATCTTCAATTAAATTTTATTCCGCACCGGGAGGATCTACCATTAATTTGCAATCTTTGTAATCTTTCCGTGAGAGAAGTGTCCGATCCTAAAAGAAATAAGAAGATCTTACCTTGGGAGTAACCCGTTATCTGAAGAAAGTAAAGTGCTACCAATTCTTAATTGCGAGGAGCATGTAAGCCAATTATAGGAAAGCAATTTCATAAAGGAATCAAATTTTAAATGAAGCCTTTTAAAAGCAAAGCAAATAAAATGAATGAAAGAAGGATCAAAACTAATGTATCTCTTGGAAACACTTAACATTCGTTCCTAACATGTGAATTTTTGTAATCTAATACTATAGTAACTTAAAATTCATATATTACTGTCAATCGAGCAGACGACAAAAGCCACGCTTAACGATTTTTTTATATATTAAAATGTGTATCTTAATTTGAGAAACTGATAATAAAATCAATCTAATCTAAAATCTAAAAAATCTAAATCTCTTCTGATGTGGAAGAGGAGAACGGTTGCCTATGAATAGCTCATTGACATTGTAATATGGGGTAGTAAAAACCGGCTTCAAAAATCCAATACTATGTCTTCTGCCGCTTTAGCTTAACATGCCCCAACTGCCATTGTCGATTATTGGTATCTACATCAAGGAAACTGAATAGCTGTGTATGTGCAAACGATGACCTTCGTTGGAATGACCACATATTCGAAGTCGCCAAAAGTATTGCAAAATGTCTAGGTTTCTTAAAACGACATAGGAAAATTTTGACCCCTTCTGGATCTTGCTACAATTTGTTAAGCTTCAGGTGCTTGGCAAAAATCCTTGCACCTACTTGATAGGGTTCAAAACAGAGCTTTCAGTTTGATCGGTGATAGTTTAATTGCCGGATTGATTGGTTCTCATCTCATCTCAAACATCATGCAAACGTTACTCTATCACTTTCGCCTTGTCCACAAACAGTCCTCCACTGAAAGCAGTTACGCTCCTTCCCTGAATCAATTAAGCCACAAACAGCCGTTTCATCATAATGCATAATCAATTTCACATTGAACCTAACTTCGGAATCATAATTAATTATAGAGAGTCATATCTTAGTTGCTCAACCCGAACGTGAGATGGTTAACATTCAATCAACGTGCTTCGGTGTATCTTACATAATCCTTTAATATTTCCCCAACATTCTAGGTTTTTTTTTTAAACTACTTTTGGACAAATGCTATACGCACGTAAGGAAATATCCATATTTTCCGGCACACGAATGAGGTGTTCTAACCCTGACATATTTCCTGACACAGAGATGCCCGTGTACCGCACTCAAACACTGTATGGTAAGCAGTTGGTACCATACGAAGGTCTTCTTTTTTTTCAATGATGTTCCAAAACGCGTTGAAGTACCCGTGTCTGGTAAAAAGCTATGTGACGTAATAATTCACTTCACTATGCTATCGGTTACTTCATTTGCTTAGGCCTCTGATAAGCCTACCAGTCCAGCCAGCGCCCTCTGCTTTCCCAACCGTCGTTCCTGTCACTTCTGCTGTGTAAGTGCGTCCGTATTCGACGCTTACACCATTTCTGTTTTCTCTTTGAGTGTCTATATGTTTTTTTTCCACTGCGAGGAGACCAATTGCTCAACTGGTAGGACGCCGGCAACTACAATAATTGCTGACATAGATATTAACTATTCGCATAAGGCACCGTGCCTCTGTACTGATATGCTAGCTGTTTCCGGTATGTGTCTTGGTTAAATCGTCAGATTATTGAAATATACACTTTTTTCAGTACACTTTACATTCACCTTAAAAATCTGAAACGCTCGAATATCTTCTTTTTTTTTTTTTTTTTTAACTCTCTATACGCCCACCTCCCTCCAGTTAATCGTCAGATTAATATTTATCGGTTATCTGAAAGACAATAATAATATCTGACGCGCTCAAGTATTTCAATGTGACTGGATTTTTTTACATTTTTAAAAACTCATACACGCTCTCCGCCCCACTAAAATAGAAAACTTGACATACAACTTTTTTTTTTTTTAGAGCGTAAACTTCATAATCCAATAAGTCCCTATGACGCTTAAGTAACTGCAAATTTAGTATCCTGGGCTCCCCTACTATGAGTGTTTTAAATTGATTTAAAAGAAAGCTTTAAAATATGCAAGCTTTTAAAGTACAAACAACAAGCTATTTTCTGAGTTTTAATTAATTGAAAAATGGTCTTAAATTTATTCAAGCTTTTTGACGTATAAGGGTTAAGCAGGAGCAAGTTGTAACCCATATCTGCGACCTCGCTTTAACCTACGGGAAGCAAAGATCGCAAAACAATGGAAAATTGAGTCTGCTCAAGGAGAAGTTTGAAAGTTTTTTGGATTCTTTTGACTATAGAGATAGATAACTCACGGATACTTCACAAAAGAATATTACAGAGATTAAGGAGGTATACGAGAGCGTTAAATTTGACATCAGCAGTTGCCTAACAAAACTTTAAGAAGGGGAAACGGAGCAATAGCAGAATCCGCCATTAAAAGTATCACAAACTACATTTCAGGTCAAAGAATGTGCAGCTAATTTGATTTCTGTAAGGATAAGATCTCATCTTGAAACCCCTACAGGAAGCTTGATATCTACAAGAAAAAGATTTAAGATACTCTCAAAACGCTTTCAAAACATCTTCAGACCTTACAGTTGAAGGTTAAACAAGAAGCATTCTATAAAATTTTGAGCCAATCATGGTTTTAATCCAATTCCTGGATGGTGAAGTATATATAAAGAGGACATCCAAGTGTATATTAAGAATCAGTGAATTATCAGACGAAGTAACCGTTGCCTCTTTTGCCAAACTTCAAAGAAAAACTTGTCTTGGTGTTACTGGGGCCTTCCCCAGCACGCCGGGAGTTACTCTCGACGCACTGCTGTATTTTCCTCCCATTGATATCTATACATCATGGGATGTACTCTCAAGACCATTTCTCGTTTAAAGAGATGTGGTTTCTGGCACAATTCGTACTGGAGCTTTGAGGAACTCACAAGCAACATATCTTTTGACTCACGATGGATATGCCATCTGACACAATGATCTCAAGGCTGAAACTGCGTCAAAAATACTCAGTCAACTTTCCTTCGGTTCAGGAATGGTTCACTCCAGAATCTGAGTCTGGAAAGAACTGTTATCGAATCTTCACAGATGGCGACGAAGGTTCTAGCGCTGGTGCCTTTGTGGAGAACGACGACACACGACTGCACACCTCTTTAGAATCATACGCATCCGTTTTTCAAGCGGAGGCGTATGCTATCCCAATGGCCTTAGACCACGTTACGAATAATGGATGGACGGGGAGAAGTATCTGTGTTTGCAGCGACAGCCAATCTGTGCTTAAGGCCCTTCTCAACCCTCTAACCACTTTGAAAGTGATCCAGGAATGCAAGAGCTCTCTTAATACGATCGGAAGATTAAATTCCTCGAGTCTCATTTGGGTTCCGGGCCATCACGGCATAACTGGAAATGAGATCGCCGATGAACTTGCCAGGCAGCTTTGTCAGAACCTGAACCGTCGCGTCGCTAGGTCTGCCAGCGTCCTCAGTGAGGGCTTCAATCAATGATTGGATCTGTCAAGAGCACAGCACAACCGTAGATGGCATGCCTCCATTGGATGCAGACAGACCAAACGTATGCTCCCCAACGTTAATAAGAACACTTGAAACATTTTTACTAGCTCGTAGCTCGTACCAGCGGGCACTTCTCTTTTGCCAAGCATTTATACGTGTTAGGCTTAAGTGATACCACACACTGTGAATCTTGTGGAGAAGATTAGGACACCGCAGAGCACTTCCTCTGTGAATGTCCTGCTTTTTCTCGCGTGAGGTTACATATACTCGGGATATGGTGAGAGCTGGTAACTTCGGCTCCTTATCATGGCAGCGTCTTTTGGCTTTTCTCCTAACATCTGGATAGCTTTAACAAATAGAAGGTTGCCAACTGGTAGTACAATAGACAGGTAATTAGGTCTGAGTGCTCCAGCTGGTATTTTAAAAACCTAACCTCTAGTCACTAGAGTATTCCATGCAAAGCCTAGTTGATAGATTCGACAAGTTACTACGACAATATTGACTAGGTTCATCCAGAATTTTAGTGTCGTATGTATGTTATTCAAAGAGACCCAAAAGACTTCTCATGACATAAAAAAGGAAGTTACTGAATACGATACTGATGGATGGCATCCGCATATTGTTTAGGTACCGAAATAGCTCAAGGAGGAGGAGGTTAGGCTTTTTACGCAGAGAGCCTTGTACTATGTCGAATCCAACGCAAGTTTGTCTCGTAACTTTGCTAAACATCTGATAAGTTTGCAGAGTCCTTATAAATTTAAGGTTTCAACACTTGGAAAAAATAGCAATACAGAATTAAGTACGATTAACCTGGCATTTCATTTTTACTTTCAAAATTTAAATGAGCCATAATTCTTGATCAGATTTGCTTTGAAAAAACTCAAACGTCAAAACCGAAAAAAATTACAAAGGCAAAGTGAATCCCCTGAATTTGGAATATGTACATGGGTGATTCTTATACAACTGTGATTTTTTATGTCTAGTACTGTATTTACTGTTTGGCATGATTTGTTTTATTAAAAAAATGATAATTATGATGAATTTGATAGTATTTTACTGTCGACAATGTATATTGAAGCATAAGTATTGATGGATCACGAATAATTTGCAAAATTATATCCAAAATGTCAGTACCGTGGCATGTCCGCATTTCGTTTTTCGAATTAAATACATAAATTTCTATATATATTCGTATTATAATCTAAAGTTTTGCTTTTATAACTAAAACCTATTGTACATTTCATCAAATTATGCCACAATTGTATCCCAATATTGACTAGTAGAAAGAAATAATGGTCATTGCTTCATGTCCTGGATTTTCTTAAATTTTCAAATTTAAAATATTTCCCGCTTAAACGCCATCTTTTATCCAGTTTCTGTCCCTCGCCCTAGTGGCATTCTGAAGAATGACTATTTGTGTACAGTTCATAGCTGTGTGGTTGTTTTTAGACTCGATGTTAAAATAGAAATAATTTGTTGTGTTTTTTAAAAGATATGTCATAAAATTACCGGTCAGTACCATGGTATTGAAATTCAGACGTGTTAATAGAATGATTAGGTCAATTATACTGAATAGTTATATAAATTCACGTGTGAATTCAAAATTATATGGCCAATCATTTAAATTACGCGAGTATTTTAGTAAGGTTAATTGTACATCCACGGTACTGACATTTGTCTGTACCGTGGATGTCAGTACCATGGCAAACAAAGCAAATAATATTTAAATGAATATTTCCTTGATGTTTTAATTTATCATGATACTTAATTGATAGAGTGTTATAAAATCTAAATTTTATTTTGTTAAAAACTTCAAAGAATTTCAATATTTAACTAATGTTAAACTTTGTTTATTGAGTATTATAAAAAAATTTATTTTAATTCTACTGTTAATAAATTTTAAAGATTGTAAAAATCAAGAAAAAAAATACCGTCAATGTCTCTGTATAATTATCAAAAACCTATTATTTATCATTTGCTTTATTATTTCAAGAGATTTAGCCAAATATTCTGAATGTTTCATTTTGATGTCAGTACCGTGGTACTGAAATTTCTAATTTTTGTTCTAGCTTCTTTTCTATTGCAGTTGTAGTAGAGCTACCTTACGGGCTTAATTTTGAGCATAATAAAAGACCAATAACACCCAGATCACAAGTTTTAAAACATTTTGGATTTTAAAAAAATTTGAGTTGTAAAAATCACAGCTATATAAGAATCACCCACATGTGTATGTAATATGTATTGCAAAAAAAAGTGAAAAAAAAGGATTTTTAAAATTAAATTAACATTTTAAAGGTTTCAAAATGTAAAATAAATAAAATAATAAATAAATAGGGTGGCTCAACAGAACGAGGAGCCCCTGGGCCTTGGGCATTTCTCACAACCATGCCGTGTGAGGGGATGGAGGGGACTTACAATTTTCTGTCGGTTCCGAACGGCTTATCGAGAAAGCGTTTTTGATGGCAATGAATTTATCAACGGAAGACTTGCCAATTCTTCGCAAAAGGCGAAAAATATTTTGCCTCTGTTGGGACTCGAACCACGAACCTCTGATGGGTTAATAGGCATACATGCAAACCGTCACACCACGGGTACCAGTGTACCAGAAGGGTAGCCTACTACGAAGATTAATAAAGCTATCGTATAAAAAATCTAAAGTATAAAAGTATTAATGAAAAAATATTGTGATTCCTAATAGAATTTGCATGCTGTGCTGGTTGACTTCAAAACAGCATTCTGTAGACAACCGAGAGATCTAATATGGATGGCCATAAGACAACGAGGGAATAAAAAGTAGGGAACCCGAAGGAGGTGGAACGAGGGTTAGATGTCGAGCTGGAATCACTGAAGCATTACAAGTAAGTGTACACCAAGGAACCGACACATTCACGAGTGGATCACTAAAGTGTGAAGCGAGAGATGTGATTCCTTTGAGATCACGATGTTCGTGAAGTCGAAGGAAGAATAAGAAGACCGCTTTCTTCAGAGCTGCACAACAAACAAACAAAAAAACACGGTATAGTACTTATTATAAACTAGCTGTGCCCGCGACTTCGTCTGCGTGGGATAGTGATTTTCGGCAGCATTTTCAATTTTTAGGCACCTTTTTTGCAAATAAGACACGTGCACTTTGGTAAACTATTGCTTTATTATTTTATTGCAATACATATCTGCACACGACGTTCTTACTTTTTCCATTTTATGTCAAATAAAAAGGTTTTGCGAGTTTGATACAATCTTTTAAACTAAAATGAAAAATGAAAAATGAAATGAAATGAAAAAATCAGTGGGAATTAAAGAAATACGGGGAATCAATAGTTTTCTGTTTTCTCCTATCGCTGTTTCAGTCATTATTAAATCTTTTATAATGCCGCATCCCAAATGTGTAATTTGTAGCTGTGTACAATTTATTCTAGATTACTCATTATTGGCACTGGAACACAAACTTGCAGCCACTTATGATAATTCGAATAAATTTAAGAAACTCTATAGGGTATGATGTCACTTGCTCAGTGTCTATGATATAGTCTAGTCTATAACTTATTAGTTTATATGGTTAACTATCTCATTAGTCGGCGCCGAAAACGACTTTTCAAACAGTCATTACTGAAAAAAATATTACTGATTGAAAATATTTATTTGAAGATCAAGATAGACATTTCTTCTCAGGTCAACTGTGTTATCGACAATTTAACAGAAATCACCTCACGGCGACAGAACTTTTGAAATCGGTGCAGTAGCTCCAAGGTTCCCGTTTACGTTGCCGTTCCCGTAGAAATATTGGGATAACAAATACAGCCCATGTCCTTCTTCAGGTTCAAAACTATCTCTGCACCAAAATTCATACAAATAGGTTCAATAGTTTGGGCGGTAGATGGTAACAAAGAAAAACAGACAAACGGAGTTGATTTCAGATCTATAATGTAAGTAAGTACTTCCGTTCCCATGGGAATATGGGGATAAATTAAAGATCATGTTACTTTGAGATAGTGTAGCATTCTAACGGGAGAATAGTTCTTGAAATCAGTTCAGTAGTTTCCAGGTTCCCGTTTATGTTTGCGTTTCTTGTGGGAATACAGGGATAACATAAATAGCCTTATGTCCATCTTCAGGCTGAAGACAATATCTGTGTACCAATTCATATAAATAGGTTTAAAAGTTTGGGCGGTTTTTGATAACAAATAAAAATAGACAGACAGATTTCATTTCAGACTTATGATATTAGTAAAGACTCCCATTCCCGTGGGAATATGGTGACCGTTCCCATAGGAATATGGGGATAAATTAATGTTTATGTTACTCGGGGATAGTGTAGCATTCTAACGGTAGAAGAATTTTTGAAATCGGTGCTGTAGCTTCTAATTTCCCGTATACGTTCCCGTTCCCGTGGAAATTAAGGGATAAAATATATAGCCTATGTCTTTCCTCAGGTTCTAGACTATCTCTATACAAAATTTCATATCAATCAGTTTAGTAGTTTGGGCGGGAGACGGTAACATAGAATGTCGGACAGACAGAGTTATTTTCACAATTATAATATTAGTTAGGATTAGGATTAAGAGCATTAAACATTTTTTTGAAACTTTTAGCCTTAAAAATGGCGGTATTTCCAAAAATATACATTCATCCCCTATTTCAACACCTTATAGCCCTGTTAAAAGTACTTTTGAGACCGTAGTTTTTGAATTCCCATTTCCGTTCCCGTGGGAATATAAGGATAAATATATAGCCTTTTTCCTTCCGCATGTTCTAGACCATCTCTTTAGCTAGTTTTATAAAATCTGTTTATTAATTTGAACGGCTGACATACGAAAAACATACCGACAAAGCTACATTCGCATTTTCAATATTAGTAAAAACTCCCGTTCCCGTGGGAATAGGGTGACCGTTTATGTGGATGAGTTGAAGTTAATGCTACTCAGGGACTATGGAGCAAGCATTCCAACGGTGGAAGAATTTTTGAAACCGGTGCTGTAGTGTCAAAGTTCCCGTATACGTTCCTGCTCCCGTGGGAACATAGGGAAAAAATATATAGCCTATGTCCTCCCTCAGGTTCTGAACAATCTTTGTACAAAATTTCATTTAAATTGGTTTATTAGTTTGGGCGGGAGATGGTAACATAGAACGACGGACAGACTGAGCTACTTTCACACTTATTATATAAGTAAGGACTCACGTTCCCGTAGGAATATGTGAATAAATTAAAGTTTATGTAATTCAGGGATAGTGTAGCATTCTAACGGTGGAAAAATTTTTTAAATCGGTGTTGCAGTTTCTAAGTTCCCGTATACGTTCCCGTTCCCGTGGGAATATAGGGATAATATATATAGCCTATGTCCTTCCTCAGGTTCTGAGCAATCTTTGTACAAAAATTCATTAAAATCTGTTCATTAGTTTGAGCGGGAGATGGTAACATAGAAAGGTGAACAGACAGAGCTACTTTTTCATTTATAATAATAGTGAGGACCGGTTCCCTAGGAATATTCGAATGAAATAAAGTCTATGTCCGTCCTTAAGTTCAGAACAATCTTTGTACAAAATTTCATTTTAATCGGTTTATTAGTTTGGGCGGGAGATGGTAACATAGAACGACGAACAGGCAGAGCTTCTTTCACACATATTATATTAGTAAGGACTCCCGTTCCCGTAGGAATATGTGGATGAAATAAAGTTTATGTTACTCTGGGATAGAGAAGCATTCTATCGGTGGAAAAATTTTTGAAATCGGTGTTGTAGTTTCTAAATTCCCGTATACGTTCCCGTTCCCGTGGGAATTTAGGGATAAAATATATAGCCTATGTCCTTCCTCAAGTTTTGGACTATATCTGTATCAAATTTTATTTGAATCGGTTCAGTAGTTTGTGCGAGAGATGGTAACATAGAAAGCCGGACAGACAGAGGGACTTTGACATTTATAATATTAGTTAGGATTGATGCGCTATGCTACATAATGAATGTCTAAATCAATCTGCTGATCCAAATGTAATTGTAGATTTATTTGGGGACTTTTTTCACATACATATATGTTTATATCATTCTTTAAATTCTCGTATTATTAACGACAGCTATATTTATGCTCTTCCCTCTGTATTTGATTGCTCCTGTTTCTCATTTAACTTATGTATATGAAGTTGAAGCTGCTTTAAGAAAATTGAAGCCCAAGAGAAAACCAGACATTTTAGGTTTAATCCCAATTGTTCTTCGTCATTGTGCTAGCTCGCTTTGCGTTCCTTTGTTAGATTGGTTTAATCAACAATTTTGATAACAAAATTTATTTTTTAAATATAACAATAAATAAATTGAAAAAGAATTAATTCCTAAATAAAAGAAATTCGTGTTTCGCTGTTGCTACTAAATAAAAGAACTCGTGTTTTGATATACGGCCTCAATTCGGATGATATTGGCTTTTCCTCCGATTTGGAGCTAAATACATATGTATGTGCTTTCAACCTCCCTTCTAATACATCAAGTTTTCTTCTATTGATTTCCAACTCAGCGAGAAGTATTTTTAGCTTTTCATCATTCTCCTTTTCTTCCTTTTCAAATTGGCTTTTCAAGTTCATTTTCTGTTGTTTAAGTCTTCTTGTTTTTTTAAGTTCATCGGCAATTGTTCTCAGCTCTTTGTTTTGTCTTTGAAAATACTAATGTTTTGAGTTTCTAGCAATTCCAAACTTTTTTGTTTGGTAGTTATCTTGCTGTGAAAGTTGATTTTCTAGCAATTTCCTTGCTGATGTCGAGGAAGTTTGGGTAACACTTTGACTATATCCTTGCACAGTCGTATTTTCAAAAACGTCATTGTATTCCATTGGAACTTCGTCAGGCAACTGGTGAAAACACATTCTTACGATTCTCAATCGAAGATCCGCTGGAGGTATCCACAATAATTTGATCTACTTTTGAAGATTGTGGCATGCTTTCTTTCTCCGCTGCAAATGTTCTTACATCCATGCCACTTTCGCTGCCTACAAGTCAAGAAGCTCCCCTTTGTCTTCTTCGAGAGAAAAAAACACCTGCTGTTTATTCGGACCACTATCTGTTACACAACTACATTTCATGTTATGACGAAACTTCTTCTTGGTGTTGTATTTAAAATCCTTCCATACTTTTGAAATAAAAAGTATTGTAAGAAGTCTTAAAATAAAATAGAAACAAACAAACTTTTTTCCAAGCATCGGCGATTCCTCGTAGGTGGCCCATGGCTGTTTAAAGCTACTGTGATACTCTCCCACAGTTCAGCTGTTTTTGTTTATATTGAGGAGTATTTAGTGCCTCTTGCAAAGCTTTTGTTATCCTTTAAGAACTCAACCAGCACCGAGTACTGCTCCTGGTTTGTGTGCATCTGTTTTTGATACCTACGTATAAATTTGGTGAACATTTATACATACATACATTAGATTTTATGCTTGATTTTAATATATGTATAGTTCAACTTACATAGTTTCAGTTGATATAATTTCTTTTCACCTATCGAAACCTATTGGAATTTGATTATAAATTAAAAGCAAAAACTGAATTACAGAAATAATGATTTATATGGAAATTGGAAGTTCAAACGACCCACTAGATTATATATTGAACAAAGTAACAAAGTTAAATTATAACAAGCGCATATAATTTCAACAAAACCATAATCCGCTAGAAAATACCACTCGAAAGTCATATACGCTTAATTGCATTTCAAATTCACCGTGGTATTCGGTAAATAACCTAACACGAAACAAAAAGGACGAAAACGAAAACAATATTACCAGATCTCATTGTCGCCACCAAAAAACAATTCGCCTCGAAATCCATCATTACTTTGACCATTATTCGTCATTCATCGGACCAGATTGGTTCAACAAATTGTACAGTTTGATATTTTTTAATGATTTTAAAGTCGGAAAGGAAAATGTGATAATGGCCCCTGTCACAAGGCTCGTCATTACATACGGTTTGGAGAATTTGAGCATGATCTAGGTTTTAAAGAACCAGTTGGGATCAGAACCAGGGCGTTCTTCAGTTTTTACCTTAACTAAAGTCCTGGAATGTTCATAAATCAAGACGTTGGTCAATTTAAGAATCTGACCAGATGGGTTGAGTAAAACCCATTCGTTAGGTTTTATTTATAGCAATTGTATTTATAAAGAATTTATTACTTAAAAAAAATCATGATCCATTTCGAGCATGGAGCTGTTTTTTTTAGCATATGGTTTCATTCCTCAAATTTACATGATGTACCAAACGTATATACGTAGTGACGATTATCAAGAGTATTATAAAACTCATTTTCTCGGGCCATCCTTTTTCGTCGTATTGTAACGCAAGCGCTTTTAACTTTTGCACAGCTTAGTGCTGATTTGAGGCGCAGTCTGTTCAAACATGGAAATATTTCTTTCAACTGTCTGAGACTGCACTCAACGACTTGTCTGGTTTTCTTTAACTTGGTCAAAAACCGAGTTTTGACCCTACTTTCGCCAGTAGAAACCGGGACGTTAGGAGTGAACTCAACTGATAGGCCGTATCGCCAAAGTTGATAGTATCCGAAAAAGGACATCTTCATTGTTTTGTTTTCTGTACAAACTGCTACACTGCAAAACACGACTTTCATGCACCGAACCGGAATAATTACTGTCATTTAAACGATGCCATAAACAGCGCCAGCTATAACTAACATTAAGTTTATAGAATGAGTTCCTTTACGAACAACAAAAGATTTTTTATTGAAAGCTGGTGCATCTATTGGACTTTTAGTACCATCTATAGCCCCGGCTATACGTGGCATTTTTGCTATGCGAAAAGTCCTGATACAGCATTTCTATTTCGTGGCCAGACAACTTCTTCACCTTGAATAATGAATAAGAATGCATTACATTATGTTTGTTCATTATACAATTTGATTATGATTTATGTACTTACCTAATAGATGCTGTGAAATTAAGGAGCAAACGTTCTTTACACAACGACAAACCGAAGACTTTGAACCTCCTTGGATATTTCCTACACCATGGTATTGACTTCCGTTGCCCAGCGTCAGCAATATTTGTTGCAGTGGTGATAATGCCCACTGCAATTAGTTTGGTGTACAATTTGAGCACTTAATCACTCTGGCAGAAACTGAACGCACATGCAGGGCAATCTAGATGTCTCAACAAAATATGGATCTTCCGTGTTAAAATCTGTTCCAAAGTTGTTCTTGACCGTCTTGTACCTAATCGGAAGCTCGTCACTATCAAAAATTAAATTTCATCCTGGGGGCTGTTTCACTTACAACACTGTATGTGTGTGTTGTTGGACAAAATACTGTTTCACAGAAGTGTTGTATGACTGCTGTCATTCATTGATTAATTCGACTGGAAAAGTTCAAGTCTATTAAAATATTTATTTAGAAAACCTTTCGGTTTCAAATCTATGTTTATAATTATAATAAATACCTTTTATAGAATTTGACATTCAAGTATTGTTCCCCAGGAAAAACATACTTAGTTTTTAATTCATATAATTTCTAAGTTGTTTTATTGCAAAGTGTAAGACACTGCAATCTCTCCTTTTTTTTAACAAAACAAAATGTAGAGCAGCATTTAAAAAAATTGAGTTTAGTTAACTTCATTTGACAGATTTGCTTCTTTTGTTTGAACTGCCCATTTGCCGTTAACTTTCTTCAAGTGAACAAATTTGTGTCTCGTTATTTCGCCTGTTAAAGCATTCTTCACCAGTACATCCCCGTCATTTCTTCTTATAACTTCGTGCGATGTTTCACTAAAATTGGTCTCCAGTTTGTTTTCTTTTCGGAATGATCAGTTTACTTCGAGCAGCTCGTCATTTTTTTGTTGGCATATTCTTTTCGTTTTTCTTTTTCAAAGACATCCTTGTCCAGAATGTCCTCATTGTGATCTTAATTTTGATTAATAGTAATGGATGGAATTTTATCCTTGATCAACCTTCCTTAGAATAATTCTGCTGATGCCTTTCCAGTAGTTGAATGGGAGTATTGCGGAACAGGAGCAAATAGGCAAGCAGGTCATCCTTCCAATTTATTTATTTATTTCTTTATTTATTTATTTATCTATTTCATCTACGAGCAATGGGCTCAACAGATTACACATTATTACAAAATAGGTTTCAATTTCTTAAAAATAGGTAATACAATTTGTTTCGAAACTTATCTCTAGAGAAGGCTAGATCAATATGATCACAAATTTCATTAAACTCTCTAACTGATCTTGAAATTGGCTCACTCATGCGTCATGCCATAATTAGTTCTGTGCCTTGATTGAAAAAGAAGATTTCTATCCCTCAACGGCCTCTCTGGAGCATAAATACAAATTAAGGACAACAAGGAAGGACACTTTATATGATAACATAAAATGTCTCGCACAAAACTATGTCATGACTAGTTTTACGTGATTTGAGCGACTGCAAACCTAGAAGACTCTGCCTAGCTGTGGAATTTGGATGAAAGTACCATCGCATTTTGTAAAATGCATAATTCGTAAACCTATTCTGTACTTTCTGAATTCGATCGGAAAAACGTTTTTGGTGAGGGTTCCAGATGATGTCTGCATACTCTAGGTTGGGTCTTACTAGTGAGATTGTTGCTATATGTGAATTTGGAGTCAAAAAGTACGTCTAAATCCTTAAATTTTTCAGTTCTCTGAAGAGGGTTGCAATCAAGATAATATGAAAACTCTTGCATATGATTCTTTCTTGAGAGAGAAATCACAAAACATTCTTTGGCGTTAAGATTCAAGCGGTTTAACACACACCAGCGATATAGATTATCTAGATCCAATTGGAGTTTTTGGCAATCACTAATAGAGGTTACTTTCAGAAAAAGTTTCAGATCGTCTGCGTATATGAGGCATTTGCTGAAGTTGACACAGTTAACAATATCATTAATAAATATGATAAAAACTAGAGGACCTAGATGACTACCCTGTGGAACACCAGAGATACAATTTATCTGCCTTGAGGTGAATTCGCCAATTTTGACTTTTTGAGTCCTTTTTATGAGAAAGGAAAAGATCCATTGAAGGAGGCTTGAGTGGAAACCAAATGATTTAAATTTTTGAATCAAATCGGTATAAATAACATCCACTTGATCTTTACTTTCAATAGCGCCAACAACGAAAGAAGAGAAACATGTTAAATTGGTGATTGTTGATCTTCCCGAGATGAACCCATGTTGGGCATCACTTATATGTTTCTTCACTAGGAAATCAAGTTTTTTTTTTGACAAGGCTTTCAAAAAACTTAGGAATTGCAGATAGTTTACAAATTACTCTGTAGTTCTCTATTTTTGGAACCCGATTCAAAAATTGGAATCAAGAAAGAGGATTTCCATTCATCTAAGAACATCAGTACAAATGACAATGAAGAATTAAAAATGTTTAGTATAATGGAAGAGCCAGAGAACTGGAACATCTTTTCAAAATTATTGCAGGAATACCATCAACTCCAGGTTTAGCGTTTGGCTTAAGATCATGCAATCCTTCTAAGACATCGCTGAGGTCTAACTGTAAGGATCCTATACTTACTTTAGGATTATAACCAGAAAGGTGAACTATATTTTCATGTGAGTTAAAATAGATCGATTCAAAAAACTGAGCAAATAGATCAACCGTGTTTTCAATTTCATTTTTAAAAAAAACATAGAATTCGGAATTCCGAGCGATTTTCGTTTTGAGTTTATAAAAGACCAAAAACTTTTTGGTTCGTTTTTTAAAAAAATTTGTATTTGTAGCCTTACTTATTTTTATTCTTTTAAGAATATCTCGATTTTGAACTTCAACTTCACCATTTTGCTGGGGCCAATATGGAATTGTAAATATTATTAAGTTTTATGTTAAACTCTTCGCAGAAGAACTTGAATTCTTTACTCGAGAATTGCTTTTTATTATCTATCTGCCGTTAGAATTTATAATTGGTGTTGAAGTTATATTTCTTAAAATAACAGCAAATTTGAAGGACATCTAATCTTTCCAATGAAAACTGTGAATTGTTGTTTGTTTGTATGAAATATATATGTATATAGTGTTGCGTGATCTGTGAATCAAGTTTAAAGTATGAGAAAAAAAGCTAGAAATATTTCAAAAAATTTCTGACACTTTATGACATAGATGTTGAATTATTGGATTGATTCGTACAAATCTTGTTTTTGCTTTTTATTTTGTGGGTTTCAAAGGCTTTGTAAGGTTTTTCGTTCTTTATTGAGCTCACTTTTTCAGCTGCTTGAATTTAGTTCAATTTTGATACCTATGGGGTAAGCCACTAGGTTGTGGAAGAAATTAAAGACCTCTTGACTTAACTTTGAAACTTCATTTGACATCAAAAATATTGCAGTCATGGATGCTTTTTTTGGAATGCAGTCTTTCATCTTTCATTTTGTAGGCTTAACATCTTTTGCCTCGATTGCATTTGAGTGAAGTCTTTGTATGCTTTGACATTCATTGCGTTCTTTGGTTGCAAAATGTAATGAATGGATTGCAAAAGAAGGCAATTGAATGCAAACGCAATTTTTTTATGTCAAATGAATGGTGATTACTAAGTTTTTTTTGTCAAAGTAAGTTCATTGAATGCCGTCTTTCAAAATGAAGTTATTAAAAATTGTATTTGTGTAACAAAAATGTTTTTCTACAAGCCCGGTATCTATAGGTTACCAGTTTTTTGCATTGAAATTTAATTCTCTAGGTGTACATATCATTTGCATAGAAACTACTCCAGTTGGTACCTATATCAACCGCTATTATGCGTTATACATTCACAGCTAATAAATTTATTCAAAAGTGTTTACCTATCTTCGAAAAACCTTCTTTGTATAAGAATATTCAATTCTTTGCATGCATCGACAGAGTAACATTTATTCCACTCGTTACATTAACAACCCTCTACCCTATTATTATTAATCACAATAAAGTTCTTCTCAAAATCAATAACATCAATATTCAAATACACTTTGGCAGATACATGCCTACCCATCTAACTTGAATAAACCCAATAAACCATGTTGAATGGACTCTGCCCTTAAAGTAAACAGATTAAGTCATAGATATGAGGATATACGATGAGCGCTCCTCAGCGCCCATCTTAGTTCATCTTACAAACTCATTACGAACAGTCAAATTCTAAACCTATAGGTACCTAAGTACTACCTATACCTACCTATGTATGTAACTACTTCCCAGTTCCCACTATAATAACTCAATGAAACTGTATTTATTTTTGAGCTTAGGGTTGTTTTCGGGTATAGGTAGGAAGTAAGGTGAGGTATATAATATACATTCTACCTAACAATTGATCAGTAGGTAGGTCTGTTCAGCAAGGAACTCGGTTCTAATCACCCTGAGCAACCCCATTTGTATACTTTTACATACCCTGCCTGATGTGAAGCAACCCTTACTAACGACCGACATACAATGATCCTGTTCCTGTTACATTCAACAAAAAAGACATAACAAAAAAAAAAAGGAAAATAATATAATAATGGGGAAAAGTAACAAATTGAACGAACGTCACACAAAACGAAGTGAATTCGTGACACAACAGTGAATAGGATCCCTTCCGTCAACCGTCAGTCGCCCCAGAAAGCGAAACGACGACAAGGTGATGTATGCATTGTCGTCCGTCGTCGTCGTCGCTTGTCACTGCCGTGTTCTACACCACCACCTTTCTTCTGACTCTCGTAGGTATAATCATATTACTCCCATTGTGCGCACAGAACCAGATACCATAACGCCAAAACGACTAAACCCAACCAAACCACTCAACAGCCAACCTACCAAGCCAAGATGGATACAGTGGAAGTTTCTTTGTATACGCGGGTATAGGTAGATAGGTAGGTACCCTACTGTAAGGTGACTGCGGCTCTGGCTCGGCTACCCTGCTACTACTGCTTCCAAATCCACGATACGTGTATCCATTCATTCGACGAACTCATTTACTTTGGCATGTAAACAACTAATCTGTTAACACCCTAATATCGTTTTCGTTCTAACAACGACGTTGTGTGGTTCGCCTGCTTTCCACCCCTGCAAAATGTCACTGTGACATTTCCACTGCATTTGTAGGTATGAGTAGAGTACATATATTTGTGTGTATTTAAGTCTCCCCTCAACATGCCATGCCATCCTCTTCCTACTCCATAGAGTGTCTTTCCTTTGATTTGTTGCCCTTCATTGCTCGACGGATCATTTCGATCCATCCAATTCAGAACAACTACGTATATTGTAGTTTGCGACAACAACAGTATTTGTCTCATCTCATTCACACAATGAACAACTAACAGAGATAGCACCATTTAGATGGGAGGAGATTCAATGGATTGTCGACGCCCATTAAGAATCTGGTTGGGCTTTGTGCATGCACATAGTGCCGGCTCAGTTACCATCAGATGACCGGAGTAGCTTGCCTTGCTAGGTGTGTTGTGTTTTGTTGATAAAAGTTGAGCAAACCAAGTACCTAGGCGTCCGGTAATTTTGAAAACGTCTCTCTGCTGAACTCCCACTTTTGAGTGTATCCCAGCCCGGCTGCTGCTGTATGCTCTGCTCGATGACAGAAGTCAGTGCGCGGCGACAAATACTGTGTTGATATCGCTTTGGCTACCAGTTTAACCAACAACGGGCAATGTTTAGATTACACGACGTGTACCGAAACGAGCGGATATCTGTTTATGTCTCATTGGTTTAAGTGGATACGTGTGTGTATCTCGTTTGTGTGTTTGGGCGAAGGCGGTGGTTGCGACGAGAAACGGCAATACGGCATCGACAACGGAATTGGCCTCTAATGAGCTGGTTATCTACCGGTGAAGCGAAGGCGAAGCAAAAGCGATACTCTGCTAACTGACAGACGTCTCCGCTCTCAGTGCATATACCTACGATAGTGCGGTTTCGAAATAATTATGATTTTTTCTTTATTCCGCTATTTCGCGTCGGTGTTCATTTAATCGAAAAACCAAAATATTACCTAGGCACCTTTACCAACCAACAACCGTGAGAAATTAATTTGAGTGAACAAAAAAATAATAATAAAAAAAGAAAAAAATCAAAGTGCAAAAGTTGTGTGATTTCTTAGCCAAAACAAATAATGTGTCCAATTGGATGTTCTGACAAATAATTTTTGTTTTTTGTTTTTGTTGTTTCCGGTTCCGAGTGTAACATCACAGTGCATATGAAGATGAATGTTGTGTTTCCTGCCTAAATGCAAACAAATACAAATTAATGATTGGAAAGTAACAAAATTGCCTCAAGTATAGTATGCAAATTTGTTCACAGTGGATTCAATTAATAAAATGGCCGTTGGACCGACGGAGGGTAAAAATCCTCCTTCCGAGACATTTTCCCCAAACCATCAGATTATAGCACCGAGTCCGATTCTGGCTGTTCCTACGTTGGCATTTTCGGCTACACAAGTTGAAATCGTTTGCAAAACTCTCGAAGACTCGGGGGATATTGAGCGTTTAGCAAGGTTCTTGTGGAGTCTGCCGGTAGCTTTGCCTAACATGCACGAAATACTAAATTCAGAAGCAGTTCTCCGAGCGAGAGCTGTCGTAGCCTATCATGTTGGAAATTTCAGGTTAGTATAGTATATAGTTTGTTACATTGTTAATTGGCGTCCGGTTGGACGTTTTTATGTTTGCTGAAAATCGTTTTTGTAGAAAATCGCTGACAACGCCCATAGAGAATTTATTTGCTAAAAAAAAGTTCGTTTTCGTCCGAATATAACTCAATTACAGTGACAGTGAAGGCCAGAAATGAAAACTCGTATTTGAATTCTGAAATATCTGCACAAAATGAGAATGACTATTTATAGCTTTGTACAGCATCTTATTGCAAAAACTAATTCAGTTGCCAAAGCGTTGAACATCTTGGACAATGATGTAGTGGAGAGAAGACATGACATTAACAGTCAAAACTGCGTAAAATTTTAATGGTTGTGCGTGTCTAGTTGCTCTTGCGCGATATGTGTCGAATCGAGACTGTTTTCCTTCATTGACAACTTGTTAAATGTGTTCGGTGTTTTTTCTTCTCTTGTTTTTGGGTGGCGAAACCCTGAAATAAAGTAGCCTAGGGTAGACAGACACAGAAATTGAATTTAAACAAAATGAACAACTCTGGTTTTCGAATGTCATGAAAGTTAATTGCTTAAAGGATTGCTTTCCATCAAAATGAATGTTCTTGTAAAATTCTATTAAAGGAGGCCAAGAAAATTCGAATTTCACTTGAAGATCTCTGGCACTCGTCACGTCTAGGTTTTTAAGATTCAGCCCTATCACAGAATCCATCGTAGAAAAATTCCACACGGAAAGCTAAGTTACGAACTACGAAAATTTATGATCACAAAATCCGAATGGGATCGAAGAAGGCATTTTCAGTTGCCACACTAAATATTGCCAGCTGTTTTATGCCAAATGTGGAAGATCATTCACATTTTTCTGCAAAAAAACAACTGCTTTCGTATATAAAGAGGACGATTTTACATTCCACTTGGATTTGGTGATACCGAATCTACGAATTTCGAAATTCGTTCCACTCCGAATGGATTATGTGATAGTTACATCGGGAAACTTAGACTTTTTTCGATTACGATGGAATGTGTGATAGGGCTGATTGGGCTTTTGCTTTTTAGTCCCGCACCGGAACCATTTGACAATCTTCTTGGCGAAAGCATTATATTTATTCGCTTAATTTTTCAAGCCAAATGGTCGGATTGCTTTGGTTTTTCGAACAACATCAATATCTTGGTAAAAATAACAAGGTTTGCTGCGAAGATAGGAGTTAATCTTCACTTTCTCCTTGATCTGAATCCAAACAACGTTTTTCTCTTAATTTGTGTCGTTCGTTGATAGATGAATTCAGTGAAAAAGCGATTGAATTGAATAGAGATTAGGTAAGTTCTGTCACTTCCTCACTGAAGAAGCTATCGAGTTTTCATATAGAAATGAGCAATACCACGTAATTTTTAAGAAAATCCATCGCTTGCTGACTGAATTTACACAACAACGAATGATTTGCAACGTCATGAACATCAACTACAACAGACTATTTTGAAGTTTCTTCTGTCAGCCGTAAACACCAAACGTTTCGTCCTAGGTGACGTTTGTTTGTTGATTGCATTCTTAGTCATGCCTTTTTTAAAAAAGACCAATAAAGCTCATCCATTTTTTGATAGTCTCTTTTGTGGCATTTTTGTGGGCGAAACATATGTATGTACCCGAAACAACAAATCTGGAAGGACATTCAAGGAGAGTTTTCTTTGACTCGCATTGAAACAATTGATTTATTTAACTTTCCTTTTCTTTTAATCTTCATTCAATATCAGAACACCTAAATTTTCTTTCGTATTTGGGCAATTCTGAACGTTGTAAGGTCTTGTGGCTTTGAGGCTGTGGAGAACTGGAAGACTGCCTATGAGTTTATGTCTGGTCAGTTGGTCAGTTTTTAACCATTTTGTGGCCTTAGTGAAGTTTAACAGGCTGCTTTTTGAAGTGTCTGGTAATTCTTCTAGTTAATTGAAAAAGTAATTGCCTAGAAATTTTCTCCTAATGTGGCAAATTGCTGGGCATTGACAAAGGAAGTGAGCTGTATCCTCATGTTCATCTTCGTCATTGCATCCTTTGCACAGGTCATCGGTGCCAAAAACCATTTTATTTTTGTGGTAACCTAGTAGGTTGTGTCCAGTTATGATACTGATAAGCAATCATAATGAAGTCCTATTCAATGATAGCAGCTTTTCAGATCCGTTCTTATCGTATTTCGGCCATAGTTTCCTGGAAGTAACACAGGAATCTAGGCATTCCCATCTTTCATTGGATTTTCGTATTATTTTGTTTAATTTCACAGGGTGGAACCCTGATTGATTGATCAATGAGAGAAGGGTCAAGTGCTCATCCTTTCCTCGCTAGGTTGTCCGCTTTTTCGTTTCCCGGTATACCACTATGACCGGGGACCCAGCAGAGTCTAACGTTATGCTGTGTGCCAAGACCCCTTAGCTCTTCGCGACAGCAAGAAACAAGCTTTGATTTGACAAGAGTGGCAGAAATCGCTTTTATTGCTGCTTGGCTATCAATGAAAAAAAGTGATATCAGCATGTGATAGCGTTATCATGGACACCTGTTTTGCAGCGTTTGTAACTGCCAAGATCTCGGCTTGGAATACGCTGCTGTGATTTGGAAGTCTGAACGAACTGGCTAGGTCTAGGCTTTCTGAAAAGAAACCTGCCCCTGTTCGAACTTCCATTTTTGAACCGTCGCCGTCGGTATAGATTGATATAGACGTCTCGTTCAGGTAAGGTGTTTCATTCTCCCAATCGTGTCCAATGGGGAAGCTGGTTGTGAAGGATTTTTTAAAGTCCAGGTATAGAGTTATGTAATCCGTGCAGATATTGTTATCTGCGAATCTGTGCGTGTCCTGTTTGGCTGGTTTTTCAGACATTACACTGATTTAGTCTAAGTGCACTGTTTGCTGCCGCTTCTTGAACATAGAGATCAAGAGTTGTGAGATTGAGGATTACTTCCAAGCTCGCGGTTGGTGAAGTTCTCATTGCACCGCAATTACGCAAATACAGGCTGACCTTTTACTTTGGTTAGCATTTTTAAATTCGTGGATTTTTCCTGCGCCTTCCACCAGACCAAATTTAAAAAAGGCAATTTTACAATTTTTTTTGACGTTACGAGCATCGAGATCTCGAAGAGATCACAGCTCTACAACTTAACTGCTTCAAACTAGAGTGATCTGACTTTGGGCACGCCGCGCCGTTCCGCCGCGCTGACCTCAGAATGCCTCGGAAGCCTGCCGGTTTTTGGATTGTTCCATGTCTGAGGCAAACCATAGGCAGATGTCGTTGTGCCAGAAATGTTTTAGTCTGACTTTCTTTTTCTTTCTTCGAGATCGTGGTTAAACCACGAAGCTTCACCAGCTTCTTGGACTGTGATGTTAAGTATTTCCGTTAAATTAGGTTCAGTTTCTGGAGAGTGCTCTCGAAGAAACTGTTCGTTCATCAGATTATCGCAACACAAACTGTACAGAATTTTGCTGTCGTGCACAAGAAGCTGTCCTTGACCATCGTTGATGAACTTTGGCGAATGATTCTCTTGAGTATTTCTTCTTCTTTGAGCGGCTTTTTGAAGATGGTTGCTCCTAGTTGTTTTATCGTATTTCTTGAATATTTTGGTTTGCATTGGGAGCCGAGGAAGAAATTTCCCTCCGTTCTCTTTGATTGGAGTAAGGCGTACTTCTTTTTCACTTCTTTCTCGCAGCTCCTGTAGGTATTCAACTTCGAGACCAGCCCCTGCATCTCTACTATTTGATCATGTTTTGAAAGCCACTTTACTCTTATTTATCACTGCGTTAGCTTCATCTTTTCAGGGCCATACTTCTTTGGCTTCTTTATCTTTTCCTCTTTCGAAATTATACCACTTGATTCTTCTTGTAGCCCTTGTTTGTTCGACTTCCTTCCCGCTTTCAAAATAAACTCGTTCAGCGAAAGTTGGTACTGCTAGGAAATAGTTTCACTCATTCGCGGCCTCAATAACGTCTTAACTTCGTGACTTCATAGATTTGGCTCCCAAATGGGAGTCAATTCTGGTCTCATTTTTACCGCTGCTTGAGTGACAAGTTGTCGGTATTGTTTGATGAACATGGTACTTTAGATATCTTCACGAGTAGTATTTTTGGTATCGTCATAATCCTATTGTTTGTCTTCCTGATATGCCCTTCCTTCCCTCTCCGCATTGACAATATTCCACACCTTTCCTTTCCGAATTCTGTTTTCTGGACTCTTATCCATTTCATTTCTGGGACACAAAAGATGTCTAGTCGCTATTCCCCTCCTTTTCTTCACCTCTTCCAGTACGAAACTTCGACCAGTCATTCTTACAACGTTTCAACTCGCTAGCCTCCGAAATGTAAGTTTGCTCCCTCTTTTACTACACCGGCAATAATCAGTCGTGTTAAACCTGGGATCTGTATGCACACTTGTGAAAAAGTTTTCATTCATTGATAGGTAGAAGATATTAGTTTTTTAATCAAAGTTGTTAGCGTTCATTTCTACAAAGTAAAACCCCGTCACAAATTGTTACAATTATCTGTGATAATTATTTTGAATAACTGAAATATTTCATTGAAACCTCACCTGTACAGTCGTTATTGGTCAACATTAATTAATTAAATTAATGCTATGAATGTTTGAAAGGAAATATTAGTCTAAGATGCAGCCTTAGCTTAACCTTCTCCCATCGAGTTTTCCAATGAAATTTATTTTCTGTGCAAATCAGATAAAAACAAACACTCGAAATCCCTGGACTACTCTGTTTATTTAGCATTGATATTTTTCTGGATTCTGTAAATTTTTGACGATAATCGTCGTCCAATCGTTAAAAGATTGTTTTATTCAATTTTGAATTTTGAATATTGAAGGATAGCTATTCTACTATCTACCGTCTTACAGGTTTTAGTAATTTTTTTTAGTACCTAGAATTCAGAAGATAGTCGTCTTAAAAATTACAGAATCCAGGCCGAATTATGTTGTTCCCATAACTGCAAATTTATGAAAACGTAGTATCGTTCTTGTCGCGTTAATGTGAGTAAACATAATTTGACAGCTCAATTTGTCGCTGCCGCAACTACGAAAACGCTTTGGTTTAGCTGACCAAAAATACTACTAGACAAAAAATAAAAAAAAGTAGAACAGAGTGTAATTACCCACTGACAGTGATTCCCCGCTTCAAGAAAAAAAAGTTGAAATTGAAAACAAGAAGACTAAAACAATAGATAAAAAAATTCAAAAATATTTCATATCTTCTTAATATACAGGGTGTTCCGTACTTCGCGTATTATCCTTTGGGGTGTGATTCTCGGTCATATTGTAAGAAAAAAAATTGTTATACAGTAAAGTCCGTTTCTCAACTTTGACATTACTTTAGGTGTAAGATCGCAGGTCCGACAAGAGAGCTAATGACATTATTTGGTGAATTTTGTGCGCATAACATCTATTGTGGCAATAACGTTCACCGTTTGTCTCTCACTACAGAAGCCAGATTCGCATCTTGCCTGCACTGTACGAAGACGGGTACCATAACATAAAACATTTAAATAATCCAGTCTCACGAACTTTTACTTCTTTTCAAAAAACTCACTGTTTGGACTCAGCAGTTTTTTGTTTCCTTAAAGTGACTCATTCATTACAAGGAAATATGATGATTTCGAACGAAAAACAACTGTCAGTGTCAAATCAGTGTATGATTTGAAAAGAAATTTAAATGTAATACCTAATTTGGTAATTGGTATGCGAATTATTAAAAATAGAAAAAGATAGATTAAAGCTCTCGGGGCCTAAAGATGTGTCCACACTACGCCGCATGGCAGCAATCGGCAATACTTGAATTACCCAGACAAGAATGAAAAAGAGAGAACTGAGAGAGAGCAAATGATTGAAATTTATTATCAAAATGCGTGCTACGTTGAGAAAGTTCATCGCACTCTTCTTCCAATTTATGGTCAATTTAATGGATAATATCGCAGCTGTATCGGCCAGTGTTAGAGATCACCGTTAATTATCAATTCGGCGTGAATTATCAATGATGGAGCGCTGCTGTGTTACTATAACAAACTTTTTTTTACACAAAGTGGTTTAACAAGACGGTTGTGGCTTAAACGCCACGATTGTACGAGGGAACGCCTCTAGATTATTTTTTGTAGGGCTATATGTTAAGGTCATGCCTATAGCGACAAACCCGCTTCGATCGACGCACTGGGAGCCAATATTAAAGTATTTTATCGTGACATACCGATACCAACCGAAAATTTAAAAAGAGTGTTGTATATGGTAATTAAAGAATACTATCTTTTATAAAAAAGTATTTATTACATAACTTGAATGTATGACTAAAACTAAAAGAATGAATGATTTGATATAATAATGAAAAAACGATACGTATCACCATGGAAACAAGTTACTAGATCATTTGAAATAAAGTCTATTGTATTAGGTGAATACACAGTATTCTTCCCACCCTTCTCTGATTAAGGTGAAAATATGATTCGTGGTTTCCTTAGTCTTGTTGATCTACGAAGAGCTGTCGGTGGTGTCGTACTAGGTGTACACGTATAACTTGGGGCTGATGGCTGATTGGTTACTCCAACTGCAGGGCTGTCATTACATAGTGGTACTAAATTCGGTTGTTGCTGATGTGAAGAGTCTTCGGAGCTGAGATGCTGTTGAGGTGCTTGACTATGTGTCCTACGTTTGTGGTCTCGTCATCGTAGCGGTATTTCGAACGCAAATCCTTTACCATGTAATAAAACTCCAACAGCTCAGGGTCGTGTGCCTTAGAATCTGTGACCATCTCGTAAAGTCGTGTAAAGTTTTTTTTTGGCTTTTCGGTTGATTCCGTTGCTAGAGTTGCTACGGATCGATGGCGATGTACCCAATGAAGAGACTCCTGATAGGGACTGCGATTTTGTCATTTGAAGCATTGGATTTGTTTGACTTTGAAGGACAAGTGCGCTGCTCGTATTTGAAACATTTTGATTTGGAATCTCTAGTGCTGACGATGACGATGGCTGTTGTGCATTGCTTGGTGCCATTTGTGTCGGTGGATATGATTGTTGTGTGGTAATGTTCGAAGGACGTTGCATTCCATGCTGATAACCGTAGTTAACCGGCGCTATTCCGTAGCCGTATCCTGCGGCCGTAATAGCTGGTCGTTGATATACAGGAGCATAATGCCCTGCTGTCCTAGCATAGCCAATGCCAACAGGATGTCTTACTTGTTGCGTAGGCATATGGTATAATTTCGAGAGTTCTTCATTTGTCAGTGGAGTTTTTTGAGTTGACTGCTGTGGAGTGAATGGAACTAGCTGAAGGCCAGTGGGGTTCAGTTGTTGATTCAAAAATGCTGGGGTTGAACCAAAGTTCGGATGAGACGTCATTGGTGGCAGGGCTGGCGGAGCCGTACTTAGCTTTTGAATATATGTTGGGCTGGTAAAAGATATCAAGTCACTCTCTGGGACTTTCGCCGAAAACGAAGGTTCATTTTGCAGACGGATTTCACTATGTCGACGAAAGGGTATAGCAGGTGGAGGAGCAATAGACGAGCTATTTGGAACGTTAAAAGAACCTGGTCGGATTCTAGACTGCGCTACTGCGTAGTCGACTGCGGTTGGCTTGTTATGAAAACCAGTTCTTGGAGGGGAAGCGCTTCCACCGTATGAATAGTGACTTTTTGAGCGTCGGAAATCATCGAGGGCTTGGGATTCCAAACTAAGTGAAGTGGCTTTTGCGAGGTCTTCTTGGAACTGCTTTTCGTAGTCGATCTCTGCTTGGTTTGCCATTCTTTGACTTGAGGCTTTTTTATAGAATCCCGATGTAATCTTTAAATCGATTTCTTTTGCGTAGGCATCTCGTAATGCTAAAGGAATTTCCCTGGCTTTCATAAAAACTGGTGACACATCAGGCTTAAGGTGAAGCTTGACTGGTGGACCTTTTAACTTCCCAGCTACGTTACTGAATACTTCATCATACTGATTGAGTAGGGAGTTGAGACGATTTCGTTGTTCAGGTGACAGATTAGGGCTTGTTGATGTTAAAGAGTTAATGCAGTTTGTAGTTGAAAATAATTTGTTGAAGTTTATTTCACTTGCAAATTGAGAGATCCATTCTCGTCCAAAAAGGCTGTCAAAGTGTCCATCCACCACATAGAGATTCAATTTACGTTCGGTTGTGCCAAGAGTAACTGTAACAGGAATACTACTTAAGCAATTAATTTTGTGCTTTGTGTAACTTGCAAACTGCCTATCTGATTTTGCCAGTAAGAACTTTGGTATTATTTTCCGAAGAGTTTTTTCACTAACGATAGCACACGGAGGTCCAGTGTCCAACTCCATTTCTAAATCTCGGCCGTTAATTTTCACTTTAATTTGAAGCGCATCTGTAGTTGTACGTTTCGTTGTACGTTTAATGGAATTGACTCTATTAATATTTTGGAGATATTGCACGATTTCCTCTGGGTTTGATTGCTCCTCGTTAACTTCACTGATTTGTGCTGATTTCGATCTGCATACTTTTGAGATGTGACCTTTTTTACCGCAAGAATGGCATTCTGAATCACGGAATTTACAATGAGTTCTGAAGTGTTTGCCTCCACAGCCATTACATGTGGGCAAGTCTTTCATTCTACCTAGGTGTTGTTCTTTTGGGTCACGTTTGAATTGTGGTGCGACATATCCCAATTTATGTGTAGCTTCGCCTGCCGGAGACAACTCAGACTTAACTTCCAATGCTGTACTTCGACTTATTTCAATACATTGTATGCAGTTTCATACGCAGTGAGAAATGTGTCGGGATTTTTAATTATAATTGAATTACACGTTTCACGGCAAGCAAGTCCATGAAGAAACTGTTCAACTAACATTCTATCTAAGAAATTGCCGTAGTCACAGTCAGCAGCGCCTTGTCTCAACCTGAGAGCAAAGTCAGCAATTGATTCATTGGATTGCTGAACAATTTGTCGAAATTTGATGCTTTCAGCGTATTTGTTCTTAGCTGCATCGAAGTGCTTTATGAGAGTGGTTTTAATTTCTTCGTATGGAAGTGCTTCTGGATCCTTAGGACTTGCAAGCGTTTTAAGAGCATTGTTCAATTCTGTTCCCATGTGTACACGTGCGTAGTGCTGGAATTCGGTTTCGTTGATCTTGCTTAGCTTGAGCGCCCACCCAAAGCGCTTGAAATAATGTCCGACTGATTCTGATGGTTTGTACTCACCCATGGAAAAAGTTGGTGCTTTTGAGGATTGTTGCTGAGATGTCGCCTGTGTGGCCTCCCGAACAGCCATTTTGATGGCATCTGAAAAAATTGTTGTTAGCGATTGAAGGGTTTCGTCTGGCAAAAACATATTGGATTCGAAGTAATCCTACTTCTGACACCACTGTTGTATATGGTAATTAAAGAATACTATCTTTTATAAAAAAGTATTTATTACATAACTTGAATGTATGACTAAAACTAAAAGAATGAATGATTTGATATAATAATGAAAAAACGATATGTATCACCATGGAAACGAGTTACTAGATCATTTGAAATAAAGTCTATTGTATTAGGTGAATACACAGTAAAGAGTATGTCAAAATTGGACTGAAATTGAAGTTGATGGACCATTTGAGGTGCAGCAGCGGCCAACATTTGCGTGAAGTAATCTTTAAACATTAAATTATATTCGCCGTTCTATATTGATTCAAATAAGATTTCAAGGATTTCTCTTTTCAATTTCCGAAAGCTCTTAGAATTCTTTTGAAAGACCAATTTTTTGAAGTATTTTGAATGTAGGTATATTAACGCAGTAGGGATTTTGTATGGATTTTCAGATTGAAATTGGAATTAAAACAAAAGGACGGATTAGAATTTTAGATTCTTTTAAAAAATACTTTTCACTTATTACTCTCAGAAAATGGGTTTCTAAAAAGTCTCATTTGATTGTTTTCGAATCCTACAATGTTTTGGTCTCAGAAAATTGCTTTTGATTGCAAAGCAATTTTCTCTTTTCCTTGGAGTTTTGAAGAGGAAGCAATTTTCTTAAATATAATTAATCATAAAATATAATAGGATAATAGCTCGGAGATCTTCGGGGACAAACATATTTCAGAAACCCATAATTCCTTGTAGATTTTGTGGGGGTCTAGTTAGAAATCCCCTTTCGTTTCATGAAAAGCGTTGGATGTTTCTGATATTCGAACTTCGAACTTCCAAGCAATTGGTAAACAAGACAACGAACACTTTATTGCTCGTACATTGTACGTCTTGCCAAATCGTGTTTAATAATACTTGAAAAAAAAAAAAAAAAGTTATCTCATAACAGCAAACGAATGTAAGGCTGCCGAACTATATTTGCTAACGGAAACTAAGGAAATCGTAACCAATATATTTTTGGGTTAATCTTTTTTAGTTTCTTAAAATCTAGAACATTACAAAAGTGTGTTTTTACTACTACTACTTTACTTGATGAGTTAAACTTGTGTTTCAAGAATGTGTTGTATAAAAAAAGCCTGAACACCTTGCGAAACGCAATAGCGTCACAACATACCACGTTAAATCTATGATATGTTGTTTTCTAGTATGTTTCTTCAGTGTAGAGAAAAAGTAGGGACTTTCTTAAGCTTTTGTAGGGATTTTTTGAATTTTAATGTAGGTACTGTTACTGAATTTTAATATTACTGTTAGCGTAATATGGTAGAAGCATGTGCCCGTTAGCAAAGCGTAAAATGGTCTTGTAGTTTAATATTTGTCGGAACTAACCGCTCTGTTAAGTAAAAATAACTATATTATTCCCTTTTGGCTGCGATTAATACGAATTTTATTATTTTGCATATCAACTACAGTCAAACTTCTTTATAACGAACCTTCAAGGGAACAAAAAATTGCTTCGTTATAAAGAAGTTTTATAAAAAATTCGTTATACAGAAAATTTATTTTTTTAACACTGCAAGTATTCTTTCATATTAAAAAAAAAACAGTGGTACAAAAAAGAACTCATTTCAAGTAAATTTATAACTTTTTATTTTTTAGTTAAAAACATATAAATTTTTGATTGAACATGAAAATTTTTGGGTTTTGTTTTATTATAAAAATCTTCCAATTTAGAAAGAGAATATGCATTGAATTGAACATTTTTTTATCCACATCACCGTATTTTGTTTTTCTTAATCTTTTTTCGCTTCTGTTTGAACTTGCTTCGGCAGACTTTAAAATTTTTAAATTCATTCTTAAAAATTGTTGATAGTGTACTAAACGACACACCAGCCACATCTTTTATCTTTTCTCTACTTTTAACTTTTTTAATAATCGTCAATTTCTCTGAAAACGAAATAGCCTTGCGCTTCGACATTTTTGTATAATCGATTCGCGAACTTGAAATGTAAACTTGAACGATTCACCTGTCTATATGCGTAAAAATTCTACAAAACATGTACCTACCCTTTTTCATGCATCCATCCATACATACGTTACATACATTACATACATTAACTTTAAGAAAATTCTTGCCAAAACGGGGAGTTCCCTATTAAATCTAGGAATAAAAATCTTAGTAAGCTTTGTTTTCAAATTTGAAAATTGACATTTCGTTATAAAGAAACAAATTTGCTTTTGGGTAAAAAAAATTAGTTCCTTATAAAGAAAATTTCGTTATAGGGAACTTCGTTATAAAGAACCTAATTCGTATGGGATATTTTTTAAGGGGAAGGGGAACAAAATAAAACTCGCTATAGGGAGAATAACGCTATAAAGAAGTTCGTTATAAAGAAGTTTGACTGTACTTGAATTGTTTTTTTCTTCGCTATGTTGAAAATTTTTATTTCATTCATCTCATACCCAATTCGTTCGTTCTACGTAAGCTTCCTTGGTTGGTTTAACTTGCCCTGGCATTGTTTAATTTCGCAGTGCGTTTTGGCGAAAAACTTTTTGTTTTATAATTTTTTTAGTGTTTTAAGTTTAAAGAAAATTCTATTATTATTCTGCCTTATCATCGTAACAGATCGGAGAAACATACGATCGTAGAGAAGTTCCGATCGTAACATTTATTTTGTTTATGGTATCCGTTTCGTAAAGGAAACACTGACGCATGTAGGTGACATAAAACAACCCTTCCGCGACTACTTTGCTGTCGGAGACATCGGATAGAACAGAAAACCAAGAAATCGGCATGCATCGCATGAATTCCGAATGCGTTCCAACCATTTTCATATTTAGTCGACATGCATTGCATGAATTCTAAACGCGTTGCTGTAAGTTTGACACTTTCATCGTTCTTTTCGGAGGTATGTCCGATTAAGCAATCGGAAACGTTACCATAATACAAATATCTTACATTTCGTACAAATCGGAATGAATTTCGTTCAGATCTGTTACGATAATAGGGCTGATTATTTATTTAAATATATGTTCATAAATTTAAAGAGTTAGAATCTACCAAGGCTTTAAACTTCAAGGAAAACTAAATTGCAAATATTATGTATGTCAAACAAATTAACATCGAAACTTAAAAAAAGGAAATAATAAACAATTTCTTTTTTATTTTATAATTTGCTTTGAAAAAATTTAATAACATTTCATTTTACCAAAAAAATTAAACTTAAACACGTGGAAATATTGAGTTTTGGACGGACGAAATCAACAATAGCAACAAATAATTTTTTTCAAGGTAGTGAGATAGATAATAATAGTTTGCATAATAAAAATAACAAAAACAGGGAATGGAGCTTGAATCTGTTAGTGTTAAGAGGTATTGAATAGTTAACAAACAATTGAAGAATTCAATAGGGATAAGCATATCCCTGTATGAATTAAATATTAGAAATTGCAACACTTATGCTTTTTATTTATTAACATTAGGTATACCTACGAGTATATCTATACCTTCTAAGGCATGACTGTGAGAAATGCGCTAGGCCCTGGGGCTTCTCGCTCTGTTGCGCCATCCTATTTATTTTATTTATTACGTGAATTGTATTAAAGATAAATTTCATTGCCATACTATGTGGGGTAGATTGACCTTTAGCGCGTTTTTGGATTTTAAGCGAACAAATTCTTATACGCTTTAAAGACAACTAGAGTTACTTTTGGGAGTGCGAAGTTTTAATAATGCATAATTAGACAGTTAAACTTAGGACATTTTGGTAAATTGTGCGTTATTTTTTTATAAGGGGTCTACCCTCTTTAGTATTGTCAGAAAAGCGATTTCTTTTTCATTGCATTTTTCAAAAGTATATCACATATTTAAAAGTATTATACTTAAATTGTATAAAGGTCCGAGCAGTCTTTTACTTTTGTGTGATGTTTACCTAGCTATATCCTAATGTAACGAATTTTCGTTTAAAAAAATTTTGTGTTTTTCTCGGAATAACGTTTTGGAACTGTTTCTTGATAAAATCCAAGAAACTATCCAACCCAACCTTACCAAAATCTTACTAGACCTTCTTCTTCGCCAAAGCTATACCGCATATCAAACAAATTTTGTGACTATTTTTTTTTAGCAAAAAAAAAAAAAAAACGTTGAAAAAGACGTGTTGTTCGTAGTTTTCAAAAAATGGCTGCCCATTTTGTCATTTTTGAAATTAATAAAAATCGTATAGCCGAGTTCACACTGTACAATTAGTAACACAGACTTTGGTTTGAACGAATGCTTGACAATGTGAACCCTTAGACGACCGCTTGACCAACTTGTTGGAAGATTTTCAAATATTTTTGAAAACTTTGGAGTTGGATGGAGCGGAGGAACATAAAGTTGGTCGACTAGCTTGATAGTCTGAACGCAAACTACATCCGATCATCCAACATAAGTCAAAAAAAGTTTGTCCAACTAGTACAGTGTGTATACTCGGCTTATGATATGAGGCCTAGCTACAGTCATTTCGAACATGTGGTAAAATTTTGGGAAGGTTCAGATCAGCCATTCCAAATACTTTATATGAGCAGCGTACATCCATCGTTTTTTTGGACCATTGTTCTCCTTATCTCTTTTGTAAAAAAAAAAAACAGTAGAATAAATGTAAACCAAATTTTCTTGAGTATATCTTAAGAGCGTATTTTTTTAGGCCTAGCATTTTTTATATTCATATTTATGATTTATATCGTTAAAAAAAATCGTAAAAATTGTCATTTTTTAACCAGGAGGTTCGTCGTTCGAATCCTAACTGAAGCTAAAATGTTTTTCACGGGTATCGCCTTTCTCGAGAAATTTGCAACTCCTCCGTTCCCTCACAAGGCAATGGTTGTGAGAAATGCGCTAGGCCCCGGGGCTCCCCCACCCTGTATAATTTAATAATAATTACACGCAAGTTAAACTCCAGTCAATATTTTATGTATGTAACGTACTTGTACGTGCGTGCCTTTGTTGGATAATTGAAATGTCCGTCTAATTAATGAAATAAATTCAATATGCTAGCCCAACCCTTACTTGGTAATAGTTTCATAAGACAACAGATCAAAAAACACTCAAAGCAAAACACATCCTATAAACAACTAATTTACTTTATTAATTATGCCAACAACAACAAATAATAAAACCATATATGTATGTAAGCTAAGCAACCTTCTCTTATCCGCTTGCAACAAACTCGGCATTGAAATCCAATTCAAAATGTTGTACCTACAAATTCCAATACTCATGTTGGTCCATTCATTCGTATTATTCGCTTGATGCCAATGGAATTTCCTCTCGAAAGCCAAAACCCCTTGGTATATTTTGTTTTGATTTTTCTTTTTTTTTTTTTCTTTTAATGAATGATCATAATTTCTATTCAAGATCACGGTATGGCATATTGCACATAGCTATTTACACAGAACGGATATTTGATAGCCACCGCCACTAGGGCTTCTCTCCATTATAAGCACACACAAAGAGCCAACACGATTGAATATGAAAAGCAAAAAATGAGTTCAATTAATAAACAATGGGATTAATTTACTAATTAAAGACCCCAAACAAGAGCAATTTAAACAAAAAAAAAAATTATATCAGGGGAATAAACTAATGGCATGACATTACTATGGTATAGAGCTTGCGAGAGATGATTCGCGAAACCCTAGTCCTGAGGCCGTTCCCAGCCAAATTCAAATTCAACACTTTGAATTTGCACAAACTAATGCTTATAAGCCGGGGCAAACGGAAATGTATTGAATTTGCATTTCATTCATCGGGCAAAAGACGCTGATGGTCTTCCTGTAGGTATACAATCTGAGCGTGTGTTTTTGTATTTGGTTTGTGTTTGAAGGGCATATAGGTTTCAAAGAGACATTTCAGCATCATCGTTTGTATAACTGGATGATGTGGATTCCCATAATTGAAATGAATTAACTTGCAGTTTTCTTAGAATTAATCAATATCAGTTAATTTTGTTGTTTGATTAGGAACGGATCATGTATCGGATCATTTCCGATGTATGGGGTACGAGTTTAATTGATTGTAATTGTATTTTATTCATTTGTTCATGAGGATACAATAATATGCTGTGTTTAAAGTTTAGTTGGTCTTTTAAGTACAGTTCAGTTTTGTTTATGTTTACTTGTACAATTTACGCAAAGGAAAACATAAGGAAAAGGGAGTTTGCAGAAGTACAGAAAACTGTTGTGATGTCTTTTTATTACTCTTGTCTTTAAGGATATTGTAGCTGTAAAGGGCATCAAAAAAATTTGTCAAAAAAGGAAACAAACGACTTTGTATACCTGCGAGAAAAAATTGATCGGGACTATGTACGTTCAAGCGCATACGAAGCCAAATATTATCAAATGTAACTATTTCTTTTCGTTTTCTTGTCAAATACAATTTGATCTGATCCTCTTCTATGTTTTTCGGAGATCAAATTTGCTACTTAGCATATGTTCGACATGAAAAAAAGAGACTCAGTAGAATTCGGTTATAACGACCACTCACGGGAGACAAATTTTCCATCCTTTGTAAGCGGATGTCGTTATATCCGAACGAAAAAAAAAAAATTTATTTAGTATCTTGTTTAATATTTGTATTTTTATTTCATTTAAATAAAAGTAATCCAATTCATTCTTTATTAACAAAAACAATTATTTAAGATTCAGTTCTTATGAAAAAATCTGTGATAGTTGACTATTTTTTTGTTTTTAAGGTATAGAACTTCTAATTTTTTTCTATTTCCATTACATTACTTGTTAATTCTGGTGTTGTGTTTGCAAAAACAAAAATCCTTAACAATTCCTATTGCATTTAATGCCTCAGCAATTGAAGGGCTTGTTTCGTGTACGGGGCCGTCATCGTCATCAGAGACCTCAAGAACTCCATTTTCCACAGCAGCAGCACTCACTATTTCTTCTAAGTTTTTATCATCTGAAGTTAAAATGTTGTCATCAACGGTAATGTACTCCACCCACGCTGTTCCTGAAGCGACAATGTTTGAATTGTTCATCAGTGCAATCCACTCAGAAAGAGGCCAATCATCCTCTTCTTCAAACTGTTCTTCATCTCCAGAGTTGTTTAAAGCTTGCAAACCAGCATGCTTAAAACAAGTAGAAATAGTGCTACTGGTAACACGAAACACGATCCCAAGCTGTGGCCACCATGTCGACAGCGTCTAATAAGCCAATGGCACATTTTTGACCTGCTTCTAGGTCCCGAATAATTTTAAGCACAAGTTGTTTGCGGAAATTGCTTTTAAGGCTTTTAATAACACCCTGGTCCATTGGTTGCAATATCGATGTTGTATTGGGCGGAAGAAAAGCAAGTTTTATTGAAGAAAGGTTTTGAGTGTGGGGATGTGAAGGGCAGTTATCGACAAACAACAAAATTTTCTTTTTCTTTGTTCTCAGCATCCCATTTTCGTAAAACTCCCTCGAAAATTTCGGAAGTCATCAAAGCCTTTTTGTTTGCTGTGTAATGAACTGGCAAGCTCTTTGTACCTTTTAAACATCTGAGATTCTTAGATTTGCCAATAAGGAGTTTTCTTTTTTCCGATCCGTCCATATTAGCACCAACGAGCACGGTTATTCTTTCTTTAGACATTTTTCCGCCTACGCACCTTTCTCCTCTAAACTAATGTTTTGTCAGGTCTTAGTTTGCTAAAAATTCCGGCTTCGTCCACATTAAAGATGTCACTGGGTCGATACTCTTCTCGAACAACTGGCCATACTTTTTGTAACCAATCATCGCATTGCCCTGGCTGAACACTGTTAGCTTCTCCTGAAATTTTTCCAAACACAATGTTGTTTCGCATGCGAAAACGGTAGACCCAACTTTCAGTACATTGAAAATCCTTCCCAAGAAGCTGTCCAATTTCATTTGCCTTTGTTTGTAGTATTGGTCCTGTAATGGGAACATTATTGCTCCTCTGAGTCTTGACCCATTTCAGTAATGACTCTTCAATGTCCGCATTTTTTGAGAAACGAATCTTTTTAATTTTAATTGATTTCGCTTCAAAACTTTTTTGTATAGCTTCTTTATTTTTCCAGATTCCACTGATAGTAGAATGCGAAGCATGGAATTCTTTTGCAAGATTTTAATTGGATTCCCCTGCTTTGAGTCTCCAGATTATGGCAGCCTTTTCCTCAATCGTGAATGTTTTTCTTTTTTTAGATTCCATTCTATAGAATAAAGCACTTTGATTTATTTCTTAAATTGAAAGAATAAAATGCTTTCTTACCTTTATTAACTAAGTAGTACCATGAAATTAACACTTCTCAATGAAAAATAATAGCACGTCTGAACCAATTTTTTATCATACAAAATAAACTCTTCATTCAAATAAACCTATACATAACTGTATCATGTCTAGACAAGGCATGCTGGAACAACGAAATTTGTTTGGCAAATTCTCTTTTAATTTATTTTCGGTCGTTATATCCGAATTTCCAGGCAAACAAATCCCGTTACAATGGTCGTTATAACCGAAGTTCTTACAAGATATAATTCAGTATTAAGTGACAAACCAAACTTTAGCTTCAAGTTTCGTCGTTATAACCGAAAAGTCGTTATAACCGAAGTGACTCTAAACGAATTTAACTGTATTTATGTTTTACGGTTAGTCAAGTTTATGATTCTTAATTTTGGCCCAATGTGACTGATTGGATTTTCATTTATTTTTTTCAGTGTAGTCTGTTCTACTAGTCAAGACGTTTTGTTTGATTCCCATATTGAAGGGATTGCGAAAAGAAAAATTAAACTACCTCTGCTAGCAGATATATTGAATTTTATTTTATTTTTATAAAAAAAAACTGATCTGCTAAGAAAGCCTTTTAATTCATGTCCATATTGAAGAAGCAGTGGAAAAATATGCAATCAGCCATTTTGTGTTGGCGGCCATCTTTGATTTACAATGATACCTACCGAATTTATTAGAAAACTTTATTATGTCATCAAAAGAAAAGGGAAGGAAGGAAGCAAGTATATAAATGAACAACCGTCTTAAAAAAATAATTATTATTCTTCTGTTTAATTTTATTATGGAGAAATATTGAGGTATAACGTATAACGTTTAAGCCGGAAACAGAAATTCCTCCAGAACGCCTTGAGAAAAAAATGTCGTGTTCACTCAAATTTGAAATTATCGCAAATGGAACACCATTGAAATAAAACACCATTGAAATTTAATTTAATTATTATCAAATCTACCCCCAACCCCCAAAGGGCGGCCCCTAAGTTCTCCGATAATTTTTTCTCTCATCCATAAACTCTTGGTGAGGATCTAAAATGTATTAAAGTTTACGCCTTTTTGTGGGTAGGAAAGACCGTTAACTAAACGTTGGAGGTAGGTATTTTCTATTTTATATATAGAAAATGTATACAAAGTTTGAAATAAATCGATCAATTATTATAGTTTTAAAATGGCAGTGGACATGGACTTTGAGCTAACGTGCAATCTGGTTATGGATAACAAATGTCTTTTGCGTTTTAGATCTAACTCTGTACTGTGGCCATATTTGTTTTGTTGCCACATCACACGTAGTGCGTAGTGATATTGTTCCAGCTATTAATTGTTCTATCCATTGCCTAATGCTTCAGCATAAGTTTGCATGTATAGCGATTGGTACCAATGTTCAACCTGCTGGTTGAGATCGGTTGAACGGTTTCTTTTCCATCTGTTGAACTGTTCAGCCATCTCCCTAAAAGATAGGCGACAATTGAGGGTGGTTACTGAGTTCGGAGAAATAGCGCCGAGTGATTTGAGGGCTGCTTGACTATCTGAGAAGATTCGGATATTAGCTGAGGATAACACGTTTTTTTAGCTACGATAGGACCTCTTTGATCGGCAGAATTTCCGCTTGGAACACGCTACAATGGTTTAAAAGGCGAAATGAGATACTTTTATTGAGTCTGTCTGAGTTTATACACCTCGCAACCGGCCCCGTCTTCGGTTTTTGAGCCATCTGTATAGTAATGAATTGAATCATCTCTCAAGAATCATTCATTTTCCCAGATAGTTCTCAATGGGATTGAGACTTGGAACTTGTTTTCAAAAACCAATGGTTGGATGACGTAGTCGGAGTGAAAAGGGATTGATCTGAGCAGATTCAGGACTGTAGCGTGGCCGATGTTACTATCGGTTCATTGGGAGATAGCTCTGATACGAAAGGCTGAACTGGCGGCTATTTGTTTGCCGAAGATATCTAGTGGTGTGAGATTAAGGAGTATGTTTAGGGCTGCTGAGGGTGTTGATATCAGTGCTCCGCTTATACACAAATAGACTGTTTGTTGGACCTCCGATTATACAGTATTGTGCTTAGATCTGCTTAAATTTTTATAGGGACAGTTTTTTAAAATGTTAAACAAAAGAATTAGAACAAACAAAAGAAATCGATTTTTCGAAAGTGGGCCCCCTCCTTACAAAACAAAGCTTGATTGGATCGTGCTATAAAAAATGAAGTATGTATCTTTAAAAGTAGTTATTAAAAAAAAAAAAACAATTAAGAAACATAATTATATTTCGTTTGACGCTAAATAATTCAATCTGTTAAGGGAATTCTGAGATGCATATTCTATTTTAAGCCGCAAGCACTTTTTTGTACCTAAATAAATTTACCAGCGTGCAATTGGTAAACACGAACTAATTTATGGTGTTGCCTTTAGATAAACACAATAAATTGAAAGTGTTTCAATGTTTTAGCTCCTGAGCTGTGTTTTGCAAAAATTAAGGACGGGTAAAAGCAAAAAGTCAGTTTCTTAGTGTCAGTATCTTAGTACCCGTACTTTATTTCAGTAGAATACAAACAAACACATTTTGATGTTTTGTTTGTTTTTGTGATTTGACATTTCTAATTGTTATCCTTAGAATACTTTCTAGGTTAAGTAAAAAATTCATATAATACAAAAATTAGAAAATAGTAAAACTTTAGTATTTTTCAATGAAATTTACTTTAAATTTTGATATTGCTAATTCTTCATTTGTATGTGAAGTTTCATAACCCTCCGCTTTAAAGTTCTCTCAAACCAAAGCCAGTTTGCAGTTGCGGCAGCGGCAGTAACGCTGTCGATTGGATTTATTTCGTTGCGACAACTGCAAAGTATGAAAAAGCGGAGTGGCGTCGTTTTTTCGCTGCTTTAACTAATTTAATAATTTAAAAATTTGAAACAATAGTAACTTTTTTTTTTGCTATACCGGTTTTAATAAAATTCTCAGTATTAGCTGGTGTGTAAAAATTTTGTGCCGTGACTTAAGGCCAAACTTTAGTGTTTGGCCTTACTTTACTTTGCAAAAGCGACATAAGCGACCAAATTTGAGAGTTGGCATTGTAAAGTGTCATAAGGCCAACTTTTTTAAAGACCTAAGGCCAAACGTAAGATTTGTTGTTTTAAAATATTCTCTTGCCTTTAAGCACTAACTATAATGAACTTATATATGAGCTAGATCGACATTTCGCAGTACATCAAAAAAGAAAATTTTAGTTACTCGATATTCGGTATTCATTCACTTGGCCTTAAGTCACGGCATCTAGAAAAACCACACTTAAAGGTTTTTTGATTCGAGTGAAAAGTTTTTTAGTTCTTTCTTTGAACTTATTGCTTTATTTTTTTTTTTTTTTTCAAAACTATTTATTACGAATCTTCAAATGCTAAGTTTTATATTTAATTCCATTTTGTTAATCACCAGGTAAAAACGAAGGGATTTTTCGAAAATTTAATTGTTCACTTTTTTGGAAAACAGTAGTAGTTTTGAAGTTATAAGGGGCACCGAGTTTTAAAAAGTGAGTTGTGGAAAAAACGCTTTAAAGTTTTGAACACTTCATGAAACACAAAGAAAACACCATACCGACAGGTATAAAAATATTCGTAACTTTGTCAATTTTGCTCCAATGCACTTGAAATTTTGACACAATATACTTAAAATATAAGGCAAATTAAAAATTTAAATACGTTACCTCCCCCTTAAACCGCAAGGGCTTGAAAAACTTAAGTAACTTTCGTTCCTCATCATCCTCAAAATTTAATCACTCTACCTACGTTAAATAGTTCAGATCAAATTTCATTACCTTGGCGCCTAGTTTTTGTGTGATTGGAACAATTATTTGTTTTATCGTAACCACATTTTTTACCAGATCAATCATTTTGCACCGAATTCTCTTTTCCGCCCATACTAACCAATAGCTAGTTTAGTCCTTTCGAACTTCACTGGGCGGTGCGTATTAAGCAGAACCTTTCTTTTCTTCTCAACATATGTATAGTGTCTGCGCTCCATTGATTTTGGTTTAGGCCCATCTTAAATAGTGCTTCAGCTACTTCAACTTTAAAGTTTGTGGCGTTCTAATTTTTGGATCTTTCAGTTTCTTTGTTGATACACATATAAAAAATTCACTATAACCATGTCAAAATGATGGTCAAATAATCGCATACCAAAGCTTGCTTCTTAATAAAATGTTGTGTCCAGCAACAATGCTATTCGTAAAGTTTATTTTAAACATAATAAAGAGTATAAACTAATTTTGCAAATAAAATAACTTTTGTTGAAAAAACTTGTCTTGTAACAATTTTTCAAAAACAAAGAACTGAGCAAACGTGGATCTTATGCAAATTTTCAAATAATATGTACATATGACAACGGTTGAAAATTGTCAAAGAAAGATCTTTAGATTCGGAAAAATAGCTACGAATTGATTGATTGATTGATTGATATAATTTATTCCTTAAAACATAAATACAAAAATTTATAAACGTTTGCATAGGCAAATTTAAGAAATATAAGTGACAATGATAATAAAACAGGAGAGATATTGTCACTATTAGGTAAATAATTTCCATAATAATTTTGAATGGGTGGGGTAACCCATAAATAAAAGAAACAAAGCCATTTTTTTACATTTATTCCAAATAATGGCTGAGATGTAAGAACTCTGATAGAATTTGGTAGTTTATTAAATATTCGGCATGAAACTATGTCTTAAAATTTTAGAAATGCTGTTGTTCGAAAGGATGGTACATTAACCAGATTTAAGAAATTTCCACGTACATTATAGTTGGAAAGAATTCTGAAATTAAGGTTTCCTTATCTTTTATTTTTTATTCATTAAGAAACTTATAGCAGTACAAATGTCGAACTGGAAGAATTTGCAATTTATTGAAAAGTGAAAAACTAGCCAACAGTGTTTAAAGGGTTTTACCGTTTGCGGGGCCAGTGACGTAATGGTTGTCAAATCTGCTTTGCAACACGGAAGGTTCGTGGTTCGAATCCTAACAGAGACAAAAACGCATTTCCACGGATCTTTCGCAAGTCCTTTAATAATAAATTAATGTCACGAAAAGCGCTTTCTCGATTAGCCGTTTAAATTATCTAAATTATTAAAAATTCGTTTAGTTTTGAGAAACACGTATGTTTTTTCAATGAACCAAATGAATCAAGTTTTGACCAAATTCAAAAAATGTGAACATTTTTAGTGTATGTGCAAAATTGCATTGCTCTTTGTTCTATATACCTAATTCAGATTTTAACCATTTTTTTCCCGATTTACTAGTTTTTTTTTGTGATACCACAACAATTGGCTAATCGAACTATTCCGTAGACGAGTAAAATATCCCCGAACATGGTAATGGAACTGACCCAACTTACGTCCAATACCCAATGTTCGAATGTTTGTAGAGCCCTCTGTGTATAAATAAGCTGTTTGAAAACAATAAATATATGTACATACATATACATTCATAAAGGGTTTTACAATAGGTATGATATGATTTTGTAGTGGTGTTCCGGCCATTTGTAGTATGTCATGATCTGTTATTTGTTTTTTATTGCATTCAGAAGTGTTTACAATACCATTGGACCACCGTAAACGTCGTGAACTTTCTGATTTTGCCTTAGAACAACTTGAATTCGATAACAATTTTTTTAAGAAAATCATATCTTTTCCGATGAGGCCTACATTCATTTGACTGGCGCGGTAAATAAACATAATAAAATGAAAATTCACAAAATATTCATGAAAAACCATTACATTCACTTAAATTGACAGTTTGGTGTGGTTTTTGCACTGGTGGAATCATCGGTCTGTACTTCTTTCAAAATGAAGCTGGTAACACCATTACTGTTAATGGAAAGCGTTATATCGATGATATCCAACTTTTTATGGTCGAAATTGGAAGAAGTTGATTTAAACAACATTTTGTTTCAACAAGACGGGGCTATACGTTCCACACAGCAAATGCAACAATTGAATTATTGCGAGAAAAGCTTTTAGAGATTCGATTATTTCAAGAAATGGTGATATTCAATGGCCTACAAGAAGTTTGACTTAACACCATTAGACTATTTCTTGTGGGGTTATTTGAAGTCCTTGGTCTTACAAATTAATCAGATTCTCTTCAAGCTTTACAAGTCAATATTGAACGTTCCATTCATGATATACGACTTGATTCAGTGGAAAAAGTGCTCGAAAATTGTGTTCATCGAATTAGTTGCTGCTGAAGAAGTCGTGGTGGCCATTTGAATGACGTTTTATTTAAAACTTAATTGTATTGATTGAACTGCACATTAAATAAAAAAAAATTGAATTTCGTTTACAAAAGGTGTATTTTTTCAAAAAAGAAATCATATCACTCTTATTGCAAAACCCTTTATATACCCACCTTAGAGGGCAGCTTCTCCTGTGTCGACACATCGTTTCCATGAAGAAAAACTAGACATCAAAAAGCCATCACAGATTGCAACAGACTTTTTTGTGTTGCCTTGTCTGTTTCGCCAGGTTCAACTGTGAAATTTTAGTATTTTTCGTGAGACCGCCCGTCTGCACGTTCATCAAAGTCTGTTCCGCCTGTCCCTTTTTTGATCTAACTTCGACCGATTTTTCCACAGCAACTTGCGTGGGATGTTTTCGCAGAATGCTGGGTGAGTAAACCATAGGCTGATGGAACCTTGGTTGCTCCTAACTGTCCCAGAATTATGCAGCCACACCCAAAATTGGAATTAGCTTTGCTTGGGCAAGTCGTTTTGACTTTGGCAAATTTCTTGAAGTTGGTCCTTCTGGTCTTCAAGTGTGATTTGGTGTTTTTCGTATTTCAAAAGGCGTCCTTTCAGTTTCACATACAACTTTATGACAATCCATTGTTCAAACAAGCTTGTTGCCGAAGGTCGAAGGAAAGGATTTCTGTTTGAAAGGCGGCGTTACTTATGCACCTGTGTACATACAGCAAGAAAAATATGTAGTTGAAATGGAATCGTTTGATTTTCATTGAAATATCCTTTGATCGATTTAAAAAAATAAAAATTACTACAACTGTTTTGGTAGTACATAGTTCAAAGTGAAAGTGTTACTTTTATAAACTTCCTATTGACTTTCTTTTCAATTTTATATAAGTAAATTGTCTCTGCAGGTTTCGCACAATATGCTGAAATCAATGAAAGACTAAGGGTCTCACCGGCAACAATCAAAAGGAATAAAGGTGTCAACTTCAGACAGGACTTAATTTCAATTTTTTCTCTTCTTATTCTTGGGCAAATGTATCGAAGATCTGCTACAAACACTTTACCAGGCACTTACCAAAGTTAATTATAGTACAGGCAGGATTATTTCCTTTCCATACCTTTGGAATCCCATAAGCTTCAACAACCCCTTACGGCTCAAATCCACTCGCTCGAAATACAAACACAGCACATTCAACAGACAAGTAGGTATAGTGTACACTGTTGTACTCCTTCGATTCTAATTTCATTCTCATTTATCAAAGTGCAAAACCAACACGTGCCTTATGCCTCATGTCTGTTCTGACTTTTATAACTTCCCCATCCATGAAACTTACAACTTATAACAAAAACGAACATTGTAGTTCGAACTACAACAGGAATTAACAACGCTTACCACAAATATGTTTTATATATTGTTATTTTTCTAATCAATTTGTATACTCATTTTCTTTTTTATTTTTTTATTGGCAGGGAACTTTATGCAATAATAGAAAATCATAAATTTACGAAAGCATCTTATGGAAAGTTACAAGCAATGTGGTTGGAAGCTCACTATATAGAAGCTGAAAAACTGCGCGGACGTTCGTTAGGTAAATTGCTTTGATTAATATATGTATTTATACTACACATACATAAATCCAAACAAATCGATTAATGCGTTGTAGAATCGAATATCAACGATAGATGGAAATACAAATTGATTTTATTCATTTTCATTCACTCATGACAGGGCCTGTGGACAAATATCGAGTGCGCAAGAAATTCCCCCTGCCACCAACAATATGGGATGGTGAGCAGAAGACGCACTGCTTTAAGGAAAGAACAAGGAGTCTTCTGAGAGAATGGTATCTTCAAGATCCGTATCCAAATCCAACGAAAAAGCGGGAGCTTGCCAAAGCGACTGGTCTAAATCCTACACAAGTGGGGAACTGGTTTAAAAATCGAAGGCAACGAGATCGAGCGGCTGCAGCCAAAAACAGGTAAGGGTTTTTCTTAGGTATTTGAATTTTATTTTTGTTTCATTGTATTGTTCGAAAATTGAGAACTTTTCCATGGATTTTGTTAAAAAATCTAAGCTCTGTGGAAACGATATAATGTAGAAGCCATCTCAAACTAAGTATTCGTGAATCTTTCGCTTCAAGCCTAAAGCAGTTTATAATCGTCAATTAAATTGGAAAGTGAAAATGCTATCAGACAATTCATTTGAAACCAGATACAGCTGCTCCAAACACTTAGTTTCACTTTTTGGTTAAACCTCGTCTACGTCTGAAATTCTTTGCTTGACATTTAAGCACATTCTCAGTTTGTATTTGAATTGTCTTTATTTGCTGTCTTCTTTATGGGGTTCCTGTAGGCGACATCGATTCTCGAATAATTTAGTGGAAGTAAACTGCAAAAATAATAAAAAATAAAAATATGAATATGTATAAATAGCGTGGCATAACAGAGCGAGGAGCTCCAGGGCCTAGCACATTTCTCACAACCATGCCTTGTGAGGGAATGGAGGGGACCTACAAATATCTGCCGATTCCGAACGGAGCGGAATCGAAAAAGCGCTTTTCATGGCTATGAATTTGCAAACTTAGGGCTTGCTATCCTCGCGAAAGGCGACACGCGTGGGAAAAATTGATTGCCTTTGTTGGGATTCGCAACACGTACCTCTGGGTTAACAGGCAGACTTTCTAACTGCGGTGAAAAGACGTTAAAATGTTACGCGCATTTATCGTAGTTGTTCTTGTTCTAACTTTACCCAATTTGGAATCCGATAGAAATAGTTTCCTTTATCCAATAGGCTTTTTTGCTGTTTTCATGATTTTCTTTAAGATGATGCGCTATTCCAAATTAGCCTGCTTTGCTTTATGGACACGTTAGTTTCTAAGGTAGTAAAAAGGTGGCTGAAATATCCAGGAAATGGTAAGTTTCCCACATTTCACTTTCAGAAGCAGGTGCGTTGACTCGATGTTTTCTCACAATATATCCATCAAGTCGATCGTAGTTTTAAAAGTCTATCAAACCGTAGAGCATATGGTGGGATGTAGAATGTAATATACATACCTGTGATACTCGTATATCCAAAGCAAATGACGTCCTATGCAAGAGCTAGGCGGATACCTACGGTTCCGTTAATATGATACTTTGGACATTGCCGAACTCGAGAACATGCAACATTCTATGACACAGAATTATTATAACCAGGATAGCTCTTTAATAACTCGTAAAGGTCCACTTAAACGATCTTGAAAGTCTCAAAAGTCTAAATTTATCATTGCCCTTATTCTCAGTACGTGAAAATGGCTCCAAGAAAGGTAGTCCTTGCATGCAGGCAATATAGCATATGTTATAGGGTTGAACCTTATAGTTAGCCATTTGACGCTAGTATATCAACAAAGGCAACAAAGCATTTTGGCTTTAGCTCAAAATCTTTAAACACCACAGAGATTAACCGCATCCTTTCAAATAGGTATGTTAAAGGAAGTAATGTGAAGCATCACCGGAAATTTGAATTGTTGCCCCCAGTTGATGACCGTCACATCTCATCTTAATTTTCTTTTATAGTTGTACCATTGGTTCCACAGCGAACTCGCAGACAGATTTTTGACAAAGACCTAGGAAATACAAATGTTTGACTGGAGAAGCGATAGTGCCAACGTCAATGGGGTTTTTCGTCTGTAATTATTTCTGATTATTGATATCACTAAACAGCCAAGACCAATCGCAGGTTAGGGTCCTGACAATCATATCTGGAGATCGTTGTCAGTTCATTTCCTGTGACGCCGTATTGTTCAAGAACTCATTGAATATACACAGCTTCCAGAGAAGTTTTCAAACTATTAAGAAGTAATTAAAGGGCTGAAAAAGTCTTCAAGCACAGCTGGTCTGTAGCTGAAGACAAGAACCATCAAGGGAAGAGAAGGAGCAGCGTATAAAGATTGTGTTTTGCAAATCCCCAATACAGCCAAGAAAAACTGTTCTTTGAAATTTGACGAAAAAAGTACTAAGGTATTTACAAACGTGAGAGTTTGTTTCATCAACTCTTTCATTAAAAATAGTCCCATCACATAACTGTTGGCCTACTTCATTCCAAACAATATTTTGTACAGTGAAAGTGGACTGACCAGGTCAGACTCAAGTCTCCCTTACCAAAGCTTGTCTCTTTCTTTTTTATCTCTGTTTAAATAATAACCTCGTCTTAGATTCATTTGTCTTACTCTGCCCGAATCACACGATTAAACAAAGACTACATAAAATTGGCCACCGACTGAACGAAACGTAACTTTTTTTAAAGATTTAATTCGAAAGCAGCTTTTGTTATTTTCTCTTATTAAAAATCTGTTTTTGTTCTATTTTGATGTTTATTTCTTCGTCTTCTTCTTCTTTGTTTTTTGGCGTTACGAGATTCGTGACCTCGAATTGGTCACAGCTCTCCCACTCTCTCATTGACATCTCAAAGCAACGACAACGTTGTATTTTCCTGTTTTGGTCTGCTTTTCTTTTTATTTCTTCGCGAAACTGTCTGAACGAGGAATGATATTGCTTTCTTGACGCAGCGTTATGGATCTCTCCATTCATGCTTTGACCAACTGAGCTTACCGTTCTTCATTTTCTGCAAGACTGTATTTTTGAGGATAAGGCTTCAACGTATTTTGTTACTTCTAACTCCTAATAAAATAATAAGCTCATCGTTGTCTCAGGCCTCTGTATTAGACCTCGTGGATGTCGTTGGAATGCTTTTTCAAGTTGGCATCAGTTATCGGAAGTCTTTATTATTTTCGGCTACGCAATATCCACTCAATAATCTTCAAAATAATCTTTGAACCTCTACTTGTGTGTCTTCCTTCCCTGTGTTCATTGGTAGAAGATAACTTTCATCAAAGGCAGACCATCACCTCCTTTAAACTTGGCCATTGAAAATCAGATGTCTGCCATCTTTTTCCAAGCTAATATGCTATCTCGTCTGGCCCAGCACGTTTGTCTTTTTAGAGCACCTGCTTCACTAACTTCTTCGGCTGTAATGTCGGGTATTTCCGTTAAGCTAGATTCAACTTCTGGAAAGTGCTATCAAAGAAATCGCCTGTAAAAATGGCATCACAATAATATCGCAACTTGTACACAATTGTGTCTTCATCCACCGTGTTGTTGTCCTTGATCATTGTTAATAAACTTCGGCGAACGAATTTCATTGTTCCATCTTTGAATGACTATTTTAAGGACGAATCTTTCTTTATTGAAGTTGTTTTGTCTTATTTCTTAATAAAGCTTGGGTTGCATTAGCGCCCATGACAGAAACCTCTTCCATCAGTTCCCGATACGTGCTTTCCACTCTTGTTGCTTGAAGGTGGGCGCACTTCTTCATCGCTTCTTTTCTCCAGCTTCTGTATTCCTTTTCAAGGCATACCTTATCGTCTCTATCAATTAAGGGGTAGGTACACGTTGATCATTTTTTGAAAGCTGCTTTCTTTTTACTTTTTACACTGCTTTAATTTCATCATGTCACCGTCTTGTTTCATTGGCTTGTTCGTAGTGTGCCTTTGAAACTCCTAGGAATGGCTCTTTTTGGAAAGTTTTTCATATGCTTTCCCACAAACCGGGTTGCCTGCATTTTGGACTGTGTTGACGCTTGAGGTGTTGCCCAATATATGTTTGCATATTCAAAATAAATTGGTTGCCTTTTTCTAATTCCAAATTAAACTACTTGATTCTCTTCGAAGCCGGATTTTGTTTGATTTCATTCACTAAAAATTCGCAACAGAGCGAGGAGCCCCTAGCGCATTTCTCACAACCATGGCAATGAATTTACTAAAAGAGGACTTGCCAATTCCTCGCGAAAGGCGATTCCCGAGGAAAAATATTTTTGCCTCTGCTGGGATTCGAACCTCGAACCTCTGGGTTAGCAGGTGGACATGCTAACCATTAAGCCACGGGTTCACGATTTTCATTCACTGCCTGGAAAAAAATTCTGTCAGTAGAAGACGGCGTTGCTTGGCGTCTTTCACCCCAGGTCTCATAAATTTAAATACAAAATAGTAGTCGATTTCGGTTTCATTTTCATCACTGCTGTAAATGACAAGATGTAGGCCTTTTTGATGAACAATGTATTAAATGGAGGACCATGTGACTTGCACATTTTTGGGATATATTCAACAGGTGGGTTCCCGATATCGTATATCCACCCATACCTCCAATGTGCTCGTTCGTCTTTTCTACATGCTCCGCTCAAATCTCCGCAAACAAACAAAAACTGCTCTTTTGGTACAAGGAAGGAGTAGATTTTGAAAATCTACTCCTTCTCTGCATCTTTTTCCACCTCCTCAAACAATTTGGGGAGCTCACAATATTCCACACTTTTCCTTGCATCACCAATTTAAACGACATCAAAAGGTTACTAGATTTCGAAATGGCCAACTCGCTGCCAGGTAGCTCTTCCACAAGGATGATACTGATTCCGTTTTAACACTGATACGTTCTACAGTAGAACATCTTGTGGGCTTATGCTTTTATATTCAAATCGGATTCTGTTTCCTGTATTCCGCCATTTCATTTCTTGGATACACAAGATGTCTGCTTGCCTCCTTTTCATCATTGCTTCCAAGTTTCAGTTTGAAACTTTAACCAGTCAGTCTTTCAACGTTTCAACGTTACAACTCTTGACTCTTAAACCTCGCCCAATCCATCTCATTTTGATAATTGTCACCTCTCGCAAGGAATTGGCAAGCCATCCGAGTCTAATCATAATGTAATGAAAAAGGCTTAACGCTCAGCCGTTTGAAATCTGCAAAAGGTAGAAGGTCCTTTCTATTCCTCCCCGATTTATGTTGTGTCATCCTATAATTTATTTAACGAAAGGGCCACGATAATATTAGTTTATGGATCGGAATCATTTTAGAATGAGTCCGGAAGTAGAACTGTCTAACTAACACATAGAGGGGTAGTAAGTAACGTACCTACTATAGGTGGCTGGACAAAATCTGTCTGAAAAAAAAACTATTATTTTGCGTAAGCGAAGAGGTGAATTTTCAAGCACACGTCCTGATTAGATAAATTTTTTCAGTGCAAATCCAGAGACAAAATTTTGAAATATGAGCTGAGGAATCTGGCGCACCATAACAAACGACAAGCTATTTAATTTATAGAGACAAATGCTATGCGCTCGCCCCAACCAAACCCGACCACTCAATTAATTTATAGTTGATGTGCCTCAAAACGAGAATTAATAAATCAATATTCGAAATGAAATGAAAACATTCCGAATGCCGTCGCTAAAACCCAATACTCTAACCGACTACTGGTTATGACCGAAAGAGTTATTATTTAAAAAAAGGCCATACCAAAACACAGAGGCCTTGTTGTGCTATATAAACGTAGGTATATGAGTATATGGCGTATGGAGCACTTCTCGCTCGTCAATAATTCCAAGACAAAAACAGAAACGAAAGAATACAATGAAATTGACAACTCCTCGTTATTCTTACGCGCGTCTACTTCAACTTTTGTGAGATATTTTTGCGCACATAATGCCAGTTAACTGGATGCTGCGTCATCTTTTCAGCCATCATCATCATCATCATCATCATCATCCACATCGAGGTAGAGGCAGCGGCAATGGCATGGCTTGGCATGGCATTCTGACTGTTCCCAGTCTTTACTTTAATAACTCTTGATTGCACAATATTCGGATTCGGAATTCTGGTGGTGCTGTTGCCTCTGCCTCTTCATTTAATAACTCGATGACTTTCAGAAAATACTTCAACACGATAAGTAAGATGTAATGGTTATACTCAAGTATGCATGTTTTTAGGCGCTTCTGCTTTTATCGATCCATTCATATAAATACACACAAGACCGACTGAGTATCTTCCGATCTTCTCATTTTCACGTCACATCATTTATGTAACCCCATCCTGCCTCATTCAGCCCACAAAGACCATCCCATCATTCAAAAGGCAGGTAGAAGAGATACGGATACAGATACACTACACCAAAATTTTGTGTGTTCCCGTTGAAAGAAGCAACAATGAGAATGACTTCTCTGCCAAGCCAAACCAGCAGAAGCACTAAGCCCAACGGGTGAATTGTATGGGAGCTGCTGCTGCTGCCAGTCCTTATATGAACAATTTGTCGACGACGCGACGTATAACTGAGGCTGTTTGAAGTATTTTAAGTGGATCTCTACGCTTGCAATAGAGTCAAAACACTAAAGAAGGTCCGATATGTAGCTTAGCTTCCAGTTCAGCATGTGATAATTATTATTTTGAAGTGTTTTTAAGGATTTCGTCTGCTCTTGGCTCTTGGAGTAGAGTTGGTCGATGTGGGGGGATCACTCTGAAACAAACCCATAGTCTGAGCTCACCTGTCAATTGAAATTTCATTTTTGCACCCTCTGTTTCCCGTGCTCACTAATGAACAAGCACATAGTGGAACTCGTAACAATGTAGGACTACTTTTTTGTTGGAGAACTTCTCAGCACTCAAAACGAGAACAAAAAAAAAAAAGATAATAAAATTTACAACTGCGTTAGCTTTGATCTATCTTAGCCATTGGTATTGATATCTCGAGAGAATTCACAAGACGCGCTATATTCTTTAGATGCAGCGCGACCATGCGGCTTCTCTATGACTCTCTTAGATGTGTGCTTTTTGTTCATCGACCGCAGAGAAAACTGAGAACTTTTTAAAATTTCCGCTAGAAGTGCGTTAATCGATATATTATGTGCTATAGCGTGCATGTTAGCCAAGTGGGTCGGCAAACTACAAGCAAAAGATGCAATTGATCGGAATCCAAGAATATCAAATTGCGCCCCCTGCACAAGATGGGCTCGAGTTTCCTTTCTCCCCATGCGCACAAAGATTTGCATATTCTGACATTCTCGATGTGAGTCATGCTATAAAGGTTCACTTGACACTGCAAGGTTTTCTATACTCATAAGCTGCTTGATAGGCTGTGCAGATCAAAGGGAAAGCTGAGCAGGGTTAGCACGCGCTATAAGAATCGGTGTATATTAGAAAAGAAGCTTTTCTTTGTTTCTTTTTTTTTTTTTTTGTTTCATTCATAAAAAATGAACAAAGTGTTTCTGTTTTGTGCCCTCAACAAAGGTACCTACCCAAAAGTAAACGTTACTTTTAACCAACACCACTCATTTCAATTTAAGTGACATAAAATACACCAAGTTCTAAAGTTTTCAAATGATTTTTATTTCATAAAAGTTACAATAATTTAGTATATCTGACGCTTGCTTAATTGTTTATATATAAATTGAAATTTAAAAAAGTTCATCTAAGATTCGTTTCCTGTTTTTAAGTGCTAGTTTGATGTACCTGTAAAGGTCTTCATAGTCCATGGCTCCATTTAGAACTCCTATGATTTCTTCTTCATTAAGGTAGCTTACACCCTCCTTGTTTCCACTAAAACAGGACACTTTCCCAAGAAATGGAACACGTTTTCACGTTCATTTAGGTTACAGAGTCCACATGTTTCTTCCAAATCATTCCTGTGAGGGATATAGTCGTGCTATTAAAACCAGTGACATAAGGATCGATAGGATACTCCGCCCTGAAGTAATTGTCTGTTAGCAGGTTATGATTGGGCCTTGCGTAATGAACTTCTGGCTTTTAGAATGTAGTTCTCGCTCTTTCTTTCATCGACTTACGTCATCGACTTATATAGAGTTCCTTTTTTCACGTGTCCAAGTGTATTTCCACAGTACTCGGCTAGCTCCCTCCAAGATTCGGACCATGATATTTGTTTTTGAATAACAATTGATTGTGATTGTGTGGATTTTCTTCGGTAGTCTCCTATCATCCATTGCAATAGTTCTTAAAATGTAGTCCACCTGTGTTTTTAGATTTGAGATGAATTAAGCTGGAAGACCTGTCTCCAACATTAGTATGTGATTTGCAGTACCTATACTATTTGGTAGCTTTAAACTTCTTTTTAAGAAATAACGCAGAACCTGCTCTCCTTCATCGAACTCCTTATGGTCCCAAACTTGACCTGCATAACACATGATTGCTTTAGCTGTGGTTTCAAAAACCCGCGATACATATTTGGATTCGTATTCAACTCTTTACAATGAACCACAGTCCTCCATGTGGCGTTCAATGCGTATTTAGTTAGATTTAGCCAACTTGTCAAGCATGTGGCTTTTCCAGGTCAAGTTCTTAGATATCCGCATACCAAGATAGTTGTATTCATTAACAACTTCAACAACAACTTTGGGTTCCAAATTTCCAGGTCTCAGTGCGGGAGTTTCGGCCTCCACCGTTACGGAAAATCATGATTTTGGACTTGTCTAGGGTTACCTGGACCCTCCACTTGTTGCAGTACTCAAACTCAAACAACCTATTGATCATTAGCTGGAGACTACCAGACGACTCTGCTTGCACCACAATGTCGTCCGCAAGCATAACAACCTTAACTAAAAGATTTGCTGAAACATGAACTCGACCTTGCAAAATCTCTTCTAAGTCATCAATAAATAGGGCAAACAAAAGGAGACTCAAATTACATCCCTGCCTCAGACCTATTTCTATTTCGAATTGCTCGGATACTTTGCTTCCAAGAGCAACTGCAGAAGTTGTTGAGCTCTAAAGATGCTCCAAAACATTTACAAACTTTGACTCCTTTATTACACAGTTTGAACATAAGTGCATTTCTGTCTTAGTATAGAAGGCCAACTTGAAATCAACGAAAAATCCGTATAGAGTTTTCTTTTGGATCCAATTAAGATTTCAGTTATATTGCTAAGCGAATAGATTTGGTCGGTTGTCGAGTAATTCTTTCGAAAACCAGCTTGTGACTAGCTCAGTAAGTTGTTGTTATGAACCCAGTCATAGAGCCGAATTCAATAGTGATATTCCTCTATAGTTGCGGCCACTTCCTTGTCACCTTTTTTGAAAATTGGGATCGTCTTCAGGAACGGCACCAATGATCAAAAAATTTTGTTTCGAATCGACCTAAGGTTTCCTCATTCGCTTTAGATAAAAATCACCCTTCCGCACTGCTATGATTTAGGTCTTATAGAATGATACTGGTGCACGTGCCGTAATGTGTTACGTGTAAGGCTTACGTGGGAGGTTACGTGGGAGGTTTGAGGTTCGAATCCTAGAAACATCAAGGAAAAACCAAATGTTTTTTCACGTTTATCGCCTTTTGCGAGGAATTGACAATTTTTGCCATTGTAATTTCATGCCATGAAAAAAGCTTTCTCTATTAGCCGTTTGTAAACGGCAAAAATCTGTAGACCATTCTCTCGCAAGGTATAATTGAGAGAAATGCGATATACGGGGGCTTCCCGATCTGTTGCACCACGCTAGTAATTTCCTTATATTTATTTATTATTTGGTTTTCTTAGATGGGGATTTATTTTCGATTCGTCGTTGTTTTCGCTTTGCTTACTAATCGTTCTTGCCGCTTCTGTTTAAATGTTCACAAAAGCACCTACATGACATCACGCTTACTTCCTTCCCATTGTGTTAATGTCGTCTGCGTAATCGAGTACAGGCTCTTAAAAAATTATACCTCTGTTGTTGACGTTCAAATTTAGCAACAATTATTTCAAGTATATGATGTGAAAAAAGCAACATTTACAGGCCTGCGTTTAAGGTTTCTCACCCTTGCGTGATGTGTTTAGCTAAAACCTTCGAAACGCAATCCTTTCATGGTAATTTTAAATTTTCTCAAACAAAGTCTTCTTTTTCTTTGCTGTGTATTTCCTTGTATAGGTCACATACAACCCTGATTTTCCTTTCATTTATGGTGCTTTTTATTTGGATGCATTTGCCTGCACTTGACTTCATTTTGGACGTATAGTGAATCTCAGATCTCTCTATTACCATACGCAAGAAGAATAGCATTGGTCAACAGTGTTTATAAAAAGCTATAGCTGCAAAAGTTCCAATAGACATGGTCATGCATTATTTTTAGGCCTAGGTGCAGTCTCGATATATAGGAAATTGGAACCAGAAAACTTATTTTCTAAAGTGCTCAGTGTGCTGACTTCAAATCTAGTCAAAGAATCGTGTTACAGCGCCGAGCGCCAGGTTACCAAAGAATAAAGCATTGATTACTTGACCTTATTCTTGCTATAATCTCAGGAACTTATGTGATAGAGCGATTCTGTGACTGAATTTGAGTTCAGCCCATCCAAAAACTTAACAAAAACTGGATTTTTTCGATCTTGAATGCTTAATATCTCATCACAAACGCGAGCTGCTAGGTAAATTTTAAGCTCATATTTAAATTCACTGTGGCAAAAACCCTTAAAAAAATATAGTTTACTTCATTCATCGTTCAAAGAGTCGAATTTGTTGTACTCATTTAGGTATCTAAGGAATATTTGAAAATATTTAACCACTAAACGTATACCAGAGTTGCAAAGGCTAAAGGGGTTAGGGGTAGTCAGGTGCGTGAAAAAATGCTATTTTTTAATATTTTTTTTACTAATGAATTTTTTTTCACATAAGCGAAAACGTAGTATCATTTCATCATACTTTAACATTACTTCACCAAAATTTCAAAAAAAAAAATATTAACTTTTTTACAAGTTATGGCGGTTTAAGTTGAACAGGTTTTAAAAATGGGTCCTTGCGGTGCCAACTGTAACTCTAAAACCGCTCGATAGATTTGAAGGAAACTTATACAGTTTTTAGAAAACATAAAAAGTAAGTGCTTGATCGAAGCTTTTTTATTTAGTTGGAAAATTAACAAAATGGCGGCCTAAGGAATTTTTTTTCAGATTTTTATGAAAAAATCAACAATTGTTTGTAAAAAATCGAGTTTAAAAATACAAAATCCTTCGATCAGACACTAGCTTTTATGTTTTCTAAAAGCTGTATAAGTTTCATTCAAATCTATTGAGAGGTTTTAAGGTTAAAGTTGGCACCAGTTCAAAAAACATAGTTTTGAGAAAAACGCATTTAAAGTTTTACATTCGATACCAGACCGCTCGAGAGCCTTTTCTTCGCTGAATAACTCGAAAGACATTTGTCGGATTCACTTCAAACTTTCAGAGAATATTTTCAAGATACTATACTTAAAAAAAAAATGCAAAAAACAAAAATCAATTTTTTGAAAATTCTGAGTACCCCTAACCCCTTAAGTCACTTCTTAGTTTAACTCTTGACTTTTAACTGATTAACTCATAGGCTAGTAGGTGGCTTTTGAATTAAAAAACTTTGAAAACCTGGTAGCATATCCAAAACTTTCGAAAACATTCAGACAAAAGTAAAACGTTGCAATGTCTGACTGTGTGTTTGTCTATCTGTCCGTATAAAGATCTATAGCCTGAACTAATTGAGGAATTTCCTTTTTTTAATTCATAAGTGACTTACTGGCTTATGAATTCAATGTTTTTTTTTAGTATACATAAGTCACCTGCTAGCTTATGACTTAATGGTTTCTTAATTCACAAACTCGCAACCCTTATATAAACAGGTGTTTGAATTCAAAATCAGTTTTCTTATTTCCACGTTTATAGCTTTCGTAAGAAACAAGAAAAGATAAGTTTCCGAGTGGATCCTTCAGGCACACCAATATTTATGAATGCATAAACACTGGTGTGCCTCACGGCTCCGCTTTGTCAACGACTCTATTCCTTATTTTGATAAATTAATGATCTTTTGACTGAAACTTCTTATTCTCTTAATAATTTGGCTGACGACTTAACCTCCAGCTTCTTATATTCGTTTCCAACTTCACGCATCTGCTCTACGGTTGTGGAAATGGAACTTCATTGCCCTTGACAGAATAGGATGGTACTAGCCGTGTAGAACTTTAAAGACCCAATGCTTTCTCCTGTTGTTAAGGCCCAACTTGCCTGCCATTTCATTATCTGTAGATTCCGGCATCAATGAAACCAAAATGCGGTCAGCACTTTGTAGACGATTATCTTCGTTGGAATGACTACATGTGTAAAGTTGCCTAAAATGCGGCAGAACCCAGCAGGTTTTCTAAAACGATGCCGAAAGTTTCTAACCTTTCTAATCTGACTTCAATTTATGAAGCATACCTTCGCCCAAAGCTATTGATATAGAGTATACAATTTCATTTTCCATGTTGGGTCAGGTGCTTCTCAAACAACATTAGTGTGTCTACTTGAAGGGATAATAAAACAAAGCAATTTGCACCGGCTTCGATTAGAACGCTCATAAGTTTAACCCTGAGCCCCAACTTTGGTTATTCAGTAAAATTAAAAGATTCATATTTGGGCAACTCAACCCAAATGCAAACTGCTTGTAGTTTTTGTTTTTTTCCTCGCATTAAAAAATAATAAAGATTAAAGTTTAAAAAAATCTTAATTCCAATTAATACAAGGGTATTCCTAATCACTTGATATGCGCGCTAATTATAAATAATATAAAAAGTACAAGAAAATCGAACGAAATAAGTACACAAACTTACCGTCGGCTATGACACCTTTAAAATAGTTTGAAACTTTTTAGACATGGTCGACAGAGTGTTTTGATTGTATTGCGCTTCAATAGACGAAGCTGAGTCGATGAGGATGTCGGGAAAATGTCCTTACCATAAGCCTGTTTTATTTACTAATAGCCCTTTTTAGTTTTTTCCATAAGCTTAATTAAAGGATTTTCCAAAAGAGACTTCACAATTTTTAATTTAATTTGTGAACGCAGCCTTTCACTCATTATGGAATTGTCATTGTAAATTTACTCAGTAAGCTCAACATTTTCATCATGGAAAGTACACGAACGAGAAGCGTCTGAAAATCATTAATTTAATTTTCTGCCGAAATTCGGAGTCAGTGACCGCGTTTTTAAGACCGCTAGCTACAATTTCGGTAGCAATTCTCGTTCTCTTAATTGCAGTCAACATATTCGTTGTGTGATTTTGCAGTGTTACTGAGAGACGACGCACGGGTTGTTTTAAATGTCGAAAATATCCCTGCCATTAAAGTGTCCATAGCAAACGAGCCAAGTCAGTAAATTCCACGGCAGGCGACCAATTGAGGCCTCTGCAAACGTGACTTCGCGGCGGTGCCGGTGTTCATATGACGTTCCATTCATAAATGTTTTGATTGTACTTCAAGCCTATGGCAAAGTTTCAGAAAGATCCCAAATGGTTTGCGTTTTAAAAAAAGTCGTTAAGTGAGTATTGTTAAACCTGATATTTTCTGTAAGGTGTGGTACCCGCAGCGTGATGGTTAGCATGCTGCCTGTTAACCTAGAGGTTCGTGATTCGAGTCCCAACTGAGGCAAAAATGTTTTTTTTTTCGCGGGCATCGCCTTTCGCGAGGAATTGGCAAGTCCTCCGTTAGTAAATTCATTGCCATGAAAAGCGCTTTTTCGATTCGCCGTTCGGAACCGGCAGAAAATTGTATAGGTTCCTTCCATTCCCTCACAAGGCATGGTTGTGAGAAATGCAAGATTCCTCGCTCTTTTGCGACAACCTATTTATTTTTATTTATGTAGCAGACTTAGATTCTTTTAAAGGATGTGTGTTCCTTAACATTCAATTTTTTTTCCATGAAAACCTTAACCTCTTGTAAGATTTTTCGTGTTTTAGAGTTTTTTTTCATACATTTTTTCTTTTGCGCTCGTTGGCGCTATCAATGATTTTTTTCCATTGAAAAAGGTTTTTTTTTTTGGTTTTAATAAAAGGATATATCAATTAGAATAATCGGTTCTATGAATCAATAGAACAGACATTTAAGAGTTTGGATTTTTAAGTAAATCTGAACTGCCACCGGTGTACTATAAAAAAATTTGTTTCATCCTTGGCATAGTTCTGAACTTTCAGTACACAAATATGAGATTCGAGAGCAAACAGCTAAATTCCCTTGTTTTTTTTTTTTACAATTTTTTGTGTTTTCTACTTTCCGGCTCTAAAATATTTATCTTTTTATCATCATTCTTACGCCTGATGCTAATGAAAATGAGGTAAAAATTGTCTACCAGTTTGAGCTTTTAAAGCGATTGAACCAACGCCATATTTTCTTCCTTAAAGCACTTAGCTTCAGCCTTTCAAACCCAAGATTATTTATAGGTAATATCTAATGTGCACTTTGTGAGTTCAACTTATATTCTTGATTAACTGCTATGATTATATTTTTCTAATTTTTATGAGCTTCAAGGTTCAAATGAGCACTAAAGTGCTCAGGTGAAACCAATTCACCTTAGATTTGATTGATTCATCAGAAAAGCCTTTTATTCCGAAGAGCAAATCAGATAAAAAGTATGTTTGTTTAGTGCCTCTTCGATGAAAAGAATTTCACGGCAACAATTATTTAATATTCATGATATCCCTTTACTATCTACAATGCGAAAAGTTATTCTAATCGAGAAACAATTTGTGCGTGTATATTTTTGAAAACACATCCAACCCTCATTTTTGGCATCTCTCATCCATCCACAATCTGTTTCTTTCTACCTTTCTACATTTCTCTTTCAATTCATCCTGTAACATTGATTCTTTCCAACTAAATAGTCACAAGACAAATATTTGGATGTAAATCCTAATGAATTTAAACGAACGTAGCCAAATCAACTTATCCCGCCGCGTACCTTTTTTTTTTTTTTGTTGTTAACGACCATGTTGACAGTCGAATGCAAATTCAACTCAACACCCTTGTGTTCCTGGGTCTTGATTTTTCTTTCTCCTTGATTTGGTATCACCCATCATAACAAGCAAGAACATGGAAAAGTGGAAAGGGAAGCTGTGATACAAAACCCTTAATACCCCAAGGAGAATTTATCTCCATTGACACGAACACTACAACGATGTTGATGCCGATGCCGACGCCAACGGTCGAGCAGAACAATAGGGTGCTGAATGTTTTCCTTACCTTAATTTTTACTTTTATATTCTCGTTGCTGAAAGTGTTACTACGTATGAGTGTGTGTGTGTAGTTCTTGTACAAATGGGTTCAGTAACGACAGTTAAATAAACAGGGACTTTTGTTAGATTTCATGTCCATAGAAAATAGAAGCTTCCGAACAAGAGCAAATACTCATCGACTCACTCGAAGAAGAAAATTGGTTGTGTTAGATATTTTGATTGATCATTGACATTTACGACGACGGCGGAAAAGTAATCGGTTGGTGTTGAAGTGTTACTAAATTACTTGTACGTCGTTGTTCATGTTGAACTTTCTGTTCTTTTTTATTTCTCTGTTGTTCTGCCCGCAGTGCGCACCGGTGCGCGGAGCAAACGGAAGCAAACATACAAAAAAAAAAAAAGGAAAACGCCATGCCTGTGAGCTCACGCGGACCTGTTTCGAAGAGATTTTCTTTGATATAACATGCAACATTAAAATGGATGATTATTTGAAAGCCCTTTCTTGTGCGGTTCTTCGAAATTGAAATACATCACTTCGCGTGGGCAATGAAATTGAAAAGTTCTTATTCCATTGCATCTTCGTTTCTGTTTCGGTTGTTTTTTTTTTTTGTATGTTTGCTCTTTAGAAGTCGATTGCAAGGGGAAAACTGGAGGCTGTACTTGAAACGAGTTTGAATTATGTTAACAAACATCATTAACAGGCCTGGGAAACAAAAACATAATCGAAGATTTTCAAGTGTAAGATGGTTTAGAAAGCAAAACACAACACCACACATAAATTCTTAGTAAACGAAGTTTTAATTTCTATAGAAAAAAATTAATATGCTTCTGTTTCGTAAATGAGTATGTGTTTCCGAAAGCATATTTTATACTTGAAACAGTTCAATTAAAGTTACTGGTGATCTAGGTATAGTGCAGTAGGTAGCATATGAGCATCTAACTGGAAGTGCAATCTTCCATGAGCAAGTACATTTTGCATATGTTTTCCATTTACAATCGGCCCTATCGAGGTAACCGTCGGAACGGAGTTTTCTCCGCAACGCATCTTTTTCCGGAGATACCGTTTTGCTTCGAATTAGTTGTTATCGTAAGAAATTTTTCACAAATGCGGCAATGCAATGCATTCCCAAAACTAAAATCTCCGCAACAAAAACTTATCGGAGAACTTCGGATCGTCCGATCAGAGAACTACCACGAAGCAAAATGTCTCCGATCGGAAAGAATTCAGCTCCGACGGTTACCTCGATAGGGCCGAATATAACAAGTAGAGAGAGAAAAATATTGCGTGTAAAAGATGACAAGTGATCCCCAATGAAAATATGAAACGAAAGAGTTGATATGCGAACTTGGATCATGTGAAACTGTCAATTCACTCGGGCCCCTGTGTTCCTTAACTAGAAAAAGTTGCCGAAACTTATAAGACGATAGTAAAACAGCTGAAAACGAAGTTTCATGAAAACTTTTTTTTGCCATACAATCGACGATTGTAATTGAAAAGTTACGTGATCCAGGACTAGGATTTTTTTTTGTGGAGGTCTTAAATAATCATCTTCTTCCCTTTTCTGGCTTTGCGAGGATCTTGATCTCGATAGGATCCAAGCTTTCCCACTTAACTGCTTCACACTAGTGACCCGATTTTTTTTTCTCTGTAGCGATCATGTCTGAACTTTCTGCGATAATGTCTTTTTGATGGTGTTCTATAGAAATCTCCTTTAAACTCGGCAACATCAACTGAGCCGGTCGTACTAATTTTTTTTCCAAAATTATATTTTTGACTTGAAGGCTTCCACGGATTTCGGTGCTTTTACTACGATCAAGAATTGTTATTCCCCCTGTCATACGGAGCATCTTCATCTCAGTTACTGTCAACTTACTCTCATACTTTTTGTACATTGTCCGATTACTTTGAGCCGTATATGAGAAGATACTGCACGGAAAATCAGTGCAGAGTCTTCCCTTCAGCTAAAAGGTCATTTTTCTATCACAGAAGATGGCGGGGCTTTTAAGCCACTTCGTTATATCTACCCTTTAATCAATGATTAATGTCGTCGACATCAATTTCTCCACTTTTGATCAATGATCTCAGAAGATATTCAAATTTTAACCTTGCCAATCACATTCCCATTCTGGATCAGAAAGGAGGACTGTAATAAATAGCAGAGGACTAAAGGTACTTTCTTGGTGAACACCTATGGTGCCTCCAGCTGGATATATTACCTTCACCAACATGGAGCTCTTACATCGGGTTTTTCAATAAGAGCGCTACAAAATTTTTTTTTAATAAAACAAACACGGTTTTAGATATCAATTCCATTCTTTATTCTTGTAGTACGTTTGATGCCATTATATGTATATGGAACTCGACTTCTTTTTCATAGCCACCACGGGCACGCTTGCAGGAGTCCAGACGCTGCACCCAATTTTCAACGGTTTTCAAGCTTAAATCGGCCAATACTGCTGCAATTTCATGTTCGATATTCGTACGAAGTTCATAAATCGTCGCTGGCTTGTTGGCATAGACCATAGACTTGACGTAGCCCACAGAAAATAGTCTAACGGTGTCTAATCGACCATTTCGTGAGATAACACGTTCTCCAAACTTGGTTTCCAATAAATTGTTTGTGACATTCGCTGTGTCGCTCGTGGCGCCATCCTGTTGGAACAACATGTCATCTTGTTGGGGCCAAAAATTTTCGGTTATCATTGAACGATAGCCGGTCTAGATCATCACGAAAAAAATACGTACGAAGATCATCAAGTAAGAAGTTTGTTTACTGACGAAGCCGTTCAGCCAGAAATGAGCCTCATCGCTGAAGATGATTTGTCGATGAAAATCCGAATCATTTTCAAGTTGTTGCTCAGCCCAATTCACGAACATACGACGCTGCTGGTGGTGAAGCGGCTTCAGTGCTTGCGTCAATTTAATCTGGTAAGGATGTACGCCAAGATCTTTAAATTCGCCACAACGACGTCGCGAGATGCGCAACGCTTGAGAACGACGTGTAAGAGACATATTTGCAACTGAAGCCTCAGCGGCAGCAATATTCTCGACACTACGGGCACTACTTCTTTGTCTCACTGGCACAGGAACAATTTGAACTGTGCCTGATTCAAATTTTTCCACTAGACGCTCAATTGTTTATCTCCTAGGACGATTAAGACGACCATAAATTGGACGTGGCGCTCTTAACGTTGCCACTGACTCTGAATTTCGGTAGTAAATTTTAATTTCGACTCGTTGTTGACTTGTATTTCTTTCCATCATGAAATGGCAACCCTTACTGAAGAAAAATGTCAAAAAAGCTTATAAATAGATACACTGTTCCCTTTTAAATGGAAATAATGAAACAAAAGATTATTGCCTCTGAGGCATGCAACTTTTTTCTTCAGAGAACTGTACGTGTGTATATAACTGAACTCCTTCTACCCGACGGATGTCGCCGCAGTCGGTATCTATTTTTATTTATCTTTATTATCTTTATCTTATTCCGGTGTCTGTCTTTATGTGTGCTTAGGTCTTTAAAACTTCGCAACGGATTATGATGCCGTTATTTTATTAGGGAGAGTAATAGAAGAGGCTTATATGTATCTTGTCCCCATATTACCACGGGAACGGGAACTTAGGAACTACTTGACTGATTTCAAAATTCATTCCTTGTTTAAATGGTGGACTGCTACATTTCTGAAAGTTACATAGACTATATAGTGGAGGACCGTTAGACATAAAAAAGGCAAAACCTAGGAATCCAAGGCCAGTCCATGGATTTTCATGAAATTTTCGGAAATGTGTTTTGGATGGCGTATAGAAAAAAGTTAAAAAATAAAATTTCACCGCTCTCAATTTTTTAATTATTTTTAAAATTAATTATTAAGTTTTAGAATTTTATTTTATTTATTTAGGGTATTTTAGATAAGGTTTTCCAAAGCGTAAGGATGGATAGGTTTGATTAAGACAAAAAAAATTTGTATGAGAGAGGGGGTCTACATCCCTCCGTGTAGGCGCGAGGGGCAATTTTATATGAAATTTACTTCATTTTTTAAAAAACTATTAAAAATCAACTAAGCCACTGACTTTCTCATACCTTAGTGTTTTTGAAAGCTATTGCTTTGTTCTTTAATAAAAATTTTAATTTGAGTTCACTTAATGAAAAGTTTTGGAGAAATCAATCCTCAAAGTCAAAATTTTGAAAAAAGAAATTATTTTTTTCTTAATTAATTTTTTTTTTCATAATTTTGCCCCACAAAGGGCCATTTTTTCTTTTCATGTTCAATGCTTTTATTAATATTTACTCAAAGCAAAAAACCGAACAAAAAAATTTTTCTTGGCTTAAGAGAAATTAAAAAAAACGAAAGATAATTTTTTCCAGAAAACAAAACGTCGTTAATTTCCCGCTAATTGAATTTTTTTCCTTGAAGTGAAATATGAAATGTGTCTAAAATAGCATATAAAATAAAGTTAAAAAAAATTTTTGTATGATCTTAATTTTAATATAAATTATAAATAATTATTAAAATTTTAGAGTAATATTTTAATTATATTAGTTTTAGTTTAATTTTAAAACTACGACCTATAAATTGGTCTCAAAGGACACCACATATACTGATTTGTGCTCTAGATGCTATTTTTGGTCAAACGTGTTGATGGATCCGAATAAATATGGTTTTTTGCCAAATAAGTACTCGCGAATTTTTCTACGTGCGTTCAGTATGCAAACAAACATATATCAATAAGGGATGCATTAATTCTTATATAAAAGAAAGAACTACACATCAGCATGCTCCCCACCTAAAAAAAAACTTCGAGCCGTTAATTTACTGATTTAAGTCTCTTTGAATTGTTGAAAATTCAAAATTTGGCAAAAAACCACATTTTTTCGGTTCCATCAGCTCGTTTGAGAGGAAACAGCATTTAGAGCACAAATTAGTATATGTGCTGTCCTTTGAGATGAAATTTCAAGTTTGTAATAGATCTTAGTTTAAAAATTTAACTTAAAACTAATATAATTAAAATATAACTCTAAAATTTTAATAATTATTTATAATTTATATTAAAATTAAGATCATACAAAAATTTTTTTTAACTTTATTTTATATGCTATTTTAGACACATTTCATATTTCACTTCAAGGAAAAAAGTTCAATTAGCGGGAAATTAACGACGTTTTGTTTTCTGGAAAAAATTATCTTTCGTTTTTTTTAATTTCTCTTAAGCCAAGAAAAATTTTTTTGTTCGGTTTTTTGCTTTGAGTAAATATTAATAAAAGCATTGAACATGAAAAGAAAAAATGGCCCTTTGTGGGGCAAAATTATGAAAAAAAAAATTAATTAAGAAAAAAATAATTTCTTTTTTCAAAATTTTGACTTTGAGGATTGATTTCTCCAAAACTTTTCATTAAGTGAACTCAAATTAAAATTTTTATTAAAGAACAAAGCAATAGCTTTCAAAAACACTAAGGTATGAGAAAGTCAGTGGCTTAGTTGATTTTTAATAGTTTTTTAAAAAATGAAGTAAATTTCATATAAAATTGCCCCTCGCGCCTACACGGAGGGATGTAGACCCCCTCTCTCATACAAATTTTTTTGTCTTAATCAAACCTATCCATCCTTACGCTTTGGAAAACCTTATCTAAAATACCCTAAATAAATAAAATAAAATTCTAAAACTTAATAATTAATTTTAAAAATAATTAAAAAATTGAGAGCGGTGAAATTTTATTTTTTAACTTTTTTCTATACGCCATCCAAAACACATTTCCGAAAATTTCATGAAAATCCATGGACTGGCCCTGGATTCCTAGGTAAAAAGCTTACGGTCCTCCACTAATATTAAATTTTGCGTTTGAATCTCAAAACTACGTTGTCTTTGAATGTAACGGACAAATTCATCCCCATGAACGAATAAATGAATGAAAATTGGGGTTTTGTATTGTACCTCGACCTGTTTAGATCTATTGTACCCCCTACTTCTTAAGTGGTATTCCTTAATTAAAGTACTTCATCCAGATTAGTTCCTCTGATGAAACTTAGTATCTGGGTTACGCTTAGGAGTTTTAGCTCCCTCTCCTCTACGTAGTAGGATCCTAGGTACTTTTTCCTTTGGTTGTATTAGAGCGTTGCAGTTACCTAAGAGGTGGTCAGGAAATTCTTCCTGTTCGTTGCAAAATCTGCATTGGTTGTCGCTCTCTTTGCCTAGTACTTTAAGGTGTTTTCTTAGTCTGTAGTGTCCGGTATTCTTACATTGTTTCTATTAAGTTTTATTACGTCTTTATAACGTTTTGTGTTAAAAGTGCCAAGAAAAAGTTTGGCTTGGCGCATTTTGGGGAGGTCATTCCAGTGTTCAGCTCTGTTGTCTTCCTCCGACTTTTTGATTTCTTTCTTAATTTGGCTTTCCGTTATTCCACAAAAAGGTTCCGGTCCAATGAGTGGCGATCCGGCTCCTGTCTTTACCAGTTCGTCTGCCTGTTCATTGCCTATGATTCCTACATGTCCTGGTACCGAATAGATTGTAACCCTGTTATTAATTCATCCCCATATACTCATAGTTATAGAAACGGGAAAACTTAAAGCAGTTAGCAGTTTTACAAAACCAGTTTTAAAATAAGGTTGTTGCTATAAACATGATTTATTCAACTTAAATCCTGTTTAGTATTAAATTTTACATAAGGTGTAGCGTGTCTACACCTTTAATAAAAAAGACTGTAAACATACTACACTTCACTACACCCCTGTCACAAAAACTTAGATCGAACTGTACCAAAAACTTTTGTCGTCTCTTTATCATTAATGTTCGTATTCGGCCATTCTCTTGATATACGCCAAACGACGCACATCGATTATCAATTTACAACTAGACATCCTAAGAATAGTAATAGATATAAAAATAAAATAACTAATAGTTTATTAGACTAAAACTAAAAAACTGTCTTTTGATTTCAATTGCAATGGTTTCTGTGGTAAACGGTTGATTGTCTATTGTACCAAAGAGGGTACATAAGGTCAAAATTATCTTGTAAATTATCTTCTTTATGCGAAGTAAAAGTTTGAGAACCATTTTGAACTCTCCGATAAAATGTCCATAAATTTTCTTTGGCAACCGACGAACGCAGTCTATGATGATTCAAAAAATCCTTTTTTTTTATAATTACCGCGCACATCAAGGGGTTATGACTACCCTTATAATGTTATAAAAACACAGTGCGAGCATTTAGGAAAATAGGAGAGGATTTTAAAGGAGACACCGATGCACGTTGCTTTTGAATTTTTGTGAATCGTAATGAAGGGGAAATACAGAGCCAGGTAAAGCATTCCACATTCGGGTGGTGCGACTGAAATACGAATCTCTATACTTGACTGTACGACCGAAGTTGGGCTCAAGGTAAAACTGATGAGCATTCCTAGCGAGGCGGGTGTTGCGGCTAAATTGTTTCAAGGTTTATCTTAAATTTTTGAGTTACTGAAGATTATTTTTTTAAGCACTTTTTTTAATAAATTAATAAAGTGTCTTCATCTTTCATTTGCTAAAATGACTCGAATGTAACTCGAATCAACAATTAAGCATTGAAAACTTTTGCACTTATAAATTGTCTGTCAAATTTTAAACATGACATTTTTCAAAAAGTACAAGGAACTGATAAATCCAAAGATTATTTTTAAACGTCCAGAATCAGAGTTTTGATATTTTGCTGGTATTCGCATGATTTTGGCAAATAATACAAAAAAATAATTAAATAATTTCAAAAAACCAATCGCTTAACCAATGCTCTAATTTTTCTGGCATGTAGACAATCTTTATTGGCAGAATTTGCGTCACGCAAGTGGTAAACCAATAATTTTTATAATCCAGTAAGTATAACGTCAACAAACACTGCCACATTCGACCTCATTATCGCCAGAAAAAAAGGCTACAAAGATGAAATTCAACAGAATTTCTTGTTAAATGTTTTATGATCAAGAAGATGTTGTTACCCTAGAAAGGGTGCTAGAAATTTTTAATTTACCAGCTCTGAATCCATAACTTGACTGTGTAAATACTGCCTCACGCTTCCGTGACGACCTAAACTTAACTTACCGAGCAATTCATGATAAAAATAGGTGAGGCCCAGCAAAGGAAAGGAAATGAAAACTTGCCACGAGCGGAGAGCTCTGCTCTAGTTCAACCGTTCTATGTAAACTCAATAAGGCACCATGAAACGCTTTCTTCATAAAACGATCAATGTCAACAACTGCCTTGCAACTTCCTGCGAAGGATTTTTTTGTGCAACAAATCGACCAGTAAAACCTCTCCATTCGAGGCTTTTTGATTGAGTTTACTGGACTCTGCAAATCTATTTAGTTTTCCTTCCTTGATTTGCCTATTCGGAAAAGTCGTGGCGGAACAACGCCCCTAAGGCTAGTGTAGTAGTGTGACATTAGTTTTTAGCAACTCTGAAGACGAATTGATAGTAACATGATTGCTATTGTAACAATAAATATTTCTTAAAAACTTCTTAAACTGTTTAGTCATCTAATTACACATAGTAAGGGTTCAGGTGACCTAAAAAGTTTCGAATTCAAATACAAATAAAAAATGACCTGTAACTTCCCATTAGTCTTTTTAAAGCCAACCCATAGTGTTTAACAAGAAACTATCAGAGCTCAACAACAAGAAACATTAAGAGAACTTTATCCATTAGTGTAATTAATGATGATTAAGATGAAACACATTTCGATTCGATTTTCTTGAAATGCTTGGTGAGAAACCCAAGAAGCTTGGGATATAGATTCCAAAACTCCAATTGTGTAGACAGACATGTGCTTGCATTCAATTTTCAAAATGGCCGCTGCTACTTAAAAATTCTAATCCTTTTTTAGGAGTGCTATAGCGTTCATAATATACAACCCTCCCGTATAGGTAAATAGACATCTTAATAGAGACAACAGCAACAACGAAACAAAAATCTCTTCTAATCTTAAGTAACTGTAGATTCAATGTTATACATAGGGTTAAATGCAAACACCACCGTGGAGAAACCACAGAAGAAATTCCATTCCATTGAGCTATAAAACGCATACCTACACCTTTTTTTACTTTGATGGACTTTAAATCGAAAACAAAGAGCCAAAAGCTTCTACTTCTACCCCTTCCCAATCCGAACACAATATAACAACAACGAAAAAACAGCCACCACAAAAATGAAAAAAAAGAGAATGAAGAGATTTTGGTATCGTATTACCTCATACAGGCAATATCAAAACGTATTAACTCATGACATGAGCCGATTAAGAATTTTCCAAGTTTTGAATTACATTTTAGGTATCTGCGGAGGTATCGTAATTACATACACTTAGGTAGGTGCCAGCGTATCGGATTTCGGTAGTTTAAGCTCCTTGATGATATGTTTAGTCAATTGTGTGGAAAAGTATTCGTGGATGGGCACCGAATATCCATAGCCCTGGTCGGTAGTTTTTCGTTTCATTAGCCTTGAAAATTTGCCTAAAATTGATGACAAAAATAAAGAAAAAGAAACAAAAAATCAGCTTTCGCTGAATCCTGAATCACATTTGAGGCTATCGATTTCGATTTGGGGCTCCTTCCAGGCTTCACAAATTAACAATGTGCCAACAAATGACCATACACATCCGCTAGAATCTACCTACTTGTATACACGTCCGCACAAGCTGATGGTTTCGTTTTTAGAACGAAACGAATCTCTAGACCCAAATCAAATTACCTGTTATCCTACTCCCACTATATCGATAATCCGCAGAAAAATTCATTAATAACATGGAGATGGTTACGAATTGGAAAAAATACAAAAAAAATCCAACAGTCTCTTGGAGAGGACTAACAAATCGTGGAAGTCATCAAGACGCCTTTCGACTTAAGCCCCAAACCCAAGTGCACATATGAAGAAGAACGGAAGAAGACAGGCCATCAGACCGGAGGATACGTTACGTGTGATGACATCGGCGTAAGGTTACATCCAAGTTGGTTGGTACTCGGACTCGTACTCGTTTATGTGTATGCATCTGTGGGGTTATTTTAATAATAAAGACACATACCGAGTGGACATTTATACTGATATGTTGAATAGAGCTGTAAAAGTAACGTTAAAATGAGTACCCGTATGTATACGTTACTTTTGATCTGAGTACTCGGTACAAAAATGTCGTTACTTTCGTTACTTTCGTTACTTTTTTAAAACTTGGTTTTGGCGTTAAAAAAGTATTTTTTACTGTTGAATCTCTAAAAAAGATGTTGTATTTATGTGTGTTAGTTATATAGGGTTAACTTAACAAATATTTATATCATTGTAGAAAAATCATTGCGTAAAAGTTAATAGCTTTTATGAAGTCATATGTCTGGCTCGCAATATAATTTTTGAACTGAATTTCAAAGAAGAAATGGTATAGTAAAGAATTATCATTTACTCTTCTTCGGTGAGTGAGCGTCTAAAATCTTCTTTTTTCTGATGCTTTCATAAGAAATTGTAAGGAAGTAATCAATGAAAATCATTTATCAATCAAAAACAAACAAAAAAATAGAACTGAAACTCAGTTTTAAAAATTAATCAATGAAATAGCATCACAAAGACAAACTCGTCAAAATGAAAATAATTGAAATTGAATTGAAAATCAAACGTGAAGTAAAAATATCTTTAAAGCACAAAAATAATTATACGTATTAATAATACCGTACAATTACAAATATGATGAGCACCTACTGGCGTAAGGATTACAACTACTGTTGTCTTTTTGACCAATGATCAAAATATTTATACTAAACCATAGCATTGTTGGTGTCAGTGTTCGTTTGATGGAAAAACCCAAAAAAAAAATTTTCAAATACAGGCCAAATTCTATTTAACAGGTAGTAAAAGGTTGCACAGCCCACCGCCAAAAAACCGCCAATAAATGAATAAAAGAAAAAAAGGGCTTTTCTGATTCATAATTCGGTGGCGTACCTAATTACCATTTTTTATGATGTCAAAATGCTTCATTCTTTCTTTCCTTTTCTCAGAAGTAGAAAATAAAACTCAAAAATCAGCTAGAAATGCAAACCACCGATTTGATTTACAAGACTTTTCAGTTTTCTTTAATGGAATCATTGCGAAGATTTTACTCAAAGAAAATAACACATGATACCCATTAAACTTTGTTTTCTTCTTCTTTTTTTCATTATTTGGAAAATTCTTTACTTTACATACAGACTCAAAAAAATTAATAACACCATACAAACCTATCGCCAAAATAATAAGAGAGAAATAATTCTATACAATTTTCCAAGCGTCTTTCCTATCATGTAGAAAAAAAAAACCAATGAATTTATAAACGTTATTCTTTCAAAGGTTATTATTAGACTTTATTAGACATGTTAGACATGACCAAATATTACCCATACAAAAACATACCATACGAGTTTTGAAACTAAGAAAAAGCAATAACTAAGAAAATAATAATAAATAAAATAAAGCAAGGTACAATAAAAGATGCAAATAATGCCAATCCCAATAACTACCCTTAACATAACACTACATAAGAAAAAAATGTGGTACCACCTACATTATTGCAAACGTAAGTACATATAACTCCCTTTCATTGGCTCATTAAAAAAACCACAAACCTGAAACAATAAAAAAAGAAAACCATTTGTTTCCCTTTCAAATTTCAGACGCACAAATTAGCCTGTGTGTTGCACCCTTCATCTCCACAGCAGGTATACAACGTATACACATTACACATTACACAATTCAGTACACACACAAGGTGCAGGTACTGGTATTTGCTACTGATATCGATACCGAACCGACTCGACTACCCACCCGAGTACCAAACTTTCTAGAGTAACTAAACATGCGAAATACCAATCCGTGTACCAAACTACCCAAAGTAACTAAACATACCAAATGCCGATCCGATACCAAACTACCCAAAGTAACTAAAAACATACGAAATGCCGATACCGATACCGAGTACCGAAAGTAACTAAACATGCGAAATACCAATCCGAGTACCAAACTACCCAAAGTAACTAAAAACATACGAAATGCCGATACCGATACCGAGTAACGAAAGGAACTAAACATGCGAAATACCAATCCGAGTACCAAACTACCCAAAGTAACTAAACATACGAAATGCCGATCCGATACCAAACTACCCAAAGTAACTAAAAACATACGAAATGCCGATACCGATACCGAGTACCGAAAGTAACTAAACATGCGAAATACCAATCCGAGTACCAAACTACCCAAAGTAACTAAAAACATACGAAATGCCGATACCGATACCGAGTAACGAAAGTAACGAAAGTAACGAAAGTAACGAAAGTAACGAAAGTAACGAAAGTAACGAAAGTAACGAAAGTAACGAAAGTAACGAAAGTAACGAAAGTAACGACATCGTAAAAGTAACGACATTTTTTTGCGAGTAACGTTTCGTTATTCGGTACAAAAGAGAATACTTGTTACTGAGTAACGAATACATACCATTTGCTACAGCACTAATGTTGAATGAACGTTGTCCGTCATACAATCCACATTTCCTGCTTCTTCTCGATGATACTTCTTCTTCATCTTCTTGTTTCTGTCATTCGTTTTTGTTGTCAAACCTTGGTTATGCTGGTGGACTGAAATTGGGACTGAGACCCTGACGCTGACGCTGACGCTCCTGATGCTGCTGTTGGAATGGGTGTCCCTGTTCATATAGGTGTACCCTTACACCTTACGCCAAGAGTAATGTGTGTACATCAGGCAGCATCTATCCATCATTTCTGTTGAAGCAAAACGATTTCATACTTCACACATAATCTTTGTTGATGGTTCGTTTCAAAGTGAGTCCGCTAAAGTCCCCATTTGGTGGATTCGCCTTTGAAAAGTGCGCCTTGGCCTTAGGGCCAGCAGCAGGTTGGTTGGTGGTTAATTCATGTGCCTTCTGCAGTTGATGATCATCATTAATCACTCAACATGAGACGTCAAATCAAAAGGAGGCGCGCGAGAAAAACTACACACGAGAGAACAAATTATTAATGACACCCCGGCCCTCAATGGTGGCCCTGTGGCCAGCAGCCAAGCAACCAGGCTTAAACGAAACGGACTCGGCGTGTAACCAATAATTACTATTAGAGTAATATTTCGCGCTTGCCCATAGTGCTTATACTGATATTAGGCGCAAATCACTTTCTCACCTAAGTGGATGCTAATATACCAATTTCTAGACAACCCCATCACTTTAAGATGCGCTCATACTACTCACTGCTCCAGCTGAGCTGAGCTCATGGTTCATATGCTTTATGATGTGCGCGGCTGATGGAGTTTTGACGTCTCAATCCAATTTGTCAGTGCGGCAGCTCGCAGCATATTTTTCATTGTTATTGTATGTTGCTCGTATAGCGCAGCTTTGTCCAATGAGCACCATCAGAACAAAAGGAAACAGCCACGAAAAAGATATCAAATCGTCATTAGGATCATTACGGAAATTGCGGGATGCCGAACGATTTCTCACTCTGGTGCTGATGTATGATGAACTGATCGCTTTCACACACAAAAAAAGAAATGAAAATGAACGAGAAAAAAAACGTTTGACGAGCTCATTTGTTAAGCTGACACTGAGACATTGCATGTGTTCCGAGTGATGTTGATCGCGCTCCCGCGTATGTGTATCCAACATGAAGCGATTGGTATTTCCATCGAGCGAACCCAATGAGATATTATCTTTTTTTGAAGGGAGACTCTTTTGTCTTGTTTTGCCTTGAAGACAGTGTCGTTGTCAAATTTTTAATTTTATTTAAAGGGGAATTCGCTTAAATTGATTTTTAATATCGCGAAACATTCACGCACACAGACAGACGGCTGATACACACGCAGTTGACGTCTGGTTTCATGTAAACGACGCAAACGTTTTGTGTGGTGCTGGGCGATGATTTAGCTTGAGTTCGGTTTTTATTATAGTTTATTCGATGGTGTACTTATTTCTGTTTTCGATCAATTTATAGAATCTGCTCTGTGGGGTCAGCTCCTTAAAGGCTGCGCGAGAAAGCGATGCGATATTAGATGCAACGAATTGCGCACAGTAGAAACGATTTTGTGCGGTTATTTCACTCGATTACAAACACTTTTCGAACAAAATCGCTTGAAGCTTGCAATAACTTTGCGACAGACTCGCGTCTCTTATATCGCATCAGCGTACGCACTTGGAAGGTTTTAGGCGAGGCGACAAACTGTCATGCGATTTCTTTAACATCATGCTTGAAAAGATTGTAAGAAACTCAAACGTCAACACCAGATGAACAATCTTTCAAAAGTCTGTAAAATTACTCGCCTGTGCAGACGATATTGACGTAACGGGAAGAAAAAAGCGTGATGTCATATATGCTTTGATTTGATGGTTAATGAGGGCAAAACGAAGTATATGTTGTCATCAAGGACACAGAACATCGACGAATGGGACAAATCGTCACAATAGACAGACATAACTTCGAGGTAGTACAGGACTTCGTCTACCTAGGATCCGCTGTAGACACGGACATCAACATCAGTGCGGAGATCAAACGGAGAATAACTCTTGCCAACCGTTGCTTCTTTGGGTTAAGAAGGCAATTGAGAAACAAAACCCTCTCTAGAAAAACCAAGGTGACCTTAGATAAGACCTTGACCATCCCAGTCCTGCTTTACGGCGCGGAAGCATGGACCTTATTCTCCGAATGATCTTTGGTCCCGTGTGCAAAGACAATGTGTGGATAAGAAGATACAATGGCCATAGCCAGAAGAGTACGCATCGTGAGGCTACGATCGATTGTTGGGTCATGTAGAGCGGATGGATATCCATAAGCTTCGGCTCGACGGGTTTTCGAAAGCAAATTGCAGGGAAATCGCGGAAGGGGAACCTCTTCGTCGAAGGTGGCGCAATCAAGTGGATGAAGAAAAGGATGTTGGTTGAGGCCCAGGTTCACCCCGAACTGTAATGCAAACCTAAGTAAGTAAATAAGTAAGTACGCACTTGGATAGGATTACTTGTAAAGAGTGAGAAAAACTCACTTTAAAACGCTTCACGGAACGCATCGCTTTCTCCGACCACAGTACGCACACGCATAGCCTCGTTTTAGCACCAGGAAAACCTGCTGTACACAAAACAATAATGCGTTTTCATCGCACCTCAGCAATTCTTTAATCATTGAGATTGTAAGGCGAATGCTAAATTGTAGATCTAGACTTGACTTACTTTTCCTATTTCCCCTATTTCTCTACAGGCCCTTCTAATCTAAGCTTTAATCAGTCAACTGTTTTTAATGGACTCCACAAACTCAAATACGAGTATAATCCAGGTCCAAATGGCATTTCTGCCTTTTTGTTTAAAAATATTGCTCCAGTTTAGCCCTTCCCATCACTAATCTGTTCAAACTATCCCTTTCAAGTGGAGTGGACGGACTTATGGAAAATATCCGTTATTCCACCTATCCATAAGAAAAGTCCCAAAAACCTAATTTCCAACTATAGACCCATAGCTGAACTCTCTCTGATATCCCTAAGCTTTTCGAAAGCATTTTGTATGAAATACTTACTTTCCAGTGCAAATCAATAATATTCTCCGAGCAGCATGGTTTCTGTAAGGGAAGGTCTACAACCACTAATTTCGTTGAATTTGTTTCCTTCTCTCTCTCTCTCTCTCTGCGATGGAAAAAGGAAACGAAGTAGACGTCATTACCATAGATTTCAGCAAGGCTTTCGACAAAATCTCACACACTTTTCTTCCTCGGACTCAGCCTTATCCTACTCAAGTGGATATCTCCGTATCTAAATAACCACCAATATAGAGTTCGTTTCCGTTCTACTCTTTCACTTCCTTTTGTGGCAACCTCTGGTGTGCCCCAAGGCAGCCATCTTAGACCTCTCTTTTTCATCCTTGCTATTAATGATGTCGAAAAGATCATCCAATATTCTTTTGTCTTACTTAACGCGGATGACGCAAACATTTTCAAAGTCTTCTCCTCCGATCGAGGTTCTCTCCAGCTTCAAAATGACCTCGATTCATTCGTCACCTAGTGTTCTAGAAACTTACTTGAAATAAACATTGCAAAATGCGAGGCAATAACTTTCTCTCGTAGAAGCAATAAACCTCCCCCCAGATCCCATCATCTTCAGAATTTTCCTATAAGCCGTTTGCAGCTTATCCGAGATTTTGGTGTTCTCTGCGACGCGATGGCGAATTAAATTTTCGTTCTAATATTGACAAAGTAATATCAAGAGCTAATTTCGCCCTTGGTTTTATCATGAGATGGTCCAAAGAGTTCCGCAACCCCCTTGTAACCAAATCCCTCTATATTGCCTATGTTCGCCCTCACCTTGAGTATGCAATGCTAGTGTTGGCTCCATATCAAGTGGTTAACATCTCAATCGAAAGTGTCCAACGTCGTTTTCTACTCTTTGCCCTTCGGTATCGCTACGACGTTAAAAACGTCCTCACCCTGCTTCGTTACCCTGAACATCTCGCAATCATTAATCTAAAAACCTTAGAAATCCGAGGGAATGTCTTTGACATCATATTCATTCACCGACTTCTTACTTCTTCCCCCCTTTTAGACCTCAGCTCCTTCAACACTAATCCCCGAAACGTAAGATCATCTCGCGTTTTTTTCCTTCCTGCTCATCGTACATCCTATGGTTTCAACGATCCCTTTACGCGCATGATGGATGTAATGAGTAAGATTAATTCTGTTCCTTTTCTTTTCGACCTCAATCTTCCAAGTCCCTGTCTAAAAGTCCTCCTTTTGAACAATTTCTCATATTGTAGTTAAATATAGTTTTAAATTAGTTTTAATTAGTTTAAGTTTAGTGTTTAAGTTCTTTTAAAAAAATTAAAATTGCTGCTATATAAAAAAGGGAGCTTATAAGTAACAACCATTCTTAGTTTTGGTTGACTTATCCTTCGTGGAAAATATTAGAAAATAATCAGTTGCCAACAATACTATCCATGGCATTTGAGTCTTTTAAGGGGCTCATAAATGTTTTAGATAAAAACTTATTCGTTCCATCTTAATTCACTTAATACTTCAGAACGGGCGTTACCTGAGTGGGCACTCAACACTGCCATATGGCACTTTGGTTCTACCTGAGCTTGTGAGTGTGAACTGTGCAATGAAGCAGAATGTTTTCCGTCCCCGTTCTGTAACACGAGTTCTTAACGAACTTAATAAACATAAATCCGCTGGTCGAGATGGCATCCATGCTATTGTTCTGAAGAGGTGTTCTTCTACGCTGGAAGAACCACTTCTTAAGCTTTCCTATTCTTCTGGGCTTTTTCGAGTAGATATATGTAGATGGAGAGAGGCATTTGTCCAGCCTGTCCCAAAAAAGTAGACGAATTTTCTTCCTCTGCTAATTACCGTCTAATTGCACTTACGTTCCTTCTTTCTAAGGTCACGGAAACAATGATAAACCGTCTAGTCTTAAAATATTTTGAAGAACGAAAGTTCTTTAATGACCGACAGTACGGCTTTTGTTACGAAAAGCCCTCTGTTGATTTGATGGCTTAAAATAAATTTTTTAAATTTTCAGTTTTCATTTTTAAGACACATCATTTCGCCATCTAATCATCTGTTTTTTTTTTAATTTTCAGAATGCAACACAATCAAAACAACCCAGGTATGTCTTTCCAATGCCGTAGAGCAGAGGGTGCCTCATCGCCGGCTCCATCCGATACGTCCGATTCAGACATATCGCTGGGGACTCATTCGCCTGTACCTAGTAGCTTACCCCTGCAACATAGCCCCGGATCGACATCAAACGGTGGTAACGATAGAGACGATCGTGATCTTTGCATAGACGACGAGAAGCCCCGAGACCTGACAAGCTCTCTAAATCCAAATACCGGCTATCCGGGTGTTATGTCGTGCATGCAACCCTTTAAGCTAGACACAACAGCAGCTAGCTTCTTCAATGCCGGTTGTTATTTACAGAATTTTTCAAACCTTAAAGAAATGTCACAGTTTCCTATTCAGCCTACTGTCATCAGACCGCACCCACAGCTTCCGCAGACCATTACTCTCAATGGCAATCAAATACATACGTACTCGACGCCAAATTACGCAGCCGACAGCACGCCTCCGCCTAAAATTCGAGTTAACTCACCCGAGAAGCTCAATTCCTCGGCCAACAGTATCAATTCGAATTCAATTTCTTCGCTACAAGAAATGTCCTATCATCATTCTGCGGCGCAGTTTCTACACCGACCTTTCTCGACTTCGCCACAGCCCTCGCACACGGCGTCCGAAGTAACATGAGACTAGGGCAAGCGCCTTTCAATTTATACATATAAATATAATCATTTTTATTTAGCGCAAACAAACAAGAGTTATGATAATTATTTAAGAGAAGATAATCCTAATAAAAATTGTGTAAAAGTTTGTAGGCATATCGTTAAAGCTTAGTTTTTTTTTTAGATTTTTATTTTTAAATTTAAATTTTATTTTGTAATTCAAGTCTTGCTCTTAGTTCATAGGTACCTCTATACTCAACAGAATTGAGATTGTAAAACTTGTAAAAAAAAAGAATAATGAGTCGTAACAAAAGTTGAAAACAAAAATCAATTAAACTCTAATCACATTTCGTTTTTATTTCTATACATGAGCCCTTAAAAAAGGTTTAAAGCACAAAACAATGTTCAATATTTAAGGGGACCTTATGCTTCGCCTAGTGATATATGACTACACACATGAATTATTATAAATTTTCTTCCTTTTAATATTAACTTTTAATTTTATTTAAAAATAAATTTATTACTATCTATTTTTTTTAATATACATACATATAAATAATTCTAAATGCCGATGGTGTTTTTGTAAAAAAAGAAGCATTTGGTCAGATAGGTATGCTTAACTCCTAATTATTAGCATTAATTTAAATTGTAGTCATAATCTAAAGAAGTGTATAACATAACAATTAACTAATAAAAGTAAACAATAAAAATTAAATAACAATTTTTCGTGTTTTTTTTATGCAAAATTTTACAGCTTAAAATGGTCTTTAATTGGTTTTCAATAGAGGGCTGTTGTCAGAGAGGCTACACGTTGGTAATGGAAGAGCTGAAGTCGCGAATAGTACAGCTAGAGGGGCTGCGGACATTAAAAAACAGGACAACGGCAACGTTAGAGCCATTAAATTTAGCACTAAAAAATTGTGTCTCACATATTCACGAAGACGTTAGGAAGGGCCAAGATTATTGAGCTACGGCCAAGTTTGAAATCACTAATTATATTCATACCTATACTTTGAAAAGAAATCTCCAGAAAACCTGAGAATTTCTAAAAACATAAAGATGTCTGAAGCTGTTAAGTAATTGAAAACCTGGGGTCACTATTTGTATTCAGGTTTGGCGAAAGCTCATAAACTTTCAAATTTTCGTTCACATTTTGTAGACAGATTCACCCGCAAGTGAGAAAGAAAGTCGCTAAAGATTCTAAGCCTAGACTTTCTTTGAATTCATATTTTTGTTTGATTATGGCACTCCTTGAACTTTGCGCAAGTCTTTTCATACACATATCCGAAAAATTATCAAAAAAAATTAAACCGCCCTTGCATATGCAATACCAGCCAGGTTAGCAAAACTCATTAAAGAAAAAGAGGAATTTGAACTTGCTACTACCAGCTCGGTCGTTCATCAGGCACACAGAAATTTCAGCAGGGTTCTCTGCTGAAACAAGATTTCTTTGCACACATCATAGTGTGTAATGACACCATCACACCACACAGCACACACACACACATACACCTTTCATTTGAACAAAACAGAGACGAAGAATTCAGTGCTTTTAAAAGCGCTTTGCCCAACAAGATACCAGGCGCACAGAAAATCAGCAAATATACCTACACATGTTTGCGAGTTGCGACTAGTACCTGAGCGCCAAAAGTTGTTGCTTTTTTTTTTTGCTGTTCTCTTTACCTCACTGCAGAAGAGCATAAACAAGATAAGCTGTGTTTGATAGAGATGTGCGACTCATTGCAGTGAATAGGGCTGTGCACTACAAAATGAGGTGGAGTTTTTTAAAATCACAACTTCACTTTGGAGTTTAAATGATATTGATTGTTCTGCTTTCTGATGTGGAACGATAAAATAGGCGGACTTTGGGATAATACAAAATTAAATAAAGTGGCATGGCGGCAAATAAAATACCAGTACGTGTATCGTGTACTTGTTTTACTCTACCCTTGGTCTTTATTGAACTAGTCCTTTAAGAGCTCGTACAGATTTTCTTCTTGTGCGACTGATACACGCTAGCACCCCTTACCCTTAGACTTACATATGGATTTAATCATCCTTTGGTGAAATATTGTAGCCGTTTTTTTATCTAGGATTCTGGGGCCGAACTACCTCACACGTGATCGAGTAATACGTGGCTGAACTATGTGAGTTAGGCATTACTTCTCACGTTATCGAGCACTTTAGTACCACAAATTGACGTTCTTTTTATCAGCACAGAAAGAAAAACTGCACTTACTCACTCGATGGCTGATGCGGTAATTTGGCAACTGGATTACATTAAAATCATTCCGAAGTGTTTTTTAACTCTTCCTTTACAGCCCCAGTTATCTACTTTTATAATCAGTAGCTTTTTCTTCTTTTCTTTATTCTTTGTATTAAAACAAATTATAGTTGTCAAGCATGTTTTTATATATATTTTTTAAACGGTTGGTCTTGGCTTGCCTGTTGGTTTATTTATTTGCTTCGGTCAAATCTAGCAATTTAAACTTGACCGCTTTCCTGCTTACGGATAAACCTTAAATCTGGTTATACTATACCAGCAAGAAAACTAGAAACCTGAAAATAAAAATGAATAAAAATTTATTTTAAAATATACAGTTTTATTGCAGAAAAGCCGAAAAATTATTTGATAAGTCCTTGAACAAAAAAATAAAACGTTTGTGGGTGTGGAACTTCTATCATGTCAATTGTTATAAATAAACGCTTTCTACATATTTAAGAAGGTTGCGCTCACAAAACGATTTTATTTTTTCTAAGATCAATCTTTTTGGTCGGAAGATTTTAGCTTTTCATTCAAAAATATTTTGTTATCGTTGAACACATCCTGTAAACTAAAAAATGGACACCTTTCATCAAGTACTACGAATTATGTTGTTTTAAAATAATGGTTGAAGTCGAAAGGAAACACTATTTTGGCTTCCATTGTTGATTAAAAAAGTAGGTGTCTCGAATTGAACTGCTTGGTTTTCTGATTTCACAGTACAATGATCAGATAGTGTTCTATAATACATTTTTTTCAGTATGAGTTAAAATGTCTCAGTGTTTTGTTGTGCTTGATAAACAAATACTTTAATGTATGATACATAGGTAGATTATTCTGCCCTCCCCTACACTTCAACAAGAATTAATGATTTCATAAAACACTAACTCATTACAAAGAGAACAACACTACCTTCTCAAAAGACTCACACATCTCTAACGAATGTAGCTTATCTTGTTTTTGTTTTTCTACAACAAGGTGAAGGAAAACAAGGAAGATTATATTTGGTGCTCAGTTGCTAGTTTCACAGCAGTGGAGGTGGAATGCCTTCTATTTTTCTGTACGCCTGGTATTATTGTGGCCCAGTTGCTTCTAGTGGCACGAGTACGATAACTATGGCGACAAAAAATAATAACGGTTTTTGGTGGAGGGGTTCAATACAAGCATTTTTTACTAAGGGAGGGGGGGGGTCTATCTCCCCCCGTTTAGGCGGTAGGGGCAATTTTATAAAAATTGACCTAAAATCTAAAAAAAAATATTGTAGAACAACGGGAAAACTTACAGATACAATTTATACTTTTTATGAAAGCCAGAAACTTGCACTTTATAAAAAATTTTACATGAAGTGGTTTCAATTTATAGTTTTTGAAATAACTGACTTCAAAGTCAAAATTTACGAAAAAAAATTTTAAAAAATCACTTTGAGTACTATGTTTCTCGTGATTACAAATGCCAATAAAAAAAAATTAGATGTAGTTAGTTGCTTCAATAATTTTTTTATCAAACGATATAAATTACTTTTTTATATGTCTTATAGTTTTTGAGATAATTGAAAAATAGTAAAACTATTGAAGTATGCATTATTTTCAAAAAATTATGGAAATACGTACGAATTTACAATAATGTTAGAAAATAGACTAGTGAAAGTATAAAAATCCATAAGACAGGTACTTATGTGCAATTAATTTCCGTATGCAACAGCTTTCCGCATGGACCGCTTCGCGGGGCTCATTATTTTAACCCTTTTTCCGCAGGGTTAAGCTGCTCATGCTAAATATGAAAGTAGCAATTAATTTCCGTATGCAACTGCTTTCCGCATGGCCCGCTTCGCGGGGCTCATTATTTTAACCCTTTTTCCGCAGGGTTAAGCTGCTCATGCTAAATATGAAAATAGCAATTAATTTCCGTATGCAACAGCTTTCCGCATGGCCCGCTTCGCGGGGACTCATTATTTTAACCCTTTTTTCCGCAGGGTTAAGCTGCTCATGCTAAATATGAAAATAGCAATTAATTTCCGTATGCAACAGCTTTCCGCATGGCCCGCTTCGCGGGGACTCATTATTTTAACCCTTTTTTCCGCAGGGTTAAGCTGCTCATGCTAAATATGAAAGTAGCAATTAATTTCCGTATGCAACAGCTTTCCGCATGGCCCGCTTCGCGGGGCTCATTATTTTAACCCTTTTTCCGCAGGATTAAGCTGCTCATGCTAAATATGAAAATAGCAATTAATTTCCGTATGCAACAGCTTTCCGCATGGCCCGCTTCGCGGGGACTCATTATTTTAACCCTTTTTCCGCAGGGTTAAGCTGCTCATAAGCTTTGGGGTGCAAATTTTTTATATGAAAAGTTTCTTTTAAAATTAGAAAATTTTTTGATTTTAAAAAAGAAATATAGTTTTACTATTTTTCAATTATCTCAAAAACTATAAGACATAGAAAAAAGTAATTTATATCGTTTGATAAAAAATTTATTGAAGCAACTAACTGCATCTAATTTTTTTTTATTGGCATTTGTAATCACGAGAAACATAGTACTCAAAGTGATTTTTTAAAATTTTTTTTCATAAATTTTGACTTTGAAGTCAGTTATTTCAAAAACTATAAATTGAAACCACTTCATTTAAATCATTAAATTATTATAAAGTGCAAGTTTCTGGCTTTCATAAAAAGTATAAATTGTATCTGTAAGTTTTTCCGTTGTTCTACAATATTTTTTTTTAGATTTTAAGTCAATTTTTATAAAATTGCCCCTACCGCCTAAACGGGGGGAGATAGACCCCCCCCTCCCATAGTAAAAAATGCTTGTATTGAACCCCTCTATCAGAAACCGTTATTATTTTTTGTCGCCATAGTTATCGTACTCTCCCCCTTCTAGTAAATATGAAATTGTCGGTTCACAATTTTTTTTTGTTTTGCACACACTGTGAACTGTGATCTGTGATGTGTGCGAAGGAGATTTGCCGGTTGGCATTTATTTTATGGTTGCCAAATGTAAAATTCAAGTGAGTGAAATTACAAATGTGCCGTAAGATTTTACTGATAATGTTTTCATTGTACTTAGATGTTTTTTTTTTGCAAAAGCTGCTAGTGCAACCCTATTTAAACTATAGCTGTTTATTCTGCTAAGTTGTTTGAAAACTACGAGACCTGAAAAATCTTTTATCTAAAGATTTTTCTTTTTGCCAATGCACAGAAAAGCTAACATCATTTTTTTTTTCATTTTTTTTTTCCTTGTTTCAGTTCTCGCTTTTATTTCGACCTCAGACCATCAAAAAACGATGAAAACTGGAACGATATTATATAAAATTCAAATAGTTTGCAAACCAATATTTCTATTGTGCTACTACGTATCGTATCGCATCGATAATATAAAAAAAAACGGTGGATCCCGGGACGAAATTCTTCCAAATTCGTAGAACTATGTTCCAGCTTCTACCGTTTAACGCCAGATTTTATCGAGTCCAAGGTTACAGTAAATAAAGGTACGGATTACTAATAGTTTTCTTAAACTTGAAGAGCTGAGAATCATTTTCTATAATATTTGAATTATTTTTAAATAAGTTTTGAGTTGAGATAATCCACGTGTTTTTTAATCTAATGAGAAGATTAATACAATTTTTAACAGTTAAAACAAAAACTGTTTTAACTGTTAAAAATTGTATTAATCTTTTTATTTATTATTTTTAAAGACAAAAGACGCCTTCCGGCAAAGTAGTAAGGTGTAAGACTGAATAATTTTGAAAAGCAAATACATTTTTCCTCAGCGGGTTAGTATTTGTCTTTAAGATTACGAAAGTCTTAAATGAACTGAACTTGAATCAAACATCGGTCACCTTATTTTACATCATTATTACTAAATGTCGATTTAAATAAAACTTCGTACAAAGATGGTGTCGAGTCTGCGAAAGGCTTAAGCTATATTTTGTACACAAAAATTCTGCGGGAACGTGATCGGGTATATAAACGGAAAGTTCCGATATCGAATATCTCTCGCCCTAAGAATTTAAACTCATTTTCTCGGGCCAAGCTTTTTCGTCGTATTGTAACCCAAGCGCTTATAACTTTTGCAGCTTAGTTCTGATTTGAGGAGTAGTCTGTTCAAACATGGAAATATTTGTTTCAACTGTCTGAGACTGCACTCAACGACTTGTCTGGTTTTCTTAAGCTTGGTAAAAAACCGAGTTTTTACCCTACTTTCGCCAATAGAAACCGGGACGTTAGGAGTGAACTCAACGGATAGGCCGTGTCGCCGATACAACTTCTTTTATAATGAATAAGAAATAAGAATGCATTGCATTATGTTTGTTCATTATACAATTTCATTATGATTTATGTAGGTACTTACCTAATAGATGCTGTGAAATTAAGCAGCAAACGTTCTTTACACAACGACAAACCGAAGACTTTGAACCTCCATGGATATTTCCTACACCATGGTATTGACTTCCGTTGCCCAGCCAATATTTGTTGCAGTAGTAGTAGTTGGTAGTTTCTCCGATAGTAAAAAGTTGAGTGGAGACTGTTGTTGGTTAAATAGGTAAGACCGTCTATACGCATAACTGTGCACTTCGGTCGTTTAGTTTCGTTTGTTTTTTTCAAATTAGCAAAAATTTGCAGGTCTCTTCCATTCTCTCACAAGGTACTGTCGATAGAAATGTGCTGAGCTGGGCTCTGCACTCTGTTGCACCAGCCTATTTATTTATTTTTACTTTATTTGAACAAAATTGGTTTCAAGAACAATGACACATTCATTAAACTGTCCATTAAACGAGTCTTACGTGTACAATTTCTCTTTATAAAGTTCTAGAAGAATGTGTAGGTATAGGCATTTTGATTTGAATTATCAAAAAATAGAGGCGTGCCACTCGGATCAAAAATTATACTTTGAAGAGTCAACTCATTGTACTAGCAAACTCATTTGTGAATAACACTTCACCCAAAACCTAACTCGAAATGAAATAAAATTAATTGTCTCTTGCAAATTAATTGCTGGTAATGTTTCCATTCAACCTATCGTCCTATCCTTCTTCTTATTCGCAAAAGCAGGCGTTTTGTTTAATTTCAATTATGATTCTCCGCTCTATCGACTTCAAGTGTGCAATATCCTCTATAGCCGGGAGGTGTTAACGTTGGTTTCTTTCAATTGGGCTATAAACTCATTTAGCCGAATTAGTTGTACATTGTACTTTTGTTCGCTAAACGGAAGCATAGATCGTCCAACCGACTTTGACAAAAGAGTGAAGGGACGGGGGCGTTTTTATGTGTCTACACATTTCCAAAATATGTACCGAGTTAGGTAGACTCGTGTAACGAGCCATTCACATTGTGGGTTTCAGTTTTCTATTAATGGATTTGGTTTAACTCCCTTTTAGGAATTGTTGTTTTGGTTTTTCTGCAGATTAGAAGAATGTGTTCGAAATCTCGGAATAGCATTTGCTATTCGTTAGGGATTTAGAGATTTGTGGAGATTTTCCCGATTAAGAACTTATTCAAACTTATGTAGGGTTTGTATAGGAATAGGGAACGAAAATCGCAGCGAGATAATATCTTTTCCTTGTGATAGAAAAAAAGTGTGGAATAACATTCATCGCCCTGTGGAATGCGCTGGATCTTTTTTAAGCATTGTTGGGATTTTGACAATTTTTTTTTTGTTTGTTTATCCAGCTGCAAGGCAAACCAGAATTCTTGTACGGAATTTGGCATTGTAAAGTGAAATCGCTTGTGTGTTAGTGAACATCCGATTTGTATTTTGCATGAATCAGAGATATGGATTCTGTTTGAAAATCTAACATTAGAGGAATTTTATGATTGTTTGATTGAGGAATCAATGGGCTGCTGTAACTGTATCCAACAGATACATTTAACATGTCACCTGTCATATTGTCAAACAGTTGAATCCGTTTGTGATAGTCTCTTGAAAGTTTTTTGATTCGAGGGCAGGTAAAAGAACATTAGTATGGTTAACAACACATTATTGTAGCAGTAGCTCAATATTTTAAATCGAAAAGCTAACCAGTCAGGTTAGGTAGGTTGATTGATTGGAATAAACCATTATGTATTTGGAATAATGTTCGTTCTATGCCGTATTAAAATACGATATTACTGTCACTATTCAAATAAACTTCGGGATATGCATATCTGGATCAGAAAATGAGCAGTACATGCTAGGGATTGCAATCCCGGGAGGTTTTTTCAATCCCGGGATTTCGGGATTCAGATATGTCAATCCCGGGATCCCGGAACTAGTCCCGGGATTGGCTTAATATTTTAGACAGTTAAAAAAATTACTTGGTTGAGGGCTGATTTATATTTAAATCTATTGTTTGTGGTGTTTCGATGACAAATTGGTGTGAAAACCTTTTGCTTCTTTTCTCTAATGATTTTAACTCTTTTGTGCAGAGCTTGCATTGAGATTTTGTAGTTATTTAACTAGCTTCAAACTGTTTTTTATCTCGTCATTTTATGAGAAATTCTTATAGTTAAAAAACGTAAAACATTATGAAGGAAATGCACATAAACTAAGTGATTTTTTGTTTTGAAATTAAGTCTAAATTTAGACCATCCTTGAAAACAGCGATACTAGCACTCAAAAATACAAAAGAAAAAATAATGTACAAAGGGATTTAGAAAAAGAGAAAGGATACCCAAAAACTAGTTTACTAATTTTTTTCTTTTAAGAATAGTCAAATAGATAAAAAACAATGAAAAGAATGGAAGTCTCGAAAAACATACGACGAAACATACGAACTAGTTTGAAAGTTCTCAAAATACAATCTAGTTTTCAACCATTTTTAAGCCAATGATAAAGGTCTAGTAGATACTCAAAATATGTTCTTGCAATTAGGATGCTTTAGCCTTTTATAAATCGAAAATCTGCTCTCACAAATGAAAACAAGATATTTATTCATAAAGCTATTTTTATGCAATATGGATGTCCAATATGGGCTAAAGTAGCTTTTTGGAATAAAAAGAAATTACAATTATCACAAAATAAAGTTTTGAAAAAAATAAATGCTAAATCTCCCTTGGTACAATTATACCCTAGATCTCCACAGAAAAGTGAATGTTGATTGTTGAGTCGATTTTTGAAAGAATTGCAAACTTTCGCTTATTTTTAATTAATCTATTCATTTTGAATACTTCTCCTTAACTGATTGTGTGTTTCTCTTTTCCTTTAAATATTATTTTCATTTTGAATATTTGAATATGTACTTTCATCATGTGTTCTATCCATTCATTCATATACAGAGCTATGCACACATTAACGGCAAACTTTTTAAATTTGTTTTGGAATACACCCAAACAGTGATTTACAGTGAAAAAAATAGTTATTAATTATTATTATTAATTCAAAACCAAGTTGAATCCAATTTAAAATTTTTTTATCGGAAAAGTTTGCCAAAATAATCAACAAATCAATCCCGAAAATCCCGGGATTCTACGATTCTAATCCCGGGATTTTCGGGACCGAAAAAAGACTCGGGATCCCGGGATCCCGAATCCCGGGATTGCACTCCCTAATGTACATCTCACGGTTGTCGATGAAATGCCTTTTCGAAGCCTAATACTTAAATCCTTTAATGGGGGACGCTGGTCTAGAGCGTGTAAAAATGGGAAAAGTGTCTGGAAAAAGGTATTTCGAATGTACTGTGAAAATTTCGTATAGATCAGTGAAGATTTGCTCGAGTTATTCGGTAGTCTTCGGCCAGTTCAAAAAAAGTGATTTCGAGAAAAACGCGTATAAAGTCTTGAATACTATAAAATCATATGGCATACCTGAGGGGCATTTAGACTTTTTTGGTATGTTATTTTTAAGACCCTAAAGTACCTTTTAAGACAAAAAAAATTTCGGTTTTTTTCAAAATTGTAGACCAGCTTCCCCCTTAAAGAAAATCGATGTTTTTCCATGAGGATCCTTATACTTTGGCCTTTGGCTTGCATCTATACTTGTTGACTTATACCCGATGCAAATCTGCATTGGTAACATCGGAATCCTTAGTTATTTTTTGCGGTCATCTACCACAAATCCACTCAATCTTCGAAGTGTGCGATCGACGGTTGTATCTCCCTCTCCTTTGTACATTGGTGAAAGTTGGCTTTCCCTACATTGCTTAGGAAGGCAATTCAATTTCACATTCGATTTGGTATATTTGTAGTAAATCCTTTTTTTCATTTTGCAATGAATAGGCTTACTACAGAACTTTGGTTGGGTGTTGTTTTATTTCATTTTGAATTTATCAATCACCCTTTAAAAACCTAGGATCGAATGACAGCTCACGTTATCGAGTGAGTGAGTGGCATCAGTGATCGAGAGAGTGAGTAACCATTTTCGAATTACAGCATATACGTGGCCTCACGTGTTGTATAGCTGTTCAAAATTGTATACTCTCGAATATTCAACGATATATTCAGAGTTTCTATTGATTCACAGATGTCGCTGATGTTTCATTTTTTCCTTGTTTAAGACCTTTGCTTCAAGTTCTGGATGTAGGCTTGTTTGCCTTTTTTTGACTATTTGCGGTTCAACCCGCCATTGGTGTCCTATGTGTCTGTGAGACCGGGTGTCTTTAAAAACTTGAATAACTTTATCCGCCGTCATCAATTTTTGCTGTAGTTTCGAGTAGCTGCCGCATTACCCATCCCCCATCGTCTGCTTACGGCGAAACGTCTTAGCGAGTACCCATTTTGTAGTTTTGGTACTAACCCGGTGCGTGAGACCGCGTGTCACCAAGTATGTAAGTAAAGAAACCACGGTCTGTGAGACAAAGACTATCAGAGAGTTTAAAGTTGGACAATGTACCTGGGACTGCTGGTCCTTCAAGAAATGGACGGTGCTTTGAGTTTGGATGGAAGAAAAATAGGAAGACCAAGTACTTTTGTCATAAATGTCGAAAATATTTGTTTCATGAACATGTAGTGCCCTGTTACAGAGACTGTTTGGCTGAAGAATAGTATGTTTTGAGATGTTATTTTTCTTATTTTTTATTTGAAAGGATACCAGTTATTGTTTTTTTTATGAAAGTTCGTAATGTCAAAAGACTAATAGACTAAACGTTTTAAAGTGAATATGTGATTTTTTGTTTTTTTCTTAATTTAAGAAAATGTATGTCCAAAGACATTGTGATTTTTAATGCTATAAATAATTTTTTTTTTAAATTATTAATAATGAAATAAAAGAGCTTATGTTGATAAAATATCTTTGTTTTACTGTCAAAGAGCATAAATATTAAAAAAATTATTTATTAATAACTCGATTTGAAATAAAACTTTAATAGAAAACCCCGGTGTGTGGGACCAGCGTCACCAACGATGAAAGTCAAATTGACGCCACCAATGGCGGGTTTTAACAAAAAAAATTCTTTCCTTTGCCAAAAAATTAAGCTTTAATTGAGAATTTCAGAAAAATGAAACATTAAATGCACTCGGGTTTTGTTGCTAAAGAAATCTTGTTAATTGATACATAGACGATTGTGATTGCCTTCCGGTGCATGTGTCCTTTACATGGACAACGAAAGTGATCGATTTGAATTGATGGGAGCTTCTTTTTTTGATTTCGTAGATTATTTGTGTATAGATTCGGGGCACTTTATTATTAACAAATTAGTTTGACTGGGAAAAAGTAATCATTCATTTCACTGCAGCCATCGAATGAAATTCCGCTCGATCACTTATAAAAGAATGCGAAATTAATTGTGGTACTAGATTGTTCGGTAACGTGAGCTGTAACACCAAACTTACATGATTCCGTCACGAGTTACTCGATAACGTGTGCTATAATGCAAGACCTGTCCCCCATCTTCTTCCAAAAAGCATTTTGTATCTTGCCTAGCCCAACTATTTTGCTGGTTATTAGAGTTTTTAACTGCTTCACTGCATGTGGTACATGCGGCGTGATGGTTAGCATGTCTGCCTGTTAACCCAGAGGTTCGTGGCTCGAATCCCAAAAGAGGCACAAATGTTGTTCCAAGGGTATCGCCTTTCGCGAGGAAATGGCAAGGCCGTCGTTAGTGGAATACATTGTCATGAAAATCGCTTTCTCAATTAGCCGTTCGGAACCGGCAGATAATTGTAGGTCTCTTCCATTCCTTCACAAAGGAATTGGTTGTAAGAAATGGATAAGGCCCTGGGGCTCCTCGCCCTACTGCGCCACCCTATTTATTTATTTAACTGCTTCACTATCTTCTTCGTTAAGATAGGTTCAGCTTTTGAAAAACACTCCCGGCGAAACAGTTGCTCAATACGCCATCACAATACTGTCACTACCTGTGCAGAATTTTGTAAATCTGAATTCGGGGACGAATCTCCTGAGCATTTTTCCTTTTCTTTGGGCTAATACTTTATGGAGTTGTTTGAAGTTGTTTTGTTGTATTTTGAATAGCTTCGTGTATGCATCAGCACTTCAGCAGCCGGAGTGTCGCATAAATTTCTTCCAGCTCTCTTATGTCCTCCGTGCTCTTTGCTTGGAGTTGGGTTCACTTCGTCTTCGCTTCTTTCTTGCAACTTCTGTATTCCAATTCGAGGCAATCCATTTAATCTCTATTATTTGGTAGACACTTTGATCATGTTCTGAAAGCTGATTACTACTTACTGCTCATAGCCTTAACTTCATTATTCCACCACCATGTATCTTTGGCTTGTTGATAGTAAACCCCTATCAATGGTTTTGCACTTTTTAAACAAGTTTGTTGCAGGGCATCGTACGTACTTTGGTGGATTCTGTATTTTAGACTGATTTGATGGTGCGAAACACTTATATCTCAGCATATAATCTGAATTGCTCTTTTCATTTGTCCAAATCATACAAATCAAAATAACCTGTAGTTTTTGAGAAAACCAAAAATTACAAAAACGACTTTTTTAAATTTTTTGTTTTTTTAAAGTTTTTTTTTCGTTATTGGATTCTTAAGTGAACTTACGAAATAAAGGATGAATTTTTTCTTTACTTTTTTTATTGAGAATTCACTTAAAAATCCAATAACGAAAAAAAAACTTTAAAAAAACAAAAAATTTAAAAAAGTCGTTTTTGTAATTTTTGGTTTTCTCAAAAACTACAGGTTATTTTGACATCCGGTTTTTTGTGTTTGATCAAAAATAAATAAGAGCATTGAAAGTAAGCCAGAAAAATACTACTTAATTATGTAAAATTTTGAAAAAAAAAATGGTTTAAAACAAAAAAATTATGTTTTTTTTTTTCAAAATTTTGACTTTGAAAATTAATATTTCAAAAACTGTTCATTTGAACAACTTATTTTAAAATTAAAATGAAAGTATAGGTTTTTGGCTTTTCAAAATGCTATAGCACGACTCTGTAGGTATTACCGTTTTCTTAAAATAATTTTTTCTCCATTTTTAGTGATTTTTTTCTTAAATTGCCCCTCCCGCCTAAACGGGGGAAAATGGACCCCCCCCTCCCATACGATTTTTTGCTTGTCTAGGTCCAACCTACACACCCTATCTTTTTGTCACACCTTATGCGAATCACCCTGTATATGTTCTTTTCATGAAACAAGAAAATTGACTCAACATGCGACATTTTCTCAAAAAAGTGTGAAATCTCAAGTCACGCAAGAAAAAGAACAAAAAAATTAAATTAAAATCACTTCTTTCAACACCAAAATTTATGACACAAAATGTGACCACTTCCTTATGGAGCGGCAATTTAGTTTAGGCAAGCGGCAACACCTCACTCGCATTTCAAGGATCTATTGGGCTCCCCGGTATAGTTGCCGATAAGAAGTTAGGGAGGAGCGTAGGAGGTAAGTGTTCGTCAAGCAATGGAAGATTGAGTACCTGACTATGTTACTGGGGCTAAGAATCCTCACTGAACCGTTTGGAGCCCTGAATAAACTTAAGGATGCTGTTAAGTGGATGGTTTGCGATGCCGCCCAGGTGTTTAAGAACTATTCTGGACGGATCCTTTTCCTAGTGTGGGCTAAGATAGGGCACTCACAGACGAAGTGAAAAGATCCTTCCACTGTTACCTCGTGTGGCATCCTCTCCATTGGATGTGGTAATGCCAATCTCATCAATGAATTGTAACCTGTGAGAATGCCAATCAACGCAGAGAGAAAGTCCTGCTAAGCTGGAGTAGAAATTCTACTTTTTTTTCGGAAATATCTGGGCATGGGTTCCTGTGGAAACCGGGTAAGTCTCCAAAGTTAACCACCTGCCATTGGGGGTGTTTAGAAAGTTTCGTTGGAGAGCGGGAAAGTCTAAATGATTTCGAGCTCCAATTTGCGAAGTGCATCTACTTACACCTCTTCTGAAAACAGGTCCACCCAGTGTTAAGTTTATTGAGCTAACCGACCTTGAAGCTGTCTTGTAATCACAGCTTCGAAGTGAGGCTTGTTACCCAGCTCTTCAATAAGGGAGTGTCTTCTAGTACTTCAACCACTTACTTTAAGCCGTAATAAACGTTTCCTTATACTTGGCAAGAAGCAAACTTCGTATTCTCATACGATGAAGCCTTGACGAAGGAGTTTCCCATTTTCTTTTTTCATAATCACAGGAAAAGATTTATGATCGGTAATAATACGCACCTTACATCCATATATGTACTGATGGTACTTTGTGCATGAAAGCACAATAGCTAAAAGCTCTTTTTCTATTTGAACATAATTGATTTCAGTTGGGCTCAGAGCCCTGGAAGCAAAACCCGCCTCATTATCATGGAGTAAACAACAACCAAAACCTGTCTTTCAAGCATCAGCTTGGATAAGCGTATCCTTGTTGCATTGAATAGGCTGAAGGGCTATTGTAAACATTATCAGGTTTTAACTTTTCAAGTGAGAATCAAAACTCACTAATCACCAATTCAACAATTTTAGTTTTGATCATATCTTTAATGCTTATATCAAAAAATTAATTGAAAAACTACGTTCATCAATCAGTAAACGTCTATTAATAAAAAAGATATTCGCCAACAACCAATTGACTTGAATCTCAAACACTCCAGAGAAATCCGTCGGCTAACAACTTATTGTTGGGATCCAAATTGTAACATACGCACAAGAATTAGATTAAATACACAAAACTAAGTGATCAAGTGAAAACACTTTTGAAAAGCTCTTGAAAATTAAGCATCCCATTTTCACCCAACTCGCGCGTGTTTGGTTAAGCTGGGATGCCCTTTTATTGCGGAAGAAACACACCGAAAACCGAGCATCGGCATCGGGTATTTAAGAAGAGACTCTGCCATAAACTTGCCATTTGGCTTTTGTTGGTATTTGCATAGCACTGAGCATTGTAAACATGTGCCTAAAGGGTACGAAAAGAATGTGACAAAAGGGTGCTAAGCATGAAAAGGGTTTGTCGTCGTGTCGCTCTAAGCCGCCAGAAGGATGTAGGTATGTGTGTGTTTGTTTTGATAGGATATGTATTCAAACAATTGTAGCATCCCCACTATAGATTCGAAAATGAAACAACAGTGAGGGTGTTCTGCTGAATTCATTATTGATTCCTTTCACTACACAGCAGCGCTGAGGTATAGATGCAGACTATGAAGACTTCTAAACGGGTAATCCGCTTTGTTGACATTTAACATAAGCGCCCAAGTAGGTATTCCCTGGTCGACACTTTTAATTTCCATTCAAATCGCGTTTGTCTATTTACACTCCATTTGCTCACTTGATGATAACGTCGTCTTTAAACATCACAGTGAACAGCCAAATGAACCAGGCTGCTGCTCTCTGATGTTTAACCAAGCAAAAGCCTAAATTCATCATCAAGTTATACGAGAGTCTGAGACTACAGTAGCAGTAGGACACAATCATAACACAAGGGTGAATAAATTTAATTTGGGTAAACCTCTTCGCTTATTTTTGTGGTTTATCTAATTGAGTCGTCTTTTAAACATGTCACCCTCAATGAGTCATGTAAATTACGCTTTAAAATGCTAACCAGGTTGATTTGGCCGCATTGTTTAACTGTTGTCACTTTGCCAGCTTCACAGTCGCGTCGGTCGGTGTTAACGTCCATATAGGGATATGCGGCATCGGGGAGAGAGAAAGAGCGCAGTGTGGAGTCATGCTCAAGGCGTAATCAATTATTAAGCATTACACATGAATATTTGTCGACGAGCTGCAGCGAAGCTAATTGCAAGACCCAAATTGGTCGTCCATTATTGCTTGGCGTCGCGTCGGTGGCGGTGGCGATGGTGATGGCGGTGGTGGTGGAGATGCCTGGCTAAGCAGTCAACTGTCATTCCATCATTCCAAATGTAAATTTTGAATATTTACTTGTGGAACATTTCGACGAAACGTCAAGTCTGAATATACATCCAAGATAATTACATGGAACTCACCTTGTAATTTGAACCGAATATACTTTTTGAAGAAAAGGGGCACTGGGCACAGCGAAGAGCGAACAGCTAACAGCGCACAGACAGAAGGAAGCACTTTACCGAGGACTTGATTATCTTCGCTGTAAAAATAAACTCCTCTTTACCTTCCAATAGGTAGGGAATCTACCCACGAGTATAGGAAGATTGAAAGACGTAAAACAGAGGGCCAAAACAACAACATTATTAGATACAACATATTGACAGTGACGCGTCACTTTTGGTGCATTTTGTCTATACCTATACCTACCTACTTTAGAGTGGTGTTGTTGTTGTTGGTTGCTACTGGTGACTGTGTAGATGTGTGTTGTGTATTAACAAGGTAGACATCGGCCAAGACTATTTTTATAATTTTTTGAACCACTCAAGATGAACAGGCTTTTAGAGTTTTGGTATTTGTGGCGCCAGGCTCGCGGATGCGATGGATGGATGGGAATTCATATTTTTGCTTACCGACCGACTCGACTGTGGGATAGTGAGTTGAAGCATGTGTTGTTTACACAGAAACTGATATTTTATTTCAAAACATAGATAGGTAGGTGTCTTCTGTCGACTACTTCAACACAATGGATGGGACAAAGCGAAATGAGGAGCGAAACGCAATGACAATCAAGCTGACGACGACGCACATGGATAGACAAAGATTAAAATCATCAATGAGTCAAAAGGACTTTCTTATACCTATAGACGATGAAGATGGAGGAGATTAGGGGTGGGGAGACGGAGACAGAGACGGAGAGTCCTTTGTCCATTTTACTTCAAAATGGAGATTCTTCCGTTTGAGTGGAACCAATCGGCAAACGTTGTTTGACCAACAACTGCAATTTAATAGTTGGGCGCCACTTAAACAGGAAATGTTTAAAAATGCTTACTGAGCAGTGCAGCAGTGGCAGGAGGGTATAATTATACCTACTATAATGTGGAGATACCTGTTTAAAGGGCTAGTAGCCAAAGTTCAATTGGACACAATTGATTTTAATTATATACACACAGGACAGCGGCAATGTCTTTGGTTACGAGTACATAGTTGGCATTCAAGCATTCAAAATAGATAGGTTCTTGTTATGGTATGAAGGCAAGATTTAAATTTAAAAGCATCTGGAGGATTCATCGACCTATTTTAGATCTTCGTAGTTCTAGAAGCTCATTGAATAAAATACTAAACAAGAATAGGGCTGAACACTTATCAAAAGGAATTCATTTAGCATGTAGCACTAGAATTTTGAGCTTTAATAACATCATCAACCACTGGAGCTCCTTTGACCCTTACATCTTCCTCTGATTCAGAACTGGCGACAAACTGCAAGACGCTTCCCTTTCATCTGAACCTCGTCCTTGTCGATGTCTTCTAGTACATGGGAAATATCACACTATAGAACTTGCTGTCAAAAAGCTTTGCATTCGTCAAAAATCCGCATTTGACCGCTATATTTCCTGAACTCGCTGGAATCAAGTCGTCATTTCTTGAATGATCTTGCTCATGAGACAAAGCTACGTTTTCATACCCATTTGAAATCTTTTCTTTTTGAGTTCGATTCCGAGCTTTTTGCAGAGAGTCTTAGCAAAGTCAATTGCGGTTTGGACGAGACATATTCTGTTCTCCAATATAGGAGAACTTTAAAGCGCAGTGTTTCTGAGCACACAATGGGCTACCAAAGCAATAAGAAAAAGTTGCTGTTTATTGGAGATTATGGGGTGGCGTAATCATTGGGCCGTAATTCTTCGTTCTTTAAAGATGTTGCGAGTCCCGAACTTACTTATTATAATAAACTTTTTTGGAAGAACTTGACTTATATGACATGTGGTTTCAACAATATGGTGCCACATGCCACACAGACACGCTTAACAGTAGATCAGTTGAGAGGCAAGTTCTGTGAATAGATTATTACACGTTTGGGGCCGATCAATTGGCCCCCTAAATTGTGTGATTGACACAGTAGTCAAAATTGAACTGAACAGATTGAAGTGCAGCTACACAGCCGCGAGTCACGTTTTCACAAAATAATCTTCATAAAAATGCTTAAAGGCTATCTATGCTTTCTTCAAGGCCTTATATTTTGCAGATCTGTGGACTCCATCCAGAGTCTCTGGAGTATTGAGTATTGAGAGACATTCTTTCGCATTAATCTCTAAGGAGCCATCTATTCGGCCCAAGTTGCTTCTTTTTTGTTATGATTGCATTCCACGACAGACCTATTAAGGCTTGTCGAAATGGACAATTGACTTGAGCCTTCTAGCGCACATCGCAGGTCCTCCACTTTTGATTGAATTGAGGACTTATAGGGCGATTTGAATAGATTACTGAGCTCTAAGCTGAAGAACTAACAAGTCCTTTGAATATGGACAGCGATTTCTCGATTAGCAATTCAGATCCGGCAAAAATTGTAGATCCCTTCAAGACAATTAACATTGTATTAATACCTAAAATCTTATCCACAATTGTACCTATACATGCATCAACCGTGCAGAATTACTCCAGTCAGAGCTACGCGGATAACGGGGGCTAGATCAATAGTATGCGAAGGATTAAATAAAGCTCAGGAGGCGCGAGTTGGAAGGTTGAAAGTACGACTGGTCAACGTTTCGAAGTGGGAGAAATGATGAGAAGATGGCGAGTAAACGTGAAATAGGGCCCGTCTCTTCGACAGATTTTTTTTCGGCTCTCAGCCACAAAGTATGTGCGATTGCCTAAAACAATGAAAACCAAGCTATTCGAGAAATACAATTTACAACCATAAGCAAAGGATCAATCAAGTTTAAAAAAGTCGCTCAAAAAAACAGAGTTGCTCAAGAGCTTCTTTCGCCGAAGTTTCTAGGACAGTTTTTTGTGGATAAAGTTAGTGAGGTATTTCAAATTTTCGCAAAGATGGTGTGCCAGGTGAAATAGAAAAGGATGTAAGTCATCAGTCTCACATGGCTCCTGATTCACATCTTTGTAAAATGTACAAAGGGAAAAGAAATCCACGAAGTTGCGATGACTACCGTTCGATCAAGCTGATGTGCAACATTGATCGAATTGCCACGTTCAAAGGAGAGATCCAGAAAACCACATCAAAAAGTCAATATCATTCAACGTTCACACAGGATCGCGAGGTAAAAAATGAAAAGCAGAACAAAAAAACTCCTGGTACAGGCAAATGCAACGAGATTTGCATTTGGTTGCCCTCAGACAAGGGACACAACGCGGCGGCCTATTTTACGGGCGAATCATTAGTGTGAGGCAGTGAAGTGGGAGAATTCCCAAACTGTCATTCCTTTGAGATCACGATTCTAGCAATGACGAAAAGAAGGAAGGAGCAAAGGTAAATCTAAAGGCTAACACTTTGAAGTAAACAGGAACGCTACAAAAGTACAAAATAGATCAACATGGACAGCAAACGACGCCATATTTCTCGCCGCTCTTTTGACATTTCTCTTCAGCAAGGTTTGCCATTTTATGATAAATATAGGTACAAGTCAACAACGAGTCGAAATTATTAAAAATTTACTACCGAAATTCGGATTCGGTGACCTCAACGTTAAGACCGCTACTTCAATTTATGGTCGTCTTAATCGTCCTGGCAGATCAACAATTGAGCGTCAAGTGGAAAAATTTGAATCCACAGGCACAGTACAAATCGTTCCCGTGCCAGTGAGACAAAGAAGTAGTGCCCGTAGTGTCGAGAATATTGCTGTCGCTGAGGCTTCAGTTGCAAAAAGCCCAAATGTGTCTCTTATACGTCGTTCTCAAGCGTTGGGCATCTCGTGACGTCGTTGTGGCGAATTTTGCGAAAAGATCTTGGCCTACATTCTTACAAGATTAAATTGACGCAAGAACTGAAGCCGCTTGACCACCAGAAGCTTCGTATGTTCGTGAATTGGACTGAGCAACAACTTGAAAATGATTCGGATTTTAATCGAAATACCATCTTCAGCGATGAGGTTCAAATGTCACAATCAATTTATTGGAACCCAAGTTTGGAGAACGTGTTACCTCACGAAACGGTCCAGTCGCTTGGCCGCCTCGGTCGTGCGATTTGACGCCGTAAGACTATTTCCTATGGGGCAACGTCAAGTCTATGGTACACGCCAGCGACGATTGATGAACTTCGTACGAATATCGAAAGTGAAATTGCAGCAGTATCGGCCGATTTATACTTGAAAACCGTCGAAAATTGGGTACAGCGTCTGGACTTCTGCAAGCGTGTCCTTGGTGGCCATGCAAAAGAAAGTCTTATACATAATGGCATCAAACATACTTTCACAGGAAAAAAGAATTTCATTGATATCCAGAACCGTTTTTGATTTATTTTACTTATGTAGCGCTGTTATTGAAAACCCCGATATTATTTAATAACTTGTTTGTTGATATAGTGATGAGTTTACTATACGAAATTCTATTTGACTGTTGTGTTTAACGTCACTTTTCCCACTAATCATTTTTATCAGTTTGGAGAAGCAGATCAATACTAAATATTTGGTGTTCTAGTATTCAATTCCTATACAATCTCTTTTATATCTCATCTTCCTTCTCTTCCCCGCAATTTGATGATTCGACTCAAAAAAATTCTTAAAACTGCGCAGAACTAAATCCACAAACATTTTAAAAAGTCCTTTGCATCCTAGAAAATTCAAATCGATTGTGGTTGTAGCGTGTGGCAATCAATTTAAATACTTTAATTCTAACGTGTTCTAATTCTCATACCCCAATGCAACACATCACACATTTTGGTAACTCCATCATAATTGGTTATCTGTCTTCTTATGTAAACTTACATTAATATCTCCATTAGATCAATTACAGCTGACTGCTTGCACAACAATTTGCCTTCATTCAAATCACATTACTAAAACTGAATGCATTTTAATATGCTCGAACGGGACTGAAAACAGATTTCGAAAACATCGCTCTCTCGTTCATAGTATTGAATTACTTGAGCCGAATCAAAGTCATAGTACATTGAATTATGAATTAATAAAAATGTTTGCCCGCAGGCAAGATTTGGGTTTCAAAACGAACATTCATCGTTCATCCCCTAAGCTCGTGCAATATGCAGAGAGCAAAGAGTCAGAGTCAGAGCCGCAGAGCTAGAGCCATAGAACCCACGTTCTAAAATCTTCAACCGGGGGCCAACGCAATTGCTTTGTATGTTGAATTTTATGTAATTTGAGGATGTATCGTCTTTTTATGGACCAATAATTGGGTAGGAAGGAATAAGACATGCGGAAAACGCGTTCGGGTTCACCCATAGTCGCATACAGTCGTCTGTCTCCTCGTCCCGCTTTTGTGCTACGTGAATGCTCGGATATTGATTGCGTTTATACAAATGTTTCATCGTTCCATTGAAATTGTGTGACGTGTTACACTTTTATGTACTCAAAATTAAGTTAAGTTGATGGGTCGATGATGTTGGCATAAGGGACGACGGCGACGTAATAATAAACTTTGTTGCATTTGAAATTTTTGACAGGATGTGTAATTACATAATGAGAGTAAGTGAAATTCGATTACACAAACGGCCCTGGCATAGTGAGAATAAACGGTTGATGACTTACCACATCAGCAGATAGATTATGATTGTGTCTTAAATTTGATTTCGCATGTAGGATGTAGCCATAGACCGTGTGTGTTTTTGAAAAAGTGTGGACTGTGTAGAGCATACCCATATACCTATAGAGTAATACGAAAAGGAGTTTTGATTTAAGGTTGAATAGTTAATAGAAATACTATTTTATGAAGACAAATGCAGAAAACTATCTAGGTACCTATATTGACTTATTCACAGTATGCCAAAGACAGTTTCTTTTCATTTTTTTTTTTTAACAGAACCACAAACTTCAACAGTGTGGTGCCCGCCGTGGCACCTTTTGCCTTTTACATTAGAGTGTGAGGTTTGAATCCCAGAAAAATCGAGTTGTTTTTCGACGAGTAGGTATATCTTTTCGAAAGTAATTTTACCGCCACAGAAGCGCACTCTAATAACGTCTTCCATTGGGAAATTAGGATTTCTGTAGGTAAATGAATTCATTTTTTTTCATTGCCAATGGAATACGAAAATGCGAAAATTTGGTTTTGTCATTGTGCAAGTGTTTTCTTTTCCGTCGGTGAAAGTATGTAGGAGTTGCCATCAAATTGACAGATGATTGCGTTGGCGCTGGTGCATGGGTTAAAAGGAAGATCCTTTTAAAAATTGGGATCTGATGAATCGCAAATAGTTTCAAAACTAACATTTTGACAGATTTGGATCAAAAAATATTGATTCTTTTTACCGCAATATAGAAAAACACATCAATTAAACCGTTCGGGATCGGCATAAAGTTTTCGGTCCTCGAAATGCGTTAGGCTACGAGGTTAAAGGGTCCGCCCCATAGAATCGGTTGCGTCCATCATCGTGGCAACGAATGTGGAGAAATTCGCGGCTGACCCATTGGATCGGGTTTTGGTGTGTTGAGTGTTGGCAAATAAAGTTTGATGAGCCAATTTGAACAAGAAATGAGTAGGCTTTTCATTTCATTTTTCACACTTTTTTTGAACTGTTATATTTTTTTGTACATCGTTTTGTAAGGTTTGCATAAACTAACTTTTTTAAACTTTTCTGTCAACGAACGACGAATGATTTATCAGAAGGTACATCCTAAAACACTGGTTACTGCTTTGCAGCGGATTCTTATCAGTAGCTGGCAGTAGCAGGAGCAAACACAGGCTGACAGCCGGGTCACACTATCGCCTGCCACTCGCTAGATTTTTGCAGTAGACAGCAAGAGGAACCCCGTGATTTTTTGTTTTCAACCTTATTTATTAATTTATTTATTTATAAGGAAATACAGTCCCGGTTTTGGATTGTCCGATGCCTGTATTAGAGCAGTGTTTTGGTCTGCCTTTCTTTATTTTTTCCTTCGGGATCGAGTCTGAACGTTGAATAATGTTGCCATTTCAAAGTGGTTTTCTGGAGCCTCTTTTTTTATTTAAGATGGTATTTTAGATGGTAAGGCTTTCGCGGATTTTGATACTTCTAATACCAAGCCTTGTTATTCCTACTGTTCACATTATATATCTGATGCAGTCATCTTACTCCCTTGCTTTTTGTACATTATCCAAAGCTGCGAGCCGTATATGATAGGTAGCTGGACGCACAACCGCGGTGTAAAGTCATCTCTTCAGCCTGGATAGTTTTATTCCTGTATCACAGAAGATGGTGGAGTTGTCTTGCCACAAGTTGTTTACTTTTGATATTTCCATTCAAATAAATGTTTGGGTAGGTCTATCCGGATCAGAAAACGGGCAACACAAGCACTCAGTCTATGTTGGACTTAAATATGTTACCCACTACCTTCTAAAACTGTTGCCATACGTTAAATGCTCCTTGCAAGGAACTTATGATGACCCCATATAGTCAGGAAAGAATAGTCGATTGAGGTACTTTGGAGTTCTGTACTTTATCTTCCATAAAGTATAGTCAAGGTATGTAATTGCTATTTTCTTTTAAGCAACACTGATTTTGACAGCTCACGCCCGTATCGTACATATTTTGGAGTGTGTTTAGGATCATCTCTATAGCCACCAGCCCTTTTTGTTTGACACACTGGAAACCAACACTGATGCATTTATTCGTTAGATATACAGTGTGCGACAAAAATATGGAAGCCCCTGGAAATATGGCAGAATATGCGTTAAAAAAATCAAAGACCCTATATCCGACGTATTTTTCGACGAGGAATCCGATGGTGACCTTGAATTTGACCTTGGACGTAGCCTTGAAGCCCCAGCGACCCAAAAATTGATTTTTCAAGTGAAAGCCCCCATTTTTTATTGCAGATTCGGAAAGAGCGCAAAATTTTACGAAAAAACACGTATTTTATTTTATTTTTTTGGGATCGCTGGGGCTTCAAGGTTACGTCCAAGGTCGAATTCAAGGTCTCCATCGGACTCCTCATCGAAAAATACGTCGGATATAGGGTCTTTGATTTTTTTTTTAACACGCCATATTTCCAGGGGTTTCCACACTTTTGTCGCACCTTGTATACCGGCCGAAATATAACAAAGATCATTCCAAAATTGGACTAAGCGGATGGACGATTTGAGGCGCAACGAAGGAATCAATCAAGGTCAATTGGTATACCATTGAAATTAACTTGAGGACAATTATAAGAAATTCAAAGTAGCTACGGTCTACTTCAATAATAGTTTTGAAATAGAGAAGGAATTACAAAAAATTGTGGCGTTGCAAATGTCAGAAGTTTTTGTTAAAGTGCTATAACCATATGTAAAGTTATCGGGGGAGCCAACCGAATCTTTCTTTGAGTAAACAAACTTCCACAAACTTGGGGTGGGGGTAACACCTGGACTAGCTTTAAGAACGACAGTACTAACAGAGTAAGGAGTAAAGACTAAATGTAGATCTCAATGTCCAATAAGATAAGCTTTTGTTGAGAGGATGTCAAGGAAGCTTTCTGAAATGAACAATCAATTGATGGAAACCATTCTATATAAGACAGAATGGTCAGACAGTCACCCAGTAATAAAATATTTATATCTGAAGAAGAAGGCTTACAACATAATCTTACACTTCATTGTAGGCAGGGCAGAACTTTTTGGGGGAAGATAGATATATATGTATGTTTATAACGTAAACTGTCTTTGACTCAACGGTAACTTTAATTCATTTAGATCTCTCGTTAAAATAAAAGGAAAAATCATATTAGCGGACAAAAAACTATTGCGAAAAGCTATGACAACACCACCACCTACGTTCGCGTCTATGTTTACATGACGGTGTTTCCTAAATACTTTAAACTCTGAGTCAAAATATTCTGTATCCAGAATGCCTGGATGAAGCCAGGTTTCAATTAGAGTAAAAATATCATGAGCAATAGCTTAAGAGTTTTTTTTTTGTCAGGAGGAAATCTACAAAAGACACTGGCAGTATTCGACACCAAGTATAGTGTGGGATTCTTACCTCACTAAAAACTCCTCGTAATCAGAACCAATCTATGAACGATCGACAACAAATTTTTCTTTGTCAATAATATAATCGCTTTAAGGGAAGCTCAAACTTTTAATGCTTCCCATGACTTTTAGACCATTAGCTCGTGTGGCTTGGTTCTTCTTAATCTCCGAACATTGCCTCTCGTAGTTAATACGGACTCCAGTTCAGAGTTGATATGACTATGCAGTCGCTGATTTTGTGATACGATACAGCATGTTTTCTTACAACTTCTGTAACCGTTTCTATTTGTAGGTCACGATGTAAATCGCTATTTCTTATATACCATGGTGCTTTTACTATTCCACGAAGGACTTTGTTTTGGAACTTTTGGATGATTTCAGTATTTGTTTTCTTTGTACAGCCCCATAATTGGATTCCATAGGTCCAAACAGGTCTAAGTACTTGTCTATAAAGCATTATTTTATTTATTTATTATAAGTCCGAATTTCTACCGAGTAACTAGTACATTTTTCTATATTTCAAGTTGAGCTCTTCCCTTTTCTTTTTGATATGCTCTTTCCATTTTAGCCTTGCATCCAAATTCATCCCAAGGTATTTGGGCGTATTGGCGTAAGGTACAGCTTGATTGTTGATGAGTATTTGAACGTAGCTTAACTTTTTATTTGTAAAGTTTATATGTGCAAATTTAGCTTCATTGAGCTTGATACGCCATTTTTTGGTCCAATCACTAACGGTGTCGACAGCATTTTGCAATTTCTCAGCAGCCTTGACGACGCACTTACTGGATGCCAAAATTGCGGTATCATCTGCAAACGTAGCCATAATGGTGTTGTTATCCACTGGAATATCCCTTGTATATAGCAAATACAGTGTAGGTCCTAGGACGCTTCCTTGTGGCACACCGGCTTGTATTTTACTTAGCTTTGAATATTCTTGATCATACCGTACTCTGATGAGCTGGTTTGAGATATAAGATTTTAGTATTTGCAGTTTGTACTCTAGCCCCTCATGATATACCTTGTCGAATGCTTGAGCAACATCTAAAAATATAGCCGAACATACTTGTTTTTCTTCTAATGCTTTTTGAACTGCATTCGTTGTTCTATGAACTTGGTCTATCGTGGAATGTTTATTTCTAAAACCAAACTGATGATTTGGGATTAGATTTCTTTCCTCTATGACTTTGCTTAGTCTTTTCAGTAGCAATTTCTCAAAGACTTTTGCCGTTATTGGTATAAGCGATATTGGTCTGTAAGACGTCACTTCTGTTGGTGGTTTACCCTGCTTTGGTATAATAATTACTTCAGCAATTTTCCAATGATGTGGGACATATTGGGTCTTCAGGCGCATGCATTTATTATGAATTGGAGTTTTATGAATGCTTTTGATGGCATTTCTTTCATAACCTGATACCTGAGCAGTTATTAGATCGTACCCAGGTGAATATTTGTTCGATAGTTGATTTCGATACATACTTTTTATTTCTTAGAGTGTGACAATTGGTATGCCTACTTAATCGACTTTATAGACTATAAGCTGTTTTCAGATGTATTTGCTGGGAATGCCTTAAAAACATTCGCAAGATGTTCTGCAAAGAGGTTAGCTTTTTTTCGGGTTTCCGATCCAATTTCTGCTAGAGATTTTATTGGCGGGTTTTGTAACTGCGGTCTTTTCAGGCGCTTAGCTGCTTTCCAGAGCGAATAATCGGTTGAAGCATCGTTAAATTTTTCAAGAATCTACTTAATGAATCATTTTTGAATTCGTAGATTTGTTTTTTCAGTTCGTTGCTTAAGAGCTTGAAAGAGTTTATGAAAAAATAAGTAGTCTTATTACGAAGCTCCCTCCCTTACATTCTGGTAAAATAGGGAAAGTCTTATAAGTAATTAGTTTTCTCAGAACATCATTAACAGTAATATTTTCAACAGGAAGAACCAACAAGCTCTTTTAAGAGAGTACCTGAAGGCCTTAAACTATTAGGACTGCAAAGATGGAGCGACGGAGTGATAAACATTTTAAAGGATGAAACATAACTATTGGATTGGGCTTACTAACTTTGGTGCATGCGCATCAAATAATAAAGTCATTAGATATAGGTCCAAAGTTAGGTGGGAGACAATGTCATTGGGTGTTGAATCAGGTTTTGCTAGGGCTGGGAACTGATTCGACTTGTTTGTGTATTGGAAGTGGGTTTTGGCAGACTATTCCTATTAATGGTCTTGTACTTATCACAGCTTTAGCTTCACAGCTTTCATTTCCACTTCTGCTGTAAGTGACAAGGTATCGGTCTTGTTTGTCGAGCATGATACGATAAAACAGTGTAACTGTGATACTTAGGATACATACCTTCATGGCAGTCCTCATAAATGTACCTCGTTTGTCTTCCAACATACCTATCCGTTCAAATTTTTGCCATCAAATTAAAATTCCTCTTTTGTGATATTAATCAACAATATTGTCAAAATCTGACTATAGGAAATCTTTTTCCACCTGATCACAACCAATTTGGGGACTTTATCCACTGGAAAGTATTCCATACATTTCCTTGCTTCACCAGTATAAAAAACATCAAATTGTCACTAAAATATTCGCAATGGTGAACACGCTGCAAAAAAAACTGTTCCGCAGGAATGATACCGATTCCGTTTTTACCCTAACCCGGTTTAGTATAGAACATCTTATAAGCTTTTGTCTTTATGTACATTCAAACTGTGTCCTGTGTACCCCCGTTTCGTTTCTTATGGACACACCAGATGTCCATAAGAGTTCGAAGTTTCGGCCAGTCATCCTTCCAACGTTCCAACTCTCGACTCTCAATCCTCGTCCAATCCGTAGAAGCAGTAGGTTCTGGCGGGGTTTTCGCCAGATACATGCTCCATTCTTGAGTTTGATCTCTCTTTACTTTCGACAGACGCAAGGTAGACTTTCAAGGTAGGTATTTGTATACATTTTTGGTTTGTTGCCTCTTATCACAAGCGGTGGGGCACTTCATATTCTAAGTAGTCACTGCATAGGCAAACTTGTTCTTTGGATGATATTCTGCAAAAGTTCAACGCTTTATTTATTTTTGCAACAAGCATTCTTTACCGAAAGAATTTTTAACAAATAAAGCATCCAATGATTAGACTGGCTCCGCGGCGACGAAACAAATAGGTAGTGTTTGTTGGTGTGTTGGTATGACCATCTTTTCTTCTGTTACCTAATCTGACAACTAAACCACATAGCTATACACTTTTCGTGCCTTGATCCGATTTCAACTTTTAAACCTTCCGGTATGTAAATTCTTACTGAGACCGAGTCCTTATAAAATTGCCTCTCAAGAAGACACATTCATTATTTTTGGAAGTCATTTCGTGAAGTGTCACTTTGTTTCCAATCTCTCTGATCTGTGGTCCCAATACGAGTAGGTATTTGTCATTATTTTTTCTAAAACATGGATAGGTTTAGGTACCGCAGGTTTTATATCCCTTATGTCAATATTGTTTTAAAAACACTATTCTTGGATAAAAATCCAGCAAACATCCATAAGTCATTTAACAGGATAACCCTATATTATCGTTTGGAAATCATTGAGCAGTCTTCCTATATTATCCGATCCGCATTATTATACTTGGTGTGGAAAAACCCGTCATTTGGAAACAACCGCAGTCTCCTAATGGCATCTACCTATACTGTTGCCTAATCTCTGCAGTATTTATACTGAACTTCCCAAGCAATTAATGCTCAAGGGATTAAAACCAATATATAGATATTATAGCGCATTATCCCTTAAGTCACAATAGAGAGCAAAACAAATTTTGCAAACAACTTACCACGCACCATTAGTAGCGCATAATCCTGATCCTCTGCGTCTGCTTTGCACCGAAAAGAAACCATTAAACAAAGTGAAAACATATGCCATTCAATGAACTGAAACGCTACTACCTACCTACCTACCAATAGTTGCTATATGAGGGACTTAATAAGTCTCTCTGGAAAATTAAATAGGTCCTACCGAATATACCTACATGGAACAAAACATTTGCATTTGCATCCTTGGAATATGGTACCTAGGTAGGTATAAGCTGCTGACTGGTCTTGCAATATACCCATCTGATGATACCTCAGAGCACGTAAATAGATCCATAATCCGAGAATCCCCTTGCATTCTAAACACCGCGCTTGGTCTTATTGCTCAAAGAATTAAGTGTGAAGATTTATGCAGCTTTGTCACTGAGAAATCCAGTCACGAACAATGAATCTAACGTGATCATAGGGAATTGATGGCTTTCTCATGTTGTAAATTGTAATTGTTACTGCATAAGCTGACGAATTGTTTGGTCACTTTAAAATGTTCGGAAGCGTACATTAACCAACCCTATCTACATTTTTATTTTAGTCATTTATTCCTTCAAAGTTATGGATAGTACCTATATCAGAATTGAAAAAAACAGGAAGACATTTTAGGGATGGGCTGTAGCAATGTAGCGGTAGTCAAGTAGGAATGTAGGTATATAAGGGAAATCAATTTGAACGTGCGCATTAATGGCGCATGGAAATTGAAATTGGAAAGGAGGCGCTTGTTTATCAAGTTTTATCTCAAACAGTTTATATGCTGAAGGGATTGATTAAATAGAAACGTTCATGCGCAGAATTTGAGTGAGTTTTTTCTTCCATATGAGGGTTGTGGGATTGAGTTTTTTCAATGCTAAAAATAGAAAAAGAGAAAGAAAGAAACCTTACCTGTACCGCCATTATTTTGGAGCTATGTAGGTAGGTACATGGTGCGTATGCGATATCTACCTACATTTCAACTGAATTCTAGGACAGGTGATAGCTTAACGATACGATATCAAAATAAATCGATAAATTTAAGGAATAAAGTTTGGTCTGTAGGTGTTTTTAGAAAAGGGTTGGGCACCTTGTTAAAGGGGGAGACAGAGGTCTTCTTATTTTGAGAACGCTTCATTCAATGCAAACTTATTATCTAGGTAAGATACCTTGTCGTGTCTATTGAGCGTTCTGAAACCACAGTTGGTATCGTAAAAACTCCAGCTTCATGTTTCTATACCTTTCCACACCCACCTACATTAGAACCTACCTACTTATACCTACATAATTTAATTCACTTTGTATAAATTCGATGCGGGTGGCAGTGGAGCGGTGGTCGATGGATGAGTGAGTTTGACGGATTCTCTAGACGCGTGAGTCTATTCCCTAAGGTACCTACACCACATATTTTCCTTTTCAAAAATCATGAGAACACGGGACTTTATTCCGATTGCCTTTTTTAAAGTCACTTTTGAATTTAAAGAGACTGGACACTTTTAAAATATTCATATCTCTCCCGACTCAAAGACTACCTACCTAGTATACCTACCTATACCTATAGGTAGGGATTTCAAAAATCATGTTTCTAAGGATATAATAAGTGTTGTAGGTACCTACCTACACATTTTAATTTAATCTTTTTTTTTCAGTGACTGCTTGCACATGTTAAGATAAAACATCTTATCAATTAGTGGCAAGCTTAAAAAAGGCAAAAGTTAAATAAAAATTACACAATGTAAAAATTATGACTGTAAATGTTAATATATAAAAAGCGGAAGATTGCTTTAGATATACATAGTTAAGTTTAAGCTAGAAATAATTCAATTACAAAATTCAAAGATGAGTTACTTTTTACCTATTGATTTTAGTACACAATCTGCGTTTTTCAAAGCAAACGGAGAGAAGAGATAGGTCCGGGCTGAGTTTGATATCTAGTGTTTGACGAGTTTTTTTAGTTGCCTCAGTAAGGACAGGCGTATAGCATGGACGAAAAATGGACGTTCTGGGTCAAACATAATATACCTAATAATAAGAATAAGCCTCCTTAGAGTCGCGTCGCTTATAAGATATATTGTCTTCTGTAATAGGTGAACCGGTGAACGTCTGAAACCCTACTTCAACATCTTAATAGGTCCTTATCAATGTGTTTTTAGACCAGAGAAGTGCACAATAGACCACACTTTTACATTACGGCAGATCGTGAAAAAATCCGAGAACATAATATCGATATACGCACCATCTTTTCATCGATTTCAAGGCCGCGTATGACAGTATTTACAGTAAGCTGTATAGAGCCATATCTAGTTTTGGCAACCCTGCAAAACTCGTACCACTAACTATGCAGGATGGCTTTGGTAAACAGACGATACAGACGTAATGTGAAGAGAGAAGGGTGATGTTATAGGTTGAAAAACGAAGTATTTGTTGTCATCAAACAAGGACACCGAACATCGACGAATTGGACAAAACGTCACAATAGACAGACATAACTTCGAGTTAGCACAAGGCTTCATCTACCTAAAGATCCGCTATAGACACGGATAACAACATCAGTGCTGAGATCAAACGGAGAACAACTCTTGCCAACCGTTGCTTCTTTGGGTTAAGAAGGCAATTGAAAAACAAAACCCTCCTCAGAAAACCCAAGGTAACCCTGTATAAAACTTTAATCATCCCAGTCCTTCTTTACGACGCGGAAGCATGGACCTAATCGAAATGTGCGGATGAGGATACCCTTGGTCGTTTCGAAAGAAAACTTCTCAGAATGTCTGTATGCGAAGACAATGTGTGCAGAAGAAGATATAACAACGAGCTGTAGGTATGAGCTGTACAGAGACATGGGCATAGCTAGAAGAGTACGCATCGTGAGGCTACGATAGTTGGGCTATGTAGACTACTATGCCCATTACCATTTGATATGGATTTAAAACAAAGTGTTTTTGGATGATCACGAAAAGACATTTTGTAATACAATGTTAATGAAAACTGCACAGTCTTCGATCATACCCAGGGGACAACTTTTGTATAGCTGAACATCATCAGCGTACACATGAACAGAGGATTTTGTGATTTGCTTGGGAAGTTCATTAACATAAAGCGAGAAAAGAAGAAGTCCAAGTATTGAGCCTTGTTGAACAACTCGATCGGTGGAGGGAAAGGTGGAATATTTATTCGCTGCACAGATAGTCAGTCTTCTACTACTTAAAGTCTCAAGGGATAAACCCCAACAGTCATTTTAAACTGAAATCTGCATTCCGAACCCTAAACAAATACTATATTTCTCATTACTCGAGCTGTTAAGAAACGTATCAAAAACTACCCAAAAATATTTGCAGAATTTTTCAGCAACTTTATATGAAGTTTGAAATTATCTGTCAACAGCCCCGGATCTATGGGGGGGGGGGGGCAGACCGGGGCACATGCCCCGGGCGGCAAGTTTAGGGGGCGGCAAAAACAAGTTCGAAATTCACTCCCGCTCGCTCACAGGAATCGCAGAACGCTGCAGCACTCGTGTCTGCTACAACAAATCGTTGGTTGCAGGTAACGAAGGTTGCAAGCGGAAAAAAAAATTAGCTGCTTTTCGGTTCCAAAGTAGCATCGGTTGCTGCGACCGAGAAGTGGACAACTTTTCTTCTTTTCGGTTTCAAAACAGCAACGGTAGTTGTGACCGAGAAGAGGACAACTTTTCTACTTGCCGGTTTCAAAACAGCCACAGTAGTTGCGAGCGAAGGGAAGCACAGTCCAAAGGAAGTCAAAAGTCAAAAGAGGACATTTGTCAACAGATTCTAGACGAATTGGCTGTTGATGATTTAGATATTGGACAATGTCGTAGCCAATCTTATGACAATGGGGCCAACATGGCCGGCATCCATAAAGGAATACAAGCCAGGGGCCTGTTTCAGCGGTACTACATCAACTACATCAATAACATCATACAACAACATCTTACATCTACATCAGTTACATTTTTCTGTTTCAGCACTACAACTGGAAGTGTTGTATGATGTAGATTTTTGATGTATTTGATGTAGATTTGACATTCCTATATTATATTTGTTTTTGTGCAAACGCTTGACACGACAAATTTAAATAGAAAAAATTTAGAAAATGGATTTGATATAAATATTTTTGACGATGATTTCGAATTTAATATCCGTGTTGCAAGAAGACCTTAAACCTTATATATGTTTAGAATGAATTAATTTTAATTTGGAAGATCCATATTTTGTTGAGAGATAAAGAATGCCAAGAATGTTTATTGAATTTTTGTTGGAACGCTTGGGGGTATTTATTGCACATCCAATAAACTGCAACTGTTACACCCTATCACCGCTGCAGCAAATATGTGTTGCAACAATGCATGGTGTCTCAAAGGTATCCATTTGTCGCTGCGTTAATAAAGTGTGTTCACTTGTTCCCAACTTTTATTAAGTGAGTTATGTGGTAAAAAAAAACATTTGCATTCTAGCAATAATTGGTTTTGATTTTTAATTAGATGAAGAAGTGCGGTGGCCCGAAAATTCAAACAGTAGTTTTTTTAATATAGCGGGTATGCCATTGGTTGCTGGAACTGTTGATGGGACCTTGATACCAATAGATGCACCATCGGTTAATGAACAGGCGTTTGTTGATCGAAAAGGTCATCATTCTATAAACGTGATGGTAGTTGCTGGCCCTGATTATCGGTTTTATTCAGTCAATAGTAACTATCCGGGTTTTGTACATGATAACCGAGTATTGCAGTGCAGCAAATTTTATAACAAATAGAACAATGAAGAGTGGCGTCCGTTTCCAAATGCCATAATAATTGGTGATTCCGGGTACCCATTAAGAAAGTGGTTATTTACCCCAAATGTTCCAAATGCAATTTCAGAAAGCCGGGCTAAAAACCGTTTTTTAGTTAAGTTGAAAAAAACGAGACAAGTTGTGGAATGTAGTCTTGGCCAATTGAAAGAAATATTTCTTTATTTAAATAGACTCCGACTGAAGAAGCCAGTAAGCTGCGCAAGAGTCGTTAACGCTTGTGTTACGTTGTATACAACATACGCAAAAGAATGGTAATTGAAAATGAGATGAATTTGGTAACGGACAAAGATTATGAGGAGGATGAAGTTGAAAGACTTAGCGAAGACGAAAACGAAAAAAACGCAGTTCAAACATTGAACAATTATATTAATCGTTTCAATTAATTTGTCGTTTCAATCTTATTTTCATATTTTATTTCCGATTATGTTTTGAAACCATTATTGTAATTTATATCTACATACATACATAGATACTAGATATGTATTGTTAAACATCGAAACATAACTTATCCATTCAATATATTTGAAAAAATGAAAACCCCATGTTATATTCTTTTTTCATATTTAATTGTCAAACAAACTCCACAACAAAAACATAACGAAATGCATATACCTTCGTATATTTTCGTTTGAAAGCCGACATTTTTTATGCTACAACAAAATTTTTCTGTGTAAAAATGTATCACAAACTAACAACAAATTGTACTACAACAATGTAGCATCAAAAGCTGTGAAACAGAATCATACATTTTTCCAATACTTCCAGTCGATTTTTCTAAGCTACATTGATGTATTATAGCAAGAAGTACAACAAACCTGTGAAACAGAAATGATGTATTACAACTGTCAATATGCTACATTGTAGTTGATGTAGTACCGCTGAAACAGGCCCCAGGATTGCAGAAAGAAAAAAACTGGCCGAGTTCGTACCGTGCTTGGCTCACTCTTTAAATCTTGTAGGTGTTCATTGTGCCTCATCATGCCAGGAAGCTATTAACCTATTTGGACTGGTTCAAAAAGTATATTGCTTTTTGGTTGGCTCCACTACTAGGTGGGACATTATGAAAAAATATGTTAAGGCAAATTTAAAAGGAAGTATAGTCAGTCGAGATGGGCGGCGAAACATGTTGCTGTGAATGCTCTATTAAATAATTTGCCAGAAATAGCGGAAGCCTTAGAAGAAGTAAAGCAAATTTCTCATGCTCCAGAAACTAAGTAAGAGGCAGGTAATATCATAACAGCTAAATATAAAGAATTTTAAATTTATCATCAATTTAATTAGGTATTTGGGTGAATATTCTCCGCGAAATCAATCGAATGAATATTGAGATTCAGAAAGAAGATATAATCCTTGCCCATTTCGTCGCACTAATGGATGGTCTGCTCAAAACTTTACAAAAAATGAGACAAAATCCAATGGAGTATTGGATAAATGAGGCTAGCGAAGTGGCTGAAAAAAGTTGTGTTGACCCTATCTTGCAAAACAAACGCATTCCGAAACATAAAAAACATTTCGATGAGATATGTGAAGATGAATTACCAACCCTCAAACCTGTTCAACTATTTTCTTAAGAAATAATGACGGTATTTGATCGAATCATATAAAGAGATTTGATTGTGCTACCATGCTGAATATGAACTTCGCTTTTCTTAATGGCTCTAATATTTTGAAAATGTCAATTGAAGAACTGCAAAAGTATGGAGCGGATCTGGCTAAAAAATATGAGCGAGATGTGAGCACCGTTGAATTCTGTCAGGAACTCTTTGTTTTTAAAGAGCAAGCTCCGCTTTTATTTGGTGATATTGAAAAAGCTAACGGTTTCTATCTCTTGCAAAAGAGCTATGCGCATGATTTGCAGGATGCTTTTCCAAATATTTGTGTTGCCTTGCGAATTTACTCTACGCTTCCCACTACATCCGTAAGCTGTGAGCGAAGTTTTAGCAAACTAAAACTAGTTAAAACTATTTGCGATCATCTATGAGTCAGGAACGCTTATCCAGTCTAGCAATCTTAGCGATGGAAAATCGAATCGCACACGAATTAAATTATGACGAGGTCATAGATTTATTTGCTGAACAAAAAGCTCGAAGAGTAAAATTGTAATTGCAAATGATAAATACAATAGTAAATTTGATTTTGTCTTTATTATAAATATTTTTATTTTAAGTCCTATCCTGTGCTATGTATAAAATATATATTCTACATGTCTGTAAATAAAAAGGATTAAAGCAGAAAAAACAGCGGTCACCGCCACCGGTCAGTCAATTAGTGAAGATCTGATAGCTGAAATAATAAAGATTATAAAGGTAAAAGCAAACATAAATTGGTGGGGGCGGCATTTTTCAGTATTTGCCCCGCCTTTAAAAAATTGAAGATCCGGGGCTGTCTGTCAACCTTTGTTACATTTGTCAGTTTTGTTATATATTTATTAATTTATTTATTTCACCTACTAGCAATTTCATTAGTTTTTGTTACTGAGGGATATTATAGCATCCTACAGTTGAAAGAGCTTTTGGAATCGGTCAAGTAGTTTTAAGGTTCCTGTTCTCGTTACCGTTTATGTTCCCGTTGGAATATGGGAATGAAATACAGTCTATATAAGTGATGTAATGAAACATCCTAATACTGAAAGAATTTTTGAAATCTGTTAAGAAGTTTCTAAGTTTCCGTTCCCGTGAGAATATGGCGATCAATCCTTGACAGGAACCATCCCTGAACTATTCTACATTTAACGTAAGAGTGTAATAATAATAATCAGGAAAACCATCATACAACTAGAGCGAAAATAACTCAATTATATTTTTAACTGAACCGTTATTATTCGCTTTCTTCCGAAAGATAATAAAGATCTTCAAACGCTCATGAGATTCGTTCACTTAAGTTCATTAACAATGCTCAAGGACATAGCTTTTTTTGTATATCGACAAAATTCTGCGCTGGTGGCGAAAAAATTGTGGTTTACTATTTAAAGAAAATTATTCTCAATCACTATCCGAAAACAACAGATTCAATTCAAAAAATAAAAGTTCTATTGGAAAGACATCCATCGTGATTCCTTAGAAGGTTTTTATAATGAGTTGGTTGTCTTCGAAAAAGCATTCCACCGAAAATGAACCTCAGGCAACGATTTATAGAGAAACAAAAAAGAAATATCCCCATCGATCACCAATTGGTTTTACACAAAGGTCGTCAGAATAATATTTATCTACATCCTGATAATAGCGGTAATCGTGAAAAACTATGGAAAGCCAAAAGCTATGCAAGTACCTATACCTATATGCTTTAGCGGAGCTCTTCACTCAACATCTTGGGCAGTATTAAGCAAACTCTTTCATTCTTGCCCCGTGATCGACTTCGAGCACACTCCGTAAGGACCAATAACTCGATTGGTCATTCTATCATTTTTAATTTATTCGGAATAATCGATCAAGGTCAACATGGGAAGATAAGGATTTCAAATGAGGTGACTCTATTGGAACATTTTTACACTGATGGATCGAAAACTGAGGACGTTGTTGTTGGTGGCGTGTACTTAAAAGAACTAAATATTAGTCCCTCGTTAGGTTTCCCAAAACACTCTGTAGCGTGTTCCTAAAGGAAACTCTGGAGATCAAAGAGGTTCTATACAATGGCTAAGAGAAAACGTGTTATTCTCGTCAAATATTTGCATCTTCTGGGATAGCAAAGCAGCCGTTAAATCATTTGACAACTGTAACTACCCACAACTGTCGATCGTCTGTCATCGAGATGACAGAACAGTTCAATATTTACTTTTTTGGGTGCCAGCGCATAGAGACATTCCGGATAACTGCAAAGCCGATAAATTCCCAGCCAATGTCACCCAACAAGACCAATATTTTCATGCGTTTTGTCAAGCATGAAAACATATTGCTAAAACAAATGCTATACGAAGATGAGAGACATCACCACCTGTCTGACTATCGAAAAGATCTGGCCAAACTTGGATCCAAAACGCACCTAAGCTCATAGCTCAGTAATCGGTGTTATTACCGGACGCTGTCTTTTAAGTAAACATGCCGCAAGACTCAGTATCCCATCCAGTATTACCATACTAGGATTCAATTGAGTCAAAGAGGAACCCATATTTTCATATTTCATATTTCCATATAAGTAATCGAACTGTATTTTGAAAGATTGGTCATCATTTCCAAGTCCAATTACTCTTTAAAGATTCATTATATTAAAAAATATTTGGTACAGTGTCGAGGTCATACGTAAGGTACCTACAACACTATCAAAATCGGAAACACCTTCGTGTGTAATAAAAAAAAACTAGGGTGGCATAACATACCGACAAGAACCGGAACCTAGCGCATTTCTCACAACTTTGCCTTGTGAAGGAATGGAGGGGACCTACAATTTTTGGCCGATTCCGAAATGACTAATAGATTAAATGCTTTTCATGCCATCGATTTGGCAATTCCTCGCTAAAGGCGATATACCCGTGGAAAACGTTTTTATGTTCTGTTGAGATTCCACCCACGAACCACCCGCGTAACAGGCAGACATGCTAGCCATAACGCCACGGGCACACGTGGTATGCTTCAACATCTTAATGGAATATTTTGCTTTCTTTAAAAAAAAATTAAAGATTACATAATTTCTTTTTCTTCTGTAAACAAGAAGGAAGTAAATATCAAATATTTTGAAAGATTTTCAGCGATGATCAGGGGTTGGCAGGGCCGTAGTTGCGAAAACATGTGATTTCATCTGCCATAACTATAATGTACTAACAACATATCAAAAATTACAATCCCAGACCTTTCATAGTGTAATATCCCTTCGTTTTTTTTTATTAGTTCTCAATTTTTCTCTTAGCTTTTTGCACTGCTTCACCCACTCTTTGATTGTATTGTGTAAGTTTCCCCCTTTCCAGCTTCCAAAACAAATACGTTAATACGTATATATTTTTTAATCATATGCGAAAAGTTTTACTTGCACCATCTGCCCAGCCCATGTAACCCCATCTAATATACTAAACAACCAAATCATTTATGTCAGGACTATATGATGTTGCCTTCATGCTTCATGTGAAGCTTACTTAGACAGCTTTTCAATTATACTGATAAATCTTTCATCGCCTAGTGTTAACCTTATATGTAAAACATAAAGTAGTATTATAAGATAATTCTTGATCGAGACACAATGTTACTTTTGCACTACACCTTACACTCGCCACATTTCATTCACAAAATAGTTTTAAGAATCTAATTACAACAACATCACATGAGAAAACCAAACAGCTGGAGCCAGATAAAAAAAAACTCATAGCTCTTAAGCAACTGCATAAACATAGCTTACGACCGAATTGCTTTATATTTTACACAAGTATACAAGGGAAACCCAACTAAAGTTCGTATATAAGTGCTAAGGTTAAAAGGTAAAATATCAGCTGCCTAATCCGCCACCGAGTTAATGGAATTCGGATTACAGATGTGGGTTTGTTGGTTTTATATTACTGCCAACCGGAATTAAGAGCATTCAAAACGAACAAAAAAGTTAAAGTCATCCTGGGTGTTTCTCTATACGTAAGTGGCTTTGGCTTTTTACAGATTTTCTTCTTTTTTGTGAATTATTATTTTAATAAGAGCATGACTCCCTTCCTGGGTTATTGCAAGTTAGGTATTCAGGCTGTTGATCCCATATTATGACATACATGCATATAGATACTCAACAAGTTTAAAAAAAAATTAGTTATGATGAAGGAAGCTTAATTCATTCAAGGGCCCAGCTATTATGCAAAAATTAAATTCAAAAATTTTTAAAACTTGTAATAATATAGAAAAGAAAAAATGTTTGGCGTAGTTTAAAAAAAAAAATTCAGGAAATTAGTTAAAGGAGAAGAGTAGCGTATTGTGAACTATCCAGGGATGTATGGGGGAAAGGGTGAACCAGACTAGAAACAAATTATTGGCTGCCATTTTAAGGACTTCATCTTATAGTCAACATAGTTCTCCATAAAGAGAGGGACATCGTATGTACCTATACTGTTCTATCAAGTAGAGAAATATTCAACCAACGAAATGAGAGTCTTTTAATACATATAAGCAGATATTCAGTTTGGTAGGAGCTATAGGAGGTAGAAATCCTGTATGGAACAAGCCTTAATTTGTGCCTACAACTGCAAAAGATGTTTTAGTGTGTTTTTCTATGTAGAAACTAAATCCAACTTTGTCAAAATTGGTTGTTTTTTGTTCATCGATGTCAAAACAGTCAAAACAGTTTACTTTTACTTTGATATGGGCACTACAGTTCGAGGTGAAACTGATCTCTCTCTAGAGTTTTGTATGCTAAGTCGGTTATACGGTCTTCTTCTACTTGATTGCGCCACCTAAGACGGGAACTTTCCCTTCAGCGATTTCCTTGCAATGTGTTGTCGAAAGAACGTCGGTGTCGAGCCGGAGCGTAGGCGTCCATTTGCTCTACATGTCCCAGTCATGGTAATCTCGCGATGCTTACTCTTCTAACTACATATGTTCATGTCGAAGTGCAGCTCATATAGCTCGATGTTGTATCTTCTTCTCCACACATTGTCTTCACATGCGGGACCAAAGAATATTCGGAGTATTTTTCTTTCAAAACGGCCAAGGCCTACGGGTTTCCTCATCCGGTTTTTGTAGAGTGGCTGTTGTCAATAAAATTCTCCGTTTGATCTCCGCACTACCTCGAAGTTACGTCTGCCTATTTTGAATTTTTGTCCAATTCGTTACATGACATGACAAATGTTGGTATATTTCGTTTTGCCGTCGTCAACCATCAAACCCATCTTTGGATCTCTGCCACTTGTTTCAATGCTCGCCACAGCTCGCAATAATTACGTAATATCGTTTGTGTAAGCGAGTGATTATACAGACGCTTGAGTTTTGTGCTTTAGGTTCGTTCGTTGAAGCCCTGGGGTAGCTTTTTTTGAAAAAAACCTAAGCTCGCCCTAAATGTCAAACTGAGCGTTTTTTGAGCCTTTAGTTTGAACTGGGTTTGCCCTAACTCGGTTTAGATTTTTGCTGGGGCGAGTTTTGGTAATAAACAGAACAATCAAGTGAAAGGTGTTTTTGCTCAAATGGCAGGGATGTGTGGTGATTTTGTCGTTTGTCGATTTTTGAGGACTGGCAAGCCCAGTTTTTTTTTTGACAACTTATAAGGTTGTCTAGGAAACCTGGGTCAACCCTGGGTGTAGTTCAACGAACGAACCTTATCTTTCCAAGTATGAAATTAAAGAAATGACAGTAACGCAATGAGTTTCAAGTGCCTGATCGAGGAACTTTACGAATTCTGCCTATCACAGCGTCGGCACTTTTGTCAAGATATCAAGTAAGACTATCCAACAAATTTGCGCCGATTATATCAGTTATCAGTGCAACCTTCCTTGGATGCCCAGAAGTACCTTCCGTCGCAAAATCTATACCAATAGATATTTTTTCGAAGGATTTTTAAGTATTAACTGGAGAACTCAGACCTAAATACCGGTCTATTGTAGTACAAGATATAGCAATCCGCTTTTGTTATAACTTTTCAGATGTTCCGCTTTAAAACCAGACTGAGCTGGCTTTTCAACTATGCCTCCAGTTCTCACCATATGTCTGTTCCAAACATGTATAGCCTGATTGGAGAAATTGCAGGACCACTTAAGCTTTACAATTTCAAATGCTTGGCAGAAGAGAATAGCCCCGTGCCTACGCCAACAAGCTTTCTACTTACAGTCTTTTCTGCTACGAGATTGCAAAAATGTTGCAGTTTCTTATTAACGTGGACCATTTGCCTGCATCCAATGGAAGCACATACGGTTGTGCTTTTGACGGATCCAATCGTTGATTAAAGCCTTCACTGAGAAACCCGGCATACCAAGAGCTGGATCCTGACATAGCTGTCTGAGATCCTTTCTCTTGAGAGATCATCTCTAGATATCGTTTCCAGGCATGCCGTGATGCCATGGAACCCAAACGAGTTTCAAAGAATTTAGTCTTTCAACCGCATTCAGAAACGATCACTTTCGAAGTAGTTAGAGGGTTGAGTAGGGCCTTAAGCACAGCTTTTATGAAACTGAAAACAAAAATACTTCTCCCCATTCAGATATTCCTATCGTAACCGTATCGTACTTTTTCGGTTGGAAGTTGGACGCGTATGTGGCTAGTGAGGTGAGGTGTTCAGTTGTATGTCTTTGCTATTCGAAAAAAACACCATAGTGCCAGATCTACCATCGATTTTGCAACCATCTTTGAAGATCCGATAACAATCTTTCCTGGTTCAGAATGGACTAGTCCTAAATGGAAGGAAAGTTGACCGTGTATTTTTGACTCAGTTTGAGCTTTGGAACCATCGCAACGGACAACACATTTATCCATTACACGTGAGTCAAAAGATATGCTGCTTGCAAAATCCTCAAAACTCCAGTGCGAATTGTTGCAGAGACCACTTCTCTTTAAATGGGAAATGGTCTCTTACGATCAGTATAACGAGATTTACAAGAAGAAAAGAAGGGAGGTGCCATGACAGGAACGAGATTCGGAAGTTTTACCAAAAGGTAAAAAGATCCTGCCAAGGTGGCAAGCCCCGAACTCAAGACCAGCAGTGAAAAATGAAGTAATAGAGTCACCGTCGCTACTCAGGATCAGGACATAACACTTCTGTAGACTGTTCAGCGGCGATGAAGACACAAATTCCGCTGTCAGGCAGATTGCCCCATTCAGCTTGGACGATGATCAAGAATGCCGTCCTCCCGACCCAGAGGAAGTTAAGCTTGCCATATGCAAACTTAATACCCCTATTATGGATGACAACTCAACTGAAATTGGGTTGTCTTCTTATATATATAACACGGGCACACAACCCAATTTTCAGTTGGGTTGTCATCTGTAATAGGAGTGTAAATCAAATAAGACCGCGGGTGCAGATGGCCTTGATGCTGAACTTTTCAAGGCAGCTGGAGATCATTTGGAAAGACGCATGCACCAGCTGATCTGCATGATATGGTCTCAAGAAAGCATGCCCGATGAATGGAACCTCAGTATCGTATGCCTGATCCTAAAGCTAAAGAAAGGAGACCCTCAAAATTACGCCGATTATAGAGGGGTAGGCCTCCTTAACGTCGCCTATAAGATCTTGTCTGCTGTAATATGTGAACGTCTGAAACCCCACTTCAACTAGCCAGACAAGTACGCATCTCGATGCTACGATGCGATGGTTGGGCCATGTAGAGCGGATGGACATCAATTCTCTGGCTCGACGGGTTTTAGGAAGCACATCGCAATCAAGTGGAAGATGACCTCAACCGACTAAGAGTGCTCGCCCGAAATCGAAGTCGTTATAGAAGGATGTTAGTTGAGGCCCAGGTTCACCCCCAACTGTAATACCCACCTAAGTTTGACTTCGATTTGACCTTCGTTCGCTTGCTTTATCACCAATAACTTTCGTTCGACCGATTTTGACGCGCTGGGCGAATAGAATATCGAACGTTCGCTACTCATAATTGGTCGGTAGCTCTAGTCGATAACTTTTTGACATTTGAAGCGAACTTCATTTAAGCGAGTCGCTACTCATAATACGAAATTATCGAATTCGCTAGGATTTTAGTTCGATTCGCTACTCATAATAAGGGCCTAAAGATGCATAATGCACTTGGGTTCTCAATTCTAAACTATTTTATATACATATTTGATATTAAAGAATGTAATTTCCGAAAGTGTTCGATTCTCAGAATAACCCAACACGAAGAATCCAAATCGAATTATCACTTTCAATTCGATCCGCTTCACTTTCTGAAATAACGAATGTCAAATAGAAATGACTAAAAACATCTTCGTAATTACCGCTTGGTAACAGGTATTTATAACTCGCTAAAAATTTTATTAATAATAACAAATTTTGTGGCAAAACGTTCACTACAAGGGCGTCTGTGATGCTTCCATTTTGGTATTCGTAGTCAGAAATCGGTACGACGGGGCTTATGATAGGGGTGAATATGCCCTCGTAGTGAATGTTTTGCTACAAAGTTTGTCACTGCTGATGAAATTATGAAAAATGAGTAAATATCAGTTCCAAAACATTCATTACGGAGATGTTTTTAGACCTTCTTATTCGTTATGAAGAGTTTTTTGATAAGGGTGATTTCCTCTAGAAATAAAAAGTTTTAATTTCTAAATGTCAGAAATTGACCACAATTCCTTTTCAAAAAGAAAAAACTATATCCAAAAGGATTCCTAACAATCATGCTTATTTTGAAACTCTATTTTGATAGAAAGCTAGTCGAGTACGAAAGAAGTGCACTTTGAGACTCGAACCATTCGAAAGTTAACACTTAAACTCGTCTTTCAAATTCGACTAACTTTCTATCGAAATAGAACTTCAAAACAAGAACGAATATCGCCACCACCTCTTTTTTATCAATGTACTCTCTTTCCGTTTTATTCTTCTATTTTGAATGGCAAACGCAAAAATTACTTTTTATTATCTATGCTCTTTTACAATAACATTTCTAAAAAAAAGTATACATGTTCTTGTTTTTTCAACTCTTTTTTTTTTGCTATACCAAGTTTATTTAAAACAATTCAACGAAATCATATAACAATAAAAATAATTTAATCATCATCTTCAATCATAAATTTGTCTAGGTTTTATAAGAAGAAAGAGAAAAAATTTGTAAACACAACAAAATACAATTTAAACAGATCTTATTATACATAAAATAAAATTAAAAATTAAAAACAATCAACAATTTATAATTAAAATTGAAATTAAAAATCTCAATTTTTTTCTTCTTGTTGCACACAAAAAATTGTGAACTTTTGGACGGATTTTATAATTATTATTACTTTTTCTTTTCTTTTTCATTTTACTTCATTTTTCTATATTGGAAATTGTTTCTCTTTTAATTTTAACTACATCATCGTTTTCATTTTTCTTTTTTAAATATGTAAAGTGTTTTTTTTTTCTTCTTAATTGTTTGTTAAACTCTGAAAACATAACAGTTTTATGCCTTTAAGGCCATTTAACGGTACTTATATTACAATTTATAACATGATAAATATTCACTATTAAATAACTTTTATTATGTTTTGTTTTTCTATTAAAATCTACCAGATATACATATACGTGTCTATATCTGAGTGTATATATCATTATTGCCAGTTTGAATAACAATGCAAGGAAGGTAGGTATCTACGTAGCTCCAAATATAAAAATATTATTATGTTGTTTTTCTTTTTTAATAATTTTTGTTCTCGTTCGTTTTTTTGTAGACATAATGTGTAGATACGAGTGTCCTTTAAGGGTTGTATCTTTTTGTTTTTTTGACATTTTTGTAAGGTACGTTTCTACAGTTTTAAAACATTTCTTTTTTGACAAAAATAAATAAAATTGTTTGCAACAATATAAATATTTCCATTCTCTTTACCTTTTGTATTTTATTTTTTAGAGCTAAACGAATATATCGCAGGGTGTTTCTTACATGACTAAATATTTTATAACCTTCACCATGGGGTTCTATCTTAGTATTCAGCCTAAAACGTACTAAGTAATAAAATGTATATATATACTTATGTATATCTAATAACTTTAACAATTTTTTCTTTTCTCTTCTTTTGTTTTTGTCGAAAATTTTGATTTCCTACTCCTATGGTTCGCTATCAAAATAATATTATATACATATATGTTCATATACATTGTTGGTATGTTATTTAATTGTTTTCTATTTTTCTGTTGAAGATTTCTAGTGCGGTTTTTTGAAGTATCCGTGTACCAGAGTTCACCTGACAAAGAGGTTTAGCATTTGGTAACTGCACTTCACACAATGGGCTAGCTTTTTTCTAGTGATCAATTGCAGCAGCAGGAATGGTGTTTGATGCTCTTGTTCTCCACTGACAGTAACCGCTTTGGTGAAGGTACAACTCAGGACAAAGGTTGAACCTACATATAGATTTTTGTGTGAGGGGTGTGTGAGACTTTGTGTGTGTGTAAAGGAAAGCTTAACTATCACATGTGATTTGCGTTTTCCTAAAAACAAAAACAAAAAAAAACTTTAAACAAAAAAAGAATCGACGAGTTTAATTCACTTTTTGATTAGCAATCTTCAAAATCGTGATTTGCTCTCTACTACTATTGATGGCTCTTGCTCAATAAATGTGAATTGAACTCATAGACATTATTGCATTGTTCGCCGCATATATTGCACTTCCAGGGATTGCTTTCGCTGTGGCATCCCTTGTGTAAGAAATATAAAGTTTCGTCTGGGAACTCGATTCCACAGAAAAGGCATGGTAGAATTTGTTTTCGGTTATTCATTGATGAATCAGTGTCTTGACCACTGGATGTAATGGTGCCGTTGCAAATGCTCGATGAATTGCAGGTTGCACTTTGTTGGGCTATGCTATTTGGAATTACGTTGTTGTTATCAAGAAGTGCACTTCGGGTAATCCTGTTGTTTGCTCTTGCACAGATGCGTCGTTTAAGATCCTCGCGCAGCAAAGATTTAAGCGGCGAAACCTTCAAGAGAAAAGACAACATTCAAATCTTTAAATTCGTCATAAAATCTTTGTACATAAGATAATATAGAGAACTCTTCAATGACACTCTAATTGTGGTTCACACTATACTATAACTGGTCGGATGGAATCATGGAATATCAAAAATATTTTGGAACCATTCGACCGTCGGATAGGCGATCGTTATTTGTAGTGCCCACATCTATCGTACTCTTGTGGTTCACTTCCTTTCCAGAATGGCTCAGTATTTTTATGTTGATTTCTTAAGTGGTAGGATAGTATGACCTTAAACTTTCTTTAATGATTTCTGAGTTTCAAAAGCGTTGTCAAATATTCGCTGTGCTTCTTCCATCCAGTTCTTTTCCAAATTTTATACCTTCAAAAATTGTCAAGTTTAACTTAAGCCCTGCTTTTGTGCTTCCACATATTCGACCCATTCAAAAAAAAACTGTAAAATAAGGTCTTAATGAGAGCTAAGTTCTATTTATGAGGACTCGCCGGCACGATGAACAAAATTAAATTAAAGTACAAGCAACGGCACTAGCCGTATTATATTGTCCATTATAAAAAGACATACGTTTATATATTAATTGCGAGTGTTGACAAAAGGACGAAAAAAATAGAACAACCTATAATGCTCTGCGAGTAATGACTGTATGTCCGAATCTCAGTGGTCTGCCAGAGTTTATGGGAATTGTTGACGAATTCATCCAATCCGAAAAGCAGAAACCTCTGAATGAGCTACTACTACATAATTGGTTCAAAGTTTTTTAAGGGTCTTTCAGTTCTGGGACAGGGTATTGAAATAGAGTAGATGGCGGATGAGCTTCTGAAGAGCCAACTGCAGCTCTCAGACCTCTGCAGCAGGGTACAGACCCCGTATTATCCAAGGCTTTATCCTCAAGTTGATTCTTAGATGACCTGGCTCTTCGTATGTAGGGTTAACTACAGGGTTAGCTAGAGACAACAAAAAAAAAAAGCTCATTTGGTAAATTCAGAGGTAAGGTTATTATCAAAAAATTGGTTAGTGAGGGTATAATGACTATCCGCATCAGGGCTTAATTCGCCAACATTAGCCTAATATCAGCCCACTAAGAACACTACACAGAAGAGAAAGACGAGTATTCCAAAGATTGTTTCTACGAGCTCTTCGAAGAAACATAGCAATGACATGAGATATGAAGTGAAAATCGTTCTTCGATTTAAACGCAAAACTAGGGAAGGAGGATGGACATTTTTGGAAATACAATCGTTAAGTATAGCCGAAAACGGAATCAGGTTAATAGATTTTGCGGCGAGGCTATATCAATTTGTTATACGCCCCTTTTATGTTGAAATCCATAAAGGTAGATGGCAATCCCCAGATCAATCAACCGTAAATTATGTTGCAATCAACGCAAGGGACTCTTCCAGTGTGATTGATATACGAACTTTCCGAGGAGCCACTACTTTGTTAACGAATAAGATTATCCTGTTCAAGGCAAAATGATAATGCTCACAATATGACTTCGGAAAGCTGCAATCGCAAGAGATTGCCAATGCCTTTTCAAATCGAGTGGCCATTCAGCTTTCCTTGAAACCAATACCGCCACCATTAAGCATTGAAGACCACGCAGCAATGCCAACAAAAAACCGCAGCCTCTGATGTTCTGGGTTACACTCAAGGCAAATACAAAAAAAGGACAAGTGTCAATGAAAAACAAAACCCATGGAGCATGAGAAGCTCTCGTTTGAACATATTGAAAGATCCAATAATAGGAATAAGATTCGGAAGTTTTGCCATTAGGTTAAAACATCATGCCAGGGTAGCAAACCTCGAGCTCAACCCTGTAAAGACCAGTAAGGAAACAGTGATAAAATCGCAGTCACTACAGAGGATCTGGAAAGACCGCTTCTGCAGACTGCTTATCGACGATGAAGACAATTCCGCTGTTGGGCATAATGAAAGATGCTCAAGAATGCAGTCCTCCTGACCTAGAAGTAGGTCATACCCAAGCCTAAACCGAATAAAAGTGCAGGTGCAAATGGCCTTGCAGCCAAGTTTTTAAAGGAAATGGAGCGTGTACCAACTGATATGCATGATATGATCGGGAAAAAATATGCCCGATGAATGGAACCTCAGTATCGTATGACCGATCCGGAAGGACACCAACATTTAGGCTCGACGGCTTTTCGAAAGCACATTGCAGTGAAATCTAGAAACGGTAGCGCAATCAAGTGGAAGAAAACCTCAACCGATTTAGAGCGTAAAACTGGAGAGCCCTTGTCCGAAATCGAACTGTTACGCGAAAGTTGTCGGCTGAGGTCCAGGTTCAACCCGAACTATAATTTGCACCTAAGTAAGTAAATAGGTAAGAAAGCGGTGTTAATGGCAGTGTTTTTACTTTCGGATAACTTGCCGATTTTTCGGAAAAACAATTTTACGTTTCTGGGACTAGAACCTCAAACTCCCACGTAACAGTCTAACATGCTAACCACTTCGTCACAGACAACGTTCGATATATTTAATCTTCATGAAAAATGATTCGGCAACATGACTTTTTCGTTTATTAGACGATTAGAAATTAGAAACTATGCGAAAGCGAAAAGGTAAGGAGGCGCATATTTGCATATTTTCAGGAGTAAAATAGACAAAAGTGATGCAGAAACTTTAAATATAGTTTTGAATATGTACTGTAGTTAATATTATAACAGTATTCAATAAGGTCTTTTATCTAACAGTAAAAAAAGACAATTATACGTGGGTTTAGCATTGAATTGCTAAGAAGAAGACTATCAATCATTTCTTATTCACAATTGCAAAATTCTTCATCTATTTCATTTTCGGCGTTACGAGTGCAGTGACCTTCGAGAGATTTTGGTACTTTTGACAAGATCAGAGTTTGTTACTTCTGCTGTCATAGAAAGCATCGCGATCTCAGCTGTCTTCAACTTACTCTCATACCTTTTGTGATTTGTATAACAATTCGAACCGTATCTGAGCGCATACTCACATCAGAAAACGGGCAACATAAGTACTCAGTCTATTTTGGACTTGTATAGTACCCACTACCTACTAAAACTTTTACCCATTCGTTAAGTACTTCTTGTAGGGATTTATTTGAATTTGAAGTAGTTTGGAATTCTGTATTTTATCTTACAGCATGTAGTCAAGGACCGTTCCAGTTAATAGTGATTTGTTTATTAAGCTTTCATATTTTTTTTACAATTTTCACAATATAAGCATTGGCTTGAAGTGCCGTCAGCCGAAAAATGAGAGTTATAAAATTTTTCAAAAGAATATTTAATTCATTATTTGTATATATTTCATCACAAAATTAAGGAAAAAATTAGATTAAAGAAAAAAAAAATTAAATCTTAAAAAGCTTCGTTAATTATTTGTGCACGATATTTGAGCGCAGTTTTCAGGTATGAGTATAGAGTATTCCAATTTTCTCCATCAAGTACTCGTAAAGTTTCTTCCACTGACAGGGTGATCTTTCCCCAGTGCGATAACCGTATTTCGTTAAGTATTGGGCAGATGCCGATAAAATGACGAATATCTTCTTTTGTCCTTAGGTTGCACAGAGAGCAGTTCACGTTGTCGACGTTTACGTACGGCAGATAATTCAACGGTAAAAGTTCGCCTCTTGCTTTAAAAAGGGTTGAAATCATGTCCAGGCTATATCTGTCATTGAAGTAGTTCACCTCTCTTAGTTCGTGGTTTAGCTGCTTGTAACTGCTTCTTGTTTCGCTCTGTTCACATTTCAACTTAAAGGTTCTCATGGAGTGTTGTTCTATTTTTGTTATTATATCGTGGGTTACTTTATTTATAACTGTGTCTCCTGCCCACAGTGTAATATTATATTGGTTTTCGAGTCTCGTCCATTCGCCAAAACACTGAAGATTTCTGTCTCGCAGATGTTTTGCAACTACGTTTGGGAGGCGATTGCTGGGAAGTGACATGACCTTAGAGATGTAGGCAAAGTGAAGACTTAGAGTGTAAATGTGTAGTGGTGGTAGCCCCGTTTCCAGGTGAAGCATGTAACTCGGTGTATTGTGTGGAAGTCTGAAAATTTTTTTAATAAAGAACCTTAAGAGTTTTTCGACTTCTTCATATTCATAGATTCCCCAAATTTGAGAAGCGTAGCACATTATGGACCTTGCCACCGCTTCAAAAATTTTGTATTTAGCACTTGATGCTACATTGGTTGACCCTATAACTCCTCGCCAGCTGGTGTTAATTGCACGTTTGGATTCTGTTAATTTTCCTTGCAAATGTTTTTTAAATGAGACTTGTGGTGTTATAATAAAGCCAAGGTATTTGTATTCGTTGACGTTTTCAAGTTCTTCGCCTAACCACGTCCATCTCTCGTTCCTTGCATATCGCCCATTTCCGTTTCTAAAGACCATTATTTTGGATTTCCTGGTATTAACCTCCAGATTCCAATGAGAACAATATTGTTCCAGCTTGTTTATCATCATTTGCATCATGTTTGATGTTTCTGCAAGAATGACAATGTCGTCTGCATACATTAAAAGCTTTATTCTGAGCCCACCAAAAAGTATTCCTCCCGGTAAAAATCGAACTATATCGTCTAGGAAGATAGAAAAAAGTAACGGACTTAAGAGGCATCCTTGCTTGACTCCTGTTTTTGGTTCGAACCAATCTGACAGTCTGTTTCCATCCCATACTGCTGTTCGGTTTCCTTGATAGAGGTTTTGTAGGACTTTCAGTACTTTTGTAGACACTCCAATGCTACTTAATTTGTATATTAATGCCTTTCTGTCTACCGAATCAAACGCTGCCTTAAAATCAACAAAAAAAGCATAAAGTTTCTTTCCTTTTTCAAGATAGTACTTGGCAATACTTGTGAGGCAAAATATATTGTCCACAGTGGAGTACCCTTTCCGAAAACCAGCTTGGAATTCGCTCAATATATTGTTTTCCTCTACCCATTCTGTTAGCCTATCCAGAATGATCCCAGTGAATATTTTCGCTATTGCGTTTAGAAAGGATATTCCTCTATAATTGCAAGGTTCTCTTGGGTTTCCTTTTTTAAATATGGGGAATAAGATGCTATTTTTAAATCCGTTCGGGATGTCACCCGTAGAAAATATAAAATTGAAACTTTTGGTCATATTGTTCAGGAAGTCCTCCGTTGCTCCTTTGAAAAACTCGTAGGGAATCCGGTCATCTCCTGGAGCTTTGTTTTGGCCACATCTGCTAATGATTTTGCAGACGTCTTCCAGGGTGATATTTCGGTCCAAGAGAGCGACCTCTTGCAGGGGCAGTGTATAATGAAACGTGTTTCCGCCTAGTGTTTCATTTAAGAGGGATTCAAAGTAAGTAGCTAAAACTGTAGCTTCAACTTTGATGTTATGTCCAAGAGCAGCGCCATTAATTGCCTTGGCAACTTTCCAAAACGTCTTACTGTCCTTTGTGTTCGCAAGTTTTTCCGCTATTCTTATTGTATAAGCTTTCCGTTTTTGTATGCAAATGTTTTTATAGCATTTGTTAGCATTTTGGTACAATTGCTTCGAATAGTCGGTGTTTTTTTTCCTCAGGAGCCTCAAAAAAGCATATGATTTTTTCCTGGCTTTTTCACAATCCCAGTCAAACCATGGTTGTCTTCCTTTTTGACTTGTTTCTCTTTGGAAAGGTTTTGCTGCTTCGAGTATACAATTCGTGAGTATATCAGTCCCTCTCATGGATTCAAGTTCGTTTGTATCTACTTGCGAAAGCTGATAGTTGAGATTCATCTTATATGATTCGGCTTTTTCCTCTTTCCATTTGAGTTTCGGCAACAGATTCTTATGGGGTGCGGAGGTGTATTCCTGGCCAGTCACATACATTCCGAGAGAGATTGGCATATGATCTGAGTGATTTTTTCCCAATACCTTGAAACCACTAATCCAGCTGATTGGTTTTCCTTTAGTAAAACAATAGTCAATTGTTGACGTTGCAGTGCCCCTCACAAAGGTTAAGTGGCCTTTTTCATCATCTGCTGATCTCCCATTTAAGAGTGTGAACCCCATTGTTTCGCACAGCTCGATAAGTTTTTTTCCGTTGCTGTCAGTTTTTTTGTCGAGAGAAACTCGCGTTTTATATAATGTTTCCGGGAGTTTTTCTTCGATTTCATTTATTATCTGGGCTTCACCCACTCTTCCATTAAAATCACCCATGAGTATTACATCATCTTTTCCAAACTCTGTTACCGTAATAAAGAGAAGAGGACTCAAGACGCTTCCTCGGTGTACAGAAACTGTGACTTGGAATGCTTCGGTGACTCCAGCTAAACCTCTTTCATTCGTTACTGCTTGTTCATACATTTATTTTTGCTTATGCGCAAGTAGGCTCTGGAACGGAACTTCCCGTTATATGAAGGCCACCCATATTTGATCCCGTTGCTGTCGATCCAAAGCTTCTTCGAAGTCAACATGCGAATCTTCTTAGGAATCACAATGTGTTCCATTGGAATCCTTTTATGTTGGATTGCGTTTGTTGTTGATTTACCCGCGTCAAACACGCGTTGGTTATCAGATAGCCTTATCAATTTTCGCAGTACAATAGTTCTCATGGTTCTAACAATCGATTATCAGGTAGTTTTTTTCTTAAACCATGGTTCTTATCGAGACATTTTTGGGCAAAATATGTAAATACATATGAAATTGAATAATTCAATTTTCAACAAATAGTGTTCGACAGTCCCCAAAACTATGCAACAAAAGATTTCTATGAGAAAAGAATTCAAGGTGTTTACGTATACAAAATTACAAATATAATGGAGGACAAGAGGACAACCCAACTCAACTGAAATCGGATGGGATCCCATACAAATACTAAATGCACACAGACACAACTTTCAGTTGAATAGTCATCTGTAAAGAACTCTGTAAACATTCGAAAACAATGCGAGTAAATTTTTTGGAAGAAATTCAGAAGACAGTGATTGGCTGTCACTTTCTCGAAGAAAATAGCTTGGTTTCAATTTTTGTGGAATTTCTTCGGAACAAGTTTGATCAAACCCTGTTCGTTTATTTACAGAGGCGTTTAGTTCTTTCCAACCCATATGAAACAACCTTATTCTAGTCCTACTTTGACTTTAAAGATTTCCAGATAAACAGAATTTAAGAAAAAAAGATTAAATTTTTAACTGAGAGCTTCAGTAAAACAACGTTTGTCGAGCATAGACTTAGGTATATATACTTTTTCAATGATATTTTTGGTGTTTTGAAAATGTGTTGAGGCCAACTATCTCTTGAACCAAAGTGAAACGCATTTTTCGTCCATGTTAAATAAATTTACCTTTATCATTGAAGATAGCCTGCTATTTGGTGATGCCATTTCTGATTCGTTTTCCCCGTTCATAGAATCGGTCAGCCCATTTTTCTGGGTTATTAAATTTTTAATATCAACAGTGTCATCATTTGAAGGCTCCTAGAGAGAAAACGGATTTAAAAAAAGAAACAATCACACACCATAAGGACATCAGATTAACCTGTTTAATGGGAATCAAACTGATTGAAGGCGTGATGTGGTTATCGTGATGATTATTACTTTTGGGAGAAGCCACCATAACACTGGAATTACTTGTGCTAGATGGAGTTTTTGCAAGGCATTCAGCTGTAGGGATGTGTTCTCCAATCGGAGGCATTGGTGATGTAACATTGGATACAGCTTCACTGCTCATCTTTCCCTTATTCTGAGGATCCAAATAAACTTCCGCCTGGTTATTCTACAAATGAAAAGGAAAAAAATTAATATTTAAGTGGCAAAAGCTCTGAGGAACAACGCTACGTTGAATATTTCTCCGTTTTCCGTCATTGATATTTCAACGTGTGGCGTTAGAAAATGCATTGGCGGCGTGGCATTGTCTGTTGAACGCAAAGATTCGCCACTGTCACTGTGAGTTGGCGCAGGAGGTTGTGAAGCACTAAGGTTCTGCACAAATGCCGCCGCTCCGCCTTGCGACTCCAATGCTAGCAGCAACGATGAAGGCCCACCAGGACCGGGATTATCTAAGTCGATTCCATGTCTAAAATAATTTTTGATTATCACGTGGTTGCTAAAGCAAATAACACGATTAAATACCGATTAAAGAAATGAATCCGTAACGACTTCATTGAACCAGCTCTGTAGCTACAAAGTGGACAGGCCTTCACCAAATCGTGCTGTCCAACGTGTTCGTTTTGGAAATGCGCCCGCATCGCAATCTGTCGTTGAAATCCTCTATTGCAAATCGGACAGTGATAAGGCAACGTTTTAGTGTGTGTTGTAAAATGTTCAGCTAAGTGATCTTTTCTAAAGAATCTACAAAATACAAAAATCAATGACATAATCTTATCTATTCAACGGAAATAAAAAAAAACTGCTAACCTCTTTTGGCACACTCGACATTCATATGGTTTAACGCCCGTGTGCCTCATTTTGTGCCTCCGCATATTGGCCCCATTCGAAAACTTCATATTACACACATCGCACTCAAAAACTTTACGCGATGAGCTTTGTTGTTTCCCTGTTCCTGTCTGGCTTGCATCTGTAACGCCATTTGAACTGTCCTGATCTTGTTCTTCCGGCACAGCCAGCCTTGACGGGCTGGACAGGCATTGAACCATGTGCAGAAGAAGAGATGGACGTGAATTGGTTTCAAAATTATCACATCGTTCACATCGAAAATTCGAAGAGGAGGCACTTATTGCTTCAGCTGCGGCATTAGTGGAAGATGAAAGGATCTTCTCGTCAACGCTATTCTCATCTGTTTTTACAACAACAGGCCTTTCCACGGTCCCCGAGTCAGCCATTCGACTGAAAAAGACAAAAAATGGCTGTAGTCATTAATAAAACAAAAGAGCATAGCAAATTATTTCCGATATTCATCAGCTTATAGAGTATTGACACTCCAATATTCTCAAATCCAATTGAGTTCAATCCAAATTTGGGGGCTAATGTTTCTATATAAGAACAACAATTGTAGAGTAGATGGTTCAGGAGAAAAGAAATTTGATTACTTTTGCAACTTATTTCAATTTTTATAGGACGAAAAGATGTGCTCGGTGGTCGTTTTCTAAAATTGTTCCAGTAGCACAGAAAGATTTGGGCTATTCTTTAATGAAACATTAAAAAATAAAAAATAGCGAATCTTTTTATACAAAAATTGGTCTTTTTGTCAATAAACAACGCTCTCAGTTCAATGTGGGCATTACCAGTGGTTATCCTATAAGTTTGTAAAAAAAACCTGGGGTTTTTAGTTCTAAAAAAAACCGTAACTCGAAATCACGTCATTTTCACAAAAATCCATGCTATTTGACAGCTTTGTTTCCTACCCGAAGTGGTGGTTTAAGGCGCGGTATAGACAAACCCCGTGCTCAAAAAACACTCAAATTTACAATATGGGCGGGTTAAGGTTTGTGGCAACCACAGGCAAAGCCAGAGCTCCAAAGAAGAAACCTGTCTATTTCTTTACTTACTGCATAAAGTTTGGGGAAAAACCCGAGAAAATATCGAAGTTCAGCTTTTTAATTTTTGAAATTTGTATCCAAAAATAAAAAATAAAGAAAAGCATTTATGAATGTTTCTGAAACAGAGGGTGTATTTAAAGTGAGGTTTTACGAATGAAAATCTCAAGCATTCTTTCTAGAGTCTTAATCCGGAAGTAGGTAAGACTAACAGGTCTAAAGATCTTGGAGAGTGAATAGTCTTGCTTACCAATGATATGGAATTAACCCTAACACTCTGCCATTGGGTTGGAATGTAGGCTAGAGCTAACCTGCCAAAGAAAATATTTTTCAAAGTAGGTAGCAAAAGGTTGATACTTTCCTGGCTGGATAAAAACCGTCAATGCCAGGTAACTTAAAACTGTCTTTAGCAACTAACATTGTCAAGCACCAGCTGCGGTTTTATCTGGTTCACTTGTTCTAGGTTAGGTTCGGTTCGCCTCGGTATAGTAACAGTTTGGTTTCCTGAGTATTTCCAGTCTGTTTACCATGTTCTTTTTAAGACCTTTGGCAAATTGGCTAGTTTCACTGAGCGTTTCAATGCTTTCACAGGACTCTTTGAAAGAATCATTCTTTGATTATCAAATTAATCGAATTAAAGTCCTTCTGTTTCGAGCGATTCAGGTTACAGATAACCGCTTATTTGGTTTTGAGAGACCTAATAGATTTAGATTGTTTCCCTCTAAAGTTTCTTTCAATCAGTGTTTTACCAAGGAGCCATAGAACTACTTTGAGCTTTAAAGAGAGCTTGAGATTTGACGGAATTAGCTGGTTCATCATTGCAAAGTATCCAATTGCTTTTTTTGGGATTTCTTGTTTCTAAATAGGCAGAGATCACATTACACAGAAATGAATGTAGCTGTGGTGGTCGGGCAAATCTTTCCAGTTAGTAATCCCTTTGGCATATCTGTTAGATAATGTAAAGCCAATTAATTCGTGTCTTCATGCCATAACAAAGGTTTGTCCTGTTAATTTCTCCTATCAGATTGCAAATTGAAGCTGAAGGTGACATCGCATGTTGCATTTGGTGCTGTCCCAGCCAGGTTTTGAGAGTTGGTATAGCAGCACACTATGAGCTCCAGCTTTTGGCTTTCAAAGAACTCTTCCAGATTCGCAGCACGTCAAGTAGGATGGGGTAAAATAGAGTTCCAAGGGAATTACAGTGGGCCTTGTTTCGTAATTTTTTAGACGAATATCGTCCAATTGTCTTCCGTCGATTGTATTGATAAATGATACTTCAATTTCAGCGATTGAAGGTAAGCGCTTTTACTATCGTCTTGGGAATTTTGATAGCTTTTCAGGTTTTTGAACATGTTTTCATGGTCAGCTAGTTTTATATAAAACTAGCTGACCCGGCCACGCGTTGCTGTAGCTAACGTAACATAAATTGAGATGTAAGCTATTTTATCTTTCAAGTTGGATCAAATTGCACACGGTGTACAAATTTGATTAAAATCGGTTAAGTAGTTTAGGAGTTCATCGCGGACAAACATCGTGACACGTAATTTATATATATTAAAGATATACATCGTTTCGTAGTTTAGAATCGCCACGACCAATGTCTTGACCACAAAAGTGGAAACTTAGGTTACTAGAGACCGTCCTGTAGTGGAGGGTAAGATCTATTTTCCTTACTGTTCGTTTTCGTTGCCGCAACTAAAAGGTTGCAGTTAGACTTAGTGCCTTTGGTCACTCTAGTGTCCTCTTTAGGCTGAGCCTTCACTGCTAACCAGAACGCGTTCCTTCCTTTCTTCCTCTGCTGGTGCTTGAAAAGCTGTCCACCATTTCTGGAGTTAGACCAACCTGTTCAGCCCCACTCAATCCTGTGGCAATACCACTCCGATAAACATTTGAACCGCTAAACACAACTGCAAAAACTGGAGTTTGCAAGTCAGATGGGGTCTCCAGAATATGTAAGTTCCCTTTTCGAAGTCGAGCATACTATGGTCGGAGAATAACCTCGACAAAATTATTAACGAGAAGTATAGTCTCATTCCAGTTTGTCCTCCAAACGCCTTACAGTAGCGCTAGGTTTCTCTTAGCTTTCCATTGGATGAAAAGAACAGTTCAGGCATATTTGGTGGTTTCATAGTGTTTAACCGGAAAATCCAATTTTTTGTATTTAGCCAGGGACACTTGGTCAAACCCTGGGTAAAGCTCAACGAACAAACTTACGTTGCTTTTCGGTAAAACTCAATGTTTTGTTATCATAAAAAGTCTAAATGCATTGCTTTTTCGTGAAACAGATTTTATTATCAACTTTCAAAACTGGGTCTCGTTTATCTGAAGACGATAATCGTAAATAGTATTAAGTAAGTAAGTATTAAACGTGTTTACAAGCACGAAAAGGTTAAGCGATCTGAGTCCAGACTCGAAGATTTGACAACTTTTTTTCAAAATTGCTCATTTTTTCGTGTTGTGGATGGTCATGTCAGTATGAAACCATTTAAAAAAAAGACAGCTTTGAAAGCTGTGATGCATTTGAAGTCTCGATGCTCGCATCGCCGGAAACCAAATGGCCATTTCCAGGACCCATTCTTATTCCGATTGCAAAACGGCTAAGTTAGAAAGCGGTTTTCAGAGTGGTTAATTTTTACTCTCGCGGGATTTGGCAATTCCTCGTGAAAAACGATATTTTTCTTTGACGTTTCTGGGATTCGAGCCTCGAACCTCCCACAGAACAAGCAGACATACTAACCCCTCCCCACAATGTTTTTTTGGAATACCATTTGAAGAAATTGGTATGAATTTACCACGCTTAGGGCTTGTTGGGACGTAACAGTCACTTTGTTTAAAGTAAGCAAGGGTAAGGCTTTCGAAATCAACTGTTTCTGAGTCATTGGATAAGTTTCAATTTCAACTCCTTCTGAGTCACTGAAAAAAAAATTCAGTTCCTTCTGAGTTCATTGGCATCATGTCACTTTTGACGAATTTTTCAACAAGATAAACACAATTTCAGTATACATATTAGGTTTGTTCGTTAAAACCCTAGGGCCGCCTTGGGGTCGCCACAAAATTTTTTTCGAGAAACCTAAAATCGCCCTAAATATCAAATTGAATGTTTGTTGAGCCCTAGAGTTGATATGGGTTTTCCCTCATATCGCCCTAGGTTTTTGCTGTGGCGATTTGAGGGCTGTCAAATGGCATGTATTTTTTACTTGCGATTATAGGTACTTACTATAAGGCAAGTTTTGCATTCGTGCAAAAAAAAAATTTTGAGATGCCAATTAAACATGACATTACGATGATAGAGAATACGAAAAAAGTGGGTCCTACAATTCTGTCTGTCTGTCTGTATGTCCGTCTGTCTGTATATGGATCTACAGCCTGAACTGCTTTACCGATTTTCTTCAAAATTTGCAGTTAGGCTCTGTGAGGCAGCCTACAGAGGGGTTTTTGGAATTGGGTCTCTAGGTCTTGAAATAACGGTACCTGCCATACGACTTATATGATAAAAGCTATTTTTCTCGAAAACGACTCCAACGATTTTGATAAAATTTTACGTAAAGAATTATTTTTGAATAACTATTCTTACGATCTAAAATTTATTTTTGGGAAAAGTCTAAAAACAGTACCCCCCATAGTGCCGTTTTTTTCAAACCCGACTTTCTCGTGAATGGCTAGCACGATTTTGACGAAATTTCATATTAAGGAAGCCCTAGATAGTTTAAGAAAGATTGCATATCAATATTTGAAAAATTTAGTATTTTCAAATTTTCATTAATTTTTAAAAAAAAGTTTTGCTTCTTCGAATATTTTCAAAACGGTATACATATTCGATTTATTTAAAATTTTTTGTCAATACATCTTTCAATAAGATCTTCAAACTTGTTTGCTTGAATTCTTAAAGCCTAATTTTAAAAAAAAATTAAAAATAAAAAACCTTTTTTTTAAAAAACGGCTCCAACGATTTTGATTAAATTTTTAGCGTTTTTATGTTTTAGCAAGTGCAAGAAAATGACGTTTTTAGATTTTCGCTTGAAACCCTCGGAATATTTAATTTCATATTTTTTTCAATATTTTGCGTGATTTAAGTCAATTTTCATAATTAAATTGTAGTTGGTAACCCTGTACCACCAAATATTTTAAGACAAAAACTTAAACCTTGCTCAGCCTTAAGATTTTGGTACTGTACTTAGCACACAATCGCAAGTTCGTGCGACCCAGTCGTGCCCATTTTTTTTTATTGACAGGGATGTGTGATTTGTGGTTTAGCGTTTTTTTAAGACTGGAAAACCCAGTTTTTTGACAACTCGTAGGGTTGTCAAGAAAACCTTGGTCAACCCTGGGGAAAGTTCAACAAACGGACCTATTTTTGAATGAACATGAACAAAATAAGCAAAACTATTTTAGAAACAGAAGATCATATTCTTCCACAACAGCAAATAGAAAGAAGCACATGTTCCACAGGCTTACAGTTTAATCTGGCGCAGATAATAGGCCTCGCCTCGTTCAGTTAGAAGCAAACATAAACATTTTGACCGACACATTTGTGTTATGAAAATGAAAGTGGAGCTCTGCATTACCGTGGGACGAGTTGAAGAGCTACATTTATGTATGTGCCTTTAGGTCTGCGTGGGTTTTGATTTTCCTTCTCATTGGGCTCACGCATGGTCACGCATTTGGAAAAGAATTCTAAAAATCGTAGGCGAGGGTGTAAAGATTGGAATTAAACGAAGCGTACAATTTAATTAACCAATCTGATAAACCTTTTGAAATGTTGAAATATTGAAAAGCTGTAAAATAACTGTTGTGGAAATTTGAAATCCAAATATCTACGTTGTAGGATGCCACTTCCTGAAACGCAATGTTAGGGTCAGTTGAAAGCTTTTGGCCTTGCATTCATTTATCCAAATTCCCAAGAACTACCTATCGTCCCGCGTCGATTAGGTCGACAGACTATAGTTTGGCAATAGTTGACAATCTATAACCACCGTTTGTCCTCAAATCACACTAATAACTTATTACGGACACCTGCTTTATTCAAAAAGAAAAAATTAACATTTTGATTATGTTCCATTTGCACATCATACACCCTACTTAACATTATTCAGATTTTGGGAATACCAAAAGCGTGTTTCTCTTTCAAATACCAAAAGTAAATTCCATCTGTAGATTGATGAAATATGCATCCAGTGCCAGCAGGCCACCACCAGCCATCATAAAAAAAAACACACATAGGCTTCTTATTGAGAAGAAACTAGCGCAGAGCATACCCAAACAAAAATATACTTTTACTGCAAATCCAAATCCAAAAGCACCACTACAAACCAACTACAGTAGGTAGCATTGGAGTTGAAGGTAGGCAAGACAAGGCAAGGCAAGGCAGGCAGGCAGGCAGCAAAAGTATCAGCAGCAGAAGCAGTAGCAGCAGCATTAGCAGAAGCAAAAGCAGCATAATTAAGTCATTGGGTCAAGTTTTTACCCAAACTAGGTCACTTCTACTACACAACATTGCAATTGGTGAAGCAACCGACCGACCGACCGACCAAACAGAGACAAGCAAACACGAAACAGAACATCAGAGCACAGCACAACCGAGAAACCAAACCGAAACACAGTCAAAATAGGCCAAAGCACAACACCAGAAATATAATAAATTCCGTTCTTATTAACACACTTTCCCGTTCTCCGAGTCAAGTCTTGTATACGATACCTAGTTGGAGAGTGTCCCCAGTGTGCCTGTTCACATTTCACATTCTCCCAATATTGTACAATACCCACATATTTTTTTTATTTTTCTGTTTCACATTATTTTTTTTTTTTTTTGTCTAATTTAAATCGATTGTATCTTTACCTCATGCTTGTACGAGTTTTCTTGACGGCGACGGCGGGGAATTAATGTCATCTATTAAAAATATGTAGTTTAGAAATCACACATTGGAAGAGCAGCAGAACAGAGCACTGAGTAGGCAGCAGGGCACGGGCAGTGCTGAAGAAGAAAGTTGGATTGGATGTGGATACAATCGATAGCGATGAAGCTCGTGGGCTACTGCTACTATATGATGTGATATTGGGGAGCCCCTTTAGGAATCGCACTCGCCCCTTAACCCAGAAAATTGAGAATTGAGTTCCCTATCCCCGCGCGCACCGCGCACCCCCTACCAGACAGGTGAAAACTGTTCGCAGTTGGTGGTGGTGCTGGTGCGGTGGGTGCGAGCAGCGACTGCGAGTTGTGCGAGCTGTAGAGATAAATATTGTTTCGTGACCCAATTTCTGTTTTCTGAGCAAGTGTTCGCTCCACAGCGACACAGCCACACACCGACCGAACGAGAGCACTTTCGACGTCGATTTTTCACACAAATTCACTAAATTCACCAATTCACTTTGCTTGGCCCACTAGAGTTACACTTAAGGGACACTAGTTAAATGAATTTAGGGCAACAAATAACAAAACTCGCGGCTGAGGTGAGGACAAATGATAATTATTTCGAGCTTCTTTTGATGAAAATCAAATCAAAATTCAATGCAGTGGGCAGCAGTCAGCAGGCAGGCGGACTTATGTTGCTATTTGCCAATACCTGCAAATGGGTGTGTGAACATGAATACGCGCGCAACTGTAGTGGTGTGTTGTGTGTGCACATAAAATCATCATACATCAACATCACTTTCGACTGTTGGCTGCGTGTGAAATTAGGTCAACAGGTTTGGAGCAGCCGAACCGAACCGAACCAACAACTGCCTGCGCTGCGTGCTGCTGCTGCTGCTAATGTAGTTTTTTTTAATTTTTTTCTTTTTTGCTTGGCTTTTAAACGTCAAACTTGAAAATTTTGCTACACTGCCACTGTAGCCCCACTTTGATGATTTGGGCAGCATTTCGACATCCTCCTCCGATTGCAATGTGATGTTGTGCTGCTTGGTGGCTGTGCAAATGTGGTACAAATTATTACAAACGCTTTGGTGTGTGCGATGGAGAGCGGGAGGCCACTCAACCATTAGAGGAGAGATGGTTTCACAATCGCACTCCGCCACTCGCACTTCGTCACATAGAGTTGCTATGCTATTTGGATAATCTTTAACATTTACGAGGTTTTTTTTTGCTTCTGCAAGTGTTTATAATAAACACACGCAAAAGCAAAGCCTCATGACAGATATTTTAATGAATAAATGAACACAAAGTCACCTTCGAGCTGCAGAACTAGGATTATGATGATCCTCAGCTTGTGGTGTTGCGCGACGACGACGATTTACGCGAGGGCGAAAAGATTTATCACTAGCGCGATTCATAGAAAACGTCAGCTATAACGACGGCGACGTTTGACATAATTTTCTTTTTTTCTTATTGTTGTTAACAAAGTTTCTTTTCTAATTGGAGCGCACAGAGAAGAAAATCGAACGGAGGAAACGAATAACGAAAACACTCAAGGCCTATTGACGTGACGACAGATTTAAGCCTTTTGTATGAAGCAACTTGTCCAACATTGGCTAGGGTTTGTGTTTGTTTGACAGATGCGTTCAGGTGCATAGTATAAATCGAGCTGCTATCGAAAGTATTGTGTAATCTGTGTTATCGATATAAGTGCTGTCATTTTGATGGCTAAAGAAGAGTTGCCGTGAGTGATTTATTATGAGGATCTGTGAGGTTTTCCATTGGTGAAAAGAATCAATTTTTTGATTCGGACAAAAAACTTATTTTGTCACTATTATGTTCATGTTTTTTTTTTACAATTATAAATATGTTTTTATAAGCGAGATATTTTAAGTTTTAAATTTTTCTTAACACAAAAAAAAAATTAAAACTAAAAGTGTTGGTGCTTTGTAAGTAATTGTGCTACAGAGATGAATGAAGGATTTCTGAGCTCTCCATAGTATCTACAAGATTGCTGCATTTCAGGATTTTGACTGTGATAATTTTTTCAAAAAATGTCTACATAGTTTGATGTTTATGTTTTGGTATTAAAAAAAAAAGTTAATACAAATAACCGAGCTGAGGGAGCAAATCACAATATAATGAGTCCCAATAAAATCAGTATAGTTGCAAAAGCAACATCTTGCCCAACTTTACAAAAAAAATTGAGTTTTTAAAAAACTATAACTTTGGTGTTGTTCAAACCCTGCCCTTAAGAATTTTTCGGTAGTGTGGTGAAAATTAAATTTCAGGTTATTTTTCAAGCTGCCAAGCAAAAAAAAACAATAAATTCACCGCACATATACTTCCACAAATTTTTCGCGCCTTTTTGCTCACACGTATTCACAGATGGAGGCTGCGATTACAAAAACAACAATGTAAATAAATGGAAGTTGCGGGGAAGGAGACGTAATGGTTTTCCATCTTGTTCTTTATTCAAATAAGGTTCAGGGTACAGATTCTGTAACTTTTTAGACGATTATGCATCCGCAAGTTCAGCAGAGCAGAAAAATACAACAGGAAAAAAACTATATATAAAAACTAAAAGCACGAGAGACAAAAGCCGAAAACCAATAATTCATGGCTAATGATACTTAACAGTAAACAAATAAAAATAAATAGTAAATAACAAGTTAAGTACAAGTCTCAATTTCATTAGATTGTTATTTTGTCCAATAAACAAATAAAGGAAAACATAACTTTAATTATTAGAATTCATTGTAAATTAAGTTTAAAAAAAAACCTTTAAAAGTGTCATTTTACCCACACGTGCGGGGGTAATAAGGCACTTCTGAAAGGTAAGTTGCCAGCAAACATTTTGTATAGTGTTATATTTGATAGCCAGTTATGTTTTCAGTGGTGCCGTGGCTATCAAATATGATAGCCACGTATGCTTTCATAAAATGATAGGAGTACCAAAAATGGTGGCTACTAAGGAGAAATCCCCATACAAATTGATAACTCTGGCATCCTGTGATGTGCTAGGTAAACTTGGTTTGAGCAAACTGAATATCACATAAAATAGCAATGGCCTCCTACGGAAAGATAGAAGTCTAACTTATTGTGCTGTGCCATGGCTATCATATTTGATTGCCAGGCAAAAATCCCTCACAAGGTTTCCCAGGACAACACAAACATAAAAATTCATATCAAAATATATATTTATATAGTGAAAATTTTGAATATAGCAAAAAACGTTGTTGGCACCCAGTGAAACATACTGAAAATTGGCTTGGCAGTCAACGTGCTAAAGCATACATCACACAGGGCTACTTGGCAATCCCTTCTTAGCAGTGGCTGACAGTATAGCATAAACAGGCAGTGGCTTTCATACCAATATATCGCTTTCACCCACACTTCTCTCATGCAAACAGAGCAATCTTCATTCCTGTTTTTTTAATAGTAGGGGAGCCCGAGCCGCTAAATTTGCAGTTACTAAAGCGTCATGGGGACTTATTGGATTGTGAAGTTTACGTTCTAAAACGAAAAAAAGTGTATGGCAGTTTTTCATTTTAGTGGGGTGATGGGCGTGTATGAGCTTTTAAAAATGTAAAAAAAAAACAGTTAAATTGAAATAATCGAGCGCGTCAGATTTTCATAGAGTATACGCACTTTGTCTTTCTTATAACGGATATATATTAATCTGACGATTTACTGGGGCAAATGGGCGTAAAGAGAGGTTAAAAAAACAAAAAATAAAAAGTTATGCGAGCGTGTCAGATTTTCAAAGTGAATGTTAAGTGTACTCTAAAAAGTGTATATTTCAATAATCTGACATTTTGAGTGGGGCGATCAGTCATGGCTGATTTTTAAAAATGTAAAAAAAAACACGTGACCTTGAAATACTCGAGCGCGTCAGATTTTTACACAGAGTGATCAACTTGATGTCTTCGTCCTCCAGGATGATAATCTGACAATTATATGGGGGCGTACTCTTAGTCTGACATTTTAAAGTAACAATTCTTTGTTGTTTCTATTTTTTGTTACTGGATGCAATCAAAAAATATGTACACATATTATGTATTTAAAAATTTTGTATCGAAATTTTGTTGAAAATACTTTTAAAAAAAATCCTGAAAGTTTGAGCCCTTAATATTAATTTTAAGTGCTCGATCAAGAGGTGTGAAGATTTTCCATTGAAAATACACGGAAACTCTGATTGTGTATTTTTAAATTTCTATAACTCAGCGGCATTTCATGGGATCGCTTTAACCGAAGATGTTTTTTTCTCAAAATTGAAAGCTCTACAAAAATGTTCTTTTTGGCAAAGTCGTTACTCATACCGGGAAGGTGGTACGGGCCACTTAACCAGATTTTTGCATAAAATTCACGTTTTGTCGCAGTTATCTCGTAAATAACAAAAGCTACAGAAAAATTGTAAATTACAAACTTGTAGAGAATCTAGTTTTCTACAAAAAAAGTCTTCTGGACCAATTGCTAATATCAATATTAACCGAGATATTAACCATCATATATTATACATTTCACTGACGATTTTACCTCAATCGCCCCAACCAAAATGTCAGATTATATGTTTTCTGTAATCCTGATAAAATTACCTTCAAAATAAAAAAAAAAAAATTAATCGCGCTCGAGTATTTCGAAACATCGATTTTTTTTTACATCTTTGTGACTCGCCTACTTACGAAGGCCCCGCTCAAATTGTCAGATTATTGAAATATACACTCTTCTCGATGTAATCAACCTACCATCTTTTAATCTGACGCGCTCGAGTATTTCCGATGATCAACTTTTTTTTACTAATCTGACGGGCTGCTCTCAGCGAACGCCCCAACATTTAGGTTTAATATATGGTAGGAGTACATTACATGGTGCAAGGTTTCTCCCCATATGATTTTCTGACGCGCTCGAGTAACGCGCGAAATCCCCTCTTGGGCTCCCCTACTATAACCGTGTAGTCAATTTGTAAATATGTCAAGCTCCAACTTCGCTGTTGCTCTTCCCTTTACTCGAATTTTATCAGTAGATGACTGAGTACATTTTCAAAATATCAGAAAATTCTGATCAATTACTCAATCAACACCCATACACCTTAAGTCTGCTTGTGCAATCACTTTATTGCGCCTACAGCCATGAGTAATGTATGGGTACTATAACAGAATTTCTTTTTTTTTTTCAAATTGTAAAAGGACAACACGACGTCTATCGAAAAAAGTTCACACAACGATATCATACTTTTCACATTTCTCTTCATCTTCTTTATCAAGTTCATCCTAACCACACCACTTGTTTCGACTTTTTTCTAGGCTCTTTTCATTTATTCCAAGTGTTTTTATTTTAGTTTTTTGATACCACACCACCGTACGAAGGTTTTCCTTAAGTTTGATTTAATCAATGTGCTACAAAACTATAAATAAATCTGTGCTTGATGTGTTTTCGTTATACCCACATTATTTTTTATGAAATTTGAGGTTTTTGTTAGCTTTTCTTTTTCATATTTTACATAAAATGCGTTATTTTTTTATCAACTTCACAACAGTTTACATTTGGAAAATTGGAAAAATGCTTTCCAGAGCGAGTTAGCATTGAAAAAGAGCTGTACGTTTTTATAAAGACCAAAATGATCAAAAATGTCGCACAAGAAATAAAAAATAAAATAAGAAAATTGAATTTCACAATTCAATACGTTTTTTTCTTTACGCTCTCCGGATACCGCTTTTTTATATTAAATAGCACCCTGTTTGACGCAAAAGCACTTTCCGGTTTTCAACGCCATCTATATGAGAAAACTAGTAGAAAAAATGAAGAAAATGTCTTCACACAATCAAATATCATCTCTGTGTCGTTCGTTGGGAAATGTTTGCGCTTGGGCTTGGTGGTATTCGTGTGTCGCGTTGTATTCGTTTGGTTTAGTTGCTTCCTTTTCGTCGTCGTTTGAAGTGGGTAAGAGGGAAATGACAGATTAGATTTTACGTAAAACCTTCTTTGTGTTGACTCTATGGGTAGGAATTAAAAATGGCGTCAGTGTTGGAGGAACATAGTATTTTTTCAATGTGTAACTTTCCGCTCCAAAATCTTTAATTGTAGTAAACGCGGATAGGTGAAAAATTTTTGTGTTGTTTCCATCATCACAAATAAATAAAATGAAAGTGATAATCCCCACATGAAAAACTACAAACAATATCCAAAACAAAATCGCAAATTGCATTGCGACAAATTCATAAACACGCATAGTTTCGTCAAAAATAATGGTGGCAAGTCAGATTATGGTAAAATTCAGTTGAGAAAAAAAAAGATGAAATAAAAAGACCAATGAACCAGAGTGAGATGGGGGTATAAGAATTTTTGAGAAAAGAAAAAAAGTTATTTCACATTTTAAAATCGATATGTGGCTTGTGAATTGATAGCGCTAGTGATTACTCAATTGAAAAACAAAAAAAGACGAATATTTGTGAAAATTTAGTGATAAATAATTTAAAAAAACGCGTGTGAAAATCGGAATTTGGTGGGAAAAACGGAGTCGAGATGTGTGCAGCACAGAGCAATACCCAATCGAGCTACGGCTACACTTGGAACTTCGCAGACAGTTCCCGTGCTGATTCTGTAGTTGAAATATCGCCCAACATAAACTACACAGTCAGCAGCGATGCGGTAAGATAACACGGAAAGGCTACGGCTACGGCTACCTACAGTACCAGCACGGCAGCACAGCACACAAAAAATATTAAAATAGCGCACGTATGTCGTATATATATATAACGTGTGTACGTATGCATTTACAGCAGTGATATACGTGTACATACTACATGGTATGTATATGAACGAACACACGCACAAGCGCTCATTATTATTACATACATACGACGACGGACATACATACTACTTTGGATGACGATGGGAAAATATTTGTCTCCCAACCCAGCCTGTGATTTGACTCATTTGTGTCATGCGATAACTCACGAGACTAGCCTAAATGGCAGAGTCGTTTTGGTTTTTGAAGATCATTTTTGGCGCAATTCTCGAACCGAGAAACAGCCTCGAGCCTCAATAATTTACACACTCATGACCAGTGTTCACATACGATAATACGACATAAAATCCTGTCGCACTTGTCGTACGCGCTGGGAAAATACACTCGTTTTCTTGTTAATCTTTTATTGTATTGGATTTGTTTATGCCAGAGAAGTACATGTACGCTTGGGGTGAAAGTGTTGCTCCTGCTTTCCATGTATGTGCCCGAAAAACATTTTCTTATTTGAAGTTCCGTTTTCCCTGTGAGCAGAAAGTAAACAACTAATTTCCCCAAAATAAAACCTGCTGCTGCTGAGTCTGAATGCTGCTGTTGCTCTTGCCTTTGCTTCTGATTTCTGAAATCATTTCGTTGCTGTATTACAAATATTTAATGACCTCGCATGCCATGGTTGATTGGTCGAGTTAGATTGCATTGGCGCCTCTATTGATGGCGATAACGAATTTTGTTTTATTCATCTACTATACCACATTTTAGTTCACTCAGACCAAAGACTGGCATGTGAAGTCCCCTCCCCCCTCACACAAATTCCTTTAACTCATTCATCAATATGCTCCCCACAGATGCCATATCTCTTTACGGATGGGTCGTTGACGCTTCAAAAGGACATCAAAGGAACTTTAACAACAAACAAAGGCAGCGTTGTCCGCCGCATGTTTGTGGTCAACGAGCCCTTCACCAGTGGCGCCCAAAGGTATAATCTTTCATAAAGTTTGCTCTCAAGTGATTCTTTGGAATAAAGATTTTTTGTTTGTTTTTCAGAGTTATTACGACAGGCGGTGGATCTGTTGTCAAGAAACAAGAGCAGCAACAAGTGTTAAGCATCAACTGTGATAAGAATTGTAAGTGCAAATAGAAACACCTACGTACTCTTTTTTTTTTTTTTTTTTACTACGCATAACCCAATGCAAAGCAGATAGAGAAATCAAAAAGCTATCAAGTGAAAGCTATTTAGGGTTAATAACTGAATTTCAGATTTTAAAATTAGGATGACAATGAAAAGATGACTAATCCTTTTTTGTGGGATCAATTTTTTGTCATTGCTTTTTTTTTTTTTTTTTTACTAGAGACGATAAAACGTTCCCACAACTTTGAGTGGTGCATGTCGCATGTGGCATAATGGTTAGCACGGTTATCACCTTTTGCAAGGAATTGGCAAGTCCTTCAAAAGTAAATTCATTGCCATGAAAAGCGCTTTCTTGATTAGTCGTTCGGAACCGGTAGAAAATTGAATATCCCCTCCAATCCCTAACAAAGCATTGTTGTAAGAAATTGGCTCCTGGGCTCCTCGTACTGTTGCGCTACCCCTTGTATGTATAAGAAAACTTTGAGTTTGTTTATGGAAACAGGAAAATAGGAGGAAGTTTAAACACGACGGGAGCGATAAACACGCGAAGTACATTCGCAATTAATTGAGATTGTCGTCAGTGTTGGTATCATTTTGAAGTATAATTTTAAGTTGCGAATCTGTTCTTTTTGCAAGTTAATCAATTTCTTGTAAAAAAGAGCTTACAACGCTAGATTAAAGCAAACTGTGGTTCATAAACCATAGTCGAGCAAACAGGGCCTTAAAGAATCAAGTAAATCTTTATTGGTAGTATGCAGCTCGGACATATATGACAAACAAAGTAGGATCTGTTAATTCGATACAATGCCTTTTTTGCAGTGATGAGTGTTGTAACCTTACAGCTTGAAAGTAAATACATCAACAAATTGAATGCATGTTTTTATGTCCATGCTCAACGAACACCTTAAAAAGAAAAACAGCATTTTGTCATTAGAATTGTCTCCTTTGTCCTAATTTCAGCTTATATCTTGAAAAATTGATTGCCAGTACCTTTTCCAATCGAGTTTCCCTCCAACTATCCTTGAAACCACTGCCGCCAGCATCAGGCATTGAAGACCAGTGGCAGCAATGCCAAGAAGAACCGCTGCCTCGAAGGTTCTGGGTTTCAGTCGAAATCAAAACGAAATCCATGGTTCGATGAAGAATGCAAGCAGGTAAATGCAGCCAAACAAAGAGCAAGACAAATGTTGATGCAAAAACGAACAAGGGTTGCTTACGATCAGTATAACGAGATCTACAAGGAGAAAAGAAGGGAAGAACACCGACTTCTCAAAAAGAAAAAGAAGCAGCATGAGAAGCGTTCGTTTGAGGAAATAGAGAGGTGCCATGACAGCAATGAGAGTCGGAAGTTTTACGAAAAGGTAAAAAGATACTGCCAAGGTGGCAAACCCCGACCTCAAGCCTGTAAAGACCAGCAGGGAAACATAATTGTAAAGTCACAGTCGCTACTGAGGATCTGGAATGATTAATTCTGCAGACTGCTTAACGGCGCTGAAGACACAAATTCCGCTGTCAGGCAGAATGCCCCATTGGACTTAGACGATGATCAAGAATGCCGTCCTCCCGACCTAGAAGAAGTTAAACTTGCCATATGCAAACTTAAATCAAATAAAACTGCAAGTGCAGATGGCTTTGATGACGAACTTTTCAAGGCAGTTGGAGAGGAGCATGCACCAGCTGATCTGCATGATATGGTCGGAAGAAAGTATGCCCGATGAATGGAACCTCAGTATGTCCGATCCTAGAGAGGGAGATCCTCACAAGTGCGCAAATTATAGAGGAGTAAGCTTCCTTAACCTTAGGTCTTGTCTGCTGTAATATGTAAACGACTGAAACCCCACGTCAACAACTTGTGGTTTTTAGACCAGAGAAGTCCACAATAGACCAAATTTTCACATTACGGCAGATCTTGGAAAAAACCGAGAATATAATAACGATATTCCCCATCTTTTTATCGATTTCAAGGCCGCGTATGACAATATCTACAGAGACGAGCTGTACAGAGCCATGTCTAGTTTCGGCATCCCTGCAAAACTCGTACGACTATGCAGGATGACTTTGGAGAATTCACGCTGCTCCGTCAAGGTCGGTAAAGAACTCACCGAGACCTTTGATGTCGAAAAAGGTTTTAGACAAGGCGACAAACTGTCATGCGATTTCTTCAACATCATACTTGAACAGATTGTAAGAAACTCAAACGTCAACACCAGAGGAACAATCTTTTAAAAGTCTGTACAATTACTCGCCTATGCAGACGATATTGACGTAATGGGAAGAAAAAAGCGTGATGTCATAGGTGCTTTTGCGAGTATCGAAAAAGGCTTTAGGCAAGGCGATAAACTGTCAACTCAAACGTCAACACCAGAGGAACAATCTTTCAAAAGTCTGTAATGTAGACGATATTAACGTATTTGGAAGAAGGAAGCGTGATGTCATAGGTGCTTTTGCGAGCATTGAAACAGAAGCGGCAAGAATGGGTTTGATGATTAATAAGGGCAAAACGAAGTATATGTTGTCATCAAACAAGGACAAACAACATCGACGAATTGGACAAAACGTCACAATAGACAGACATAACTTTGAGGTAGTACAGGACTTCATCTACCTAGGATCCGCGAAAGACAAGAATAACAACATTAAACGGAGAATAATTCTTGCCAACCGTTGCTTCTTTTTTTTTAAGAAGGCAATTGAGAAACAAAACCTCTCCAGAAAAACCAAGGTAACCCTGTATAAGACCTTGATCATCCCAGTCCTGCTTTACGGCGCGGAAGCATGGACCTTATCGAAAGCGGATGAAGAAACCCTTGGTCGTTTGAGACGTAATGAGATGATGGTGAATAAGCTTGGAAAACTCGGATCATCACTCAAATCCACTCAAGCCAATAGAGCAAAGAAAAAAATAAAATAAAATAAAAAATAAAGTCAGTGTTCAACGTTACTTTCTAAATCTTACTGGCAGGTGGTCAAATTTAGAAACCTCTTGAGTTTCCAAAAAACCTGTGACCAGATATTTCCAATAAGAAAACCGAGTTTTTTCTGCAGTTTGGCAGACCTTGGCTCGTTGGTTGGCATTTTCACATGTCACAATTCGTTGGGTATTCCCGTGATGAAAATAAGCATTATAATAGCACATTCTACTCGAGAGGATGCCACCACGAAGAGGCAGATGAAGGATCTTACATTTCGTCTGTGATTCCCAAATCTTGTCGCACATTTGGAAAAAAGTTCTGGCAAAATACTTCCTTGACGAACTGTGCGATACAGGTCATACAGTTTGTAGGGTGGTTTAAAAACTTCCGTATCTTCTGTGATCAAAAAAAGTCGGCCTAATTGAAGTGAAATAGTACAATGCTACTACTGCTTCAGCACTCATATTTGGTTCAAAATGTTGGATAATGTTCAAAAAGTGTAAGAATAAGCTTACGGCAGCTGAGATGAAAATGCAGAAGTATCAAAACCTGATGGAATCAGAAGAAATAAGACCCGTGGAGGCCTTAAATTGAAAAATGTCATCCTACCAGAAATAGAAAACGAACGGTCATTTTGTACTTCCACGTTCAAATGGGAGCAACCCAGCAAAAAGAGAATATCATACAGCCCACTCGACGGCAACCAGGAAAAAAGGCATACCTAAAAACTCCAAACATAACAAAATACATCATATGGTTGGCCTCAGACATTCAATAGAACAAATGCACGAAGCTTGTCGACGCCATCTGATTTCAATGCGGCATATTTCACAGATGGATCACTAGAGTAAAGTAAACAAAAGGGAAAAGAAAAAGAAGGAGCACATAAATAAACCGTTTTATTTTTGTTTTGACAGCTCTCCTCCGTAAGGCTACATCGTGAAATGTGAAACCGTGATAACACTTCCTTTTGCTGTTTAAAACATACGCAGACAGAAAATTGTGAATTGAATTGTAGAATTGAATATATAAAGTTTGTATTAGTCAGCTTACGATACCATGGATTTATGAGAGCACAAACCAGCTTTTAGTTCAAATACAACAATAATTTCGCTAAGATTACAATAGTTGAAAACGATTTTAATTTTCATAAAAATAAGTTCAGTTTCAAATTCAAATACATTAAACCCAATAGCTTCACTATTATTTTTAACCAAACCATGTAGTTGTACAAATCCATTAAATGGCTTCAGGTATACCTCGAATAACCGTCAGAATGTCAGTGGATTAGTAAAGTGTTGGGGTGATATCATAGCGAAACTATTAAAATCGAAGGCTGAGATAAAATTACTCCGTTGCCTTTGGTTCCAAGAGCCTTCAGGATCGACAAATCTGAAAAAAAAACTTTTGTTGAGCAACTCTCAAACGCGCCGCAGCATTGACATTTAAATACCCATCCTTTTATGTCGAATGGTTTCAAAAAGAATCTGGTCCCAAAGGTTTTGTCCCATCAAAAACCAACAGTTCTTTATGAGAATAATGACTCAACTGCTGACGATACTAGCACTCTAGACATGGAGCTTTAGTTATGAAAATGGAACGGTAAGTCTCTTTACAGCCTGAGTGCAGGGGAAGAATAAGCCAAGGCCATAGCCTGCTGCAAAGAAGAAAAAACCGCTATAATTTATCGGCGGGAAGAAAAAGAGACGAGGAGCTTAGATATCTAAAATAGCGAATGTTAAAAAAAATTTTGGATTTGTTTCATTTACGTCCACGCCAAACAGAAAAGAAAGATGATTTCTACGAGCTCCTCATATGAGCAATTCGTGGACACAGAATGAAGAGAGCGAGAGTGGGAGATAATCTTTGAGAAGAACTGTGTGGTACATTTAGTGTGGCCTTAGAGCATATGAGAATTTTTAAATCGATCAACCATGTTGAGATGGAAGCAAAAAAAAGTTTCCCAAAATTCGAGCTTTCCGAGGTACCACCAACGTTAACAAGGACCATGTATTTTATGTAAATAAATTGCACTTCGTAATTGCATAGTGGCAATTATGCTCACAAGACTCAAGCACCAAAATGGCGCCTATTTTTCGACGAAGAATAAAAGCCGGCAAATGCAGTCTAACGAGATGCATGTAAAACAGGGCAAAGTCTCGACAAGCCTAAAATCTCTAACTCAAGTTTGAAAAAAAGCAGAAAAACATAACAGAATTGCAGTCGTGGAAAAACCAGTTCAGTCTCGTTTGCTCGCTTCCAAAAAAGAGGAAACAGAGAAACGCAGCTATGAGCGAGAAATAGGACTCAAACAACGTACATAAGATCGTATCTTCTTTACTGTGTTCAATTGTCCTCTTGTTCCATAAATGTGATGTGAAGACAAAAAGTAAACGAAGGAATGGTTCTATAACGACGTCAATTATTAACTCTGATTAGACATTTGTTCTGAGGTGACTTGGAGTAGGTTAACACATATGTAGATGCCCTTGTAGATTCTTGTGCAAGAAAAAGTCAGGTACAGAGGTTTTCCTATATCGCGACATTAGTTATGACTTGTTTATCGGAAGACTCACTTGATTTTGCTTAGAGAAATTTATTATTTTATTACATATTATTTTCTTTTATCAATCATTTGCATATTTATGTAAAGATTTTAAGATTAAATAGCTTGCAGAATTCAGTTTCAAATATGCTAGACGTTCTCCTTTCAGATCTTCTTGTAGACCAGTCGGATCAATCGCATTCAATCGGCAATGGCATTGTGGATTCAAAAACCCAAACAATTCTGACAACAACAACGGCTGGAAAGACTCATTATAGCCCAATAGGACCACTGCATCTAACTGCCGAAGAATGTAACGAGATCTTGATGAAGCGTGCGATAGCAGCATCGCAAAGCCACACTACTATTACAACAACTGATGGTCAGACGGGTAATAAACCTGAAAACTAAACTGAATTATTTGACATACTAACTGTTTTTTTTTTTTTACATATTACAGGAGACATTATTCCTGGTATGTCTGTACATGTCCAGAAAGTCATCCAGGGCCTCGAAGACAATGAGGACTCTCAAGACGAATCTACCAATTGTAAATTGGAGCCCAAAATGGAAGTATCACTAAAAGCGGAACTCCAGGATTCGGTAATTTGATTTCAAATGTGCAACTACATAAAATATTTATTTTTAAATAATTTCCTAGAACGACCAAACGATTGGCCAAGCCGTTAAAGAAAGACCGTACAGATGTGAAGAATGTGGCAAATCATTCTTACTAAAACATCACTTGACCACCCATGCTAGAGTGCACACAGGTAAGCATTTAGATTGCGATGATCAAAACAAATTTAAACAATCAATTTAATTTGATAGGTGAACGACCTCACGTGTGCGTTCATTGCGGAAAGAGCTTTGCCCATAAACACTGTCTAAATACGCACTTGTTGTTACATTCGACCGAACGTCCTTATCAGTGTATTGAGTGTAAAAAGAGCTTTACTCTCAAGCATCATCTTCTGACACATTCAAGAGTTCATAGCAGAGATCGACCATTTGTTTGCCAGGAGTGTGGTCGATCGTTTCCTCTGAAGCGCCATTTAGTTACCCACAGCAAATTCCACGCTGGCGAACGGCCGTATGTATGTGAGGAATGTGGCGAAAGCTTCGCTCAAGAAAATCATTTAGTTATGCATTCACGGTAAGTTGCTAGTTCTTTCTTTAAAGAGAAAGAGAGAAAGAAAGATTAACAGAGAGAGGCACGATCTAAATACATTCAATTCATCTCACAGTTTTCACGGTTCAGTAAACCCCTTTGTATGTCCCGATTGTGGAGTTACTTTTCCTAGAAAGTTTCAATTGGTCAACCACGGCAGAATTCATGGAAAAGTTCCACATGCTTGCACTGTATGTGGCAAGGAATTCCTTCAAAAACGCACATTGGTCTCCCACATGAGGTTTGTTTCTTCTCATAAAGAATAATATAAATAAGACATTTAAAAAAATCTTCATTTTACAGAATACACACTGGAGATCAGCCGTATCCATGTACTGGTTGTGGAGATGGTTTCCAATCGAAAGCGGAATTGAATCAACATATACGCGTTGCTCATGGTGGAGTGAATCCTAACTCTACACACACAACAATTGTTCCAACTAATACCATAGTGACGACCACAAATCATAATCCAAATCAAATTCAGGTATCTTATGTAATGAGTCTTTCAATTCTTCCGACAACAGGAAATAGCTATGCATATTTTTGAACTTATTTTTATTTTGAGATCTTTTGTTTTTTGGGATATTGTCACATGATTTCTTTTTTTCAAGCAACCCTTTCTACTTACCCTGTAAAAGTAATAAACAAAAAACAAAATTGTTGAACATTCGAACTTTTACAGGTTGCCGGTATTATATTAACTTAAGCCTAAAGACTAATTTCTTAAACCCAAGCTTTTTATGTAAGTATCAAATAAAATGTTGCTAAGTAGGAAAAGGAACTAGTTAAGCTTAAGGAGGGAAACCACTTTGGGAGCGTGAAAAACATGTTTTTTTTAGGATTTTTTTTAGAGGGAATAAAATAGCCCAATGATTTTCAAAATTAGGAGAAACGTTTATAAGGCCGCGTTTCCATTTGCAAGAAAACTTCTGCAAGAAATGTCTGACAGTCTGTCCGACAGTGATTTGCAAGTGGAAACTGCGAAGCAATTTCGATCGCGACTGTCCTTGCATAACTTCTTGCGAGTACTTGCGAGTGCAATAAATTACAGGTTAAAACAGGTTTCTATTGACTCGCGACAGTTCTTGCAGCTTACCGAAACAGCTTCGTATATATCGCACTCGCGGCTAGTTGGTCGAAAGAGAGTATGTGAATTGTCTCGCAATTGAAGGTTACGAGTGTAATCTGTATTTATAGATTGTTTGTGGATATTAAAAATCTCAGCGTCAAGAGGATTCTATCCTTCGTTGATATTCAATCACGGAATCGAGTGTCCTGCTTTTTTAAAATAGGGCCCACTTTTAATAACAAAACTTCCAAATAAACTGGGGTCATCTAAGTGAGATTGAAATATTGTTGAGCGTCTTCTATGTTTAAGTTCGTTTGGTAAATCACAGAAGGCTCCACCTTCCCGTCTTCTTAAAATCCAGTTGCGCACCCATGTTGATCGCTTTTTCTTTTTTATCCATAAAATTGTAATTGAAGCTTCTAAACGCTGACGTATTCTCGCCATGACTTCACAATTTCAAATAAATTACCAAATTTCTTGCGACTCTCCAGTGGAGACACCTCTCCAATAAATTGCGACAGTATGATGCGCGAGCTTCTTGCAAGACATTTATCGCAAAAGAAATTACAAGAATTCATATAGCAGTGTAACCGCCACTGCAAGAAACATCTGCAAGACTTCCGCGAGTTAACTTGCAAATGGAAACGCGGCCTAAGAGCTGTCCAGTATTCACAAAAAATTTTTATCTGTTGCCAACTCAGTTTTCTAAAGAGTTTCGTGAAATGGAAAAATCAAAAAAAGTGGAGCTGGTGCGAAACTCTGGTGCTTTGAGCAGTTAGAAACTACTGCAAGACCAGGTGTTCAACATATCATTAATTTCTTCTATATTTATTTTTACAACAGCTCAACAACTGTTTCAATGGAAATTTAAAACTGAGCAAGACTGAGCGCAGAAATCAATATGAAAGAAAATTGGCAAAAACATGCGCAACTCGAAAAATGCAGCGTGTAATAATGAGAGCATTAAGCGATTAATGCGCATTAAACATATGCGCCATGTAATAGCCGACTTAGTAAAAATGCAAAGATTCAGTGTTATTGTTATCAGAAGAAGAAGAACAAAGAAGGCGAAATGAGTCGAGAGCCATACTACGTGGTTTAAGAAACCATTCAGATCTTTTGAAGTTATTACCACAAGCACTGTATTTTGAAATAGCTATTCAATCAATAACATCATTGAAATCATTAACCGCTTACTTTTTTCCACTCGGCAATTGATTTCAACCGTTTTAGTTAGTTTTAATAGCTATCTTTAGCTTATTTATTTATTTTTTCTAGATATTATTTTTCTTGCTTGATAACTTTTGTGATCCCCCTTGTAAAACTGTAAGTGAATATTCCACGAGAAAGAGAAGAAAATTTCCCATAAAAAAAAAGTTCATGATCGGTAAACATTTCTCGTGGAATTTTTCCCTAATTTTGAAATTAGTTCACGATACCTCTTCGAATAAGGGAAAAATTTCTTGGGAAATGCGATTCACGATAGCCCTGATTGAGTATTATTGTACATATATATACATGAAAGATTCGTTAATCTGTTTTCATCTTGATAGTTCTCTTAGTTCCATGTTTTTCTTCATCTACATATCATATTTATGATAAAACTATTTCCTTCGCATTTGGAGTCCCACTCTTTTAAAAAAGTGTGAAGTATGATGCATGCAGCGTAGTTCCTAGTTCCTACATGTCTGTCAATTGGTCTCTAATTTCTAGCGCATGTGTATTGTGCAATCGGCGCAAAAGCTGGCAACCAATACAATGCAGTACACATATTTACCTGTACGAGGCTGTGTAGGTTGGTTGGATATTCGTATGACATGCTCGATCTCTTCTCCATTTTTTTTTTTTTGAGCTCTTGATTTGTATTGGACGATCGGAACTAAACGAGTTTGAATTCAATTTGTAAAACGAACTGAAATGTGTCCGATTTTTATTTTTATGCCAAAGTTTACTTTACCTATGCCAAAGTTGAACCCTTCTATTGTTCAATCAACAGATTTGTTTTCCGGGTTTTAATAAAAGTGGCCTTCAGACTATCAAGTTTGTTTAATGACAGTTTGACGGAAAAATTCCCATGGCGTTCAAACTCTTCAAACAAATCGTCAAAGAAAAACAAAAGAAAGCGTGTTGGGACTAAAGAGGTGCAATACCTGAAAACATAATAAATGCCATTTTCAATGTAGCCAACAAAGGGGAGAGTACGATAACTTTGGCGACAAAAAATAATAACGGTTTCTGATAGAGGGGTTCAATACAAGCATTTTTTACTATGGGAAGGGGGGGGGGGGATCTTTCTCCCCCCGTTTAGGCGGTAGGGGCAATTTTATAAAAATTGACTTAAAATCTAAAAAAAAATATTGTAGAACAACGGGAAAACTTACAGATACAATTTATACTTTTTATGAAAGCCAGAAACTTGCACTTTATAATAAATTTTAAATGAAGTGGTTTCAATTTATAGTTTTTGAAATAACTGACTTCAAAGTCAAAATTTACGAAAAAAAATTTTAAAAAATCACTTTGAGTATTATGTTTCTCATGATTACAAATGCTAATAAAAAAATTATTGATGTAGTTAGTTGCTTCAATTTATCAAACGATATAAATTACTTTTTTCTATGTCTTATAGTTTTTGAGATAATTGAAAAATAGTAAAACTATATTTCTTTTTTAAAATCAAAAAATTTTCTAATTTTAAAAGAAACTTTTCATATAAAAAATTTGCACCCCAAAGCTTATGAGCAGCTTAACCCTGCGGAAAAAAGGGTTAAAATAATGAGTCCCCGCGAAGCGGGCCATGCGGAAAGCTGTTGCATACGGAAATTAATTGCTATTTTCATATTTAGCATGAGCAGCTTAACCCTGCGGAAAAAGGGTTAAAATAATGAGCCCCGCGAAGCGGGCCATGCGGAAAGCTGTTGCATACGGAATTTAATTGCTATTTTCATATTTAGCATGAGCAGTCTAACCCTGCGGAAAAAGGGTTAAAATAATGAGCCCCGCGAAGCGGGCCATGCGGAAAGCTGTTGCATACGGAAATTAATTGCTATTTTCATATTTAGCATGAGCAGCTTAACCCTGCGGAAAAAGGGTTAAAATAATGAGCCCCGCGAAGCGGACCATGCGGAAAGCTGTTGCATACGGAAATTAATTGCTATTTTCATATTTAGCATGAACAGCTTAACCCTGCGGAAAAAAGGGTTAAAATAATGAGCTCGGCGAAGCGGGCCATGCGGAAAGCTGTTGCATACGGAAATAATTGCTATTTTCATATTTAGCATGAGCAGCTTAACCCTGCGGAAAAAAGGGTTAAAATAATGAGTCCCCGCGAAGCGGGCCATGCGGAAAGCTGTTGCATACGGAAATTAATTGCACACAAGTACCTGTCTTATGAATTTTTATACTTTCACTAGTCTGTTTCCTAACATTATTGTAAATTCGTACGTATTTCCATAATTTTTTGAAAATAATGCATACTTCAATAGTTTTACTATTTTTCAATTACATATCTCAAAAACTATAAGACATAGAAAAAAGTAATTTATATCGTTTTATAAAAAATTTATTGAAGCAACTAACTACATCTAATTTTTTTTTATTGGCATTTGTAATCACGAGAAACATAGTACTCAAAGTGATTTTTTAAAAATTTTTTTCGTAAATTTTGACTTTGAAGCAGGGGTGTTGCAGATATTCGCATCCGCATCCGAAATCGCGGATTATTCGCATTGATTTCAACATCTGCATCCGCATCCGCATCCGCATCAATTTATGCGGAGTTTATGCGGATGTGATTCAAAGTTTTTTTTACTTACTATCTGCACACAGTTAAAAAGCAAAGAGAAACTATTCGGTTTTTTCATTTTTTCCAATGTACGCAATAACGTATTACAGAAATCCATTTGAAAAAAAAAACATAGCTAGTGAGTGTTGTTTTCATACTAAGAGTCGACAAGAAAATATGGCAAATACCAACACACACTGAAGCGAAATTATTTTTTCTTCTTGTCGATTTCTGTTTCTTGTTTTGTTCTGTTCGGTGTGTTTTGCGCCTCTTCTCTACAACCAAATGCTTTTATTGCAACAACAAGAAACCAGAAAGGAACGGGAAAGTGTGTGCTGTGTTATGTGGTGTATGATGTTTACTGTTGTTAAGGCTGCAATATTATTATTTATCAAATATAATTCACCTATTTTTAATTTTAATTATTAAACCATTTTCTTATTCAGTAACACAATGAAGTACAATACATTTTTATTTTTATTTTTAAATAAAAAAAATTTAAAATTGATAAATTTTCATTCATTTATGTATTTAAAATGATATATATTTCGCAAATTCTAAGATCCGCATCCGCATCCGCATCCGCATCAAAATTTGCACATCCGTAACAACCCTGCTTTGAAGTCAGTTATTTCAAAAACTATAAATTGAAACCACTTCATTTAAAATTTATTATAAAGTGCAAGTTTCTGGCTTTTATAAAAAGTATAAATTGTATCTGTAAGTTTTCCCGTTGTTCTACAATATTTTTTTTTAGATTTTAAGTCAATTTTTATAAAATTGCCCCTACCGCCTAAACGGGGGGAGATAGACCCCCCCTCCCATAGCAAAAAATGCTTGTATTGAACCCCTCCACCAAAAACCGTTATTATTTTTTGTCGCCAAAGTTATCGTACTCGTGCCCCAACAAAGAAAAAATATTCTTTCCGTGCTATGCATTACTAATCGGCCCTATCGAAGTAACCGTCGGATCGAAATTCTCTCCGATCGGAGACATTTTGCTTCGTGGTAGTTCTCCGATTGGACGATTCGACGTTCTCCGATAAGTTTTTGTGGCGGAGATTTTAGTTTTGGGAATTCAATGCATTGCCGCATTTGTGGAAAATTTCTTACGACGACAACTTCTTCAAAGCAAAATTGAATCTCCGAAAAAAGATGCGGAGAAAATTCCGCTCCGACGGTTACCTCGATAGGGCCGAATGTCGATTTCATTGGTACACAAAAGCACTTAAAGTGCTTTTTTTCTCGAAAACCGTTCCATGCAGGCACTAGATCACTTTTTGCTCCGAAGAGAAGAGAAGAGTGAATCTCGATTCGGAGGCAAGAGTCACACGCACTTTCACTTACACTAACACAACACATTTGACATGTACCAGTTTTGAGTTTGAAACGAGAAAAGTTTATTTGAACGGAAATTTTCTGTTTTAAGCAAGAGAATTTATAATTAGATCCTTTTACGCAAATAAATAATAGTTTTCATTTTGTACAAGAATGACGTTGTTGAACGGCTTCATGAAATCTTCGAAACTATTCAACCCAACCGTATAACAAAATTTTACAAGTTCTTTAAGACTATAACTATAGCGCACATCCATTTTTATTTTTTGACCAGTTTTCTCCCTCTTTTTTTTTTTACAAAAACCAAGTCTTGTTTATTTTTTAGGTTTAACACTTTTCCTATCCATATTTATGATTTATACCATTCAAACAAATTCATGAAATAGCCCTTTTTTACCTGTCCATAGAGGGTAGAGGGTAGACCCCTTAATTGTTCTACGTTTTGGTCTATTTCTGTCAATCATGAAAGTCGAGATAAGAATAACAAATTGTGAATACTGACGTTACTGCGGATATAGTCTGCGGATAGAAGCCTTTGAAGTTAAACACAACACACGCAAACACTTAATAGCTGATATTATAGCAGGGTTCGATCAAATTAGATTCGACCGCAATCGAAAAATAAATCTACGCATTTTAATTCAATTTTATTTTTTAAACCCTTGAAAATAAAAATTGTGTTCGTGATTAAATTAAATTTCTTGGGATCTGAAAAATTAAATTCCATGGTCAACGCAGTATATTCTTGAGGTGCGCTTAAGTTATGTTAAAATACAGAACTTTTACCTCAGTTTTGAGTTTAAAACAAATCTCTCAGTTCACTAAAGGATTAGGGTTTGAATAGCACCTCGCATAAATGGTCTATCATGTTGCAGTTTCCTTTTTACAGCTGCAAAGGATTTTGGTATTATGGTTGCTGTATATCTCTAAGATCGTTTTTGGTTGTCATTTTTTTATTGCTGAAAAATTTACATATTTAAATTTTATTTTGGCTTCGATCGACTCTAAAGATCGTGAAAAGTTTTACAATTAATCAAAAATTTGCAATGTTGTTTCCTTTGTCAGTGTACTTAGTATTTTTGCTGAAATTCTAAAACTAAAACATTTGCAGATACAACACCAACCACAACAACAACAGCACCATCAACAGCAGCAGCAACAACAACAGCAACAGCAGCAGCAGCAACAACAACAACAACAACAGCAGCAGCAGCAGCAGCAGCAGCAACAGCAACAACAACAGCAACAGCAGCAACAGCAACAACAGCAGCAACAACAGCAGCAGCAACAACAGCAACAGCAGCAACAACAACAGCAACATCAGCAGCAACAACAACAAGCACAACCTCAAACGATAACAGTAGTTAGCAATCCAAATAATTCGGCACTGCTGACTGTAACGTCGAATGACAATAACGCAGGAAACAGACCTCAATTTGCTTGCCGGTAAGTAAGACCTTTCTTACCATTTTACCAAGTTAACCATAAGACATGTTTTGTTAAGAGAGGTCTCACAGGAATGGGAGAGTTTTTAAGTGTGCGAAACGAAGATCAGCTGTTAGCCCTCTCTTTTAAGTGGAGATTTGTCTTTATAGATTGATCTATCAATGGTCCGTTCCTTTACATTGTGCACAGTAATTCACGCGTGGAAAAAAAGTTAACTGACGAAAGAGAACGAAAGCTTTTTGGATGGAAAGAAAGAGATTGAAAATTCACAATTCTCACATTTTTCTGTGTCCACAAAAGTGATTACTTTTCTGTTTACGGACATTTCGGTGGCAAAAATTCGCAGCATAGGAAATTTTTCCTCACGAGCACTCTATTCTGTGCACAGCTACGAAAAATTGTTGCACTCGAATTGAAATTGACTGATTTTAGGTGAATTTCATAGATCGTATGTCAATCAATTGTATAGCTTTGTATTGTATACACATAGTTCCAACAAAATTAAATATTGACTTGTTAAAAATTAATAAATATCAAAAATTTTGATAACCGCAATACTGAATTGAATTCAGTCAGTTCATAGTTTCGATTTACAGAAGCCAATCGTAATATTCTATAGCTCAGACTATATTTTGGCATTAATAGTTTTTGTGTGATTAGAAACCGAGCTTCGCAAGGCTGTCTGCAAGCATGATCCGTTGAATATCGTGAGTTCGGTGTGTGAAGCTTACTGAACCAGTTAGGGATTCATGTTACTTTGGTTTATTTTCGAATCATATTTATTGTCATTCTTGATTCGCCATCGTGTACTTTTTCTAGATTGTACTTCAATTGCACCGATTCCTCCTCGTTTGTTCTACGCAATGTATGGGCGAATTCCTAAACGCAGGCCTTGCTGAGCAAGTCAAATGCTAAGCAAAAATAATCACAAATAAAATTTGCAATGCAATTAAAAGTATGCAATTGTTTTTTGATAGCTGCACAAATTCACTTGCAATTGCGGGAAAAAAAGCAAGCTGCACGTTTTGGGACATACTGCTTCGAAGGGATTTTTTGTCGGCATTTAAGAACTGTTTGCTTAGCATATTTTGCGCAAGACTTGCGTTTAAGAATTCGGCCTATTTCTTGGGCGTCCCAATCATCCGCCTGACTATGTGAACATGTTCTCCAATCCATAACTTGGTTCGAAATACAATTATTTTCTTTTTGAAGTGTATTGCTAATTTAACGTCTTCTACAAAGTGTCAAAGAAAGCCTGACATTAAAGAAAAAGCGACTCATTTGAGATTAGGTGGGATAAGAAAATGAGTAAGATGCATCGCCAACTTCATAACGAATGTTTTAAGTTTCATTGGAATAGTAGAAATAACTTTTCAATTGCTGAACTTATTAGGGAGTTCGGACTCAATATCAAATGACTAATGAGTCTTCCTATTTGCAGTAGTATATTATAATTTTTCTACAACAGCTGTGGTCCTCCGTTAGTGAATTTGTTGCCATGAAAAGCGCTTTCTCCATTTGCCATTCAAAACCGGCAGAAAATTGTCGGGCCTATCGAGGTAACCGTCTGAGCGGAGTTTTCTCCGCAATGCATCTCTTTTCGGAGATTCAATTTTTCGAAGTAGTTGTCGTCGTAAAAAATTTTTCACCAATGCGGCAATGCATTGCATTCAAAAAACTAAAATCTCCGCAACAAAAACTTATCGGAGAACGTTGGATCGTCCGATCGGAGAACTACCACGAAGCAAAATGTCTCCGATCGGAGAGGACTCCGCTCCGACGGTTACCTCGATAGGGCCGTGTAGTTCCTCTCCATTCCCTCACAAAGGCAGTGGTTGTGAGAAATATGCCCTGTAGCTTCTCGCTTCACTTTTTTTTTTTTTTTATTAAACTTGAAGTTCAACATCTGTATCCTTCCTTATTGCCTTGTATATGTCCTCCAGAGTCGATGGTATAATTCTTAAAGCAAGCTTTGTACTTAACCAAAAAAAACTCCCTACGTATGTTCTCCCAGTGGAAATTCAAAGAGAAATATTCGGCATCACTTTTACGGTACTACTGATTGTACCACAGGTCTAAACAACTTCTTAAACTGTTAAAATCGCGATATATTTTTCCATCTAATAACCCATCGTACCTCCTATATTCTCAATGAGTCTATCTTCTCAACGTTTGGGAAAGTTGATTCAAACAGAAATTATTTCAACTGCAACCTCAGTACTCCCTGCCTTAAACTTCATTGAATAAACCATACACCTAGTTAACCTATATCTTAGCTGTATGTATGTTAGTTTTTACGTTAGATCAGGATTAGCTAAGGCGAAAAATAGAGATTTGGCACCGTGAGGAGCTGCAAAGTCGCAGTCCGAACAATTTAACTTGATGGTGATTACTGATTACTTTAATAAAAAGACACAGAAGCCTGCGCTTTAAATATTTGAAGAAGCGATCGTTTCATCCCATACTTGACAGTTTGCAATCTTTTAGGGGAAACCATATTTAAAATAAATATTTTTCATTTGCAGAGAATGCGGTTGTGCTTTCAATAGTAAAGAAGCGTTGGCACTTCATTTGCGATTGCATACAGGTGACAAGAACCTTATGACCGATTTGTGTGCTTTGACAGCAGCAATGCCTGGCCATTACTTGAATACTACCAATCTAAATCAAGGTATTTATTGCTGAACGGCATAACAGACAAAGTATTACGAACTCATTTCTTTTTTTTTTTTAAACAGCAACAGTAGTAGCTGCAAACCCGAACATTGTTTCCCAAACGGCTGTCCCGGTTCAAATCATATCTTCGACCGGTCAAGTTGTTAGTCAAACAACAATGGTGCAAAGTGGTCCTCCTCAGCCTCAAACTATAGTCACTGCAGTGCAGGCGGCTGCTCCCCAACAGCAAAACACTCCCAAGCCTAAGACTCACTTTTGCAATAGTTGCGGGAAAGGATTTGCCGCTAAGCATGGCCTGTTGCAGCACAACAGACGACATCCCAATGGTGGGTGTACTATTCGTACACACATTTGTGATTGCGGCAAAGCATTCTTCCAAAAGAATCACCTTATGCTTCATCAGCGTCAGCATTTAGAAACCAAACCCATTATATCGCAACAACAGGTTTGTTTTCAATTTGTAATATTTTGAAATAAACATTTATAATATTTCAATGCAAATCGCATTATAGGATGTCATCCAGCAGCAACAAAATCAAGCGCAACAGCAACAAATAACCCAGCAGCAGATAACACAGCAGCAAATAACCCAGCAACAGTCGCAACAACAACAAAACCAGCAACATCAAACGATGACTACAAGAGAAGTTCTGATTGGCAATCAGGCACTGCACGTGCAAGTTTTACAGGGCTCGAACACAGCTCAAGTGATTAAATACGAAATAAACATACCACAGGAGGGTCAAGCAATTGAGTAATGTCCACATTAAAAGTAACGTAACATTCTAAATGTAAATGGGCCATCGGGTTATAAGATATAAAATAAGTAAGGGGAGAAGTTTTAATGCATATTAGCAATCAACTAACCAACACACGAAGTATGCAGAACCAAAGATTATAAATCTTTGCCACGTATATGATGTGCAGTAGGTTGGTTGATAGCGATAAAAGTAAAGTAAAGAAAAGAAGGAAAAGATTATAAAAAAATAACAAATAAAAAAATAAAAATAAATACTAGGATAATAGGAATGTACTATACGACTATACAATATTACAATGTATTTTGGAACAGCAAAATAAATGTACTTGGACGGATGTAAATATACAAATGCGTGGAAGAAAATTAGTTTTAGTCAAACAAAAAACCAATATCATATACACAGACATGGAGGAACAAAAATAAATCAGAAGAAACTTATAACTATAACAAGTAGCAGTAGGTACATTATATGCGATGATGTGTCGTTGGTCGCATCTTAAACTAAACCTCTAATTTTTATTAATATCAAAAACGTTTTAAAAAAGAAAAACAAACATCCGCTGGTTCTTATGGAGTAGCGTGCGTGTGCGTGGATATTTGACCTTGCCCTTATTTCTCTGTCTTTCATTATTTGTGTACAATGTTACGAATATGTATTATATATTTTTTTAAAGTCCCCCAGCAGTAGTTAACTTTTTAGCGAAGCTATTGCTTAATGAAAGCAATGAGCGAATTACTGTAATTTTATTAAAATATAACTTTTTTTTATGTCAAATTGTAATAATTAATTTAATGGATAACGATTTAGGAGTAAAGAACTACAAGTTTTAAAACTAAACACACAAACACAAAAGAAATATAAATATATATATGTATATATATATTTGTATGTAAATATATATTTGTATGTATATAAAGAATCATATTTATGCTATGGAAATGTTCACACACATGTTCTACTATGTACACACACGCATATACGTATACCTACAAGATAAGCCGACATTTTAAATTTGATATAAAGTAGATATAACCATCCGATAAAAAGTAACACAAGGAAAAAAGAAATTATAAACAAAACAAAACAAAAAAAGAAGAAGAAATATAAAGAATAGAAATCACTGACCAAAACAAACTATTGGGCTGATTTTGGTTGGGGTCACAGTTATATTTTTATTTACTAAAATTAAGTTGAAATTATTATTATGATGAAAAGAAGTCGATCTGGCGATTTTAGAATAAAGCTGTTGATTTTGCAAAAACAATTTTAAAAATTTTTTCATTGAATTCCCTGTGTGTAAAGTTTTTTTTTTTAGTCTTTCACGGTGTGGCTTGCCTGCCCTACCAAATGATTTTCTATTTATATTTCATTGGAAGAATACAATTTACTTAACTGTTACAATGATTGAATAACTCCCGTGCACCGTGCTTACTGTATCGTTTTGTTTTCGTTGATTTCTTTGTATTTATTCAGCCCTATCACAGATTCCATCGTAGAAAACTTCCACACGGAAAGTTAGGAACTACGAAAATTTGTGATCACAAAATCCGAATGGAATCGAAGAAAGCATATCCAGTTGCCACACTAAATACCGCCGTGCTGGTTATCGAAATCAGAATGTGCAAGATCATTCACATTTTGCAAAACACAACTTCTTTCGTATATAAAGACGACGATTTTACATTCCACTTGGATTTGGTGATACCGAATCTACGAATTTCGAAATTAGTTCCACTCCGAATGGATTATGTGATAGTTACATCGGGAAACTTACACCCCTGTTCTGATTTTCGTTCGGATACCATCACCCCTAATATGAAAGGCGTTACACTTGAGTGACAATAGTCACTTTATTTGTCGAGTCACTTTTTAGGCGTTTAAGTATCGGTATTACGTTCCTTAAACGCCACTTAATTACAATCCAAACGCCTTCCACATGATCAGCTGATCATGACAGATTGGGATTTGAATAGAAATTCTGGTTTTGTCTTGAAATTTAAATTGTTTTTGAATAAAAAATGCAAATGAATAGTTTTCTTCTGTTAATTGCAGTGAGATATAGTGGTATAGCGATGACAACGAAGGGCGCAGGATATTGGAAAAAAAATAACCTGATAAGAGAAAGAAGAATCCTTTACAACTACAACTACAGTGGATTCCATTTGCTTTTTTACTGAACAGAATCTGTTTAATTCTGTTAAACTTAAAATTTTGCATCGAGCCAAACCTTTAAAATATACACACATGAAAAATACGGCATGAAATGATTTCGTTTCTCAATTATTTTAACTTCTGGCATCCTTTTTCAATTCTAACCGCTAACTGCTATTCATTCTTTTTTTGTCCTCCGTTTGGGAAACACCCCGTCGAAAATTTGTTGCAAGTTGAGGATTTTGCTCCATCGATATGCTCCTGATTTGCTTTTTTTCACCCTAAATTAAGTCAAATAAAAATTATTTAAGAAAAAAGAAGAAACCAACTACAACTTACATTTTTATTAAAGTAAAACAGTCTAGGCGTTTGCAAATTTAAAGTCGCCAAAAAGTAGCGTTTTACTAGTCGTTTAACTGAACTAAAACGACAGCTGCAATACCGAAGAATGACAGGGTGTCGTTCAAAAAAATTACATTCCACTGAACGCTAAATGTCACATGGCGTTACGCAAGGCGTTAAACTACGTTAACGACTCTCGCAATACCGATTTTCTGGTACGACATTTGTCGTTCAAGTGAAACGCCTATCATAATAGGGGTGCATATCCTCCCGTTTTAGAATTTTTGCGGTTCTCAATTCCGAATCCGTACGTTTTCAATTCGCTTATCAATTTGTTAGCGGAATTGAATCCGGTTAATGAATTCTGTAGAACATTTTTTAATGCTAGAAATGAAAAATAATAAACTTATATTAGCACTAACATGTACTAAAGCTGTAAACAGTTCCAATGAACACAAAAATTTAATTTTCAACACGTTTTTGTGACAAAAAACCAGTAGTGAATCCGTTCGGAAATAAGAACACACTTTTTAAATCCGTACGGATTCAATTTCGGTTTTCGTTTTGAATCCGTACGAAAATCAGAACAGCCATGTTAGACTTTTTTCCATTACGATGGAATCTGTTGCCCTTATTGCGAGTGTCGTTTGGCTGTCGATACACGACGGTTGTCGATAGTCGAACATCGAAAATGAAATTTGGTATTGCGTATTCTTATTGTTCGATACTTTCAATTTTGAATTCAATTTTCTTTTTCAGTTTTTTATTGGAGTGGCTGCATAAAAATTAAAAACAAAACTGGTTTTACTTACCTTTTTCTTTCGGAACAAATTAAATAGAGTAGCATCCCAGGTTAAGCTTCTACACTGTAGTCATCAAAAAAGATAGAATCGGCGTAGTCTAAATGACTAAACTTTCCGAAAGAACTCTATTGCATGTCATACCTCTGTTTCTTGCCAATAGTTGTAGTTCATTAAAAAAAGGAGGTGGAATTAGTTAAGTGGTAGCAAAACTTACTTAATAATATGGTAGTTCCTGGTAGTTTCTGATGAAAATATTGTTTCCCTTTTTAAATTACATATATGCTCATGAAAATATTTCTTTTGATAAGCGAAGGATTTTCGGTCCCTGATGTGGCTGCGTGATTAAGTTTTCTAAGAAAGAGAGTTCATAATTTCCGCATAGTTTTACGTTTTAAAGTTTCTTTTTCTCAAACAAGCACTGGAAGAAAATAATTTTCCAACGTAAATGGTAAATGTATTACAATAATTTTTTACAAAATTGTATTCTATATTTTGTTTTTTTATTTTTTTATTTCAGGTATTGTGTTTACTTTCTAGTTTAAGATGCGGAATGTTTAAAAATGTTTGCGTAAAATGCTTAACCTTCTTGCCCTCGTCCCTTTAACCAAATGGAACAGCAGCTCAATATCATCCAAAAGGTCAGGTAAGTGGCTCTAGGTAAACCATTATCTCTGTATTTATCGCAAAATTCTATTGATTTTTTTTAAAGATTTCATATGCCTTTTCATAAACTTACCTAAATATATCTCAAGTAAAAACGTCTGAACGAATTTCAATAAATTTTAATCACAGAACTTGCAGCTAGTAAAATAATGCCTTAAGCTACGTGCAGACGGCATATAAAAACCGCACACGTTTGCGGTTCTGACGTCATTTTTACGTCATAATTTGCGAAAATTCACGCATATCGTCTGAACACCCTTTTGGGACACTCCGCACATGCACGCAAATTGTTTGCGGATGATGTGCGACGACGAGGCCGCACATAAATGTGCGGCTTTTTCGCAAATCGTCTGAACACCCTCGCACATTTTTTGTGACTGTTTGCGTGCATGTGCGTGCATGTGCGATCTTCAAAATCATGTGCGGTGACACGAAAATAGGACAACGCAAATGTGCATATTTTACGCAAATCAGTAGTGGTTGTACAGTATAGTTGTGATCGGTTTTCAATAAAAAAAAAAAAAAATGAGCGAAGCGAAGTGTGTTGGTAGTATGCTGTTTTTCTGTTCATGTTCATGAATACAATACGAAATATGTACGTACTGAAATAATTATCGGGTCTTTTTATTATGATTTTTTTTTTGTTGTTGACTTGAGTATGTATTTTAATTATTCATTTAGCTATTTTTTTCTACTGATTTATTATGAAAACATTAAAATTGATTGCAGATAAATCATATCCAACGCCAAAACAGCCCTAGTACTCCACTTTCTCTTCGACATTTTCAAATAATTTCAACATTTTAAATTTATGTACGGATAAGCTTCGTCAACAACCACAAACCATGAATAAAACACAAAATTCAAACAATTTATTGAATTAACGCAAACCTGCATATGAACGCAAATGGGTGATGTGCGGATATTTCCGCATATCGTGTGAACACGTCGCACATCGACCGCAAAATTTGCGTAATCATTTGCGTACACTTGATGTGCGAGCAAATCAACGCAAACTAATGTGCGGCTTTTGGGACAGATTCTGCACATCGTCTGAACACCCTAATATCCGAGTTTGCGTAAACTGATTTACGTATAGCATTTGCGTTGAATTTTCAACTTTTTATGTGACGTCAGAACCGCACATATGTGCGGCTTTTTATATGCCGTCTGCATGTAGTTTTAATATTACATACATGTATACATACATAAGTAGGGTGGTGAAATAGAGCGGTGAGCCTTGCGAGGGAATTGGACCTTTAATTTTCTGCCAGTTCCGAACGGCTAATGGACAAAGCGCTTTTCATGGCAATGAATTCACTATCAGAGGCCTTCTCCAATTCCTTGCGAAAGTTGATATCCGTGGAAAAACATTTTTTGGTTTCTGCTGGAATTCGAACCACGAAATGCACGCGTAACAAGCAGAGAAGCCTACCACCAATACGCCATGGGCACCACGACTCAATATTAGTAGATGTGAATTAGTCGATTGTGGAAATTTCTGGTCTAAAACCGCATTGATAAGAACATATCAGATTCTCAAATTGGCGTTTCAGAAGTCCAGCAAACAAAATCTTATATAAACTGAGCTACCTCCCTTTGTCTTCTAATGAGGATAGCATTCTTCATCGTAGTCTAGATAAAAGTGACTTTTCCAGATACTCAGTAGCTGTTATGTTTTCTGATGGATGGCTTGAGTTCGGGGTTTGCCACCCTGGCATGATCTTTTTACTTTTTGGTAAAACTTTCTCATTTATGTCATGGCATTTCTCAATATCTTTTCATTCTGCTCCTCCTCTTTTATCCTTGTAAATCTCGTTATTCTAGTTACAGGAAGCCGTGGGGTGACATTCTGAATATAAAAAGCGAACAAACGTTTTCGTGTGTGCGAACAATTTACAATATCTTTCGCATTGAAAAACGTTTGATCGCTTTCGTTTCGCTTTTTATAGAATCTGGCCCCTGGTTTTCTTTTGCATCAACATTTGTAGTTCTTTTTGTTTGGCTGCACCTACGTTCTTCATCAAACCAAGGCTTTCTTTTTGGCGGTCCAGTAAAACTCAACTTCAGCGGTTGTAGTTCTGATGGCTTGTTTTCATTTACCTCGTTTCCACTTAGAATCGGGTAATCGGATCGGATTATGATTCAGATTTCGATGCAGGTATCTACTTACCCACTGAATCGAGTAATATAGGTATACAACACACTATTTTGAATCGATCCAGCTACAAGAGCTGTATCGGATCGGGTAATCCTATTTCAATTCGATCTAGGTATACACTGGCACTAATTCGAATTGAAGTGTGATTCAATTCTAAGTGGAAACGAGGTAATTGCTGCCACTGGCAGTTAAGAAGTTAATTTTTTCGGTGCTAGTGACGCCAACCTATAAGAATTTCGAACTTCGTAGCAGATTTTCGAACGAAGGGAACTTGTAATAGGTTTTCGTAAAAATTTTTGTATTTGAGATGACCGTCCGTCGGAGCGGAGTTTTTTTTCCGCAAGGTATCTTTTTTCGAAGATTCAATTTTGCTTCGAAATAGTTGTCGTCGTAAGAAATCTTTCAGAAATGAGGCAATGCATTGCATTTCCAAAACTAAAATCTCCGCAACAAAAACTTATCGGAGAAAGTCGGATCGTCCGATCGGAGAACTACCACGAAGCAAAATGTCTTCGATCGGAGAGAACGGAAGTTCCGACGGTTACCTCGATAATGCCGATTATCATATATGCAGCTCGTATGACAGGGTTGAATATTAAAAGTCAATTCAGCACTTGGCTTCACCAAGCGATGGTCCAAAGAATTCTCCGACCCATACGCAACCCAAACTCTCTACACTCCCTCCCTCCCTCCTTCGCACGCTCTTTGAAAATACCTGTCAAGTGTGGTCTCCTTTCCGAAAAAGTTCATATTTCTACAGTCGAACTTGAATGTACGCCAACCTCAACTTCCTATAACTCCATCTTCTCAACCACCCTCCTTATCAATCTTAGCTTTAAGTTTCTTAGTTTTGAAGTAAGGTTAAGGGGTAGCTTGTAAAAAATAAATAATAAATAGGGTGGCGAAACAAAGCGAGGAGCCTCAGAGCCTAGCGCATTTCTCTCAACCTTGCCTTGGAAGGGAATGGAGGGACCTAAAATTTTTCCGAACGGTTTATCGAGAAAGCGCTTTTCATGGCAATGAATTTATTAACGGAGGACTTGCATATACCTCGCGAAAGGCAATACCCGTGGAAAAACATTTTTGACTCTGTTGGAATTCGAACCAAGAACCTTTTGGTTAACAGGTTGAGATACTAACCATCACGCCATGGGTACCACAATGTACCAGATGTAGCTTGTATCAAGCCGAATAAGTGGGGTTTTTCATCACGCAAATAATATTAAAGAATAAAATTGCATGATTTTAAAATCTGTAACTCCATGTTTCGTAAAATAACGAGCTAGATAAAGATAAAAATAGTTTCAAATTGTGCTTCATTAGAAGTTTGGTGGTTAATTGGAATTCTGTAAACACCGAGTCGTAGAAGTAGGTTACAAGTTAGGTTCTTACAATTGTTCTTCCAAATACTACTTTAAAACCAAATGCGATGTGGGTTCAATCCCTTTTTCCTTCTTCTTATCCTTTTCCTTTTCCACTATAGCAGTTATAGGCTCCAGTTTCAGTTTACCACTTGATATAAGTTATTTTTTTCCAAAAACTATTTTTTCTTTCTTATTTCAACTGCCTTGCTGTAAAATGCAAATTCATTTTTATAACAAACATCTCCTTCAAACCAAATAAGTTGAACGAACTGAGTCAAGTGAAATCTTCAAAAGTTTGCGTGGGCAAAAAACACGTCAGGGCAAAAACTCATCATTTTACCAAATACATGAATCACGATGAAAATTCAATCTTCCATTCATAAATGAATCCACTTTTCTAATTCTAGACAAAATGCATCAGTCTGAAGTACTAATACGGAATTGGTTGACTAATATGTTTTCTTTTTACTGGACAGGTTTATTGAGTTTATTCATTTGTTATTTTACAAAAATGGTTATCGTCGCAATTTGACTGTCGAAAACGTTTAAAACGATCCCCCCACTGAAACTGGAGTACCCATAAATGGTAAGGCGATACGTCTGTTGGACAACTCTAATGGCTCATTGAATGTGTGCTCTGGTAAATCGGAAATAAAGTAATCAAATCGAATAGGTGGGTGGTTGATTAGTTTTTTTTTATGACAACAGCAAACTGAGAAGGAAGGAAACAATTGCTCAGGAAATAATTGTGTTGTACTCATGCTTATAATGTCAGCAATCCTCACTTTGTTTCTTGAGCGGAGGTAGGCTAGCAAAGGTATGAATGTACTTGCAGCGCTTGGCTGTGAGTATATCAAGCGTATCGCTTTCGCCTCTCCTAGACTTATTTGATGTTGTGGAGTGTTGATATACTGCTAGGCTTTTGTTCTTATGTCCGCATTGATTATCTTCTTCTTTATTTGAAGCGATACGAGTATTGTGATGTCAAATGCATTGCAACTGTAATTTTTCTGCTTTAAAATATATTGATCCTCATGTGGAATATACCGGGCGTTTATGACTGACTTCACAAGGCTCATATCGTTTGGTATAGCAAATAAGGTTGAATTTCTTTTGAAGTTCACTTGGAAAGTTCAATGCTCTCATGGTTAGTTTACTTTTTAAATATCCAACGTCAGGCTGATATTATTTTGCTTTGAACACCCGGTTTAAGTCATGACTTGTGTTCGGCCCGTGTCTTTAGATCAACCATTTTCCGCAATTAACTTTATAGAATAACCAACAATTTACAAAACAAACAAGCATATACACACATTTAAGCATTTTTAGAAACGGCCACGACAAGCCGGTTCTTTGGGTTTTCTTATTCAATACACAGTGCAGCAAGTTGGGCCAACTTCGAGAAAGAGAAACTTTTAAGCACTCAAATTCTGTTGATCATTTCACAAATAAACATAAAATTACCCGTTCATTTCCCAACCAATCGAAAGCTGTAAAAATACATTTCGATTGCATTTCCCATTTACGGTCATAACAACAATTATTCGAACTCAGGGGAAGCCACCCACAAAACATCGCTAGGTACATCGTACAAGTGGTTTTGAAGTGTGAAGTCATCGCCGAGACATTAAACGTGACTTTCCTGTTTTTATTCGAGAATTTATCAGTTCAGCGTATGTGTTTTCATTAAAATAAAAAACAACGACGCTATGATGCATATAACAGCAGCAAAATTCAGATTCTTAAAGCGCCACCTCACGTACATATAGCGTAGCCAACATTCCGTCATAAGACGTCTTCCGACAGCTGACAAAATGACAAACCGATGAATAACGATTTATGAATATTCAAAGTGAAGCTACATATGCATAAGTATGAGCACGATTTGCATAAGCCCGAATGAGCTTTTCAAGTCTATTGATTTTTACAAACTTAAGGCAAGTGTAGGTAAAGTGAACGATTTGGACAGCGAACTTATACAATAACAACACACACGCGAGCTTAATTACACTCGTCGTTATTTGCTGTTCAATAATAAAAAGGAAAAAAAAAAAATGAGTATAATTGCCTAACTTTACTACTGCGGATAAGTGCCATCCATCAAACAAGCAAGGCTTGTGAGTGCTGAGTGTGACCAAATATATAAATGGAAGCGTTGATGTAATATGAATGCTCGCTTTATCTTGATTGTTGATTTTTCAAACAAAAACAGATCATGACGTAAGATGCCAAACTTGCATCATGAAATTCGAAAACGAAAGTTTAATTAAAAGTCTTCCCAGTAGTGCCCCTTGAAATGTTTTCCATTTAATTTACGACAATTGAGTGACCCGACTGCGTCTGGAACCATATGCAAGTTCGAAAATCAAATTCAGCTTGCGCCGGCCGAGTGCTTATGTGCGTGGGGTTATTCATAAAAAAACGAGAACCAGCAAAAAAAAAAGCAGATATGAGTTGTGCATATGTTTCTCGGCGCCTCATCGGCCAGTCTGATGATTCAAACATCGGTTCATATGACATATTGCAATTACATTTCAACTGACACTGAGACGATTTTCCTTCGCTGACGCCTACCATTTCCATGCAAAAACCACATCCACATTCGCATCCATATATCAACATCAACATCAACAAAAAATAAAAAAGAAGAAATTAAAAACAAAATAACATTTTACTTGAACTCGTTGTCGTTGTTATTATTCATCATCATCATCATCATCATCAACCAGCAACTCTTCTGCGAGCCATTCGTTAGCTTAACATTTTCGTATGGCTTTTTAAGGAAGTGGTCTTTTTACAGACGTCTGAGTAAATTTGTATCTCTCGAAGGTCTATTTTAAGTGCTCCAAAGGAGTGTAGAGTGACCAGACCAGTCTTTTTCAAAATAGAGGTTGTAATTAATTTGGGAAACAATTTCATAAACAATTTAGATAGGGCTCTAAGCGCGTAGCTTTTAAGACTATAAACGATCGTCATGGGGACTTCAAAAGATTGCTTCAGGAAGCAATTGCAGGATAGCAATCGTTTTCAACACATTCAGCCTTATCGGGAATTCCTTGGGAAATATTTCTCCCAAGAAATGTATCCCTTCCCGAAAAGAAGTTCCTACTATCGGGAATGCCCCACAGAATTTTTTCCCATGGGAACAAGTTTTTTGCATGGAAAAACACAATATTTCTCTTAATAAATGAACTCCTGGTAGGTATTTTTCCCTAGGAATTTTTATTCCCAATTTCGAAAAGAAGTTCCCGATACCAATATTTCGAATTTGGGAAAAAAAAGTTCTCGATAACCCTAATTATTTCAGTACCTTAGCTTTTTAAGGACGGTTTTTGGATAAGGAATTTCATATACAAACGATTTAAAATTATGTAATTTCTTAAACTAATTTGCGGAAGCTCTTACCGAAAAAAAAACTTTATGTTCAGTGTCGTGACTTAAGGCCAAGTGACATCAGATCAAATTTAAATGCTTGGCATTATGTCTTTTGGTAACAGCGACATAAAGCTAAGTTTAATGAAATGGTGTTGCGTCAACTTTGTTAAGGGTAGTAAAGCCAATTTAAAATTGAAGTGCTTCGAGCCATTTAATTTAATTTCCTCTTTCAGCCTTTAAAATATCCCTTTTCAAACATTAATTTATTTCCCATTTCTGAGAAAACAATACAAGAATGAAGATTTTCTGCACTATTACAACAGTAATATTTTTTGCTTTTTGTGCCTGAAATACAAGAATGCCACTTTGACAGTTTTCTGTCAGTAAAATGTTCCTGTCAATGACCAAACTATCCACGTATAGTGTAAAAGGTGGAAAAGAAAGAAAGAAAAGTTGATAGTAGGTTGCGTGTGTGTCAAATAGCTATTCTAATCGTGAGACCCCATGGGTTTCGAACATTTTGATAAAAAGTTTTGACACAATTTCGGGAAATATTGCTAAAAAATTCAACTGAATTAGTAATATTTCCAAAACTGTTTTTGTTTTTAGTTTATGAGCTCAATCATTTACAAGCATTTACTATCTCTGAATCCATAATTAGGTCATGTAAATACGTTCTTCACTCAGTATCTGCGGCATAACATAACATTATCAGTAAAAAATCGTGTCATATGTTACGACTTACGAGTATCTAAATCTAAAATTTGCCGCGAGCTGAGAGCACTGTTTTACATTCATTCATTCTTTTTGAAAGTCACCAACAATGGACGAAATGAAACAAACAATGGCAAATGAACTCTTTAAAATTTTCCTATAACTGCAATTGTTAGAAAAGATTCACACGAAGTTTCAATAAATCGGTGTTGATTTGATTTTGGTAAATGTCACATCAACTGCATCATTGCCCACAAACTATTTAACAAATTGAGCTGTATAAACACCCTCTCAATGTAAGTGATTCTAAGAGAAAAATTTATGTAGTAACATTTTTATCGCAATTTTTTTTTTTTTTACAAAAATGCATCATGTGTGTCAAATTTTAAATGATAAAATTAGTACAGAAGAAAAAACATTTAGTCGGAATGCATAATTAGAAATTGTTTAAAATCGTATACTGGTACAAGGCTGTTCAAAAGATAATTTAGGGGGGTGCTCACTATCGCTGGGCAGCATTGGGGTTGTCGGACTAACAATATAATTGTTCGGTAATTGTACTCATATAAAAAGGCGATTGATGTAACGCAACATGCGGAACACTAAGGTGTCAGAACCCCTTTCTTGATAATGATTGGTAATAATAATAATAGTGGTAAAAAATTTTTTTGAAGTGAAACTTCTTATGCGACTTGCAAACATGAAAGCGTTATATGAAAGCGTTACATTTCCGTGTTACACTCTTGTGTTACACTCCCGTGTTACATTCCCGTGTTACACTCCCGTGTTAAACGCTGTCTCTTATGCGACTTGCAAACATGAAAGCGTTACATGAAAGCGTTACACTTCCGTGTTACACTCTTGTGTTACACTCCCGTGTTACATTCCCGTGTTACACTCCCGTGTTAAACGCTGTCTCTTATGCGACTTGCAAACATGAAAGCGTTACATGAAAGCGTTACACTTCCGTGTTACACTCTTGTGTTACACTCCCGTGTTACATTCCCGTGTTACACTCCCGTGTTAAACGCTGTCTCTTATGCGACTTGCAAACATGAAAGCGTTACATGAAAGCGTGACACTTCCGTGTTACACTCTTGTGTTACACTCCCGTGTTACATTCCCGTGTTACATTCCCGTGTTACACTCCCGTGTTAAACGCTGTCTCTTATGCGACTTGCAAACATGAAAGCGTAACATGAAAGCGTTACACTTCCGTGTTACACTCTTGTGTTACACTCCCGTGTTACATTCCCGTGTTACACTCCCGTGTTAAACGCTGTCTCTTATGCGACTTGCAAAAAGAAAGCGTTACATGAAAGCGTTACACTCCCGTGCTACACTCCCGTGTTACACTCCCGTGTTAAACGCTGTCATCAATTCCGCGCCATTCATCCCAACGATTTCATTGTAGTAAAATGTGTTTTTCGGTGGAAATATTTGAAGTGAAACTTCTTATGCGACTTGCAAACATGCAGCGTTACACTTCCGTGTTACATGCAGCGTTACACTTCCGTGTTAAAAATTATTGCTGTAGCAAATGGTATGTATTCGTTACTCAGTAACAAGTATTCTCTTTTGTACCGAATAACGAAACGTTACTCACAAAAAAATGTCGTTACTTTTACGATGCCGTTACTGTCGTTACTTTCGTTACTGTCGTTATTTTCGTTACTTTCGTTACCTTCGTTACTTTCGTTACTTTCGTTACTGTCGTTACTGTCGTTACTTTCGTTACTTTCGTTACTTTCGTTACTTTCGTTACTGTCGTTACTTTCGTTACTTTCGTTACTTTCGTTACTTTCGTTACTTTCGTTACTTTCGTTACTTTCGTTACTTTCGTTACTTTCGTTACTTTCGTTACTTTCGTTACTTTCATTACTTACGTTACTTTCGTTACTTTCGTTACTCGGTATTGGTATCGGCATTTCGTATGTTTAGTTACTTTGGGTAGTTAGGTATCGGATTGGCATTTGGTATGTTTAGTTACTTTGAGTAGTTTGGTACTCGGATAGTTAGTGGGACATAATCATGTATATATAAGCAATTTCCATTTACGCCCGGCTCAAAAATGTTCGATCATGTCTAAACATGTTTGATCATGTCTAAACATGTTTGATCATGTCTCAACATGTTTGATCATGTCTAAACATGTTTGATCATGTGTAAACATGTTTGTTCATGTCTGAACATGTTTGATCATGTCTCAACATGTTTGATCATGTCTAAAAATGTTTGATCATGTCTAAACATGTTTGATCATGTCTAAACATATTTGATCATGTCTTAACATGTTTGATCATGTCTAAACATGTATGTAAATGTTCTCCGTCTTGGGCTTAGGTGTTAAGACTGCGGTCTTCATTGGTCGGTCAGTCAGCTACCACTGACACTGGCCAATCAACGGTTTCAGAAAGGTTCCTGGTATTCTATTCCATACATAAGTACTATGTATGTACTTTAAAATCCTAGTTTTCGTCCTCTTATCTCCACCAAAAAATAAAAAATTGTTCTATGAAATGGTGTTGTAGCTATCCCGTGAAAATTTACTCCGATCCATCTCTTTCATGTAACGCATCTCTTTCTTTTTCTTTTAAAGAAACAATACGAGTTCACTCAAAATAAATTTCTACCCCTTCCTATTTTCATTTTCATATTAGGAAGTTTCACTTCTTCCGCGCGGGGGGACTGCACGCACTATTTTTTTTAAATAACTGTTAGGTTTGGCCTTATGTCATTCAAAAAGTTTGTCTTGTGACACTTCACATAAGCGGCATAAGAATATCTCTTTAAATTTGGTCTTACGTCGTTTTTTAAATTTGGCCTATTGTCATTTGGCCTTAGTCATAGCACTATTTAGAGGGAACTGTTTTTTGTTACATTCCGTTCAAATTCGATTCTTGTTTATTTCAAAATGGAAAATAAAAATTTCAGATCTAGACTAGTAAATCATTTGCGATTATATTGCTTTTCTAGTTGAAGTGGAATCATTGGAACAATTGGTACTTGTTAAAATCATCTTACAGATATAAGAGCATGTTTCACGGAAAAATCCTGCTGATCGAAAACCGATTTGGGTCCTAAAACCATCACATCATTAAACTGGCTTTAAAAAAAAAATAGTACTCATACGCCCGAGTAAACTTGAATAAGCGGAACAATTTTCTAAATGAAGAACGTGTTCTTTAAATTACACTAGGATGCTTTAGCGAGCATATTAGTTAGCCATCTCCATGAAAATACTAAGATCTTCAAACTTTTTTTTCACCAAAACTAATTCGGAATAAAAATTATTATGGGAACTATTGTGTTTTCCCTTGCAAAAAACTTGTTCCTATGGGAAAAAAAATCCGTGGGGATTTGCCGATAGTAGGAACTTGATCGATTTTACATTCCACTTCGATTTGGTGATACAAAATCTACGAATTTCGAAATTTGTTCCTCTCCGAATGGATTATGTGATAGTTAAATCGGGAAACTTAGACTTTTTTCGATTACGATGGAATCTGTGATAGGGCTGAATATTATGTTAAAAACAATCAAATAATATTTACCTACTACTAAGTTGAAGTGCTTCAATTTAAAGTTACAAATATCTTTTCAATTGATTGGTTTACAAAATCTATTTTCTTATTGCAAACTTCTAAGTGACGTGTAAGTCTTTCCTTCGATTTTTGGTATTACTTTACGGCAGATGCTGCAAAAATCATACGGCAGATGTTGCAAAAATCATAGCACAGTATTATATTAGAAAACTCCGCTCTGTCGGTTACCTAGATAGGGCCAGTTATTTTTGGGGTGGGAGTTTCTACGGATCTTGGTACTTCTAATACGATGAAGCTTTGTTACTCCTACTTTTATAGGAAGCATCTTCATTTAGCTGCCGCTAACTTACTCTCACACTTTTTATACGTTGCCCCAATATTATTAACCGTATGTAAAATAAAATTATTTTAGCTTTGCATTTCAATAGCAAAACTAATAACAGCTTGAATTTCGCGCGAACTCTGGCAACACCATGAGATTTTCAGCTCAAATGACTGCAATAAGCTCGTTTCAGATTGATCAATAGAAACCCCAATGGAGTTGACTGAGTGGTTTCGTTTTAAACGAACTAACACAAGTCACACGGTTTGTTTTTCCCTCAAATTACTCAAAAAAGGCCGTGTTAAACGAATGAGCTACACTACTTAACCCCTCAAATGACTTGTAGATATACATATATACACTAGCTGACCCGCCCGGCGTAGCTCAGGCTCTACGTTCATCAAATTGAAAGTTAAGTAAAGTCGTTTCAAAGTTTCTATTCTAGTGGGAGAGTGAGGGTGAAATATAGTTTATGTTACTCAGGGACAATTAAGCACTCTAACGATGACAGAATGACAGGTATAGCATTTTCCAAGTTCCCGAATATGTCCCAGTTCCCGTTCCATACCCATATGGGGATGAAATATAGTCTATGTAGCACCGTATTATAATGGCGAAAACCGTTCTGAAATCAGTACAGTTGTTTTAATTCCGGTTCCCGTTCTTGTGGGTAAATGTTGATGAACTATAGTCTATATTACTCAGGGACATTGAAGCACTCTTACCATGAAAGAATTTTTGGAATTAGTTAAGTACTTTCCAGGTTATTGATTATGTCACCATTCCCGCTTCCGTTCCCGAAAGAATATGTAAAGAAAATAATTATAGTCCTTCTTACCCAGGAGCACTTTACACTCTAACGTAGAAAATTTTTTGGAATTGGTCCAGTATTTTCCAAGTTCCCGCATATGTTCTTGTTCCCGTCCCATTCTAGTGGGAATATGGGGATGACATCGTACTGTAATAGCTACAAAAATTACAGTTCGTTTCAATTGTTTTTGAATTTCCAATCCCGTTCCCATTGCCGTTCCTGGGAGAATTTGAGGATGAATCTTAATATTCCCCCATTACCATTATCCATGAATGGTACCTGCATCCAAGAAACCAATAAGCTGTTACTACTTGGTAATGGTATGTGTGTAAACGACGATCTTCGTTGGAATGACCACATATTTGAAGTCGCCAAAGACGCTGCTAAATGCTTAGGTTTCTTAAGACAATGCAAGAAGTTCTTCACCCCTTCTGATCTGGCTACAATTTATAAGGCCTTCATCCGCCTTAAACTGAAGTATAACTCCCATATCTGATTAGGTGCTTCTCAAAAGTCTTTGCGCCTACTTGATAGGGTACAAAATAAAAAAAACTGATGGGTGATAGTTCAATCATAGAATCAAAATCGATTGATTCTCTTGAACATCGTCGAAACGTTACTTATTATCGCTTTTTTCAGAAACAGTGCTCTAGTGAAATAGTCAGTTGCATTCTGAAACAATTTAGCCGCAACACCGACCTTGCTAAGAATGCCCATCAGTTTTACATTGAGCCCAACTTAGGGCATACAGTCAAGTATAGAGGTTCTTATTTTAGTCGCACCACCCGTATGTGGAATGCTTTACCTGGCTCTGTATTTCAACTACATTACGATTTACAAAGGTTCAAAAGCAAGGTGTAAATGCTCGCACTGTACTCTATAACATTATAAGGGTAGTCATAACCCATTGATGTGTGGCTTTTTATAAAACAATCAAAAATTTGTTTATGGTACTCAGGTGCAATAAAATAAAAAAATTTAAATCTTTATTCTTATCACATCAGTCAAAAAATTAAAAGAATTTTTCAAAACAAACCTCATTATTTTTTATTTATTATTTTAATTTTTTGTTGTCAAAAAAAAACAGTGTTTGAATTAAATTTTTAATTCATTGCAGTTAAGAATAATGAAATAGTTAATTTTACTATATTCCAATTCCATCTGTCGGGCTGATTTGTGAATCTAAACCATCCAGGGCGCCACTCAAACGCATACAGAAAAATTCATTTAAATCGGTCAAGCCGCTTAGGAGGAGTTCAATTACATACACACGTACAGCAGAATTATATATATATAGATAGATATGTATTAGTATTATGAAAATTAAATTAAATCAAGCTTGAGATAATTGTAAATAATTTCTAGCTATGTAGTTTAGTGTGCCCGCAGCGTAATGGTTAACATATCCGTCTGTTACAGGGGGGTTCGGGGTTCGAGTCTCACCAGAAACTTTCTTACTTAGCTGTTCGGAATTGGTTTGAAATTGTTAGTCTTGAAATGCGTTAGGCTCCAAGGTCTCTCTAACCTTATTGCGGCATCCGTTTTTTTTACTGGTTTCTTTTTGAGGTAATGCCATTATTGTAAAGTTCTACGGTAAATGTTTCCAAAGATTTCATTAAATTTGTAACCGGTTGGAACATTTTTCTACACTAGAAGCAAACAAAAAATTTATTTTTAAATTAGGAATAAAACAAAGCTACGACAGTTTTGGCGCTTTCATATAAGGAATTCACAATTTTTTTGCCGATTCTGAAAGACTAAGTGAGAAAGCGTTTTTCATGGCAGTGAAGTTACTCTCGGATAACTTGGCAATTCCTCTAAGTAGGCAATACAGGCATGCTGCTCGTCACAACTATATTGTCTACTACTTTAAATAACTTAAGTAGAAATACATCCAATTTCAGAGCTGAATATGACTTTTCAAATCATTTAAATCCGAAATGTATTCGTTTTCTGTCATAAAAGTTATACGAAATAATTACACTTGTAACACTTAATACCCGTGTTCCTGTTCATACACGCATAGTTCAATTAAAAGTCTAATACGTCCAAAAATCTGGCTAATATTAATTGAGTTAATCTGTATCATGTTGGACATATGAAAACATCATGTGAAACTATGTTTGAAGACTGATCAAATATATTTTTGTTCAGGACATTATAAAGCTATTGAAATAAAATAGTTTTGAAATTTTTACTTATTTTTCAGTTAGCTTTCCATTAATGAACGGGAATATTCTGTGTTCATTTCAGTGCCTGGTCTCTTTGCGCGTTTTGCATATTATAGTTATCCCAGCCCTGTGTGCAGTTCACATTTCAAGTAGTTTTCACTTTCCCAAGGATTTTATTTGTTAAATAAATCAAGACCCGAAAGGCTGCAGTTATATTCTAGCTGCAACTGAATCTCCACTAGCCACAGCCTTTTGCTGTCATTTTCGACCTACTCTTTTTTTTACAAAATCAAAATCAGCGAAGAAAACTATACAGTCTAGAGTCTAGGCCACTATGGCCACTCTACTGAGAAAGCCTACTCACAAGAGTAACTCACAAGAGTAGGTACCTTCAGCTTACACCATCCTTTAGTAAACATTGCAACATTGGATGGTGGCGTAGGATGATGTTGATCGTTTCTTCATTTTCATTTTCTTTTCTTTTTTTAGCTAAGTAAGATTAAAAAAGCAAACAGCCTACATGTCAAATGCACCAAGTAATTGAGATTGAGATAGAATAGATACCAATTTGCACAAATAACTGACATCATACTTCAAACCACACCAATGTAGGTAGGTATAGTTGTAGTGTATGTTAGCTACATAACTTCAGATGAAATGTTCTTGCACTCTAAATGTATACAAGGCCGTATTCATTTCGACTTTTTTGATTCAAAAGCACAATAAAAAAAGCAAAACACAGCTTAGTCGTTAGTAATTGTTTGTATGTACGTTAGCGGTCAATTTAGTAGAGAATTCAAGTTGATATACGTTGTTCTATCATCTCCAATGGTATTAATTTAATTAATACACGACTTAAATAACAAAACAACTGTGTCGTTTGTCTGTGTCAGTGTAGTGAAGTATATCAACTTTGCCGTCAACCAGGTTCGGTTTGAATTTGAGAGCTAAACTATCAATAGATACCTCTATCTTCAAAAAGATTCAAAAAAGGTTAAAACTTTTTTACATGATTTGAGGAAAGGTGTCAGACAGGTTAAGTTTCTTTTTTCTCTCACTGAATTCGCAATGTATTGGTTTAGGGTGGGTTGGTGCTTCGTGTTTGGTGGGTATCAGTCACAAAGTATAAAGTGAAATAATCATTTTGTCCAAAAAGTCATCTGAATTTGTATAGCGTGTACTGGTAGATTCTTTTTTCTCGTTAAATTATGTTTTGAAGCTTTTTTTTTTTGTAAAAACAAAAATTATAAGCAACAAGTAGGTATGTTGCTACAGTGAACAGCAAGAGCAAAAAAGCACCGATCATGGATGTGTCCATGTGTGTGACTGTGTAGGAAGGCAGGTAGGCGCGCTTGGCCTACGCAGGTCTCCTCCAGCTACGCTTGTGCTGTATGAATGTGCCGACTGCCGACTTGATTCAGATTCTCCAGCTACACAGACGATCAGTACGTTTTCAACCGAGTTAAGTGTCGGTCATAGTTAGTTCGCTTTCGCATTCGCATTTAAATTTTTATTTTAAGCTCAGAGTATAATACAGATACATTCTTCCCCCCCAATTAAGACTAATTGTTCAGAGAGTTTGTGGTTCGATTTTTAACACACGGCGAGCGGTAGATTGGCTAGGTGACGTTGTGCAATTTGTTATTCAGTGAAAAATAAAAGAAATAATATCCATGTTTGGGTTCATGGATATTTAACGAGTTTATTGTATTTGAAAGAAAAGAAAGATATTCCGTGTGTGTGTGTCAGTGTGAGAATTAGTATTATAAAATATTAGAACGAATTAATAAAAAAAAACAATGGTGTCCAAAAGCAGCAAGAAAAAAGCCAGTGCTGACGCTGGCAAGCCAACGAAAACTCCCACAACCGAATCCTTAAAATCCTTATCTGATAAAGCAAAACATTCCGACTTTTCAACAATTGTTAAGAGCAGTAGCAGCAGTAGTACGAGTAAATTCGTAAAACAACGACAATCGACCACAACTAGCGAAGGAGTAACTTCGTTGGATACTGCAACACAATCGCCTTTGGATTTTTCATCAGACGCAAAAATCCTTCAAGGAGACACTTCCTTCGATGGTAATACCATGAGTGGCAAAACAGGAAGTATTCTTCCATTTGACTTGGGCACCTTGGACGAAAAGGGACTAACAATGTTGTCGAATGAGCGAAGTGCTCAATCATCCTCAAATATTACCGAAAACAAAGGACTCATGACACGATCCTCGGAAGCTAGCGAAAAAAAGTCACAACTGGCTTCTGGAGTTTCTGAACACGAAGGACTAAAAACTCATTCTACAGTAGCAAAAGACCAACAGTCCCATTCTACTTCAAGTGTTACCGAAGGCAAAGGACTCAAGGGAGTGTCCTTGAAGTCGATGGATCAAAAGTCTGAGTCAATTTCAAGTGTTACCGAGGGTAAAGGACTGAAAGCAGTGTCCCATCAAAAAAAGGACCAAAAATCCGAGTCAACTTCAAGTGTTACCGAAAGCAAAGGAAAAGGACTTACATCTATTTCGTCAAAATCCGAGCAGCATAAGTCACAGAGTTCGTCGAACATAATCGAACAAAGTGAACAGATTTCCTATGGCGGCGATGACAACGCAGTGGCAGACTTTTCTAACAATGTCCTTTCCAGCAACATACATTCCAGTTCCAGTTTCGAGCAACAAAGTTCGACATCAGTGAATTTTATGAGCACTGAGCAATCTTCTCACACTCTACACACAAACGAACTATCCGATCAGCTTAATTCGGCGATTACCATGATGGATTCAAACTCCACAAAAGCTCATTCGTCATCATCAACGAACATGCAACAATCCACATCATCATCGAACATGCTTACCACCTCCGATTCCACAAACACCATAAGGTCCTCCGCATCGGTACCAGGAGCCGATACACAGCGCAGGTCCACTTCCACTAACGAAACTAACAATCAATACTCTGAAAATAAATTGAATAAGCAACAAAAAGTCCAGTCTTTGGAGTCCGTTTCAAAGGAGCAGGTTTTCGACCACAAAACCAAAACTTGGACTGAATTTAATGAGAAGACTGTTGTCAAGACTCAACCATCTCTCCTGCGTTACGTCAGCCAAGATTCAGATGGATCCTATAAAGTAACCTACAAAAAGAAAATATTCGACCGCAGAAACAATAAGTGGAAGGTGGTCGAAGAGAGGGTAACAGACAGTGCACATGATGTAGGCTTTCCTGAAATAGTCGATGATGTCACCAATCGAACAACCACAACGTACACCACAAAAGTTTATGACACGAAACTTGGCAAGTGGAAAATCGTCGACGAAAAGTCATTTGTGGACGCGAAAGCTTTCGTTCCCACTGACATTGCTAGGGAGATAGAGAAAGATAACACAGATGTTGCTAACATAACGACCACAACCGAAGTGACAAAGGTAAGCTTTTATTTGTTTTTATGATTTCTTCATAAATATTTTTTTTTTCAAATCACAAACGAGTTGTAGTTGGCAATCAGCTGAGGAGATGACGTCATATGGTAAAAGAAAATAAAATTCGATTTTCCGCATGTGTGATGTTGATTGCAACCAGCTGATTGCTGGAATTCGTTTGATGTCAGATGAGAGCTAGATAAGATACTATCTCAGGCTAAAGTTCTTTATGAGCGTACTTGAAAAGTAATCAGTAAGGTTTGTTGTTGAACACATGAGCAAACACCACTTGGAAGTGTGTTATTGATTAGTTTTAGACTATAGAGTACTTGATTCGAGCAAAAGTTGGAACAATTGTTGTTTTTAGTTCTTTCATTACCAAGGTATAGGTACTCTCTCATTTTTGAAATATTTTGGAGAGCTTTTTCTTTGAAAATAGAATGTGTAGACAATGTGTCATATCCTCAAAAAGTCACAAAGACCGTGCGATGATTAACAAGAAATGTTAAGCTATTCTTTTGATTTGAATGGAAATGGAGACAGTTGTTGTGGGAAATGCTATTTCGGCTACTTAGAGCTTTTGTTTGAGATTATTCAATAACAAATTGGTTGTAGATTGAAGAGAATTATGAAACAAAATGCTGACACACTTTTCTGCCTTAGAATGTATGGGCTTGGGCATGTGCCAACACCAGGTACGCACTCCGTGCGAAATAAATCAAATTCAAAAAATTTTATTGTTTCCTTAACCCGGCCTGAAATAAAATTTCCGACAAATTTCTTGAGATTTATTAAAAAATGGCGTGGGTATGGCATTGTTTACGAGTGAGTACATTAATGAGAGTCTTTGGGGGGCAGCCTTCATACGTATGTGATTTCTTTTTGCTTTTGTTTATGTAAGTAATAAAGTAGAATAATTAGGCAGGTACCTACGATGTACGAAAGAGAATTATCGTGGACAGCCATTAAAAAAAGATTTGTTAAAAATATTTGTAATACATTTTTTGACCTGAATATTTTTGACAATCAATTTTCAAGACACTCTGCTTGAAAAGAATTATGAAACTGAAAACACTCTTCCAAAGGAAACGGCTATTTTTGAGTGTTAAGGAAAGTTTATCATTCATATTTCATTTCACGAATAAAGTGTCGTGAATTGGGGAAAATATGACTGTATTTTCCTTTACATGAATGACTTATGACACTTTTACTTGCACGTAGGATAGTAATAACGCAATCGAACACACTTAAGCACTAAAGTAACAACTTTTATCCTTCACAAGAATGCAATAGAGTTTTGTTTCATCCAAGCTAAAGATCTAATTCCTCTCAAGATATCCTTGGTTACTTATTCTATAGGGAGTGAGTTATGCAGTTTTTAGAGCGTTCTTTCAAAGTTAGTTCTTATAATAATTGGAAACATGAATTATCAAGCAAGAAATTTAATCAAAGTTCGTTCGAAAAAATTTGGTTGTTAGCTATAAAATCTGTCATATGTGGCTTTCAGAATTATTTCAAGAATTATGTGAGTAGTGGTATAACACTGGTTTTTGTATAGTTTGTGTCTTAACCGTGTCTTATCTCTTTGCATTTACTGACAGAACAAAAGCTGACCCTAACGCATGCAATTTCACAGTTGCGGCAGCGCCGACCACTTCGGGGATTCCCGAGGCCTAGCGCACTTCTCACAATCATGTCTTATGGGCGAATGGACTAAATTTTTCTTGTTTAGCCCTTCGAAATTGGAGCTTTTTATGGCAATGAACCTATCAATTCCTCATGAAGGGCGATACCCGTGAAAAACGTTTTGTTTTTCTATTAAGATTCGAAACACGAACCTCCTGCCACGAGCACCACCGAAAAATTTAGCTGCCGAAATTATGTATAGTTGCTTATAACAGTTTCTGGCACAAAAAAAAAAACAGCTCCACTTTTTTTTACATACACCGTGGCATTATGGTTAGCAACTCTGCCAGTTAACCGGGAGATTCGTGGTTCAAATGCCAACAGAAACAAAAATGGTTTTCCACGGGTATCATCTTTTGTGAAGAATTGACAAGTTCTCCGATAGTAAATTCATTGCCATTAAAAGCGCTTTCTCGATTAACCGTTCGGAATCGGCAGAAACTGTAGGTATCCTCCATTCCCACACAAAGGCAATGGTTGTGAGAAAAGCGCTAGGCAATCCTGTTAAGAGCGTTTCTGCAGATGACACAACTGGAAAATCGCTTTAGTTTTGGAGAATTTTATACGCTACCTTTCTTCTCTCAAAGCTGACTGTTATGAGTTATGACCCTAAAAGAGTTATTTCAAATGTTTAAAAAAGTATTCCTCATGTTCATCCTTTTTGAATATCTTTTCAATGTCTAGAATGTTGCACAGCCTTTGGAAAAAGAATTTTATTGCATTGCAGGCCAATTTGAAGGGTCTTATGCACTCCAAAGCTTTTTGAGTTGGACAAGTAGTCTTCGAAAGTCTGTCCTCCTTTGTAGAAAATGGTGCAACCTTCTATCTTTTTATCACAAGTGTTCCACTGTCCTGGAAGGTCAATGTGAACCACACCACTGATTTCTCTAACGCATTCCACCAAATTTTTCATCTTGTCTTCACAAATATAAAATGCAGGCCGTTTTCAATAAGATGCGACATAAGCCCAAAACGGAAAGCCTACATCGGATTAGGCGGTAAGGGTAATTTAATAAAACGAACTTAAAAAAAAAAATAGTTCCAAATCGCCTACTAATGTTTTTGTAAGACTTATAATTTACTTTTATCTTTTAAACTCAAGTTATTTTAGTGAATGGTTTTGGGTACCAAGTCTCAAATTCAAGATGTGAAAAAAGCATTTAAATTAAGTTTTGGCAAAATTTGGCACTATTCAATTCTCGTTTCATTTATTGGACACTATTACCTGTGCAAAAAGGGTTTTTCTAGAAAAAGTACAGCATTTTTTTTTTTATTTCTCAAATACTTAAAGAAATACTGGTGTCTGACTTAAAACTAATAACAGCATTGGTTATTAAAAAAAAATTACCCTTAATAATGTAAAATTTTGTAAAAATTTTATTAAAAGTAATAAATTTGATTTTTTTAAAATTTGATCTTGAGACTTGATTTTCAAAAACTATTCCCTAAATCCTAAAACAACTTGACTTGGTATAATTTTTTTATATTGGGTAATTTTTTTTTATAGGATTAACTCCCCCTACTTCCCTAAACGGAGAGAAATAGATGCCCTCCCATATGATTTTTTTCTTGTCTCGACCCAATTTATCAGTCCTGGTCTTTTCTCGCAACTTATTCAAATAATCATGTAAATAGTATTATGAAGTAGCTGACCCGCTGGCTGCGGCGTTGTTCGGATCTTCTTCTTCCTTCTTTTCGACGTTACGAGTGTGACCTCGAAGGGATCACAGCTCTCTATATTCAACTATTTCACACTAGTGATCCAAAAGATTCCAAAAAAAAAAAAAATTTGTTGATTGGATCACTTAGCTAATCTGAAGAAGCAAAAAAATTCATTGAGTTAGAATTTTTGTTTGTTTCTTGGCCTATTGATGAACAAGAAACGCCTATTTGAAATCAAGTTGTTGAAAAACAAATGACAGCATTGTTGTGTATGATTTTATGAATTAATCATTTTAATAAAGAAATGATATCGATTTTCTTCTCATAAAAAATATTAATGCAAATTTTTTATGCATCATACGAACTATACTTTTTGAAGATGCGTTAGCAACTTCGTTATTTCCATGCAATGCTTTTCATGTTCGCCTAGTGTTCTTAAACCTGCTGTGATCGCTATTTTGTGATTGTCTGAAGGTGAAGGTTTGATCAATTGATTTAGCTTGATGTAAGAGCTGTTAGAGTTGCCAAATACTTGTTTCGTTTCATAGCAGGATTGAAATTGAAGACAAAAACTCATAATATGATTTCGTTTTCAGAGTTACTAATTAAATAAATCAAATGGAATTTTCACTTAGGTGGCAATGACACTCCTGTTCCATGGTGATTTTTTTGAATCTGTAGAATTTACATAAGTACAGCTTTACTTAGTGCCTACTTGAGACAATAAACATAATTGATGATGTAGTGGGTAACATTGTGTTTACAAACGATCTTACCTTGAGAGAAGGGTTGAAACCTTGCTTTTCAATAGTACTCGCTCCAAAGGATGTCATCGGGATATAATTACTATAGGCTGTTTTTTTAGACTTGTATGGAATTTTTTTTTCTGATTTCGTCTATTTGACAGCTGTCACTTGATTTAGCTATGTAGGCCATTTCATCGTGGAATAATTGAAGCCCACTGGACTTTTTTGTGGGGTTATGTGAAGTCGCTTATCTACATAGATAAGCCCGTGACGGTTTACGAATCGGAAGAGAATATTCGGAGCTATTCCTGACATACGGCCGCAAAAGATGCAAAAAGTGGTCAATGATTGTGCCTCTCGGCTGAATTTTATTCGAGTCAGCCACCTTGGCCACTTGCCGGAAATCATTTTCAAAATGTAATGACAAACCCTTATCTTTGTAATAGAGCTAAATTTTTGGCCATAACATTAAGTTGAATGCGTTCTATTTCTTCTTGAAAACCACGCTTCTAAAAAACACCCTTTGTGTCTTTGTGTATTCTCCAAAAAAAAAATGCTTTGATTGAGTTTCTTAGTAAATATAAAAACACAGTAAAAAGGAATGATGGTAGTATTTCTGGTGGCAGCTGGAATTCCAGCAATTTTCTTTTCCCACAACATAGTCCATGTACATATCCATGTAAAAACCTCAATGCATAATTATATTGACAAACAATGTTCATTGGTCTAAAGCCGAACAATGTATCGGCAGCATAGTTGATTGTTGAATCGTCTCTGAATCTGAACGCCAAAAGTTCGTACCAAGTGGTATCTTTCGGTTGTCTGCTTTGTTGACGGTCGAATTCAGCTGGTAGAATCTTATTGCCTTCGTTGTTTTAGAGTCATATTTGATTGTGCTTGAGCTTGCTTTATTTGCTTAAAAACCTTGTCAACAATTTTCTTTTGTTTCATCAACTTGAGAAGCATATTGTTCCCCTTTAAAAAAAATCTAATATATCGAAAAAACAAAATCAGTCAAGTCGATTTGCAGAGAGCAGTTTTTTTATTTTATTTTGAAGATGCGATAGTTAATCTATCTGTCTGTGTAGAAGGACACGAAAACACCCTCTAAACTCTAGACTGGAGAGACTTAAACGAATGTTTTTGCGAGCGGTATTATATGTTGTAGAAACAAAAACTTTGTAGAAAACTTTTTTTTTCGACGTTTAAGGTATGTCAGATAAGAGAATGGACGAAGTTTAATGATAATAATCCAATAAATGAGTTTCTCTAAAACATTTGCTTCCAGTCGAACGTTTGATTCACTTCTCATAATAGGGACCTTATTTCCATAATTATCAGTACGTTACGAAAAGTTCGAAGAAGAAACCTAGTTGGATCAAGTTTTTATGTAGTGTAGTTTCATGTTTCTAACTCAACGCAACGGCTGCAAAGTTCATATTCAGCACGGTCTATTTTATTCAATGTTTTTAAGCTTTTATCCGCTCGAATTCTAACATTTTTCTTTTACAGATTTTCGATGCAAGCATAAATGACTGGCGTGTTGTTGATGAACGCACACATACTGACGTTATTGAAAAAATCTGCGATCCACCGAAAAAGATCGTTTATGTTGACGAATTCACTAACATTGAAAAAGACACTCAATATCTTGAAAACATCAAGAATGTTACCGACATATCAAACAAATACTCAAGTAACAAACATACTACGAAAAATATTTACGATGAAGTGGACCATGTTGCTCGTGACACTGGCAATACTTCAATTAATCTCGATTCACGAAACGTAAGGATTTCACTAAATCGAAGCCTTTTTTTTTAATTAATGTTACTTTTCTTTATTATATTACAGCTTGGAGTCGCAAACAGTAAGAAGAAAATGACAACAAGCCACCAGCAAAATGACAAGTGTATTTGTGAAATCTGTACCTGTGGGTAAGTGAAGCGTTTGTTTTGATGTTTGTCTTTGCTGATATCCTTATGAAAGAATTGTTAATTCCTAATTAAGACCTTTGTTACAAGGCCCTTCGTAACTATTTCGCACTACGAGTGCCAAAAAGGAAGCATAAAGGAGTCCTGCGAAATTTTTGATATGTTCTAAATATTTTTTTCAAAACATTGATTTTTAGTCCTTTAGCATTGAATAACTATATATAGAAGCTGACACCCGAATTAAACAACTTTCTCAAACTCGGCATAATAAGATTGTTACCTAGCAATAGTCAGACTATTTATTATTGTTTATGTTTTTGTCTCTGCTTTGCTTATTTCATACACAAACTATTTTGAAATAAGGGTAATTTGGCAGTTTAGGTTTTAAAATATGTCCCTTAAGGGATTTATTTCTGGAAATGGTATTGAGAAGCGACAACAATCTCTAATTTTGAAAATAAATTCTTTGAATAATTAATTTGTTGAAAAATGGTGTTTTGTAATTTTAAATATTGTAAAAATAGTTATGGATCGGGAGTTACTCGTTTTAAGTTACCAAAAGACCCAAATTGCCGCAATATTTGGCTTTTAAATTCGGGAAATTGTAACTTAAAAGAAATGAAAGAGAACCTACCGTTGCCACCGTTTAATATTTGCGCCGATCATTTTGAAAAAAAGATTTGGCCTCAGGCGGTATGCGGTTAGGATTGCTTCACGGTGCAGTTTCTAAATGTTATTTTAAAGAGAACAACATAAGAAATCAAAACACTGTAGATTCCAAGGAAGGATGTATACTGAAAGAAGTGTAAGTATCTAATAATATGCTTGAGTGAGACGCGGCAGCTTAAATCGGAGTACTTATTTGTTATCAATAACTTTTTTTTAAATTCAAATAGTTCAGCTAATAAAAGAAGAGAATTTATGGAGCAGACATTGAAATAAAGAGGAGAAAACTGAAATCAGTATAAGATGAAAAAATCTTTGTTTCACCATTTAACAATTACATAGTTTCACATAACCCTAATGAAACGAATGTATTGAAAGGTTCGAAAGAAACCTTACTTCGGTAACCAACGAAACAATAATAAACAATAATAAAAAATATCCTTTGGGACTAAATTTTCAAAAAGGTTGGTGAATTAACTAGCTCCAACTCCGACGACACTAGCGACATAAGAACTCCTTGTGGCGATTTTCTCCGGTGTCACTTCTATATATAGTTATTCAATGCCTTTAGTCTAATTGGCATTCGTAGCCCGGAATTATTTCGACTGTCCTTGGAATAGGGTGATAAGAAAAGTGTCAGTAAGGCACAAAAAGACTTGAAAGTATCTCTGCCAAAATGTAAGAGGGTTTTGCAGTAGAACTGCTGAAGTGTATACCAATTTCCGAGCATTCTCTCATGACATTTTTGGCCTGACTGAAGCTTCACGCATAACCGTTTCAGATACTGAGCTGTTTGACTATGAGTTCTTCCTCTTCCTTTTCCGGCGTTCCGATTATCTTGATCTCGAAGTGATAACAGATCTCCCACTAACGCGGTGTACGACGCGTTGACCTCAGAATGAGTCGACCAGGATCCTAGTTTTGTATTATGCAAATGTCTTAAGCCAACCAAATGCAGATCTTGTTGCAATTTCTTGTACAAGTCTGCGTTTCTATGATATTGCCTTTTTAATGGAGTTTTTTGTGTCGCTCCTTTGAACATGTTAATACCAACTGAGTCAAATAAAATAAATAAATAGGGTGGCGCAACAGAGGAGCCCCTGGGCCTAGCGCATTTCTCACAAACATATGCCTTGTGAAGGAATGGCGGGAACCTACAATTTTTTGCCGGTTCCGAACGGTTAATTGAGAACAATGGCAATGAACTTACTAACGGAGCTAACCTCGCGAAAGGCGATACCCGTGCAAAAACATTTTTGCCTTCAACCAACTGAGTCGGTCGTACTCAATTTATACAAGGCTGTGTTTCTTACCTAAAAGGCTTCCACAAATCTTGGTACTTCTAATACCATCAAGCATTTCAAATGCCCATGGCGTGCTGGTTAGCGTATCCGACTGTTATTTGCAAGGTTCCCAAAAACATAAAAAAAAATCGTTTTACATCCTTTCGGAAAAAATGGCAATTTCTCCGATAGTAATTTTATGCCATGAAGAAGCGCTTTCTCAATTAGCCGTTCGGAATTGACAACAAAATGTAGGTCCTCTCCATTCCCTCACAAGGTTTTGTTGAGAGAAATGCGCTAGGCCTAGATTAGAAACTGGACAAAACATATTCACAGTCTTTTTTGAACCAATACGTAGAGCATTGATAATTTGAAAAAATTGATCCTTAATGACGGTGTTTAGACAGGCGCAAGTGAACCGTGCAATTTTGACGTTCCGCCACCCCGTCGTGTTCAGACTGAAAGTAATGTGAACACGATGGATTTTTTTTGACGTTTATTTTGCCTTCAGATTTGGGAAGAAAAAACTCAGAAATTAAACTGAACTGAAAAAATAATTTATTTATTATCGTATTTTTGCTTCAGGAACATGAAAAAGAGCATTTATTTTTCAAACAACAGTCTCTTTACTCGAGAAAAAAAAACACAAGTGTCAAAACAAGGAAATGTCAAAACTGCGCCAAGAAAATTTTAAAATTTTTAAAAACTTCGGCGCAAAAAAATGTCTCTTTCTTACAACTATGTGGGAAAGAGAAAAAACATATAGACGTCAATTTTGCACGGTTCACTTGCACCTGTCTAAACAGCCTCAATTAAGCAAAATCTTGTGAAAATTTTTTTTAAAAAATCAATCAATTTTGACTGAAACTTGAATACTTAGAAAGCATTCGCTAAGTTAACATGAACTAAAATGTTAGTTGAAAAACAAAGTATTAGCTTTCAAAATATTATAGAATGTGGTGGTAAGAGGCTTAGTTGACTTTTAAAATTTTTTTTTTAAATTAAGTAAATTTTTTTATAAGATTGCCTCTTCCACCTAAGCTGATGGAGACAGACCCCCTTTTCCCATACTATTTCTTTTCTTGTCTTGACCCAACCTATCAGTCCTGACCTTTGGTTGCACAGAAACCAAAATACCCTGTTTAACTAAGCTGCTATGACTTTTATGGCTTCAAATTAAGGAGCACCTTTCAACTTAGCGTCATCAGCTGTGTGCAAATTCGAAATTCGAAATAACTGCTTCCAACAACGTACATGCTGTTCAAGCTCGATGAAAACGGCGGCCATGGCATAAGCTAACTGTTTTTTTATCCGTAAACCTTTTAGATTTGGAACTTGGCTTCTTTTCTTGCTTTTCGCTCTTTGAACGCTGAATTAGTTTTATTTTTTCTGTCATAACTTTGGGCAATGCCTTTTGGGCTTTGTTCCGGACACTGATAAAGTGAAATTGAAGATCTGAATAGGAAGAATTTTTTCTAGGAGCTGCAACTTTTAGTGTCTGCCTTTTTTCATATTCAGCTTTAAGTATTTTACTGTTTCCTCTGGTCCTTCCACTATCTTGAACTTATCTAATTTGAAACCATAGAACCATATTTATTACGGTAATATAATAGATATAATGTTTAATTACAGCCGCCATCATTGTATTAGCAGCGAGACTAATTCAAATTCGAAGGAAACTGAAAAAAATGTTACAAGAACTGAGGAAATCAATGTTGCTCATAGCGAACTGCATGGTAAGTAAAGTCGCAGGAGCCACCATCTCCAATCTCAAGTATTTTTGGAAATTGGTGCATAAATTTGAAATGAAATTTCGAATTATTGATTATAACTCACCCTATCATTTAAATTCTCATCCTAATTTTTCGTTTTCTCGATTTCTTCTGCAGAAACAACTGATGAAAGTTTGCTAATTCGACGAAATACATGGACGAAATCTGATATTGAAAATTCCAAACTTGCGATGAAGAACATCATTGACAAAAGAAAGAACATGCAATCAGATAAAAATGATTTTTACGGCCAATATGACGACACAGAGTACACTGAATCTCAAAACGAAACGAAGGTAATAAACTCAATTGACCTTCCGACAGTTGTTAAGCCTTTGGATAATCTTAAAATGGAAGGTGCATTCGTTGTTCCCGAACAGGAACTCTATCGTCCAGGAGACAGAGCAGTTCAAGTGATAAGGTCTGATAATTTGCGGTCAGAAGGAGAAATGACTTTTGAGAAGTCAAGTGAATATACATATGTTAGACGCCCAGAACAATTTCGCCCGAAGGACAATCTTTTTCTAGAAGGGGAGTCTTATACGCACAGTGAAAATTCTTATCAAGTTACAGAACCCCTTGACACTCCGACCATGACAAGACCTTCTGATAATTTGCGACCAGAAGGTGAATTTTATACTCCAGAAAAGCAGGGCTACCGTCCAGCTGAAAGACCGACTGCGAAGAGGCCGGTTGACAACCTTAAAATGGATGGTGATTTTACTGTTCCACAACGTGAAGATTACCGGCCGGCAGAAAGAACAATTCAGATTATAAGAGAAGACAACTTGAAGACTGAAGGTGAAATGACATTTGAGGAAAAAACAGAATATCAGTTCGTAAGAAGGCCTAATCAAGTGCGGCCGTATGACAACCTCAGACCAGAAGGTGAATTTTATACACCGGACAAGGAAAAGTTTCAACCAGCTGAAAGGCCCAAACAAAAGAAACCTGAAGATAACTTACATCCAGAAGGTGAATTCTATGCCCCAGATAAATCACCTTTCAGACCAGCAGAAAGACCAGCTCAAAAGCGCCCCGAAGATAACCTCAAACCTGAAGGTGAATTTTATTCACCAGAAAAAGACAAATATAGACCAGCTGAAATGCCAACACAAAAGAAGCCTGAAGACAATTTGCACCCCGAAGGTGAGTTTTATCATCCAGATAAGGCCAAGTTCGAACCAGCTGAGAGGCCGAAGCAAAAGAAGCCCGAAGACAATCTGCATCCCGAGGGTGAATTCTATACCCCGGACAAGGCCAAGTTCCGACCAGCTGAGAGGCCAGTCCAAAAGCGTCCAGAGGACAATCTGCACCCTGAGGGCGAGTTCTACACTCCTGAGAAGCAAGGCTTCAGGCCTGCTGAGAGGCCGGTGCAAAAGAGACCTGAAGACAACCTCAGACCAGAAGGAGAATTTTCGGTGCCGAATAAGGAGAAGTTCAGACCAGCTGAGAAAACAGTTCGAATCATCAGAGAAGATAATCTAAGGACAGAAGGAGAAATGACCTTTGAAGAGAAACAAGAATATCATTTCGTCTCAAGGCCGGATCAAGTTAGGCCCACTGATAATCTTAGGCCCGAAGGTGAGTTCTACACCCCGGACAAGGCCAAGTTCCGACCAGCTGAGAGGCCAGTCCAAAAGCGCCCAGAGGATAATCTTCACCCTGAAGGCCAATTTTACTCACCTGAAAAGGAGAAATATCAACCAGCTGATAGGCCGAAGCAGAAGAAGCCGGAAGACAATCTTCGTCCAGAAGGAGAATTCTATACTCCCGATAAGGCGAAGTTCGAACCAGCTGAGAGGCCAAAGCAAAAGAGACCCGAAGACAATCTGCATCCCGAGGGTGAATTCTATACCCCGGACAAGGCCAAGTTCCGACCAGCTGAGAGGCCAGTCCAAAAGCGCCCAGAGGATAACCTTCATCCTGAAGGCCAATTTTACTCACCTGAGAAGGAGAAATATCAACCAGCTGATAGGCCGAAGCAGAAGAAGCCGGATGACAATCTTCGTCCAGAAGGAGAATTCTACACTCCCGATAAGGCGAAGTTCGAACCAGCTGAGAGGCCAAAGCAAAAGAGGCCCGAAGACAATCTGCATCCCGAGGGTGAATTCTACGCACCAGACAAGCCTTCGTTCAGACCTGCTGAGAGACCAGTCCAAAAGCGTCCAGAAGACAATCTCCACCCTGAGGGCGAGTTCTACACTCCTGAGAAGCAAGGTTTTAGGCCTGCTGAGAGGCCGGTGCAAAAGAGACCTGAAGACAACCTCAGACCAGAAGGAGAATTTTCGGTGCCGACTAAGGAGAAGTTCCGACCTGCTGAGAAAACAGTTCGAATCATAAGAGAAGATAATCTGAAGACAGAAGGAGAAATGATCTTTGAAGAGAAACAAGAATATCATTTCGTCTCAAGGCCGGATCAAGTTAGGCCCACCGATAACCTCAAGCCCGAAGGTGAGTTCTATACCCCAGACAAGGCCAAGTTCCGACCAGCTGAGAGGCCAGTCCAAAAGCGCCCAGAGGATAATCTTCATCCTGAAGGCCAATTCTATTCACCTGAAAAGGAGAAATATCAACCAGCTGAGAGGCCGAAGCAGAAGAAGCCGGAAGACAATCTTCGTCCAGAAGGAGAATTCTACACTCCCGATAAGGCGAAGTTCGAACCAGCTGAGAGGCCAAAGCAAAAGAGGCCCGAAGACAATCTGCATCCCGAGGGTGAATTCTATACCCCGGACAAGGCCAAGTTCCGACCAGCTGAGAGGCCAGTCCAAAAGCGCCCAGAGGACAATCTCCACCCTGAGGGTGAGTTCTACACTCCTGAGAAGCAAGGTTTTAGGCCTGCTGAGAGGCCGGTGCAAAAGAGACCTGAAGACAACCTCAGACCAGAAGGAGAATTTTCGTTGCCGACTAAGGAGAAGTTCCGACCAGCTGAGAAAACAGTTCGAATCATCAGAGAAGATAATCTGAAGACAGAAGGAGAAATGATCTTTGAAGAGAAACAAGAATATCATTTCGTCTCAAGGCCGGATCAAGTTAGGCCCACCGATAACCTCAAGCCCGAAGGTGAGTTCTATACCCCGGACAAGGCCAAGTTCCGACCAGCTGAGAGGCCAGTCCAGAAGCGCCCAGAGGATAATCTTCATCCTGAAGGCCAATTCTATTCACCTGAAAAGGAGAAATATCAACCAGCTGAGAGGCCGAAGCAGAAGAAGCCGGAAGACAATCTTCGTCCAGAAGGAGAATTCTACACTCCCGATAAGGCGAAGTTCGAACCAGCTGAGAGGCCAAAGCAAAAGAGGCCCGAAGACAATCTGCATCCCGAGGGTGAATTCTATACCCCGGACAAGGCCAAGTTCCGACCAGCTGAGAGGCCAGTCCAAAAGCGTCCAGAGGACAATCTCCACCCTGAGGGCGAGTTCTACACTCCTGAGAAGCAAGGCTTCAGGCCTGCTGAGAGGCCGGTGCAAAAGAGACCTGAAGACAACCTCAGACCAGAAGGAGAATTTTCGGTGCCGACTAAGGAGAAGTTCCGACCAGCTGAGAAAACAGTTCGAATCATCAGAGAAGATAATCTGAAGACAGAAGGAGAAATGATCTTTGAAGAGAAACAAGAATATCATTTCGTCTCAAGGCCGGATCAAGTTAGGCCCACCGATAACCTCAAGCCCGAAGGTGAGTTCTATACCCCGGACAAGGCCAAGTTCCGACCAGCTGAGAGGCCAGTCCAAAAGCGCCCAGAGGATAATCTTCATCCTGAAGGCCAATTCTATTCACCTGAAAAGGAGAAATATCAACCAGCTGAGAGGCCGAAGCAGAAGAAGCCGGAAGACAATCTTCGTCCAGAAGGAGAATTCTACACTCCCGATAAGGCGAAGTTCGAACCAGCTGAGAGGCCAAAGCAAAAGAGGCCCGAAGACAATCTGCATCCCGAGGGTGAATTCTATACCCCGGACAAGGCAAAGTTCCGACCAGCTGAGAGGCCAGTCCAAAAGCGCCCAGAGGACAATCTCCACCCTGAGGGTGAGTTCTACACTCCTGAGAAGCAAGGTTTTAGGCCTGCTGAGAGGCCGGTGCAAAAGAGACCTGAAGACAACCTCAGACCAGAAGGAGAATTTTCGGTGCCGACTAAGGAGAAGTTCCGACCAGCTGAGAAAACAGTTCGAATCATAAGAGAAGATAATCTGAAGACAGAAGGAGAAATGATCTTTGAAGAGAAACAAGAATATCATTTCGTCTCAAGGCCGGATCAAGTTAGGCCCACCGATAACCTCAAGCCCGAAGGTGAGTTCTATACCCCGGACAAGGCCAAATTCCGACCAGCTGAGAGGCCAGTCCAAAAGCGCCCAGAGGATAATCTTCATCCTGAAGGCCAATTCTATTCACCTGAAAAGGAGAAATATCAACCAGCTGAGAGGCCGAAGCAGAAGAAGCCGGAAGATAATCTTCGTCCAGAAGGAGAATTCTATACTCCCGATAAGGTGAAGTTCGAACCAGCTGAAAGGCCAAAGCAAAAGAGGCCCGAAGACAATCTGCATCCCGAGGGTGAATTCTACGCACCAGACAAGCCTTCTTTCAGACCAGCTGAGAGACCAGTCCAAAAGCGTCCAGAGGACAATCTCCACCCTGAGGGTGAGTTCTACACTCCTGAGAAGCAAGGCTTCAGGCCTGCTGAGAGGCCGGTGCAAAAGAGACCTGAAGACAACCTCCGACCAGAAGGAGAATTTTCGGTGCCGACTAAGGAGAAGTTCCGACCAGCTGAGAAAACAGTTCGAATCATAAGAGAAGATAATCTGAAGACAGAAGGAGAAATGATCTTTGAAGAGAAACAAGAATATCATTTCGTCTCAAGGCCGGATCAAGTTAGGCCCACCGATAACCTCAAGCCCGAAGGTGAGTTCTATACCCCGGACAAGGCCAAATTCCGACCAGCTGAGAGGCCAGTCCAAAAGCGCCCAGAGGATAATCTTCATCCTGAAGGCCAATTCTATTCACCTGAAAAGGAGAAATATCAACCAGCTGAGAGGCCGAAGCAGAAGAAGCCGGAAGACAATCTTCGTCCAGAAGGAGAATTCTACACTCCCGATAAGGCGAAGTTCGAACCAGCTGAGAGGCCAAAGCAAAAGAGGCCCGAAGACAATCTGCATCCCGAGGGTGAATTCTATACCCCGGACAAGGCCAAGTTCCGACCAGCTGAGAGGCCAGTCCAAAAGCGTCCAGAGGACAATCTCCACCCTGAGGGCGAGTTCTACACTCCTGAGAAGCAAGGCTTCAGGCCTGCTGAGAGGCCGGTGCAAAAGAGACCTGAAGACAACCTCAGACCAGAAGGAGAATTTTCGGTGCCGACTAAGGAGAAGTTCCGACCAGCTGAGAAAACAGTTCGAATCATCAGAGAAGACAATCTAAGGACAGAAGGTGAAATGACCTTCGAAGAGAAACAAGAATATCATTTCGTCTCAAGGCCGGATCAAGTTAGGCCCACCGATAACCTCAAGCCCGAAGGTGAGTTCTATACCCCGGACAAGGCCAAGTTCCGACCAGCTGAGAGGCCAGTCCAAAAGCGCCCAGAGGATAATCTTCATCCTGAAGGCCAATTCTATTCACCTGAAAAGGAGAAATATCAACCAGCTGAGAGGCCGAAGCAGAAGAAGCCGGAAGACAATCTTCGTCCAGAAGGAGAATTCTACACTCCCGATAAGGCGAAGTTCGAACCAGCTGAGAGGCCAAAGCAAAAGAGGCCCGAAGACAATCTGCATCCCGAGGGTGAATTCTATACCCCGGACAAGGCCAAGTTCCGACCAGCTGAGAGGCCAGTCCAAAAGCGCCCAGAGGACAATCTCCACCCTGAGGGTGAGTTCTACACTCCTGAGAAGCAAGGTTTTAGGCCTGCTGAGAGGCCGGTGCAAAAGAGACCTGAAGACAACCTCAGACCAGAAGGAGAATTTTCGGTGCCGACTAAGGAGAAGTTCCGACCAGCTGAGAAAACAGTTCGAATCATCAGAGAAGACAATCTAAGGACAGAAGGTGAAATGACCTTCGAAGAGAAACAAGAATATCATTTCGTCTCAAGGCCGGATCAAGTTAGGCCCACCGATAACCTCAAGCCCGAAGGTGAGTTCTATACCCCGGACAAGGCCAAGTTCCGACCAGCTGAGAGGCCAGTCCAAAAGCGCCCAGAGGATAATCTTCATCCTGAAGGCCAATTCTATTCACCTGAAAAGGAGAAATATCAACCAGCTGAGAGGCCGAAGCAGAAGAAGCCGGAAGACAATCTTCATCCAGAAGGAGAATTCTACACTCCCGATAAGGCAAAGTTCGAACCAGCTGAGAGGCCAAAGCAAAAGAGGCCCGAAGACAATCTGCATCCCGAGGGTGAATTCTATACCCCGGACAAGGCCAAGTTCCGACCAGCTGAGAGGCCAGTCCAAAAGCGCCCAGAGGACAATCTCCACCCTGAGGGTGAGTTCTACACTCCTGAGAAGCAAGGTTTTAGGCCTGCTGAGAGGCCGGTGCAAAAGAGACCTGAAGACAACCTCAGACCAGAAGGAGAATTTTCGGTGCCGACTAAGGAGAAGTTCCGACCAGCTGAGAAAACAGTTCGAATCATCAGAGAAGATAATCTGAAGACAGAAGGAGAAATGATCTTTGAAGAGAAACAAGAATATCATTTCGTCTCAAGGCCAGATCAAGTTAGGCCCACCGATAACCTCAAGCCCGAAGGTGAGTTCTATACCCCGGACAAGGCCAAGTTCCGACCAGCTGAGAGGCCAGTCCAAAAGCGCCCAGAGGATAATCTTCATCCTGAAGGCCAATTCTATTCACCTGAAAAGGAGAAATATCAACCAGCTGAGAGGCCGAAGCAGAAGAAGCCGGAAGACAATCTTCGTCCAGAAGGAGAATTCTACACTCCCGATAAGGCGAAGTTCGAACCAGCTGAGAGGCCAAAGCAAAAGAGGCCCGAAGACAATCTGCATCCCGAGGGTGAATTCTATACCCCGGACAAGGCCAAGTTCCGACCAGCTGAGAGGCCAGTCCAAAAGCGCCCAGAGGACAATCTCCACCCTGAGGGTGAGTTCTACACTCCTGAGAAGCAAGGTTTTAGGCCTGCTGAAAGGCCGGTGCAAAAGAGACCTGAAGACAACCTCAGACCAGAAGGAGAATTTTCGGTGCCGACTAAGGAGAAGTTCCAACCAGCTGAGAAAACAGTTCGAATCATCAGAGAAGATAATCTAAGGACAGAAGGTGAAATGACCTTCGAAGAGAAACAAGAATATCATTTCGTCTCAAGGCCGGATCAAGTTAGGCCCACCGATAACCTCAAGCCCGAAGGTGAGTTCTATACCCCGGACAAGGCCAAGTTCCGACCAGCTGAGAGGCCAGTCCAGAAGCGCCCAGAGGATAATCTTCATCCTGAAGGCCAATTCTATTCACCTGAAAAGGAGAAATATCAACCAGCTGAGAGGCCGAAGCAGAAGAAGCCGGAAGACAATCTTCGTCCAGAAGGAGAATTCTACACTCCCGATAAGGCGAAGTTCGAACCAGCTGAGAGGCCAAAGCAAAAGAGGCCCGAAGACAATCTGCATCCCGAGGGTGAATTCTATACCCCGGACAAGGCCAAGTTCCGACCAGCTGAGAGGCCAGTCCAAAAGCGTCCAGAGGACAATCTCCACCCTGAGGGTGAGTTCTACACTCCTGAGAAGCAAGGTTTTAGGCCTGCTGAGAGGCCGGTGCAAAAGAGACCTGAAGACAACCTCAGACCAGAAGGAGAATTTTCGGTGCCGACTAAGGAGAAGTTCCGACCAGCTGAGAAAACAGTTCGAATCATCAGAGAAGATAATCTGAAGACAGAAGGAGAAATGATCTTTGAAGAGAAACAAGAATATCATTTCGTCTCAAGGCCAGATCAAGTTAGGCCCACCGATAACCTCAAGCCCGAAGGTGAGTTCTATACCCCGGACAAGGCCAAGTTCCAACCTGCAGAGAGGCCGAAGCAGAAGAAGCCTGAAGACAACTTGCATCCAGAGGGTGAGTTCTATACTCCGGATAAGGCCAAGTTCCAACCTGCTGAGAGGCCAAAGCAGAAGAAGCCTGAAGACAACTTGCATCCAGAGGGTGAGTTCTATACTCCGGATAAGGCCAAATTCCAACCTGCTGAGAGGCCAAAGCAGAAGAAGCCTGAAGACAACTTGCATCCAGAGGGTGAGTTCTATACCCCGGATAAGGCTAAATTCCAACCTGCTGAGAGGCCAAAGCAGAAGAAGCCTGAAGACAACTTGCATCCAGAGGGGGAGTTCTATACTCCGGATAAGGCCAAATTCCAACCTGCTGAGAGGCCAAAGCAGAAGAAGCCTGAAGACAACTTGCATCCAGAGGGTGAGTTCTATACCCCGGATAAGGCTAAATTCCAACCTGCTGAGAGGCCGAAGCAGAAGAAGCCTGAAGACAACTTGCATCCAGAGGGTGAGTTCTATACCCCGGATAAGGCTAAGTTCCAACCTGCTGAGAGACCAAAGCAGAAGAAGCCTGAAGACAACTTGCATCCAGAGGGTGAGTTCTATACTCCGGATAAAGCCAAATTCCAACCCGCTGAGAGGCCAAAGCAGAAGAAGCCTGAAGACAACTTGCATCCAGAGGGTGAGTTCTATACTCCGGATAAGGCGAAGTTTGAACCAGCTGACAGACCGAAACAGATACGTCCGGAAGATAATCTCAGACCAGAAGGTGAATTTTCTCTTCCGATAAAGGAGCCTTATCGGCCGTCTGAGAAAACTGTGCGTGTCGTTAGGGAAGATAATTTGAAATCAGAAGGTAAAATGACATTTGAAGAGACAAGAGAGTTCCAAATGGGAACTAGAGCTGAGCAAATCAGGCATACAGACAATTTGAAAACAGAAGGAGAATTTTGGCGCCCAGAAAAGCCTACATTTACACCTGGCGAAAGGCCTTCAGCCAAAAAACCACAAGATAACCTTCATCCAGAAGGATCTTTCCCTATTCGTGAAGTTAAACCATTTATTCCAGCTGAGAGGGCAGTCCAGGTTATTCACAAAGACAACTTGAAAATCGAAAATGTCGATATCGTCGATGGTACAACAACTCAAAAGCAGTTGGTTCAGACTGTAAAGAATCCTAGCCCCGTCACGCCGATTAAGCCTAAGGATAACCTTAAACTTGAAGGTGAGATGAATGTTTACAATCGGGATAACACCAAGCACAGCACTAAATTTGAAAAGGTCGAGAAAGTCATACACACAGACAACTTGCATTGTGAGGGTTCTATGACATTCCACGCAAAGGAGGAATACAAATCAACCAAACGACCGAAACAAGTGAGACCCGTCGATAACTTGCGTCCAGAGGGTGACTTCGAGACTCCAGAAAAGCCTAAATTCCGCCCAGCTGAAAAGCAAACTCCTAAAAAGCCAGTTGACAACTTGAAGTTGGAGGGTGAGATGTCTATGAACCAGAAAGGCTATTCTAAAACTGATTCGATTAAAAACGAAAAAACGGTTGTAGCTAGAGCTGTTGCAACAAAGCCTTCAGACAATCTTAGACCGGAAGGTAAACTTGAATTTCCTAGCAAAGTTGATGTCAACTCAAAAACCACAACGACAACGTCAGAGTCGGCTTCTTACAACAGATCTGTGGTCACCAAATCCAAACAGACCCACAACAAGTCTTCGATTTCCTTGGGCACTGATGAGTCTATCCTCAAAACCACCAATCAAATAAGCTTTGTTAATGCAAAGTCAGCTGTGAGTGCAAGCGACATGGATACTCAAAAGCCGACCGATGGCTTGGTTGTTGTTTCAACAAAGAAGGTAACAACCGTTATGAGCAACAAAAATCGAAAGGAGCCTGAAGTTCAATATGTCAAGAGACAGGAAAGAGTCAATGTGATTGAAAAATCCTCTAAAGCAAAACAAGAAACGAATATTCTCAACTCTAGTGATACAAAAGAAGCTTCCGAAACAGTAACTATAAATAGAATTACCCAACCATCTCATTCCCATTCACATTCCCGGTTACAAAATGTCGAAAGCGAAAATGTAAGGAATTCTTCTACATCTGTGAATTCAGTTTTGGACTCATCAAAAATAAATAGAAGTGAACATCATCAGAATTCGAGATGTCAGTTATTGGATCAATCTGTTCACTCTGCTGCTCTGAACCAAAAATGTCATTTTGCCAATCAGACTGGGAGCTCAAATTCAAGGTCTTTATCCAATACGACCGCATCGAATCAAGTAAATAGATCCCAAGGAACAGATCAATCCATGAGCTCAATTTCAAAATCTTCATCAAGCTCTACAGTATTGAATCAAAATATTTCAAGATCTCACATATCAAATGAAAATGTGATCTCTTCGTTGAGCTCTTCCTCAAACACTTCTGCACTGAATCAAACTTCAAGAACTCAGACCTCAGGTCAGCCATTGGGCTCTATTACACCGAACCAAATATCTAGATCCCATCCATCAGATCAATCTGTGGGCTCGTTGTTGAATTCTTCGTCGAACTCTAATTTGAACCAAACTTCAAGGTCTCAAATGTCAAATCAATCTATGAGCTCTTTGAACAAGTCTGCGTCCAGTTCTACGACACAAAATCAAATATCCAAATCGCATGTATCGGATCAATCTGTGGGCTCCTTGCTGCACTCTTCGTCAAACTCTCCCACACTAAATCAAACCTCAAGATCTGGCCAATCGATGAGCTCTGTGTCCAAGTCTTCATCAAGCTCTACTACAATGAATCAAACTTCTTCAAGTCAGTCGATTCACAACGTGAGTCTATCTTCGGACGCAAAACAGTTCCATCACAAGAAAACAGCGTTTTCATCCGAAGACAACGTTACCAATTCCATATTACACCGCAAAGGAACTTCAACTGAGAGTAATCAATTCGGTGGACTAAGCTCAAGTGGCAAAATTCAAAGGAGGAGTATTAACAACATTAATGAACAGTCTTCTGTGTTCAGCTGCCTAGGTGGTGGGGACAGACAAAGCTACAGCACCATTCATCGCCAAAACAGGGAACATGATTCAAAATCATCGTCAACTCATGGCAATCAAAAAATCACTGAATACAATGGCATTTCATTCCCATCGTATAGTCACCAGGATCGAGTAGTTGCCAGAAGAAGTGGCAATCAATCGTCGTTTTCTTTGGGAAGTGAAAAATCAGTTTCGACCAGTCAGTATAAGTCTGAATACTCGGTAGTGCCCAACGCAACATGTGCTGTTCATCAAATCAGAAAGGGTGCATTCCAGCATACTAGGGACACAAAAGATCATAAGTTCTTTAAGACTACTAATTGATAGCTGGTGCTACTTTGCAGCTAAAACACTACACACATTTTTTTTTATTATTATTTTATATATACTTATATGTATGTATGTATTATTAACACGAATCAAATAAAACGCACTTTTAAAACAAAGTTGTTTTTGGTTTTTATTAGTTTCCAGAGAGTTTCTATTTACAACCATGTCAAACACACAACATAAATATGTATGTTCATTGTTCAGCTTATGAAATCTACTTACCTCACTTGGAGAAGATAAAAGTTTCTCTTTATCGTTTGTTGCTAGAAACATTGATTTGCATTAAATTACCACTAGTGAACATGAAGGGCTGTTCTCGAAAACGCAGTGGATCGTTTGAAGATCGATAGTTTAATTTCGATCCGCTTCATTTTGGGTTAAAGACGACTTCTGTCGCAGCTACCACTCTTCTGTCGCAATTACGACACTTTTGTCGTTCATCGGGACAAAAACGATTTTTATGAAAAAATTTAGAAAACCTTAAAGTTTTCCCATACATTTTTCTTATACTACATTTTTTGTGAGATAGATGTTTCCAAGTCGTTTTTGATGAAACCTATATGCTATGTCCGCACCTGAGAGTTAACCTGGGTTATCTCAAAACAATCCCAAACCAACATGATAACCAAGTGGTTTGCCATACAAAACGAAACCTTTTTAGTCACTGGGTTTCGAGATAACCTACTCGAAACCAAGCGCGCTGAATGCACTATTTCCAGGTTAGGTTAGGTTAGGTAAAATGGGCTGACGGTTGGTCTTATTTCCGTCACACTTAGATCAATGTAGATCCGTTGTGATACCCTGACGTATTGTAACGTCCTAGAAACCTATGATTTTATGTCTGTTCGGTATTTAACCATTTTGTGGCCTTGGTGAAGTTTAACAGGCTGCTTTTTGGGGCGTCTGATAATTCTTCTAGTTCATTTAAAAAGTAATTTCCTAGAAATTTTTTCCTAGTATGACAGAGTGCTGGGCATTGACAAAGGAAGTGACTTGTGTCTTCGTGCTCGTCCTCGTCATTGCATCCTCTGCATAGGTCATCGGTGCAAAGACCCATTTTCTTTTTGTGATAACCTAGTAGGTTATGTCCAGTTATGATACTGACAAGCATTCGCAGTGAAGGTCTATTCAATGATAGCAGCTTTCCAGATTCTTTCTTATCATATTTCGGCCATAGTTTCCTGGAAGTAACACAGGAGTCTAGGCATTCCCATCTTTCATTGGATTTTTGCTTTATTTTGTTACCAATGATCTGTTTCATTTCACAGGGTGGAATCCTGATCGATTTATCAATGAGAGAAGGGTCAAGTGTTGATCCTTTTCTCGCTAGTTCGTCCGCTTTTTCGTTTCCCGGTATACCACTATGACCGGGGACCCAGCAGAGTCTAACGTTATGCTGCGTGCCAAGAACCTTTAGCTCTTCGCGACAGCAAGAGACAAGCTTCGATTTGACAAGAGTGGCAGAAATCGCTTTTATTGCTGCTTGGCTATCAATGAAAAAAGTGATATCAGCATGTGATAGCGCCATCATGGACACCTGTTTAGCAGCGTTTGTAACTGCCAAGATCTCGGCTTGGAAGACGCTGCTGTGATTTGGAAGTCTAAATGAACTGGCAAGTTTTAGGCCTTCTGAGAAGAAACCTGCCCTTGTTCCAGCTTCCATTTTTGAACCGTCGGTATAGATTGATATAGACGTCTCGTTCAAGTAAGGTGTTTCATTCTCCCAATCCTGTCTATTGGGGAAGCTAGTTGTGAAGGATTTTATAAAGTCCATATATGGAGTTATGTAATCCGTGCAGATGTTGTTTTCTGCGTATCGCGATAAGATCTGTGCGTGTCCTGTTTGGCTAGTTTTCCAGACATTACACTGGTTTAGTCTAAGTGCACTGTTTGCTGCCGCTTCTTGAACATAGAGATCAAGAGGTGTAAGATTGAGGATTACTTCCAAGCTCGCGGTTGGTGTAGTTCTCATTGCACCAGTTACGCAAATACAGGCTGATCTTTGTACTTTGGTTAGGGTTTTTAAATGCGTGGATTTTTCCAGCGCTTTCCACCAGACCAAGTTGCCATAAGAAAGGATAGGTCTTACAATGGCAGTATACATCCACAGGATGATTTTGGGATTTGGTCCCCATTTTTTGCCAAAAATCCTGTTGCACGAATACAGTGCTATCATAGATTTATTGTATCTTTCTTGTATATTGGGACCCCAATTTAGTTTTTTGTCTAAGATCACTCCCAGGTATCTGGCTTGATCAGAGATCTTAAGGGGGATCTTGTTTAGTCTAGGTACCTCAAAAGTAGGTATTTTTCTTCTATTTGTAAAGAGTACCAGCTCTGTTTTCAGGGGGTTAACTGCAAGGCCGCATCTTTTTGTCCAAGCGCTTACCTTGGTTAGTGTATAATTCAATTGTGCGCTAATAGTGGAAGGGAATTTCCCTGTTGCCAGAAGAGCTAAATCATCGGCATAGGCAACCACTTTCACGCCGTCATGCTTGAGAGCTACGAGGATCTCATTCATGACTAGGATCCAGAGCAGGGGTGAGAGAATACCTCCTTGTGGGGTTCCTCGTGACACACACTTTTTCAAGCTTGCACCTCCCAGCTCGCTGTGGATCTGACGTTTTGTTAGCATGCACATAATCCAATTTGTGATTGTTTCTTCTACTTCTAGATCATTTAGGGCTTTTTCAATTGCACTGTTTTGTACATTGTTGAAGGCTCCTTCAATGTCCAGGAAAGCTGCCAGTGTATATTCTTTATCTAGCAGCGTTTTTTCTATGGTTCTTACTACACAGTGAAGTGCTGTTTCCACACTTCGTCCTTTTGTGTAGGCATGTTGAAAGGTAGATATTACTTCCGGTTTCAGGCAACTACGGATGTGTAAATCAAGTAGCCTTTCAAACGTTTTCAGTATAAAAGAGGTCAGACTTATAGGTCTGAAGTCTTTTGCTTCTGTATGGCTGGGTTTGCCGGCTTTCGGTATGAAAACGACTTTAACTTCCCGCCATATTTTGGGAATGTAGCCCCATATGAGGCTATTTTCAAAAATGTTCTTTAGATGTGGGATGACTTTCCTGCTGCTTTTTTGCAGCATCATGGGGAAAATGCCATCGTGACCCGGAGATTTAAAAGGTGAAAAGGAGTTGATAGCCCATTCCAACTTCTCTTCCGTTACGATATCTGCCGGGATTTCGTGTCTAGAAAACATTGTGTTTTCTATTTCACTGTTCTCTATAGGGCTGCATCCAGGGAAGTGCGAATCGAACAGATGTTCCAGACTCTCGACCGGGGATTCAGTCCAGTGGTTATCCGGTTTTCTCAGAGAACCAAGTGGTATGGTCTCCTTGGAGAGGATTTTCCGTAGTCTGGCCGATTTGTTCGTGCACTCGATTTCACTGCAAAAATTTCTCCATGAGCAGCGTTTTGCTCGTTGAGTTTCATTTTTGAATTTCCTTTGGCTGGATTTGTAATGTTCCCAGTCAATTTCGGAGCCGGTCCGTTTGGCAGCATTGAAAAGTCTTCTAGTTTCTTTCCTAATGCTGCTCAGCTCATTATTCCACCAAATTGGTTTTTTGTTCTTTTTTACCGTTGTGATCAGAGGACAGCTTTTATCCAGGGCATTTCTCAGAATCCCTGTGAGTTCTGCAGTCAACTTATCAAGGCTTTGCGGTTCAAGGTTCCTATTTGTATTAAGGGAATCTATGTTATCGTCCACCTCCTTACTAAAGGTAGCCCAATCAGTACGTCTATTATTACGAAATGGTTTGATTGGGCAATCTGTAGTGGGAGTGATAAAATTTATCAGACGATGGTCTGAGAAAGAGAGTTCTTCTAGTACTTTCCACTGTTCTACTGGACAAGTGTCCGAGTTATTAGTGAGGGTAATGTCAAGTACTTCTTTACGGTTTTTTGTAACAAAGGTAGGTGAGTTACCTCTATTGATAACCAAAAGATTGTTTCTTAAAATAAATTCAAATAAGAGTTCCCCCCTAGAATTTGTGTCAGTGCTTCCCCATTGCACATGGTGTGCGTTGGCGTCGCAGCCCATAATAATATCTAGTCTACTCTTACTTGTGTATTCTACCAGTTGGTGAGTGATCTCCGCTGGTGGTCCTTCAATTCCATCATGTGGCATGTAGATGGAAGCCAAAATTTGTGATGGAAGTCCTACGCGTTCCATCTTTACCGCGGTCTGGTCTATTGTGCTATAAGTAGTTAGAAGAAAGAGATTTAACTGTTTTCTAGCTACTATGCATGTTCTATGGTTACTGTCTGGGCTGACAAAATTTGATTTGTACAGCGTGAGTTCTTTGGAGTGTAGGCCCTTAATTCTTCCTCTTGCGATCCAAGGTTCTTGTATAAGGGCTACATCAATTTGTCTACTCTCCATGAGGTAGACCAGGTTGGCGGAGGCGGCTTTACTGTGTTGGAGATTTATTTGTATTATTTTCAAATCCATGACATATTTTGTTTTATATACAACGCCTTACTAACCTGTTTTTTGCTTCTAGCTATCAGCTTGAGCTTGCATCGGGTAATGCCAACGCGAACTTTAAAGCTGACCTGTCTTAGAAGTGGTATGGAGTTGTGGTTCAATCTCACAATCACTTCAGTTCCTGTCTCCGTTTTCTCCACCTTCATGATCTTCCATTGGTCGCTCAGAAGTTCGGCATTTAATGAAAGGATGTACCTTTCCAGCCGATCGCGGGGAATAGCGGGGCCTCTGACCAACAGTTTACCTATTGGTCGGTTTAGGTCTTTTATCTCACTGGCAGTCACAAGCCGTAAATCGGCATTCTGCCAGGGAGCTGCCGTCTTTTTCACAAATTCCTGGAGCCATTGAAGGGTCCATTCATTTTCGCAGTTCATCATCTTGAAACCATGGACGGTAGTGAGGTCCCCGAAGAGTGGCGGTTGCCTACTCTTAACGATCGACTCGTTTACCTCTTCCAGGATTCTTAGTTCAAGTAACTGCCATTCGTCTTCACTCAGTTTGCGGTCGGGTTTCCCAAAGTCGGCGATAGCGACCTGGTGGCCCTTTGTAGCAGGGACTGAGGAGGTCTTCATCCTCTTAGATATTCTGTTGGGTGAGGAGTTATTTGGGGAGGAGCTGGCATTTCTTGCTCTTTTTGAGCAGCTCGGTATACCGGTCTTGACAAGGGGCAGGGAGGCCACCTCGCCAGTCTCAGTATTTGCTTCGCAGCCAGCTTGTTTTTTGTCTGTTGGGTATTGTCCAGTTCGTTTTGTTATGTCTGTTGGTGTCACTGTCCGTAGTCTTTGTTCGGACCTGACCAGCGCCCTTTTTGCCTTTACCGTCAAAGATTCGGGATTCTTCTTCGATAGGCGTCTGACGGTCCTTTCCGCGTTGCGTCTTTGTCTCCGTAGTAATTCGTTGTTGCTGAGGACCCTAGCTCGTCGTTGTCCGGCATTTCTGTCGATGACAGTTGCCAGACTGTCTGTCGTTTTGTTTAGTGCCGGGTTTTCGGGGTTGGATTCCCCGGTCACGTTCAGGTCTTGCGGAGGGCTATGGCCTTCTACACTACCTTCACGCATCCGTTCTTCCTTCCCCTCAGCAAAGACTTCGTTACCCATCACTGGGTTAGAAGTTCCGCTGTGCTTCCGTACTTTAGGGTCTGTCTGTCTGTCCTTCGTGTTGTGTCCTGTAAACGTTTTTGTCTCCGCATCAGCCGTCGATGGGGTTGGCCTTTTCTTCGGCTGAATTTTATCAACGTAGGGAGCAGGCGGACCCATCGAAGTCTTAACACTCTTACCAAGAAGGGGGAGAGGGTTCGGTGCTGGATTAGCAGTTGGCCCATCCTTTCCCAAGCCCTCCCTATCCAAAAAGGCTCGTGTGTCGTGCGTTTTGTCAGTTTTGTCGGTCATGCCTTGCAGGGGGCTTGGTGCTAGACTAGCAGTAGGCCCGTCTTTTCCCAAGTTCTCCCTGTCCGAAAAGGCTCGTGTGTCGTGCGTCTTGTCTGTTTTGTCGGTCATACCTTGCAGGGGGCTTGGTGCTAGACTAGCAGTAGGCCCGTCTTTTCCCAAGTTCTCCCTGTCTAAAAAGGCTCGTGCGTTGTGGAGTCTTTTCCGTTCAATGTCAGTCATGTCATTCCAGTTAACTTTCCCCAGCCTTTTGACCGTGCGCTTGCAGTTGGAGATTTTACTCCGCCTGGACACGCACGATAGGTTTGAGGTGTCGGAGTCCGCTATGGAGCTGGCATCACTGATGTCATCAACAATGATTGCCTCACCACTGGCTCCATCTTCCATACCCAAGCTGGAGAATGGGTCAAGGAGGAGATTTTCCTCTTCCTCGGTCATCTTGGAAACATTCTCGTTCTTTTGGTTGTTCATTTTATAATCAGCTTTTTCTTTTTTTTTGTGTTGAACTTCGATTACTTTGTAAGTTGGATCTATAAGAAAATGGGAAAAGAAAAAGAAAAAGAAAAGAACGAAAAAAGAAAAAGAAAAAAGAAAAAGATCCAAAATTATAAGTAAGATCGTCAAACAAACTAAAGAAAAAATGAAAAAAGAAAAGTTAGTCACTGGCGACTTCTCCTTACGATATTGAGATCGTAAGGCAAAGCCCAAGCCAGCAGCCGTGACATCTGCTGACATTTTAGCGTATATCCCCGCTATTTTTTTGTTGCTTTTTTGTGTTCTTTCCATAAATTTTCATAGGGGTGGGTCTCACTTAGTTTGCCCGAAACCCTCGCTGGTAGCTGATTTTCCGCTCAAGAGCATCTAACCGTAGCCGTCCTGCTTGAGATTTCCAGCGTAAGCCTCCTCACCACGGCAAGGTGGAGACCCGTTGAGGAGGTGCACTATTTCCAACATTCCATTGAATTTGACATTTAAGAGAGTGGAGGTGAGTGGAGAGAGAATGAATTCTCTCATACGTCGTTGACGTTCTGCTCACACTTTATGTCTCTCTCTTTTTAACTTAAGACAAAAAGATAAACTTAAAACTTTTTGGCATATGCGGACACTACTTGGTTAACTCAAACCAAACTGGAACGAAACCCAGGTTAACTTCAGGTGCGGACATAGCAATAGGAAAACTAGGGGTGGTTTTGCAGGATGGAAGCTGTTTTGTTAGCTGAATTCGTTCATCGAAAACACATAAACAGCAGCTTTCCATTCACTTCAAGCACGTGACGGTTTTTAAGTATGCAACTAAGTACAAATTCCCTAAAACTGCTCACTTTTCTCTTTTCAAATTCCAAACTGGTGTATGTACGTCAAATGTTTTGTGTTTTCGTACGTGCGTGTTACCATTTCCTTTGAATCGATTCCTTTTTTTTTGTTATGTCCCAACTTGAAGTTATGCTATGTCCGCACCTGAAGTTAACCTGGGTTTCGTTCCAGTTTGGTTTGAGTTAACCAAGTAGTGTCCGCATATGCCAAAAAGTTTTAAGTTTATCTTTTTGTCTTAAGTTAAAAAGAGACAGACATAAAGTGTGAGCAGAACGTCAACGACGTATGAGAGAATTCATTCTCTCTCCACTCACTTCCACTCTCTTAAATGTCAAATTCAATGGAATGTTGGAAATAGTGCATTCAGCGCGCTTGGTTTCGAGTAGGTTATCTCGAAACCCAGTGACTAAAAAGGTTTCGTTTTGTATGGCAAACCACTTGATTATCATGTTGGTTTGGGATTGTTTTGAGATAACCCAGGTTAACTCTCAGGTGCGGACATAGCATTAAGCTAGGTTTCATTTAAGAATGGTTTGAGTGAACCTAGTTGTGTTCCCATACTAAAAAAAAGTTTTGAGTTGATGTTTTTGTCTTAAGTCAAATAGAGACAGACATAAAATGTGAGCAGAACTTTCAACGTATGAGAGATTCCATTCTCTTCCACGTCAAATTCACTGGAATATTGGAAAATCTGCGTTGAGCGCAGTTGGTCTCAAGTAGGTTGAGACGAAACCCAATAACTAAAAAGGTTCCATTTTGTTTGACAAACCAGAACCACTAAGTTTTCATGTATGTTTGAGTTGAACAAGCAATAGGGATAGGGCAAACAAGTGATCTAATGGCCCAATCGCAACTACATACATAAGGCGTGTTTTTTTTAACCTAGTATATAGTACAGCATTCGAGTTAAAAAAAACGATCTGTCCACAGTATTTTCAGTACTATTTTCAGCAACAAGATGGAGCTCAACGTCAAAGCTTGCTGCTACTTTTCAAAGCTCTCTGTGAAATTCAAGATGAAACAAAATCAAATTCATACTAGGTTTGTTTCGTTAATTGTTCTATCAAATGAATAACGATACAAAGCCAGGTATGAATTTGTATTTTTTTTCTTATTTTCCATACATCAGATTCTCTCTTACAGCTCTTTTTTACTATTTTTGGAGGCATCGTCCAGCAGTGAAGAAAGCTCTATGTCAAAGTCAGCTGTTTTGTTGAAAAAAACTTTCGGGTATGTTCGGGGAGTATGTAAAAAGATTTTAAAAACTAATCTTTGATGAGATTTTCCATTGGCAAACAGAATCAATTTATTTTTTATCCAAACCTCTGGTAAAGCAATTTTACACTATTCACCAGTCTTTTCGATAAGTTTAGAAAGAAAATAAGTTGATTCTATTAACAAAACCGTGAAATTGAACTATAATATTACCGCACAAATAAACACAACCCAAATTAAATTAAGTTGAAACACGTCTTGCTAGTCCCAAACTTGAATTTCTATTGAAGAATGTTTAATTTTCATACATATATCTTTCCCTTTTGACCATTTTTTACTGCTTTGTTTGTTTGTTTGATTTGTTTTTTTCTTGCATTGGGCTATATTTTTTATTCAAATAATTCCATGAGTAAAGCTATAAGCTTCAGCAAAAAAGAACTAGTGCAAAATCCTGTATTATATACACCACCAGGTAAGAAACAGGGAAAAAATTCAATATGAATATAGTTTTTATTTCTTTAATTTTTAATCGAGAGAAAAAATTTCTTTGCGAATACCACATTTTTTTTGAACACGTCCTTTCGAAAAAGCTTTGATGAACTGAAATCATTGGTGGCGCCATCTTATTTTCAAAGCTGGAAACTATCAATCCACAGCAATGCCATCCCTGTTTTCACTGTGGAAAATTACGACAGTAAAATGATTTGTTGTTGTTCCCCAAGGGAAATTTTTACTGTACTATATACTAGCATAAAAAAAAACACGCCTATAGTTGACATTACATAGCAGACCCCCAAACCCCAGAGTAAAACGTGTGGTGTTTGTACAGGATAGAAGCCATTTTGTGTGCTGAATTTATTCACTAGAAACAGCTGTCATTAAAAATATTTTCAAATCATTTCGATCACGCGGCTTTTAATTGTTTAGTGATAAAAAGTTATTTGTGTTCTCTTTGTTTTACAATAAATAAAATGTTATAATACCTACAAGTAAAAGATATTTTTATGAAAAAAAGTGTTGAAAAGTGGTGGCGATGTCGAACAAACTTGTTGCTGATCGTGATCTGTTGATAGATTTGTTCGTATTTTATTATTATTTTTTCTTATCTTCAAACTTTTCATTCACAATATAATAATATTTATGTTGCTTTTTATAAAGTTTTCATAGTCAAGAAAATCAATTTTGAATGAATTGCAACTGCAAGGTAAATGAAAGAATTTAAATTGTGGAGCGTTGGGGTTGACTTGTTTTTCAACTTTTCAAATTACAACGGGATATTTCGTTAGGGTAAACAAAAACAGACTTTTCGTTTCTTCGTTGGGTTTAAAGAGAATGGAATCTTTAGTTATTTCAATTTAAAGGACTGTATTCAATGAACTTACTTTGAGACTTAAAATAATAGGGGAGAGTGGGGCAAGAAGGACCACTTAAGCTTTAGACACTCCTAATTTTTTTTCTAGTCCTAAAAGGGAGGCAAATATTTTTTTAAATAATACTTCAACCTTTGAACTTCATCATAGTAAACAATCTGAATAGTTGAACAGTTGTTTATTAAAGATATACGCAGCTATACAAACTTATCTTGAAAGTCCGCTTTGCCCGACTAGCGGGGGAAAAAGGACCTTTGAATGGGGCAAAACGAACCACTGATTTCTTTTAATAATTGTATCAAAAATAAGTGATATCAAGGGAAGTGAAGATTTTCGTATATCTTAATCAAAAGCTCAAAGTATGCCGAAACGAGAGGCTCGGTTCTGCGTTGCGCAAAACGATTTTTGGGTTCCTTTTTTGGAAATTGAAAAGCAAGCCAGCCATCTTTGTTTCGTTGTCAAAGAGATGGGGTATTTTTTTTATTCGTTTCGACAAGTTCATAAGCAAGAACTTGAACATCGCGAGTCGTCATTCCGAATAATCATTTTTTGAAGTTTTGAACGGACTACCAGTCCATTTTGCCCCATAACGTACTGATTTCATTTGGCCCTTAAAGATTTTTTTACAAAAAGATATTTTTATTCCCCTTAATATTATTTATTAACTTTTACTTCCACCAGTTAAAGTAAGCACTAACGATTACAAACAACTTAAAATGATGAAAATGTTTGAAATTGCCAACTGGTTGCTTTGGATTGGTTTTTGCAAATTGGAATTTTCTCTTAAAAGATAGAGATATTTAAACTTTCCTCATTTAAACCGGAAATAACTACAGTTTTTCAGTGAAACTAAAGGATGTGTTGGGAAAAAGGTTTTTTATTAGTTCTAGCTATTATATAAGATAGAGTTAGGAACCATGGTAAAAATCGGTTTAGTTTGCCCCGGGGTCCCTCTCCCCTACAATTACTTTTCATTAGATTTAAAAAAGCTGCAATTTTTAATGCATTCTTTGGAGAATGCATACGGTCCTTGCATTTATTTGCAGTCTTTTTTGTAGTTATTGCATTGCAACTATCTAATTCCTTAGATCCGTTCTAGTGTTAAGACTTCGTTAAGTTTTTACTTGCGGTTATAAGTACTATAAGGCAAGTTTTGCAATCGTGTAGGAGAAAAAATTTGAGATAACAATTAAACATGACATTAAGATGATAGAGAATACAAAAAAAGTGGGTCCTGAAATTCCGTATGGACCGACTTTTGGGAATTTGAGTCTCTAGACCTTGAAACAACAGTACCTGCCATACAACCGATATGATAATACTTTTTTTTTTCGAGAAGGGCTCTAACGATTTCTATTAAATTTTTTGTGGAGAATTAGTTTTAGATTGTTTTTTTTTTTCATTATGTAAAAAAAAGTTTTTTTTGGAAAAGTCTTAGAATGGTACCTCCCATAGTACCGTTCTTTCAAAACCGACTTTCTCGTGAACAGCTTTCGGGGGTTCTGCTTATGATGACATACTTTTTCTTTTAATCTTAAAATAAAAAAAAATTGCACACATAGCAATAAAAACAAAGTGAATTTAGTTTATTCGTTTATTTGGCACAACAAAAAACTTAGCCGTTATTAAATGAAACGTAAATTAGTATTTTAATAAATTAATTTAGAATTAGTTCACAGTTAAGTCTTGACATACCTTCAGGTAAGATGACATTGTGCCTTTGGATAAGATGACATACCTCAATTTACTAGTTTTCGTTTCGGAGCTCACATATAAATGGTTTTATTTTGTGGTATCTAGCGGTGCACAATGCGTGGCACCATTATCAGCGGCAAAGCCAATGCTCTCCTGGACGTGAGTAAATGCAAGTCATCATCACCTGAAAATTCCTGCGGAGCCGGAGTCACATCATTGTCCTGTAAAATCGGACGTTTACGGTTCTCTTTTTTCATTTTTGGCCTGTACCTGAGTCCTAATTTAAGATGACAAGATAGTAAGATGACATTTGTCAACTTGGACGGACGGGCATCATATCTCATATGTCATCTTACCCGACGTGACCGAAAACGTTTTCAATATTAAATGCGCAAACACTTCACGCGATCTGGCGATTACATTACACAGAAATGACGTTGTATATTAGACAGTGTACCTACTTAACACTTTTGACTCAATACAGTAACTCACCTTAGCAGAAACTTCTTCGTTAAGACAATTACAAAAAAAAAATATTCGACTCAAAATTTTTCTCAACGATCCAGTAGAAAAACAATCGCCAACTGAGAAAATCTGCAACATGCTGTTTGTTGCCAATGTAAAACTGTAAATTTGGGCGTGTTAAAAAAATCTACACCAGTTACGGCCATTGAGAAAATGCAAGTATGTACATCATCTTGTCGGGTATGTCATCTTAAGCAGATTTCCCTACACGACGCTGACGAATTTGTATTTTAGAAGTCCTAAGTTGTTTGAGAAAGATTGCATACATTTAAACAATTTAGATTTAAAGAAAAAAAAATTAATTTTTTGAAATAACTTTTAAACTGTGTGTTTGATGTTTCTCAAAAATTTTTCCAAAATAACTTCTGCCAAGATCTTAAGCTTTAAATTAAATTTTTACCGTTTATATGTATTAGCAAATCAAAAAGAATGGCGTTTTTAGATATTCGCTTGAAGCATTAGGAAAATTTATTTAATTTTTTTTACAATATTTTGCGTCATTTAATTAAATTTTCTTAATTAATGTGTAGTTGGCAACACTGTACCACCAAATATATTGAGAGATTTGGAAATTGTACTTAGCACACAATCGCAAGTTCGGGCGACCCAGTCGTGTCCATGTTTTTGTGTTGGAAGCGGTTTTTCGTTGAAAAGACACAGTTAGATAACCTTTATGAAATTCACAAAAAGTTTTTGATTAAAAACCACTTTTAAAAGCATATCAGCTAGTGCATGCTTCTTTCAATTTTTATTTGATTTGAGCACTTGTCATAAAGCTTAATTTCCTCTATATCGGAAGAACTACATTCTTAATCATCTGCCTAATAGCGAGTTTGTTTTTCATCGCCGCCGCCGCGCCGCCAAGTAGTTTGCAGAGTCCTCAGTGGCGACTGCGAGGCTATCAAAATGCTTCCCTGCTGGTCTTTACAGGCTTGAGTTCAAGGGTTGCTACCTTGGCATGATCTTTTTACTTTTGAATTTCATTCCTCAATTGAGCTCTTTTAATGCAGCTTCTTTATTTTTTTGAGAACTCTGTGATCTTACCTTCTTTTCACTCTGTAAATCTTCATGTACTATGGTCACAGGCTACCTTCATTAATCTGTGCAAAAAGATGATCCCAACGCGGACCACTTACTCTGTGATTGTCCTCTAATCAGGCTAAATATATACATAGTCAGATATGGTGAGAATTGTTCTCATTGCTCATATTTAAAGATGAACATCAGCCAAAGTCTAGGTTTTAAAAATACATCTTTCGAAACTCTGAAAAGCAACAAAGCTTAAGAGAGAAATAGCTTTCCTTCAATGGATTAAAAAATTTTTTGACAGTAAAATCTACGATAGACAACTGGACGATCTTCGTCTTCTTCTTCCTTTTCCGGCGTTACGAGCATCGTGGTTTTGAAAAGATCACAGATCAATTAAATGCTTCACGTGATCTTTTCGTGAGATATGCCTCTTTGACTTCAGAATGCGTCAGCAAACTTCAAGGAGTATTTCACATGTGCAGATTGCGTTGCATATCTCTTTTGCCAAGAAGGTTTAGGCTAGAATTTTCTTTTTTCCTTCAACTTTTTGGACATTGATGACTAAGGCCTTGGTCGCGTCTTCCAGCTTTTCAAACATCTAGAGAGCTATAGCGAGAAAGTGTTGCTGGTTAGTAGTATAGTTGGTATCTCAGCCTCCGACTAAAAAGCCTGGCATCGTTTAACAATAGTGCGCATTCGTATTTGTATGGAATAAAACAAAATCCTGCTAATCTTAAAAGCAATGTTAGAATATATGAACATTGGTATATTGCCATACAAAATACGAAGGCTTAAAACTCGATTGAAGTTGGTACGCCTATGGTATACTCAGCGTACGCTTTTGTACAATACATACAGCGTTTTAAAAAGACTATGTATCCCTTTAAATTCAAACCACTTTAATTTACAGTCATAACAACACGATTTTAAATTAAATTTTTGTTTTTTATTTTATTTTTAAATTAAACATGTTACGATTTATATAATACGTCTATCTATATTTAAATTGTGTATATCTTACTTATAAGTAAAATTATTTCTAAATACATGTTGGAAGACATTATTGATATTATAAGTTTTATTAAAATTTATTATTTAATTTTTGTATAAGTACAATATAATTATTAGATATAGTTTAAGTTTTATGTTTTGCATTAAAACATTGGAAGACTCGTTTCTTTTTTGGAAGACATCGTACATACATCACGTAGATCATGAAAATTTCAATATTTTAACATCAATAATATTAATTGTTTTCTTATTTATAATGTTCACTTGGCAAATAGGCCTTTCAACTATTATATAACGGAACAAAAAAGATTTTTGCTATTTTATAGAACATTGCACAATGTTAAATCTAATTTTTTTTTTCACACTTGTATATTGAAATACTTTACTACAATAATAATTGAAAATAGGTAATTGCGTTTTAAAATATGTACCAACAAATAAATAACCTTTGTATATATATGACAATTATTTGAACTCGCAGTAACTTTACATTTATATGTCGAATTATGTAAACGAAAAACAAAAATACTTCGATATACCGAAAGGCAAAAGAACTTTTTCCAGTATTTACAACAAATAAACACGCAGTACATTTATGTACAAATACACGTCATGGTTAACAGTAGCTATTGAAAGAAGAAACAATGATAGTTACAAGATTTTGGCAGGGTTATTTGTTGCTTATGTTTAAAATGGCAAACCAATCTCAAAAGCTTCGATTAGTGCATTGCCAGAATCATACACTCCGATAACACCAAAGAGTACACCCAAAAATATTATGAGGTAGTCATAAGCAACCTGCTTTTGGTCAAGCAAGTGACCCTTGATCTTGAGATGGAAATAACAGGGCCAGATGAAACTCAACATTGTTCCGGTGAAGCTTCCAATGAAACCCATTAGGATTGAGAAGTGCGGAATGAAAATAGCCATCATAATAGTGGCAAATATTATGCCGACTCTGAATCCGAGACCCCATACTTTGAGCTCTCCATCCAAATGCCAGATTGAGGGAAATTTCGTCTTGGGAGGCCCCCGAAAGAATGACCTTTCCAAAAGTTCACATGCTGCGTAGTAGGGCAAGGGATAACTGAGAATGGCTTTGATCACTAAGAAGAAATTAACCATTCCCTTGAAACCTTGCGAGTGTAAATTATTAGTTATCACTTGCTGGGTGTCGTTTTGGAAGGTCAAGAAACACAAGTAACCGAAAGCGGCTTTGAAGATGGCCGCTGCAATATGAGACCAATCTAACATCCAGTTGAACTTTGATCGATCGATCATGTTGCCTTCAAGCGTTGGTAGGAAAATCTGCGAAGTATATGAAAAAACAATGACACCCAATGATATTGGGAATTTCTCCATATCGATACTCCATCTGACTTTTGACCAACCCCAATCTCCGATCTGCAAGAGGCAATAGCCAAGAATGACGGCATTTATAACTAAATGGGACATGGTACACCAGAAAGACAAAAGTGAGACCATCTTAAGGGATTTGAGAAAACCTAAGGGCAGCAGAAAGATACCAGTCAACATCATCCATGATCTGGAGTCCAAAGATCCTTGAGGATAGGTGCCAGCTAGAAGATCACCACAAACAACCACGTATAAGATACATGTCATTAAAAGTTCGATGATTTGAGCAACACTGACAGCCTTGGCACCGTATTTTGCACCGAAACAAACTTTGGCAATGGATACGTAACTGTCGCGAACACGCACAGGTTGTCCAGTGTTCGGATCTGGTTCGTAAAGGCATTGGACGAGAACTTTTCCTGTGTAACAACATATGTGAGCTATGCCCACCATAGCGATTATTGCCCAATATCCTCCATGTAGAACAGCAAACGGCAGCGAGACTATAAACATTCCCTGAATGGCGTTTGTGACATTCCACGCTGCTTGAAACTCGTTTATTTTGGCACCACCTCCTCCCTCGCCTTCGCAAGCAAATGAGCTGCCATCAGAAGCAACGCTACCTTGTCTGTAAGAAAAATAAGAGAAATTAAAGTTAATTAGGTAAATATACTTGTACATAACCTCAAAAAACTAATGCGTTTAGTGATTTCTCACTAATATTTAATTTTCCATACTGTGTACTCTAATGAGCCATATGTCTGGCAAACTGTAAGACTAGACAGTTATACAAACGAATCTGCTCTGTATTTCGTTTGAAAATCGTATGACATTTTGTAATATTGCTCAAAAACCCAAAAACTAATAGGCATGCAATCGTAGGTCCTTGAAATGCTTGTTGTGCCACCTTATTTTTATTTATTTACTGCCAACAAGCTAAAGTAAAGTGTTGATAGAATGATGAAGGTTAAACGGTAATAAGTAAGAAAAAGCTGCTTTCATAAGGGGCAACTTATAAGTGCCCGTCAAATATTATAGATGAAAAGCTTAGCTTCGATAAAAAAAATACAGAAGCCGCATAAAAGAAGCTCAGAATAAGGGCTTCCAACTCCAAGCAAAAAAAGCAAACCAAGCTATTCAATAAATACAACAAAACTACTTAAATTAAAGAAGCAGCATCTTCCAAATAATCGCTCAAAGAAGGAGAAACGCTCAAGTTCGCCTAAGTTCAGTAACGATGCTCAAGCAGTTCTTGTGGATGACGACAAAATTCTGCACAGCTGACGAAGGTACTTTGATGGCCTATTGAATGAACGAGGAAACTGTTCATTCAAAGGCCATCTTTCCAAAAGCTTAACCATGCTTCTCAGTGGCAGAACAAAACGTGATGAAGATGACTCTTTTACTTTTTTCAGGAAACACTTCTTCAAAAATAGAGTGCTTGCCAGGTGAGAGAAGAATGGTTCAACTATGTGTCAGATCTTATTGAGATAAGCGAATGACTTTTCTCCTATCATCTTCCGTTCAGCTTGTCTCTCGAAATTCAAATATCGCAGCACCTGAATTCTTCCGAAGTGCTCGTAAGTATCAAGCCATAAATTTATAAAGTGCTACCAAACAGAGTTGATTTCTGCACTAGTCTCAACTGGCTTTTACAAACACAAATCACTGCAAACAGATATTTAAATGTCTTGGGTGAAACCTCTTTGACGGCATGGATGGGGAAGATCCACAAAAAAACAAAACAGCTATGGTATGACACAGATTGCCTTACTGCGGGTAGCAAACCCTTTGCGGTGGAAGCCTCGAGTCCTAACGAATTTCCAGACCTACAATTTAATGCCTGTTCCGAACGGCTATGTTAGAAAGGCCTTTTTATGGCAGTGTGTATAGTAACTCTTAGACAGAGGACTTGCCAAGCGAAAAGTTCAGAGTCCTAGCGCATTTCTCACAACCATAGCTTGTGAGGACTGGAAGGGACCTACAGTTTTTTGTTGATTTCGAAAGATTAGTCGAGATCGCGAAAGGCGATAACAGTGAATAAAACTTTTTGTCTTTCTCAAACACGGGCACCATAAACAAATGTTACGTTGGTTGGTTCGTGTTCAAAATGACTCTAACTCATACTAAAAAGTTCAATTCAGTTCAACTTTTGCTCGCTTTGACAGTAAAAAACAACACCAATATCATAATGTCAGTTCTTGTTGTTGCTTTTTGTCATAAACCAATGACTTAACGTAGCTCCAAAGGAAATAATATATAGGCATTAAATCGCACGAACGAGTCGGCCAATTTCTTGAAAGAACACGGTCATCAAATTTAATCTTCAATAAATCGATTGTAACGTGTGCTGTGTGGCTTGTGGCACCATCCTTTTGAAACCTAGTGATGTTTAACATCTTGTCTTCCAATTTGATTCAAAAATAATCGGTAATCATAGAGTGATAACAACGCTGGCCATTCAAAATACCAAAAAAAAAAAAAACGGCCCAATAACGCCGCGCCGGCATGCAAACCGCACCAAAACAGTTTTTTTTTTATGGTGATGGCGATTCGAATATTTTGCTTATTGACGAACCAATTGAGGCAATAATTAGATTTCTTCTGGTAAGACAGCGTCACACAACGAATATGTAGACTCTAATTTTTGCATTAAGCTTGTTATTGTCTGTCTACTAGGACGAGAATTACGACCGAAAATCCTTAAAATCGGAGTAAATCCTCTTAAAGTTACGGTCCTCTTCTCAGACGTTGTTCGACTCTGTACTTTGCCATGAAAATGTTGAGTTTACTAAAGAAATCGACTGACAGTTCGATGATAGGTGAAAGAGTGCGTTCGCAAATTAAATTCAAAGTTGTGAAGTCCCGATTGGAAAAGCCGTTACTTAGTATCAACCTATGATCGCACGATGCATGTTTGCATAAGCCTTTTTTCTTGTATACAGTTTTTCTTATATCCATATGGACTTTAACAAGAAGGTCATTATCTTGCCTTAACGGGGGGAAATATTTTGCTGTTATTAGAAAATGAATTTGAGAGATTGGAGTTTCAACAAATTTTAAGGAAACCGTAAGTCATTTGGAACTGAAGTTTTACATTTTTTGCGAAATCCTTTCAAAGTCACTTTCTGCTGTCTGTATGCTTAGAACTTGAAAAGAATATTCAATTCGATCACCGTAGTATCCAAGCTACGCGGGCTATTTTTTATTCGTATAGCCACAGAAATAAATTTGGTGTTGTCGTCAAAATCATCAGACTTTTGTAGTTGTATGCTTCCACCTTAAAAAAAGGAGTTCCAAAGCATTATGAAAAGTTTTCTCTAAAAAAGAAAGTCCCGAAATTTGATATTTTTTCTGGAAATGCATTTCCACAGATTTGCTGCACCACCATATTTATTTATTAACTTAGCGAAAGGAATTTAAACTTAACTCATGTTCAATTAATTGTTAGATATTTCTTGCAGACTTTTGTTTCCGGACGTTGAAGAGTACAGACATGGTGTTCTTGTGAATTTATAAAGTGCGTAAACAAGTAAAAGTATTTCTCCAATAAGTTTTTTTTATTCTTAAAGCAGGAGTCTTGACGTAAATGAGAATCTGATTATATTTTATGAAGACATACAAGTTTAGCCCTAAAAGAAAATATAAGTCTTAGCTTTTAACCTTCATCAAAATTTATTCACCACAAACGCAGCATGTTCCCAGTTTTGTCAGTTGCCCGAGGCGTAATGGTTCGCACGTCTGTCTGTTTGGTAAGAGTTTGAGGTTTAAATGCCAGAAATATTCAATTGTTTTTGCTTGTCTGTTGTGAAGAATTAGCAAAATCTCCGAGAGCAACTACATGTCATGAAAATATCTTCTTTTCACTTGTCCTTTCGGAATCGGCAAAATTTGTAGCTCCCCTCCATCCTCTACCAGGTATGGTTGAGAGAAATGGGTTATGTCTCGTGGCTCCCGCGATCAGCTTTACAACATTATTTGTTTTTTATTTACTACAGGTTTTGAGGATATACATTCCCAATCATTGAGCCTACAATTGGAGGCTCACAAGGTTGTATATTTGGGCTTTTATTATTTTACGTATCACGGGTATCGCCTTTCGCGAGGTATTGGCAATTGCCATGAAAAGCGGTTTCTCGGTTAGCATCTTCGGAACCGACAGAAAATTGTGGGTCCCCCCAATTCCCTTACAAGTCATGGTTTGAATAATGAGCTAGGCTCTGGAGCTCCTCGCTCTGTTGCGCCAACCTATTTATTTTTAAAATTGTTTGATCATTTATAAAAGACCAGTCAAATGTTTACACTTTAAAGATGACTTGATAAATGTACGAGTACATAGATTCCAATTAAAAAAAAGGAAAGGAAAGTAAGATAATTTTCGACAACTTAAAAATGAGTTGAAAGCCTCTTGTCTAGAATTGTGTATAACCTTCTCTCTTGACCTCTGAGCCCAGGTTTTTCAAGTTCGGTAGAATAGAAATCAAAAGTGTTATATGAACTTTAAAATCAAAATCAATTCATAGCCATCACTTGGATCGTTGGAAGGCTTACTTATATGTATTTGTTTTTATTGAGGATTTTAAACTTATTAAATGCGACACTTATAGTTGCCATTAACTAATGACTAATTAGTTATGTAAGAGTCCCACTGTAAGAGTTATTGGAAAAAATACAGTGAAGTAATTAAAGGCACACAGAGTAGAGAGCACCAGGAAAGACTACTTGTTTGTCGTTTAAAAGAAAAACATACCTGAATCCATCGGATTGCTGGTACCTTCCATCATATTCATCATTCATAAACGAAGTTTGCTGGACTTCTTCACTTTTGTAATCATTGTTCTCCGTGCTGAAGTAACCATTGGGATTACGGAATGGATTAAGAGTATTTGTTTCAATGTTGTCTGTAAAAGGAAATAACCTTAAAAATGAAAAAAAAAAAATTCTAACTCCTTATGCTTACCATTGCAGCTATCTTCGACATAACTACTCGGTGCCTGATGTGAAAACTGTTGCGACTCATTTGGATGCTGCTGCTGCTGTCCTGGCTGTTCATACTCACGTTTGTCAGGCATTTGTTGCCTAGCTGTCTGCAGAGCTACATTGAGAACATTTTTTATGGGTGGCAAGGGTGTTGATTTTAATTTTGCAATAAAAGAAGACATGATGGCTGCAGTAGTGAATATCGATTTTATGTATATCTACTGAATTCCCAAAACTAAGTATAGGTACATAGGTATAATGGAAAAGAAAATTTTTTATATCGAATTTTTCGCTTAGATGATTTACAGATGGTGCTGTTTATTAAAAGCATTCATTTTTGAATATTAATATACTTTTTGCTCACTATCTTTTGTGAAATAATTAAATCGAATATTGCACTTTTAGGAATGGAAAATGTATAATGTGTCCTTTTTGGGTTTTATTCTTTTAATTTTTGCCCTTTAAAAACTACATTCTAACTAAAAATAATAATGTTCTCAAAGCGTTCGAAATGTGTGCGATATGAAGAAATACGATTTATCTTACTTAAAATAATAATTTAACTATGTTTTAGGACACAGCCGAAAACGTAACAAATGACGAAAAGAAATGAAAATTGTAATTGGATTCCTGCTATTTGTCGCGCATGACATTATCCTTTTCATAAAGGACATCACATTTAATGTACATGAACTTCAAATGAGTATATACCATGTACCATAGTAATTGGCAAAGGGGTGCGTTCGTGAACATATTTGTTTCCCAGTTTTATTTTGAATCTTTTGTTTTATTTTATTCGAGGTGACTTTTGCTACCATGGATTTATAAATATGAAAAACCAATAGACATTTTCTTAGAATCTATATATGTATGTACATGTACATTGTACAGTACTACATAAGTTTAGTTTAGTTTAGTTTAGTTTATTTATTTCATAGATTTGCTATACACCTTAAGATATAATATCTTATTGACAGTGATAGCTTAATTTTGTACAGAGTATAAAAAAGCAAGTTAATTGACAAAATAGAGAATAAGAAAAAGATCAAATTTAAAAAAAATTAACAAAAATAACAATATTAGCAGGTATTTTATTAAGTTAATTTCATTAATATATTTAATTTCATTTAATTAATTTTAATTAATCTAAATCAAAGGTAAAACCTTACCAACCAATTAAGTTAAGTTAACTGGCGGCGAGAGAAATAGGCTTTAAGTTTCTTTTCAAAAATTTTAGCATTGTCGAGTCTTCTCAAATCAGTGAGTGGGTACTATTTATTTGTTCTGTTTCGAAATGAGAGATGCCATTCTCTCTGCGTTTATACTTCCACTCACACTCACAAAAGTCAAATTCATTGGAAAATTGGAAGCACTGCAGTAGGTTTCGAGTAGGTTACATTGAAACTTAGTAACTGAAGTGATTTCATTCTGTATGGCAAAACCACAGTTTTCATGAAGGTTTGGGGCAGTTCTGAGTTAAACTGTTCTAGTGCCAGGTGTTATGCTATGTCCCCACTTTAATGCTATGTCCGCACCTGAGAGTTAAACTTGTTTAACTCAAAACAATCCCAAACCAACATGATAACCATGTGGTTTGCCATACAAAATGAAACCTTTTTAGTCACTGGGTTTCGTGATAACCTACTCGAAACCAAGTGCGCTGAATGCACTATTTCCAATATTCCATTGAATTTGACATTTTAGAGAGTGGAAGTGATTGGAGAGAGAATGAATTCTCTCATAAGTCGATGACGTTCTGCTCACACTTTATATCTGTCTCTTTTTAATTTAAGACAAAAAGATAAACTCAAAACTTTTTTGCATATGCGGACACTACTTGGTTAACTCATTAGTAAAAACATTTGTTTGGAAAGGAACTACAGCTGATCTCCACTCAAAAAAGACGTTTTGTGTGACCACTATGTCTCTGAACTGGATCTTTTGAAATTAAAAAAGCAAACAGTTTCCGTTAAAGTAATATTAAATCTAGTAATTACTCGAAGGAATAAGCAAAATAAATTTTTTGACCAAAATTTGAAAAAATCTCGGCCTTAAATTGTTTATAAAAAAATATTTATCGGTGAGAAAAAATATTCGATTAATTTCTAAAAAATATATTTAAGAAGCTCGTGTTAAAATTTGAGACTAACCGGCTTAGCCGTTTTCGAGTAAAGTTGGTCATCGACTTTGTAAACACCATTTTGAGAAAAACGCGTTTAAAGTTTGAAGCACTTTACATTGGATACAATTTTTACTTGCGATTATAGGTACTATAAGGCAAGTCTTGCAATCGTGCAGAAAAAAAATTTTGAGATAACAATCAAATATGACATTACGATGATAGAGAATACGAAAAAAGTGGGTCTAACAATTCTGTCTGTCTGTCTGTGTGTCTGTGTGTCTGTGTGTCTGTGTGTCTGTGTGTCTGTGTGTCTGTGTGTCTGTCTGTCTGTCTGTCTGTATATGGATCTACAGCCTGAACTAATAGACCGATTTTCCTCAAAATTTTGCAGTTAGGGTCTGTGGAGCAGTCTACAGAGGGTTTTGGAATTGAGTCTCTAGGTCTTGAAATAACGGTACCTGCCATACAACCGATATGATAATACTTATTTTTCTCGAAAACGGCTCCAACGATCTCGATAAAATTTTGTAAAAAGCCTAAAAACGGTACCTCCCATAGTACCGTTTTTTTCAAAACCGACTTTCTCGTTAATGGCTTACACGATCTTGACGAAACTTTAGATTTAAAAAGTCGTAAATTGTTACAAAAAGACTGCATATCAATATTAAAAAAAATTTAGTTTTGGAAATTTTTATAAATTTTTTTAAAAAATTTTGATTTTTAGAAATAACTTCAAAAGTGTAACTTTGATTTTTTTTTAATTTTTTGTCAAAATAACTTCTATCAAGATCTAAATCTTTGCATACTCGACTTTTAAAAACCTTTGGCTTGAAACCTTTGGAATATTTAATTTAATTTTTTTATTATTTTGCGTGATTTAATTCAATTTTCATAATTAATGTGTTGTTGGCAACCCTGTACCACAAAATATATTATGAAGATCTAAATAATACCAAAACCTTTAACTCGGCCTTTACATTTTGATATCGTATTTAGAACACAATCGCAAGTTCGTGCGACCCAGTCGTGCCCATTTTTTTTTCAAATTTGGGTGTAACTTCGAAAACATTCACCGGATGTGAAATTTTCTGTGTGTATTCTTAAATATATGTGCATCGATTTTTTGAAAATTCTAACTGTAGTTAGATAGTTTTGTTTCTAAAAGACAGAAATCTTCAATTCTTTACAGAATGGACGAGACTGAGTGACATCCATGATGTTCAACTTCTCCAACACAATGGAAGATCTTTCGGTGGCACCCTGCAGATGCTTTTAGGAAAAATTGAAGAATCAATATGAAATGCTTTCAAAGAACAAAGTCAGCAGGAAGAAGTACCTATAGACTTCTAAGTCATGACCTAGGTGATAAAAATTACTAAGATGACCGAAACAGTCTAGATTTCATATCAACAATCTTTAAAGCCAGGGAAGAACTCATCAACCTTAACTACTTGCCATATAGAGACGACAGAACTCCAGAATGTACTTTGTGCAACCTGCGATGCAGAGAAGATATATGTCACTTCATTGGTATCTGTCGCATCCTGAATTCGATCCGAAGGTTATCTTGGGGAAAAAATACTCTTTCATCAAGTGAAATTATAAACGTATTAAATGGAGAAAATTGGAAAGTCCTCTACAACTACCTGAAACCCGCTCTAAAGTATCGACAGCAAATTATGAACGAATCATTTTGATATTGCACTTTTGTGTATATAGATATAGATATGTATTTTTATTTCGCGATAACTAAATCAAAAAACAACTTTATTGCTTTATAAAATACTCTTTTTTCGGCTGACGGCATAAGCCAATGTCTGTTTGTGAAAATTGTTAACAAAGAACTATGTAACTATAAAACTATTTTTATTTATATCTCAATAAAATCACACTTTACTACTAGGTACTACTACTACGACTACTGCTCCCCATCCAGCTCGTAACGTAGCTTATAACAAATTGGATATCGCTGGATCATTGTGCTTTCTCGACGGAAATGTTGACGCATCAGCTGATATGATATTTAATGTAAATCTCAACGGCATGAGAAATTTTATTCAGCACAGAACGAAAAGTATCATCCCCAAAGACAATTTGGGTTTGATTCGAGCTGTGAAGGTGCTATTGGAAAAAGAGAAAGAAGTTTTCGAATATTTAAAGACAAACCTAATGTAGAAAACCGAAATTTGTTCAAACGGTCTAGGAGCATGACATAATCATGCTTATTTTGACATTCTATTCGAATGAAAGTTAAGTCGAATTCGATCGAAGTGTATTTTGGGACTCGAATGATTCGAATGTTAAACATGTAAAATTTCGAATCATTCGAGTCTCAAAATGCACTTCTTTCGAATTCGATTAAACTTTCATTCGAATAGAATGTCAAAATAAGCATGAATAGTAAGGCAAAAAATACTGTTTTATCTAAAAGAAAGCAAACATTTTTGGTCTTTTGTTAAGAACATTAAGAACTCCACCACGTCATAGGTCCTAAAACTCGTTTTCAATGACTTCCCGTATGTCAACTCCATCGTCGAAAACAATTCGCTGAATGCTCAATTTGCTGCTTAATCCACACTTTCTATCATCTCAGGCTCCGCCTGAGTTTGAGACTGTAAATTCTGAAGCAGATATTTTTTCGTACTCGTTCAGTATTGAGAGTCCTAAAAGATTTCAATATATATAAGTCCGCAGGTCCAGATGGCATCCCTTCCGTTATTCTGAAGAGGTGTTCTTCTACACTGCCAAAGCCACTGCGCAAGCTTTTCTATCTTTCCTATTATCCTGGGCTCTTCCCGTGCTGATGGAAAACTACATTTGTCCTAAGAAAGGCGAATCTTCCTCCTCTTTAAGCTATCGACCAATTGCACTAACGTCCCTTCTTTCATGGAAACTATGATAAACTGTAAACTTATGAAATATCTTGAAGAATGAAAAGTTCTCAATGACATAATGGATTCGTATTCTAATCTCAACATTGTTTTGGAAAAAGTAAGATTATTGCACTTGATATTTCTAAGGCATTTGACAGAGTTTGGCATCAAGTTCTCTTATCAAAAATGCGTTTGGTTAGAAACTACCCTTTTGAATGTTTAACACAAATTGTATTGGATGGTTTCCAGTCTGATACCCACTTTATAAAAGCTGGTCCTAGGGCTCTTTTTTGTCTCCGACTCTTTTCCTTATTTTCATAAACGATCTCTTGTCTGGATCTTCTAATCCTGCTGACGATTCAACCCTTAGCTTTTTGTATTCATTTCCGAATTCTCGTCCATGCTCTTCATTTGTGGAACTGGAAGAGCTTCGAATGATAAGATCATTGAATTTTGACCTTGACAGCAGGTAATAAAAAATGCCTCGAAAACTCTATGGTCAATGCTGTCTTTTGTTGCTTAAGCTTTACATCTTCCTTCTGGTATTATCCATGAGTGGACCTGCATCCAAGGAACCAAAGATCTGTCAGTATTTGGTATTTGTGCAAGCGATGATCTTCGCTGAAATGACCACAAAGATATTTGAGATCGCCAAAAACACCGTTAAATGCTAAGTTTTCTTAAGACGATGCAAGAAATTCTTCTTCTTCCCCAAACATCTAATATGTGCTACTTGATGGGGCACAAAACAAAGCGTTGTGATTGATTAGGTAATAGTTTAAGGGACCATCTCAGTGTAAAATTTTCAAAAAATCGTTTTTTTTTGTTTGATTATTGGATAGTCACGGTTACAAACATGGTTTTAAATTTTCAAAACGATATTCGAATTATTTTCTTCACTACAGCATTTCTTAGAGAAAGGGAATGGAGCATCAAATCTGCCGCGTTCGTCCGGTCATTAATCCGTTATTTTTTTTGTGTGCTCCTACCTTCGCGTAACCTTCTATCGGTGTTCAGTTCTTTAAATTCGTTGAAGGTATGGTTGGGAAGCCAAGCAATTCAGTTTATTTTCGGCATTCACTATGGATGGACCTCAAAGTTTAAGCGCGTTTTTCTCGGAATGGTGTTTTTCAAAACGGTGTCCGCTGTCGAGAGAAGAGTTTTCAAGCTATCGGCTTCATAGTCTTACAGAATATTCTTCTTATCATTCTCTATCTATATTGTCCCATAGAAGCTTTTGGAACGAAGTTCCTCATCGCGCGTTGTAAAAGGGGGCTAGACGGAAAAAATTCTCACGAAGAGTTGTCACGACACTTTTTGCTATAGTAAGCTAAGCTGTGCGGCGTCGCATGTTTCTCTGTCTGTCTCTCTTTATCTCTGTCTCTCTCTGTCTCTCTCTCTCTCAAGCAAGAAAGCAAGCCAGACATTTTCATTTCTATTTTGCATTGAACAGCACGGTGTCGCGACCATTATTTTTGTTGAGTGTATACAGGTTTTATTACAATTCCTTCACTAATTAATCGAAAGGAACTTCGTTCCATCCGGGTGTCCCTTGACACCAGTCAAGTTTTTTTTTCTAACTTTCTTTTACTGTTGAAAAACAAAACCAAATTCACTACTTTTTGTCAAAAAATTTTTTTTAAAAAAGCCTCCATACGACAATAAATTTATGATTCAGACCGAAACTGAGACCTATTTTTAACAATAATAAAAAATAAAAAATCTTTGTATTCTTCATCGCTGCTCTAATTTATTAAAAAAACCAGACCGATTAGGATATCTTAATTCTTAACCATGAAAAAAAAATCGCGAGAATCAGTGATTTTTAGGACTGTCACACTGAGATTAAGGGAATAAGAAAGAATCAATTGATTCTCTTGAACATCGTCGAAACGTTACATGCATCTCTCTTTTTTCTATCGCTTTTTCCATAAAAAGTACTGTAGTAAAATAACCAGTTGCATTAATCAAGTGAAACAATGCAGCTGCAACACCCGCCTCGCTAGGAAAGCGCATCAATTTTACCTTGAGCCTAACATCGGGCCTAAAGAAAAGCATAGAGATTCATATTTTAGTCGCACTACCCGAACGTGGAATGCTTTGCGTAACTCGGTTTTTCTTCCGTATCTAAATTTCGAGCAGAGATGTTCTAGGTCCATTTCTATACAGGCTATATTTCTTCCTCATGTTCTTCCTCATGTACGGAAACGGGAACTTAGAAAATATTTTACCGATTTCAAAAATTCTTTCACCATTAGAATGCTTGGGCGAATTCCTAAACGCAAGTCTTGCACAAATTATGCAAAGTACACAGTTCCTAAATGCCGACAAAAAAATCCCTTCGAAGCAGAATGTCCCAAAACGTACCAGATTGCTTTTTTCCCGCAATTGCAAGTGAATTTGTGCAGCTATCAAAAAACACTTGCGCATACTTTTAATTGCATTGCAAATTTTATTTGTGATTATTAATTTTTGCTTAGCATTTGACTTGCTCAGCAAGGCCTGCGTTTAGGAATTCGCCCCTTTATTACTCCTCAGTAACATGAACTATACTTCATCCCAATATCCCAACGGGAATGAAATCGATTTAATTTTTTTTTTTTTTTTTTTTTTCACCATTACAATGCGGTGTTATCCCCGAGTAAGGGGCCAGTTATAGCGATCAGGAAAACGAATCAGGAAAAATTTTCGAAGGGAATAATAACTATGTTTTCGTTACAATTGAATAACAAATGTTATGCCAATCGATGGCAAATCACTCAAAGTATTTTTTGTGCCCAAAAAAGATATAATAGAACAAATATTTTCTTTTTTTTCAATTTGTATTTTTGTATATTCCTGTTGCAATTGAATTGAACATTTTCTTGACAAAAAAATTCTCTGGGCTGTTTTTTTTTTTTTGAATAAAGAAGAGGCTTATATGCAAACCTGGAGAACTCAGACTTAATTACCGGTCCATTGTACTACCAGGGTAGCAGCCTTCCCTTTTTTCTGTGTTGCAGTAGTGGAAATTAGGTGTTAGTTATTTCACATATAACCTCAAATGCGGCGAAACTAGGAGGCTGAAAGAAAAGTAGATGCCCAGAGCGGGATTCGAACCCACGCATCCGGCCTACCTACTGAACACTCTACCACTGCACCACGGCCGCCCACCGCTCTGGGCTGTTTACTATTGATTGGTATAACTTTTGTTATTCAATTGTAACGAAAACGTAGTGATTATTAATTTTAAAAAATTTTTCGGACTCGTTTCCTGATCGCTATAACTGGCACCTAACATAGACTGTATCTCATCCCCAAATTCCCATGGGAATGGGATCGTAAAGTGGAACATAAAAACTGCTGAATGAATTTCCAAAATTCTTTCAAGAATAGATAGAATGTTTTAATATCTTTCACTAACATAGATTTTATTTCAGCTAATTATTGCGAGCAGACTACGCTACTCACTAAATAGATCAGCTACGCTGCGCCGCCGGGGCCCCCGCGGGGGGTAAACCAACTTTTAAATGAAATATTTCTTTCATTTACCACGGATTTCAAAAGGTAAGGCTATTTCCATTAGCTCTCTCTCAATGAAAATACAACCCTTCCAAAAACCCTGTAAAGAAAAGTTTTACGGACATAGTTTCATTCAAGTGCGCTAACTAATGTAATAGAAAAAACTACATTGTTGCTTAGCAGATTTTTTGTGGTTGATTTCACTCTGCCTATTTCTAAACATTGTCCTATGTGCGTTCTATTTATCAGCTTGAATCTTGCACCAAACTTCAATTTCACATTTTCTCTAAAAAATAAAATAGCGGTTAGTTTATAAAAATAACATAAAAAAGATAAAAAAAAAGCTTGCCTGGGGTACAAAAGACTCCATGTGACTGCAACAGGTATATTATTTTAGTGATTAGCTCAAAAGGCTCAGTAACAATGTTAGCTGCGTTCATCTTAACTGAATAATAAAGATATCAATTAAGATTTAGGTCCATAAAAAAACAACATGAAAGATAGTGATAAAGAACTTTCACCTTAGCTTAAGTAATTAATATTTTATTTAAACAACGTTAACGTTTGCATCCCACACTTACGTTTTTATACACTTTAACGCCGCGCCGTAGAGCGTTAATGGCGTTCTTCCAAAGTGGCCTTGAGTTAGCAATAACTCTAATCTGTATAATATGTAATTAGATATCAAACTTTATAAGAGAACATTTTAATGATTTTATGGTTGTCTTGAGTACCTCTCACTCAACTCTCAACTGGTCTTCACACTGAACGTCTAAAACATATTGAATAAGACTTTGCATTAAAACCGTTCAAGGTACAAAAGAGTTGTAATTCTGAACTTGGATGTTTTAAGGCTTGTGAGTTAAGGTTTGTGAGTTAGATTGATTACTTAACCAAGCTACGCCACCTTATCTTTTGTTTAATTTAATCAGAAAAAACGACACTTCAGCGTGACTTAATATATCTCTAAGCATCTTTAAGTTTAAATTCTTTTACTTTATTGATTCTGTACATCTTTTTTACATTTTGTCTTAAGGATACATTCATGTTGCTTAATTACTGTAGCAGGTTTTTCTAACTCCTGCCAAAATATTACTTATTTCATCGTCTTTGCGTACATCAAATGCTTCTACTGCGGAAGGAGTGGGATATACTAAAGATGTCACTGATTGATTGGCTAAATTTACTTGTGGTGGCTCTGCACCACTGTGCATAAAATAATTGGATGGCATCCCACTGAGGCAAATTTGGTCGGCTTGGTGATACGGCAAGTAATTGCACTCAACATTGTGATTTTGATAAGATGGCGGCGTGTGATGTAACGGTGATCCGTTGTTCGATGTTGGAATATAAGTGACTTGGGGATAATAATTGGCGGTTGAGGAGTACACTTCATAGTTGTCATAATTGTGATTTGTGTCGGGATATTTAGAATATTTATCATCGACGACATTCTGGTCCGCAATGTCCTGACCCTGAGAACTAATGTACCGAGAATAGTCCTTTTGCTGCTGCGTCAACGGTGTATGGAACCCAGATGCTGAGTCTAGCATGGGACTGGTATTTACAGAGTATGGACTTGTAAGCATTTCATTAATATTATTTTTGGTTTGTGTCGGAGTATTTGGCGAGCTGTAGTGCGGCGACGAGTCAGCTTGCGTTGTGCAATGTGCACTGGAATTGATGTTGCATGACTGGGAAAGGTCCGTTGGATCGGTTCTTTGGCTTTCTTCCAAAGCTGGCATTGGAGGGAAGTAGGTGCCTTTCACGGTATGTCCTTGATCTAACATCCCACGATTGCTGCATGTAACGTACATACCTTTTCCTGCTATCAATGCCGACGAGGTCAGTGATAGAGCATGTTGCTGGAATGGGGACTTCTTTCCTGTCACAGTATTATCTTCTTCGAGATTGTTGCACGCTCTAGATCTGTTTCTGGATTTGTAAATAAGCGGCTTCGATGATTTTTGCTTGTCGCAAAGATTGCTGTTGAGGTTTGTCCGGACGTGTTGCTGGAAAGTTTGATGCTTTTTGTCATAATTTGCAATGCTTCCGTCATTGGAATGGAAATTACTGTCGTCAGAATTGCGGGTTGTATTGGAATTGGGAGAGAAGCACATTTTTGGCGACCGATAAAAATTTTGAGTTTTCGGTTGGCATTGGCCGGAGAGCTCGCCTTGGGGCATATATACTTGGGGCGACTTTACCTTGGGTAATGGCTTGCCACTTGCTTGTATTGAGACTTGGTCCTTGGTGTTGGTTTGAATTGTTCTTGGTTTTGAGTGCTTCCGACGGCGAGGACGATACTTATAGTTGGGGTGCTCTGTCATGTGAATGACTCTCAAACGTTCAGCCTCTTCAACAAATGGTCTTCTGTCCAATGGAGTCAAGGACCTCCATTTTTTGCCTAGGGAACGAAAAAGAAGCCTTCGTTAATGGGTTTTCATTTTAGAGTTGTAAAAAAATATGTGATTATTGTTAAATACAAGCGTTGATACTATAATAACATTCTTGTTAAAAAAGAAACCAACAAGGGAAAGTTCAGTGTGAAAAAGTTGAGGGTGCGCAACTTAAATTGTTGGATTCAGATATAGCATATACCTATACTAAGAGCGAATAATGGCAACAAGCTCAGCTATTCATCTTACAGATATCTCTCAATGGGCCAAGAACTTAAGTGGTTGTACTGTCATTATGAACTCACTGGGAAAATTTGAGTTCAAGTTTCAAACACATCGCACTGGTTTTTGACAACACCTTCAAAGCTACCATTCCATCAGGACTCACATGGGCCCATAAGGATTTCTAGAAACATGATTAAGTTCATTTCTTAACCGATTGCTCAAAATCCGGAGATGGAGTAGGGTGTGATCTTGTACTTAGACGGACTAAGTATTTGTCTCTTATTCCATCTCTTTAACTGTCTGTTCTAAGCGGAAATTCTTGTGATCATAAAATTCTGACTATGACTCAAAGACAGCGAAGAATAACTCGGCATTGTTTTCACGAAAACGCCCGCAACTGTCGATTATCACTCATGGACAAGATAGAATTGCTTACTTTTTCAAGATGCAACAGCAAGAATACAAAATCAGGTAACTGCAAAGTCGATGAGATGAACTTCGCACCCAGTAGGAAGAACAACAGAGTAGAACTAGAGAGTCAACTGCGACAGTTGGGTTGAAATCAATTCGAAAAAATTAACTTTTCTTCAATACCTATATTATGATAGTCGTAGTTTAGGGAATATCGAGAAGTTACATTCAAAGCCGATGTAATTGATAATTAAGATTATTTTCAATCAAAGCGAAAACTATACATTCTAAAAAGTGGAAATATAATGTAACTCGATTGTAGCCGTTAATTCAAATAAGGTGCTATTTTTCTTTGAACTTCAGGCAAAAAAGATACGAGTTGACGCTCTGTACAACCTACTTTTTGGGCAGAAAATTGGTATGCCTATCGCGACGTGTGTGCTCATTCTAAAGCAAAATATCATCAAGAAAAAAAACTTTACTTTGTTCAATTTATAAAGGGTGGTTTTTTAAGAGGTAAAAATGAAATAAAACATGTAAAAGTAAGTTTCATTATCATGGTATCGATTTTAAATAAAAAAACATTCTTATGCCATAAGCGTGTAAAAAAGATTTTGGGCACTTGGGCAAACTTTTTGTTTCGAGCATCTAGGGCCGTATATCGACAGTGAAAATTTTCAAGCTTTGTTTTAAAGTTTAAGTCTAAATATATACCATCAATTATGTAACTTTTAAAAACGATACTATGGGAAGTACCGTTTCCAGACCTTTTTACCAAAAGAAAGGCAACCAAAAATAAATCCGTAATATGAAATTTGATTTCGATAAAATTGGAGCCGTTTTTGGGGAAAAAATGTTCAATCATATTGTTGTTGTACGACAGTTAGACACCAAACTCCGAAAACCCCTCTGTAGATTGATTTACAGTCAATTTCAGAAGGAAATCGGTCAATGGGTTCGGGCTGTAGATTCATATACGGACAGACAGGCCGACAAAATTGCATTACATATACTTTTTTCGTATCATTGTAACGTCGAGTTTGATTTGATTAATAAAAGTGTTGGAAGCTATTTTGCTACTTCCACTTTCTCACAGACACCTCTGGGCTTTGATATGCACTTGTGTTCACACAATTAAGTCATCGCATTTTTAGAAGATTTAAAACATTTTTTTGTCTTACATTTGCATCAACAAATGTTGCGTGAGGCGAAGGTCAACATTTATGGAAATGATGGCAAACCGTTTGTTAGACGTCCCAGAAATGCTGAGCTGAACCCAAAATACACCAAAAAGACCTTAAAGCATGGCGGCGATTCTATAATGGTTTTGGGTATCGGTCCGCTGGCTGTGTCAAATAAACGATAAAATGACAGGTGTTGACTACCGGGATATACAAGACGTATATCTTTTCGGCGCCTACCAGAACCAATTACCACAAGGATGGATTTTTCAGCACGACAATGACCCCAAACACACGTAAAGAGTTGTGAAATCTTTCCTTGAAGAGCGTAGAGTGATGGTTTTGGGGAATTTGGAGACATTCTCAAAAATTTGCTGCCAAAGAACCAACCAGCACGACTACTCTCTGGAAGAGTGGAAAAATATGAGCGTAGAGCGTAGAGAATTCGGTTCTCCGAATTCGGTTCTCCATGCCAACGAGAATATCCGCCGTATCAAAAGAGAAAGGCTATCCTACGATATATTAACGGTGCGGTTAAAAAGACTATGCTTTTTTTCATATTTTTCTTATTTTATTCAGTTGACTTAATTATATGGCCACAATTATTTTATATACATATTATTGATATTATTGATTTTTTGTTAAAGAAATGACTATTGTTATAATGGAATTTATTTTTTTTTCATTTTTTTTAATTATTGTGATTGTAAATATTTAGAATTTGAGTAAATTTTGTTTTTGTTGTAATTTGTATTTAATATGTGGATATGTAGACGTAAAAGTGAAAAGTCTTTTTTTGCCTAAAAATGCCGCCATTTTGTAGCTGTCAATTCCGGAAAAATGAAAATTTTTCAAAATCCTCGTGTTATTACCTCTAAAAATATATTTTAAAGAAATGTGCAAAATTTCAAAAGCGTCATAAGAGTGAGCTCCCCTTCTTCTTAACACAAAAGAAGACCTAGATCTACCTTGAACCAATCGTAAAAGGTTGGTTTAAGGTCGTCCGGCCGGTCCCCCTCTAATCACTCGCCGCGCATACCTATTCTAAAATCATCTAAAATCACTGTAACTTTTCGAAATCAGCTCGGAATGACTTGAAATTTTGACACAACATTCTTGAAATGTATAGTGTAGTAAGAAAATGCAATAAAAAAAATCGATTTTTTGAAAATGCCCAAGGCTTACCCCTCTCTTAAGCTGAGCTTCCATAGGTTGAGGGTTGCCAGATTTCCAATTTTCAATGGTGTTCAAAATTTCTTCCTCAAGCAAGGTTGCTTGCTCATTTTCGAAGAATGCCTCTGAACCAAAATCCGTACCAAGCAGTGACTCGTTTTGGGTGTATCGGCTTTTCAATGTATGCGTGCGGGTTTTCTGTGCCCCAAATGCGACAATTTTGGTTGTTTACATACCCGCAAAGATCAAAATGAGCTTCATCTGAAAAGATGATTTTTTTTGGCAAAATCGACATCGAATTCCAGCGTTGTTCAAGCGTATCAACAACCATAGTCGTTCAGCAGAAGGATAAAACTAATTATTTATTTGTCAAATCAGACATGAGCTAAGTGTTACCATTCACGAAATAAGCACTTAGTGAAAAAAAAACGTTGGATGGCGGACACTATATATTACCATACTTTTTCCTGTTTTCCGAAAAGGTTTCCAAAAAACCTCCTAGCTACCTATATGTTACTATATGTTTGGCCGTTTTGGAAAGGTCTATCGGTTGATATTATATGATTAATTGAGTGTCAATATGACTTTCAACAGGGAAACAATATTTTTTTCAACATTTATTTGACAATCACTAAAAGACTAGCGTGTAATGTAAGAAAAACAACACATTTCTTTGTCAAAAAAAAAAAATAATAATAATAAGATTTGATATTGCATTTTGGCAAAGACTGTTCTAGAACCAATACAATAAAGAAAAAGAAGAATGAAGTCGCCTTTTTGATCGAATAAGAAAAATTATTGAGCCATTATCAAACGAAACCGTCGAAATTTGTTTGTATATTTGTAAAAAGAAAAGTAAAGTTCATTCTGTGAACCAAAAGTATCAACAAAAATGGAAATTTTGACTGTAGGAATGAATTTTGAACTTCAATGGGAACAAAACTTTTCTTTTATGAGCTTTTATGGTGATTTTGAAAGTTATGTTCTTCAGATTAGTCTCCCGCGAGTGGGGTATGTGAATAAAAAGTAAATCCACCACCATACTAAAGGAGCAGAAAAGATTCGTGCTGAAGGACGAATCTATTGTCCCAAAATAAAAAAATAACCGAAATAACGAAACTCTAAAAGGAACTGACTTTCGTGAGCCTACAGCAGGTGCCTGTTTCAATTATTTGATTTTGCACAACTTGCTAGCACAGCAAAGTCTCACCAAACATTTTATGAAATCACAATAAAAGAGTTATTATCATTTGACATCAGAAGTTGTGGTATTTTATAATTTGCCTACAAGTTTGAAGGGATCCGGTTGCCAAAAAGGATAAAAAAATGCTCCCAAGTTTTGTTATGGAATGCTTTGGATTGTTAGTAGACAAGATAAAACATTCACTTTCTTTTGTTCAAAAATAAAAAATTCGTAAGCCTACTCGAAAGACGAAACTTTGTAAATAAATTTTCACAGATCTACTAGCTCCAAAACTGAAATCATTGACTGAAAGCTAAAGAAGGTTCAATCAAATTTTCAGAACAAATCATAAAAGTATTGTAAAATTTGCAAAATGACGACGGCAATTCATCCCGACGGCATGCTATCGCCATTGTGATGAGTTGACAAAATGCTTCAAAAATTACCCTCAGTTAATAAAGAGTCGAATAAGGCACTTATATGTAAATTTCTTGCAACAACTTCGAATAAGAGTTCCTCTACATAATAAAATTACAAATTCATTTAAAAATATGCATTTCAAATATCAACTTACCTAGCATTTTGCTAAGATCGGCATTATGTAAATCTGGATTCTCGTCAGCTAATTTCTTCCTCTCGATTTTGGCCCACACCATAAAAGCATTCATTGGTCGTCGAATTCTAGTCTCTTTGGCACATTTGGCAGAGTTTGTCAAGGGACGGAACTTAACGTCATTGCCAATGACGTGTCGCTCCAAAAATGCACAATTGGCAGCACAAACATCATTTTGATACTCGTATCCCCAAAGGGAAGCGTCTAAATGTGATGACTCCTCAACATCGGGTGACATTGACATTGGCAACATGTTTGTGTGTGATAAAAACTTGGTCGCCAACAGAGGCAGATTTGAATTTAACAGGGTAGAGTGTGATGTTAGAAAAGGATTTCCCAACATCGAATTGTGCGAAAGGATCTGTCCGCCACCACACCGCATCGATTCACTTTCATAGCATGAAGAGTGCACTATTGGTGAATGTATTCGCGATGTCAATATATCGTTGTCTTGTTGTCGTATGTGTGAAATGGTACTATGAGTTTGATGCACATTGTTGTTCAAAGAAGAGGGCGCATACGTTTGATTGTCTATAGAGCTGCTGTAGTCGTCTGCATTAATTGTCTGACTTTGATGAATATGCTGCTTCTGCGAACTGTGAAAAAGAAAAACATTCCTTGTATATGTTCTGTTTTTTTTTCTGAATTTTGTTGAATTATTTAAATTGTTTTAATATGAGTCATATTAGAGACTTTATTTTAGATTCAACTGCTTTTCTTGTATAATGACATTTATGAGAGTATACTTCCTTTTCATAACAAAAATAAATGTTGTAGCAGTTTCAAGTTTCAGTTGGTAGCATTTATTAATCAGTAAAAAGATCGAAGCGTTTTTACTCATGAAAAAGTAGGTATACTTGACTTTTTTTTTTTGAATAAACAAAAGAGTTGAATGAAAAACTTTCCCTTTCTGAATGATTTAGAATTAGTATTTGCGTTGTCAAAAACGTCATTTTGTAGAATAAAACTTAGTTTTTGTGTTCATATGTATAAGAATAAGATATTTAATAAAAATAAGCCTGGTTGAATCTTTTACCATAGTAATATTATACCGCCTGTAAGACGAAAATATTTGTTAAATTTCAATCATGGTTAACTTATTTTTTTTGATTTTTTTTTTATTCTAGACCAAATCCAGAAAATACTGTAATGAAACATTTTTGAGGTAATGTACACTTAAATACATATGTATATATGTATATACATATATTAACAGAGAACGCATAGCCATAACACTAGGCACCCAAGATGAATGTATTTGCGTGTTTATTTTTCAAAAGTGAAAGCTCCCATTTGTAAGAATTACATTATTATTACTAGCAAAACCTAGCACAACGAAATACGCCGAGTTCTTTGTTTTTGAACAAAAAACAACAGCAACAAAATATCTTCTTCTTTAAAGTTTTCAAAATGGACAATTTTTTCAAGACTGTCTCCAATTAGGAAATGATTAATATATTTGCATAGAGTTTAAGACATGTTAGTCATAAAACTGTTTATTTACTATCCCAACAAGAGTAAAAATGATGAATACATGAAAAATTAGAGTAAAAAAAAAACAACTGCTACAAAATCTCTTCTAAATGATAAAAGTTCATCAAATAAGATACTTCAGACATTTTGTGAGCACTTTGTTATGTAAACGAGCAAATTTATTCCATACTATAAACTTTCTAGTCTTCTTCTTTACTTCCTTTACTTGTTAGGGTGCTAATAAGTTCCTGAAGGAATCGCTGATATCCTTTCTCAAAGACTACAGTTTACACCTCTTTAGCTCCATTCATTGAATAAAATACAATAGATAATAGCTATTAGAGCTGCCACAATACTTACGGATTCCGGCATGCTTAACTATGGGCTCACTTTTAAAACAAAAGTAACTTTTTCTTGTAAGACATTATTAGTCCAGTCAAAATAAACAAAAAGAAGTTTTAATGGTGAAGAGTTGCGTTTTTTGCAAGGACATGGCGGACTCAAACATCCAAACATCGACGATAACCTTAAGTACCTTTGGCTATATTTTGGTTAAGAAATGATAAAAATGAAATATCAAGTTTGTTAATTGTTGTAGCCTGAAGATTTTCATTTCCTTGTCGTGTTACTGTCTACAAAACATTTTCTTATCGTAAATCTCTGGCAGAAAATTGTTTAGAATTGCGAAGAGATTTGTGTGTGTGATTTTTTTTATCAACATACTATCGAGCTTATTTTTGGGCACGGAAACAAGTAAAGTGGCCAATCTGATGATTTATGATTGGTAGTTTTGGTTTTTGTCTGGCCCTAGATTGATGAGAAGTTTGGTGTGATGACTGCTACCTATTACCAACCGAACTAATTTTTAGCTTTTAGTGCATTGTCTGCATAGTTTTAATCTTTATTTTCGCTTTACTTTTTTTTAAATAGTTTTTACTGATTTTATTTGTTTTGCTACTTCTGTATTCATGAAATATATTATGAATGTTTTTTTTTTATTATTAGCGCACACATCAAGAGGTTCTGACTTCCCTTATAATGTTGTAGAACACAGTGCGAGTATTTAGGAAAACAGGAGAGGATTTGAAAGGAGACACCGATGCACGTTGCCTTTGAACCTTTGTGAATCATAATGTAGTGGAAAAACAGGGTCAGGTAGAGCGTTCCATATTCGGGTGGTGAAACAGGTAAAACTGATGACCATTCCTAGCGAGATGGGTGTTCCGGCTAAATTGTTTCAAGGGAGGAATTCACTAGAGCACTGTTTGTGAAAATGTAATAAAACATAGTGCGAGCTTTTAGGAAAGTAGGAGAGGCATCGGTGCACATTGGTTTTGAATTTCTATGAGTCGTAGTGGACGGGAAAAAAGAGTCTGCCAAAGCATTCTCTCTACGCTTTACACTTCGTACGAAATTGGGTTCAAAGTAAGATTCATGCACGTTCCTAGGGCGGGACGGCTGTTCCGTCGATATTTGAGAAAGATTTATTCCAACTGATAATGCTCACTACAGCGACCATGTAAGAGATAGAAATAGCTTATTGAAATCCATATAAGTTAGGGTGAAAGGCAAATATCCTTTCTTCCTTCTATGGAATAATCAAAATTAACAGAATGAGGTTAATGTTAAGAATAAATTAATATCAGTTAATTCTCTTTAAACTGACTAATGATGTTATTTTTTTGAAAGTGTTTATAGAGTCTTAAAAATATTTTTATAAAAAAAATTCTATATAAGGTTTGAATTTAAATTGTTAAGTCATCAAAATTTCATTGTAATTTATTTAACACAAAAATTTTATCAAAGAACACGAACGAGTATTGACTGCAACTTTAGTTCTCGTATACATATTCGTTGTGTGATGCTGTCGTGTCAGTCAGGCAACGTAAAAGGGTCAAAATATCAACAAAATTTGGAAATATATAAAAAAAATTTATTTCACGGCGTCCAATTGGGTCCAACGAATCGACCTTATTGGAAACCCCGATGTTTGTCCAAAAAATTCTGCCCCCTTTTAAACTGAATTTTCTTTTTTAAAGTTTTCTAATTAAGAAGACCCTACTTTATTTTTTGGTGACTTTAAATTATCGTATGTTAAGTGCAGGGCCAGATTTGGATAGCGAGGGGCCTGTAGCAAATTCTTTTTTTTTTCACTTTTACAAATTGATTTTTTTGGTTTTGATATGGGCAAATATAGAGATTGGCTCATCCCATCGTGTTCCTTAACTCATTTTTCATATAGGTTCATTTAATAAGTTTGCAAGACATGGAATTTATTATGTGTACATATTTACTTTCTTAGTTCATGCTTGTAAGCCGATGTATTTTCGGTGCTGGTGCTATCGTAGTTCGAAGCTTTGTCCATGACAATCTTTGATATCAATGCGACTCACGCTGAATAAATCAAGTAATGTTTCTAAGAGGAGTTTTATAGTATGTCCATGTCTAAGTATTCTTAAAAATCTTTCAACAGGTTCAGATGGCAGAAAAAAGCGCACTATCACTATTAATATGTGTATTAAAAAAAGCTAGAAAAAAATTTACTTATCGAGAGCTGTAGTGCTTCCAATAACATAAACATATGGCAGTACATGTACGTTAAAAAGTCAATTTCTACTTGTTATTACACAAACGTATTATGTAGTTCATAAACCTAAAAATGTATATAAAAACAGGGCAGCGCAACAGAGCGGAGAGCCCAAACACCTAGGCAATTCTCTCTACTATATCTTATGAAGGAATGAAAGGGATCTGCAATATTTGCCGCACATCAATTTTTACTGTCCAGCAAACTACAAAAATATGTCATCTGCCAAGTCCTCAACTCTTCACAACTGCAGCCAATAACCTAATTTTTCTTATGCGATGCTCACGAACAAGATCCTTTGTAAGTGAAATAAATGGAAAATGTGAGTTCTATAATTCGAGTAATTTGTTCCATTTTAGCTGAAATTACAGCGAGCTAAGCCGAAAAATATAATTTTAATAAAAAATATTCGTTAAATTAAACATTTTTCTTAAAAATAAATAAAAATAAATAATGTGGCGCAACAGAGCGAAGAGCCCCAGGGCCTAGCGCATTTGTCACAACCATTGCCTTTGTGAGGGAATGGAGGAGACCTACAATTTTCTTCCGATTCATAACGGCTAATAAAGAAAGTGCTTTTCATGGCAAAGAGTCTTACTATCGTTGGACTTGCCAGTTCTTCACGAAAGGCGTTGCCCCTCGAAAAACATTTTTGTTTCTGTTGGGGTTCGAACCTCGAACCTCCTGGTTAACAGGCGGACATGCTAACCATCACACCACGGGTACCACAAACATTTTCCTTACAAAAAAAAATGGTTAAGCTATTTGCTAAATTTAATTTTTTTATCAGAGGTTTCTAAAATACAAACTGAAGTACTCAAACCTAAACACTGGTCCGTTGTACTACCAGATAGCAACCTTCTTTTGTTATAGCTTTCGTGATGTTCGTAGAAAACCCAGAACTCAGCCATAATAAGGAGCATATGTTACCATCTCTCACCATGTCTGTAGCCTTTGGCTGCACCCACTTTCTGTAACTATTGCATCGAAAAAATCTGGCGATAAACGATGGAAACTGGAACTTCTACAAATTAAGCGAGATTTTGTTGTGGTTCCCACCGTTTCAGAGGAAGCGCTTCGCGGTATCGGCATCTTCTTCACTGGATTCACAGAGTGTGGTATTACTAAAGCACCTGCCACGTTTAAATGCTTGGCAAAAGAAAACTGCGCCGTGGCAACGCCAATAAGCTTTTTATAGTTTCTTTTTGGTACGCTATAGCAAAACCGTCGAAGTTTTATTATTTACATTATGGGGAGCGTAGGTTTGGATTTCCAGAACCAAATGGAGTTATGGCATCTAACCGTAGGTGCTCTTGGCAGATTCAATGCTTCATAGAAACCTTTACTAAAGTTCAGAAAATGTGGTTGTTAATCCAATCTTTTTCCTGATCACTTGATTTATTTTTAAAGTCAGATAGGCTTCGGATCGCGGGCTCCCAATTCGCGGACCCGTAGCATTTGCTGCTGGCTAGTCCGGCACTGTCTCTAAAGATGGATGTTTCCAAAAACTTTCTTTTACTTAACCGCACAGAGTAAGCTTTCCTGTTATGATAGTAAACATATTTGCTCCGGCCTTACAGCAAGTAATTTGTATATGAAACTACCAGAATCGTGTACTAGATTTGGTGTTGGCATTGTTGCATTAACGACGAAGAGTATAGATAAGTTTGTACAAATAAGCTGGCTCTAAGCTCAGTACCGCTTTAGTTTCTAAGATGCCAGAAAAAGCTCACAAGTGAGATGACCAACATAATTAGCACGATTCGACTTCTCTTCTCTAGGATGGTCTTCCATCATTCTCTACCCAAAAATAGAATTAAATTCTTGCTGTGCAAAGAAAAAGGATTGACAGCATTCTAGGCAAATGAATATAAACATATTTCAATTCATGAGACCAGAACAGCCCTATAAAAACTACCTCTCTGCTACTGCATATAATTATAAATAAAGAGATTAGTACAATTTTAAACAGTAAAAAACACTTTTTATATTTCCTCAAATGCACATTTCAGAAGCAATGCTTCCATCATCAGTGAGATATATAAATTAAATTAAATTAAATTATTTGTCAAAAAACTAACAAAAAACAAAAATTGTTTCTAAACAAAATTACAGTTGAGTTGAGTTGAATCTATTGAAAAATTTTTTGAATATTGAATCTTTGATTGGTCCATCATCATTATTCATAAGATTATTTTTGTTTTTAAATATATAAAAAGATTCAAAAGCATCTAATTCATAATTGCTATTTACATTTCTTATTAATTTTAAATTTTGCAAACTAAAACTATGACTATTTTCTAGCATATGTTCTGCAACACTTGACTTTTCTTTTTCATTATATTTAAGATGTGCAAAATGTTCTTTAAATCTTTTTAGAATAGGTCTTCTTGTCTGTCCTATATATTCTTTTGCACAGTCATTACATCCGATAGAATAAATTCCTGATTTTTGAAGCTGTTCAATTTTATCTTTAGATCCTCCAATCAGATTTTTTATTTTTATTTCGCTGCACTCACTCATACGGATGTTATATTTATTAAAGATTGGTTTTATCTTAGATGTTATTTCTGGATAGAAATAAAATTTTGAATATTTCTTTTCTTCATTTCTTTTATTCCTTATTAGATCTAAAGTTGTATAATTTCTCAATTCCTGTTTTCTTCTATGTGCAATTGTTAAATCTTCAATTAACTCTTCAGTATATCCATTAATTTTGGCTATATCTTTAATTTTTTGGAATTCTTTTATTTTTGTTTCTATTGTCATTGGAATATTTAGAGCTCTAAAAATCATTGAATGAAAAGCTGACATCTTATGTTCAAAGGAATGGAACGAGTCTGATGTAATGTATCTCAGAGTATTCGTTGGTTTTCTGTATATATCCAATTCGAAATTGTCTCCATTCCTAGTTATACTTAAATCCAGAAAATTTAGTTTCCCTTCAATTTCTTCTTCATATGTAAATTTTATTGATGGGTATTTAGTTCTATTTAATTTGTTAATGAACTGTCGGAGTTCATGTTTTTTGATTATCGCCCATATATCATCTACATACCTTAACCAAATTCTTGGAAAATTAAGTTGATTTTTCATTTCAGTTTCTATATGCGACATAAATAAATTTGCTAAAAATGGGCTCATATGTGATCCCATACTGCAGCCAAATTTTTGTCTGTAAAACTTTTCATTAAACTGAAACCAATTTTCATCCATGCACAGTTTAGTAAGTATTACAAATTCATTTATTTCTTCTGGCTTAAGTGCATTTCTTTCCAGCCATTTTCTCAGAAAAACTAAAGTTTCATCAATTGGAACATTTGGATATAATGAAACAACATCAAATGAGACTTGAATCTCGTTGCTAGCTATTTTGAAGTTCTTTACTTTTTCTGCAAATTCAATTCCATTTTTTATAGCTGCTGTTTCAAATTTGATTGGGAGATTATTCAGTTTTTCTAATAACCAACATTCAAGTTTTGATAATATTGATCCAGTTGTTGATGTAATTGGTCTTATTTGTTTTCCTGGTTTATGTAATTTCAACTGAGAATATAATCTTGGTAAAATTGGATTTGAAACATTTAATTTCCTTGATAAAGTAGGATCATTAAAAACTTTGACCGCTTTTTTGATAGCTTCTTTAGTTCTCCTTATCATTCCTGGTAAAGGATTTAAAAATACTTCTCCATAAGGTCCAGTTCTTATAAATTGTTCAGTTATTTCAATATATTCTTGTTTATCAAGTATTACAATATTATTGCTTTTATCAGCTTTACTGAAGATAAAATTTATATAATTATTATTATTTATTTATTTATTTATTATTCTTGTTTATCAAGTATTACAATATTATTGCTTTTATCAGCTTTACTGAAGATAAAATTTATCTTCAGTAAAGCTGATAAAAGCAATAATATTGTAATACTTGATAAACAAGAATATATTGAAATAACTGAACAATTTATAAGAACTGGACCTTATGAAGAAGTATTTTTAAATCCTTTACCAGGAATGATAAGGAGAACTAAAGAAGCTATCAAAAAAGCGGTCAAAGTTTTTAATGATCCTACTTTATCAAGGAAATTAAATGTTTCAAATCCAATTTTACCAAGATTATATTCTCAGTTGAAATTACATAAACCAGGAAAACAAATAAGACCAATTACATCAACAACTGGATCAATATTATCAAAACTTGAATGTTGGTTATTAGAAAAACTGAATAATTTCCCAATCAAATTTGAAACAGCAGCTATAAAAAATGGAATTGAATTTGCAGAAAAAGTAAAGAACTTCAAAATAGCTAGCAACGAGATTCAAGTCTCATTTGATGTTGTTTCATTATATCCAAATGTTCCAATTGATGAAACTTTAGTTTTTCTGAGAAAATGGCTGGAAAGAAATGCACTTAAGCCAGAAGAAATAAATGAATTTGTAATACTTACTAAACTGTGCATGGATGAAAATTGGTTTCAGTTTAATGAAAAGTTTTACAGACAAAAATTTGGCTGCAGTATGGGATCACATATGAGCCCATTTTTAGCAAATTTATTTATGTCGCATATAGAAACTGAAATGAAAAATCAACTTAATTTTCCAAGAATTTGGTTAAGGTATGTAGATGATATATGGGCGATAATCAAAAAACATGAACTCCGACAGTTCATTAACAAATTAAATAGAACTAAATACCCATCAATAAAATTTACATATGAAGAAGAAATTGAAGGGAAACTAAATTTTCTGGATTTAAGTATAACTAGGAATGGAGACAATTTCGAATTGGATATATACAGAAAACCAACGAATACTCTGAGATACATTACATCAGACTCGTTCCATTCCTTTGAACATAAGATGTCAGCTTTTCATTCAATGATTTTTAGAGCTCTAAATATTCCAATGACAATAGAAACAAAAATAAAAGAATTCCAAAAAATTAAAGATATAGCCAAAATTAATGGATATACTGAAGAGTTAATTGAAGATTTAACAATTGCACATAGAAGAAAACAGGAATTGAGAAATTATACAACTTTAGATCTAATAAGGAATGAAAGAAATGAAGAAAAGAAATATTCAAAATTTTATTTCTATCCAGAAATAACATCTAAGATAAAACCAATCTTTAATAAATATAACATCCGTATGAGTGAGTGCAGCGAAATAAAAATAAAAAATCTGATTGGAGGATCTAAAGATAAAATTGAACAGCTTCAAAAATCAGGAATTTATTCTATCGGATGTAATGACTGTGCAAAAGAATATATAGGACAGACAAGAAGACCTATTCTAAAAAGATTTAAAGAACATTTTGCACATCTTAAATATAATGAAAAAGAAAAGTCAAGTGTTGCAGAACATATGCTAGAAAATAGTCATAGTTTTAGTTTGCAAAATTTAAAATTAATAAGAAATGTAAATAGCAATTATGAATTAGATGCTTTTGAATCTTTTTATATATTTAAAAACAAAAATAATCTTATGAATAATGATGATGGACCAATCAAAGATTCAATATTCAAAAAATTTTTCAATAGATTCAACTCAACTCAACTGTAATTTTGTTTAGAAACAATTTTTGTTTTTTGTTAGTTTTTTGACAAATAATTTAATTTAATTTAATTTATATATCTCACTGATGATGGAAGCATTGCTTCTGAAATGTGCATTTGAGGAAATATAAAAAGTGTTTTTTACTGTTTAAAATTGTACTAATCTCTTTATTTATTAGATAAAAAACACGTGGAATATCTCTACTACAAAACTCATATAATTATATTAGAAAGGTGAATATCCTCAAAATGTTTAAGCATTGACTTTCATTGAAAATATATTATGCTTCAGATTTTTGAGACTTTTCCACGAAAACAAAACACTCTTTCGCTTAGATACACATTTTTTATTAATCCATCGTGAAACTGGTGCGCAGTGCGGGCAAAAGCGAAACCACCGAGCGGACGCGCTCTTTTTAGTTGTTAAACAACAGTTTTGATACAGTGACTACCGCCATTGGTTTCGCGACCGAACATTTATCGATTTATAAGTCTGCACATTTTATTCAGAACGGACATATTGACAGTTTCTACTTATTCCCTTTGAAATTTTGCAGGCAACGGCTATTCACATAAAGTAGCTCTCTGTAGCATATGTGAAGTAAGGAGTTTGCGAATATCGGTAGACATAAATGTAAATTGGGCGCGTGCAGCTATTGCGATATCAAAGCACACCGCATTCAAGGATACGACATGCACAAGTTTATGCTTATGCCACCACATTTCAAAGCAATGTGCTACCTCGTATGCGAGCGCAAAAAAAACAGCCCAAAAGAGATCCGCGCCGCGCCGACCGTTCCGAGGCGAAGATGCCCATAGCCCATTGCCCATGCTACAGCCAGGTAACACATATACATAGTCGTAGATAGACGGAATGTGAAATATTCAAATTCTTTTAACCAAAGATGAAAGGCGCAACGAATGAGGCTAGAATATATTTAACAGGGGTTGGAAAAAATTAAATAAATGTAACATGGTTTTAATAAGTCGAATTTACATCGGCAAGGATTAACTAGGCCTCACCCTCACACCTAAGTTTGTACGAGTCATATGGTAATAAGAACAACGAGACTTAAATGTGTTCTCACATCCCTGCTGCGGATCCCTGAAAATGTAACTTTTTCATTTTTTGAAGTTTGTCGCAACCGGCAAAACGGTGGACTTTACCTTGTTCTTGGTTCTTGTGGATCAGAGCAGAGCGATGCTGCATTGAGAAGAGCCGAGAACTTGATAATTTATTGGGGGACCTATATGACATTTTGTTTTCCCTTTACTACGTTAAATGGGGGCCCTTTTGCAGATAAAAATTCTTCGCAGTTCGGGGTTTGCTTAGGCATTATACCTACCTATACTCGATCGTTTTACTTTTGATTATAAAATAGGTATAGAGTTTGTTTGGTAGTACCTAGCGTTGTTATTTTTATTTATTTATATTTGCAAGACATAACGTCCCAAATCTTTATAGAGCACAAGAGTAACAGAGCTCAGAGCTCAGACGCAAACGGCAGCGACTGTGTCCGTGTCGCTACCTTTTTGATACGAAGAGCCGTATATTTGAATACATGCCGCTGACGCTAGTTGGATAGGTGGCACCGTGGCACATTCAATGCATTTTAAATAGAAAGGGCTTCGTATAGCAGTATTTATGGCATAAGGTCGATATTTCGTCTGCCCAAAGACATTTGGTGTTTTTTTAAATTTTTAATATCGGATTCAAATGATGGAAGAACAGTTCAAGTCCAGAACATATTAACACACCCTTTAGCTCTCCACTGAGAAAAGTCAAAGCATTCTTTTTTGTCCTAGACATTCGTCCAAGAGTCATTAAAAAGAAAGTAATAAAGACATCCCTATGAATGTCGAAGAACAACATAAAATTCTTTGGATAAGAACTTGTAGGTAATAGATGCGGAGCTGTGAAATCTAGCAAGACAATCAATGCGCTTAAAACAGGACAAAAATCGTATCAGAAGTGAATGGCGAATCACTCTAAGGACTCTTAACTACAAGAAATAATGTTGTTTCTATTTTTATTTATTGTTAATCTAACCGTTACCGAATCAAGCGAGTATTTTTGACAGAAGGTACGAATTTGTATCCACTGTCCACAAAGCTATGAAAAGGGTGCCAGCTACTGCTTCAAGAGATCTTGTTCTTTTTCTGGAAATTGATTTGAACTGAATTTGAACCTCTCCCCTCATTTTCCCAGCGTCTCAAATTTTTCTTTGACTGTTCGGTGACATGCTTTTCCTCTTTCTTCGGCTACTTTTACTTTTCCTATCAAAGGCTTGGAGGACATCACCTTTAGAACTAACAGATCTTATACTATTGATATAGTAAACAAAAAACAACTCTCTAAAACTCTACTTCGGACCTCAAAGTATACTGACACCTTTGATAATTAGATTACATAAGATTATATGGTGGTTGAGCTTGCGCAGCTGTGGGCACTGCGGTGTCTGGATGACACCTATTGTGCCAATGTGAAGTTTCATTTGGTGAAGATGTTTCTATAGAGAACAGTGACCGGTTAATATTCCTGTGCAAATTTTGAAGATTTTTCTATTGAGGTTCAGTTGGAATTTTTCAATATAATCAGGCCAAGCTATATTGGATTCTTCGAGTAGGATGTTCTAGGTTGTGTCGTTGAAAGTGTTTTCTTTTACACCGCAGAAAGGTTCAGGACCGACGACCGACGAATGGTTTAGATGCGCCGGCTTGTGATGTACTTTTTTCTATAGAGCTGGTGTATGCTCGTCGGGTCCAGGGTCGAACAAAGAAAGCACGCTGGCAAATCAAAGTCAAATACTGGCATGAACAGCTTAAGCGCTGGTAAGGGAAAACCCCAAAAGTCTTTAAGAAGCTAGTGGGTGACAACATTAGTATTTCTATAAAAAGGTGGATTGGTGGTAGTCCTACAGTGATGTAAAGGGCATATATAGGAGTTAAGGGGATTTCTAGCTTTTGGATGTTTGTGAGTTCCATGGCATTTTACTGTCTAGGATGATCCCAAGGTATTGATTCTTTTGAGGATAATATTGTTTCTTCATAGAAAGAGTGACTTATTAGAAGATTCAGTTTTCTTCTTTTTTTGAATGTGACAATGACTGCTTCGTAGGGGTTGACAGAGAGGCTTTCATCTGGGACCAACTTTGTACTGTGCTCAAAGCTGACCTTCTTGATATTATAGTCTTTCTGATGAGCCTTGTATGAAAATGGTAGATGGTATGTCAACTGAAAGAAAATCACATTGTTCTGTCATTTTACAGTGAAAAAAGTATACATGAGATTTACGATATTTCTTAAAGGGATTTGATACGATTTTCGGTCAGATGGTTAAGTTTATATTTCCACCTCTGAGATTATCTTCATCGGAGATTTCAAAAAACCTTAACCGTTTTATAGACAGCCAGCACCCTATCAAAAGGATTTGATTCTGCAACAGTATCTTTAAGACTGATGATCAATGCTAGGACAAACTCTTTCCTCAAGAAAAGAGCAAAATGTCTCGAAAGATCTGGCTTGCCAAGCTATAATAATGGAAGCTCCGGTCAGACAAATAAATTGTTCAGCGTTGGATATCCGCAAGTCCCGACCTTAATCCTATTGAACATATTCGGGCTGATTTCCAAAAAGCTGTGGCGTCCAAAAATAACACAAACATGGACTTTTTATACTCCAATATTGAAGCCACCTGGAAAACTATACCCGTAGAGCGCTGTAAGCGACTTATCCAATCATTGGAGCCAAAATGCCGAGAATTTTTAAAGCAAAAAGGCTTTGCAACAAAATACTAAAAGTTTTGTAAAGTAAAGATATTTAAATATTGAAAAATATTCATACACTTTTTCGTTTTGTTTCTAATTAGTTGTCTGCCACAAAAAGAGCCTTCTTGCCAAAAATGGAGGAAAAGAAAAGTGTTACGTTTTCCAAATATTTTATTGTTTATCCTAATTAATGAATAAAAACTCAAAATTATTGTTAAAAACAAATGAATTTGAAAAATAATTGAAGTTAGCAACGATTATTAGAGTACACGCAATTTTTGTTTCTAATTAGTTGTCAACAGCTGTAGGTAGTATGATTCAAAATTCCATAGATATTTTTAATGGACGTGTGTCCCTCTTTGGTATGTCATGATCCACAGTCAGAGTACGGAGTACGGACTTATGTTTAGTGGAGTTACGTCCTTGTGACAGTTTGTTCACATTGAACATAAGTTAAAGTGTAAACGGTAAAACTTTTTGCCTTTACGAAACGATATATGAGTTCACAGAAAAAGGGACTAAGACTCGCGGATCTTACTGCCATTTCATTATGGAAATAACCACCGTGGGTCTTACTTCTAAAACAAAGAGGAAATAATACACACGGGTCTTATTGCGGCGGGCCTTATTGCACTGCACCTTCTTTTCCATATTCCATCGGGAACGGAAACATAACCGGATACTTGGAGAATACTGGACCTATCACAAAAATTCTTTCACCGTTAGAATGCTGCATTGCCCCTGAGTAACATAGACTTTATTTCATCCCTGTTTTCTCAATGGAATTAAAACTTGGAAAATACTTTATTTAAATTACTCAATTCGATCACCGCATGACTCGAGCTATGCCTGGCGGGTCAGCTAGTAGTGTATATTTTGGAATTAGATCACATGTCATTCAGTTTTCAGTAAACTATTTTCAGAATTTTGATTTTAGAACAAATGCTAATGCCTAACTTGTATTTGCTATTGACTTTAAATGATTTGATTCATTTAAAAGTTGGGAAAAATGAGACGCTCTGATCCAATGATACCATCACTCCACAATCCGAATCAAACTGTCACTCTCTGTATTGTGTTGTTGTATTGGCTGATCGACTGTATAAAGTATGGGTTTCCGGACACTTAGATGTGACAATTTTGTTCAATAACGTAGCCGCCGAGATGAAAATGCGTGTTATCAGATTTCTGACCAAAATCGTTGTCCAATTCAAGTTTCTTCAGGGCTTTGACTACTAAGACGATAATCTTTAATTGCTAAGGCAGTTGGACCTTGTAGTCGAGTAATCCGAGATCACTGTGCAGAGTTCCCCTCAGGCTAGTGCCAGTACGTGAAATGTTGAGCTGTAAAAATCGATGCATCCCGATTTTTTTTAAACACGGTGAAAGAGACTGTTGATATTATCTATGCAACTGCACAAATGTTCCATTCCACATTGTAATCCTTCTCTGATTCTTTTGTAGACATAGACCGTAGCTACTTCGAGTTTCTATATACAAATGTCCTCAAGTTAATTTAAATAGTGTCCCAATAGACCTAGAAAGAGTCCTTCCCAATATTTCATCTTTGAACGATGTACTATGCTGACCCTGATGGCATCCCTCCAATAATTAAAAAAAAAATGTGAGTCGCAAATTGCATTTTCCCCTCATTATTTGTTTTCATTGTCGTTAGATTTCCTTTACTGGATCAGAATCTTTTATTACACCTGTATTTAAGAAAGGTATTAAATCGGATATCCTTAACTACAGACCCATATCTAAGCTTTCGTGTATCCCCAAATTATTTGAACAGCTTGTTTGTGAAAGCTTAGCTTTTGATATCACAAATATTATTTGCAAAACAGCAGCATGGTTTTGTACAGAAAAGATCAACAGTAACAAACCTTGTATATTTTCTTCATAAGGGTTCCAATGAAAGCGGACAAGAGTTAGATTTTATATACTGACTTTTCAAAGGCTTTCGATAAACTATCTCACGACGTTATATTGTCTAAACTGAAAGCATATGGATTCCCTTTGACCTTCGTCGATTGGATCAGATCGTATACCTTACCGATAGATCATATGTTGTAAATTCTCAACTCAGGAGTGCCACAAGGTTGTCAGCTTGGTCCTATCTTCTTTATTCTAGCCATTAATGATGTTACTTTTAGCTTGTCATCAAGTGAAATTTTGATCTTCGCGGATGATATGATAATTTTGGAGTAAATAGACTGTGCAGCCGATCACCTTATCTGATGTTGTAAATTTTGTTACATGGTGCGATAAAAATGGATTGATTCTCAATGCGGCTTTGTACAATTATTCGATTTTATATCAAATATTATGGAAGGTGTCCAGTATTAAGGACCTCAGTGTTTTCTTTAGTTCAAGTTTAGGTAGACTTTGTTTTGTTAGTAAAGGAAATTCAATGGTAGGCTTTATCAAAAGATGAGCCAAGGAGTTTACGGACCCCTACGTCACTCTTTCGCTGTATAACTGTCATGTTCGACCCAATCTAGAATATGCTTCTCAAATATGGTCTCCTTATTATGCAGCCCACAATTCAAGGATAGAAAGTATACAGCGAAGATTTATTAGATTTGCTCTGAAGGGACTTCCATGGATTGATCCTTATGACCTTCCACCGTATGAGCACCGTATTCAACTTTTGCAGATGCAAATTCTTTCGCATCGGCGAATAAATAATGATATAGTTTTTTTTCACCAGCTTATAACACGACCAATTGATGCGCAACTAGGGATTACTTCACTGTCCTCATCATAGAACTATTTATGGCATGAATGAGCCTCTTACTCGTATGATAAAATTTTTTAATTTAAACCCAAATTTAATAGATTTTCACATTTAGTCAAACAACGTTAAAGTCCTTGAATCGAACCAGAGCTCTACTCTCTGGACAATGTTTATGTTTTTTGTTTCTTATGTCTTTATACCTAATTGTCACATTTAAGAATCAGTTTTTTGTATGTAGCTATCTAATTTATTTTTGTATATGTTTATCAATAATTTTGTAAAATTTTTTAGTTCTGTTGTTTTGAGTGTGTTAGACTTATTTTTTTGCTTACTAACAACTAACACCTCGCTAAATGATGACAGTGACACAAATTTCTGAGTACTGAAGGGTGAAAAAACTCTTGAAGAAAAGATACGTTGTTTCACAAGCTTCAAACAAGCTATTCTGATAGTGAAAAAAAAGCCGAATAAAACAATCCAATATTTACTGTCTCACTTGATTAGCATATAAACACAATTTTTCCTTGAATGATTTGGCAATAGAAATGATCTAGATCCTTAGATATGACATAGGCCTTATTTCCTTCCCATATTCCCTCCTGAACGGACACGGCAACATAACCGGAAACTTTGAAAATACTGAACCGATTTCAAAAATTATTTCACCGTAAGAGTGCTTCATTATCCCTGAGTAACATAGACTATATTTCATTACCATTTTCCCACTGGAACGGAAAATTAGAAACTTCTTTATTTAATTCACTCAATTAAAGCCGAGCTATGTCGACCGGGTGCGGCGGGTCAGCTTGTACTGTATAATCCACATTTGGGATACCATCCAAAGAAAAGTAATTAACAAAAGCTGAAGTAGAAACATTCTCGGAAATGAGACTTTTAATGGCTGAAATAAAAAATTAAACTAGAGGAAAAATTAAACTGGGAAAAAAGTTTGCTGGTTCGAAACAGATGAAAGAAATAGCAAATGTACGAAGAGTATGAAAGCGTCGGCCAAAAATAATCTGAAAAAAGAAGAAGAGCGGGTATGCAAAAAAATTTTAGAGTGCAACTCAGGCTAGATATTTATACGCAAAAGAAAGTATTTATTATTGCTTATACAAATGATGGAACTGTGCAAGGGACGGGTTAGAACACCACCGCAGCGCAGCGATTCCTAGTGTCGAAAAATTTAGAGCGCTTTAGAAATACTTGCTGATAGTAGCCAACACTACCACCACTACGCCTGCTACTGATCCTGGACCGGGCGGGACAAGCAAAATAATGTGATGCGTAGGACGATCCCAGGTACTACAGTGGGCTCATCAGTCTAATGCTGCCGTACGCTTCTTAGACGCAAATTTTTGATCGGATTCTACCGACACTTATAAAATTCACATGATGTGATTAGGGATTGCAATCCCGAAAGGTTTTTTCAATCCCGGGATTTCGGGATTCAGATATTTCAATCCCGGGATTGGCTCAATATTTTAGACAGTTAAAAAAATTACTTGGTTTATGGCTGATTTATATTTAAATCTATTTTTTGTGGTTTTCGATGACAAATTGGTGTGAAAACCTTTTGCTTCTTCTCTCTAATGATTTTAACTCCTTTGTGCAGAGCTTGCATTGAGTTTTTGTAGTTATTTAACTAATTTTTTATCTCGTCATTTTATGAGGTCTTCTTATAACGTAAAACATTATGAATGAAATGCACATAAACTAAGTGGTTTTTTGTTTTGAAATTTAGTTTAAATTTAGACCATCCTTGAAAACAGCGATATTAGCACTCAAAAATACAAAAAAAAACAATGTTCAAAGGGGTTTAGAAAAGGATAACCAAAAACTAGTTAACTATTTTTTTTCTTTTAAGAATAGTCAAATAGACCAAAAACAATGAAAAGAATGGAAGTCTCGAGAAACAAACGACGAAACATACGAACTAGTTTGAAAGTTCTCAAAACACAATCTAGCTTTCAACCATTTTTAAGCCAATGATAAAAGTCTTGTAGATGCTCAAAATATGTTCTTGAAATTAGGATGCTTTAGCCTTTTATAAATCGAAAATCTGCTCTCACAAATGAAAACAAGATATTTATTCACAAACTGTTTTTACGCAATATGGATGTCCAATATGGGCTTAAGTAGCTTTTTGGAATAAAAAGAAATTACAATTATCACAAAATAAAGTTTTTAAAAAATGCTAAATCTCCCCTGGTACACTTTAACCCTATATCTCCACAGAAAAGTGAATGTTGAGTCGATTTTTGAAAGAATTGCAAACTTTCGCTTTTTTTTAATTAATCTTTTCATTTTGACTACTTCACCCTATACTGATTGTGTGTTTCTCTTTTCCTTTAAATATTATTTTCATTTTGAATATTTGAACACTATCTTCATGTGTTTAATTCATAATGTATTGCCATCATTATTATTACTTCTCCTATTATTATTATTTACTTGAGAATATTATTACGATATAAAGAGCTATACACACAGGAACGACTTTTGAACTTTGTTTTGGAATACACCCAAAGGATGTATTGACAGTGAAAAAAATTGTTATTAATTATTATTATTAATTCAAAACCAAGTGGAATCCAATTTAAAATTTTTTTTATCGGAAAAGTTTCAAGTAGATAAAAATAATATTCCGAAATAATCAACAAATCAATCCCGAAAATACCGGGATTCTACGATTCTAATCCCGGGATTTTCATGACCGAAAAAAGACTCGGGATCCCGGGATCATGTCTTTATGACTTTTTTTAAAATCTAGTTCAACTCCTGGTAAAAAACAACAACAAAACTTTTTTGTTATTGTTTAACATTTTTACATTTATTTAAGTTTTAGGATTGGCGAAAGTTGGAAGTATGACTGCGCAAAGTTTCGAACTGGAAGAAATGATGAGAAGTACATCTCTTGTGTCTACTTAAGGATATCCCAAAAGAAGAGTTTGTTGGTGGTTGAAACAGACTTGCGTTGAAAACAAACGAGAGCTGTGAAGACTCCCGAAAAGGTATGAAATACGCCAAAAAGTACCCACTTGGTGAAAATAGTCACATGGGCTCATCGTATCAATTACCATATTCATCAAGCAAGACCGACAGCTTGTCACTTACAGCAAACCCAATTTGGCTAACATTTCCTAGCCAAACTTATGAAATCTTGGGTAGAAGACTATAAAGTGATATACTGATCAGTGAAGCTGTTCCCAATCAACACACCGTCTTCTGCTGATAGAATTTTTATGAAGGCAATGAAGGAAACTAAACAAAACGAAGGCTAATAAGAGAATCAAGTTGGTAATATAGTTTCGACAAAGGAAAAGGAAACCAATTCATTTGTTCGAATTATATCTGTGGTGCCCGTGGCGTAATGGTTAGCATGTCCACCTGCTAACACAGAGGTTCGAGGTTCGAATCCCAGCAGAGGCAAAAATGTTTTTTCACGGGTATCGCCTTTCGCGAGGAATTGGCAAGTCCTCCGTTAGTATCCATTGCCATGAAAAGCGCTTTCTCGATTAGCCGTTCGGAACCAGCAAAAAAATTGTAGGTCCCCTCCATTCCCTCACAAGGCATGGTTGTGAGAAATGCGCTAGGCCCAGGGGCTCCTCGCTCTGTAGCGCCACCCTATTTATTTAACAACACAGTGATGAGTGATAAGAAAGCGTTTTTCATGATATTGTAACGTGAACCCAACATTTTATACCAATTTCCTAATCGAAAAACGTTCAACCGAAAACACAACTGGCAACACTTTAATGGAATGGTATAAATGACAGGCGTTGCTTGTAAGCCAGTGTGTGTGAGTGTATAGAGAGACAGACAGACAGAGAGTAGACAGCAAATGTGGAGACAATGTAGAAGTTACTGGAGAGTTCTAGATGGCATGCCATTCGATATAAATAGCCCGCCCGAGTCTTGTTTATAGAGTGATAAAGTTAAGAGTAAATACAAGTGATAGTCCAAAAGTCGAGTTGAGTTCAATAAAGTGTATATCGAAAGTAGATACTGAATAAAGTGGTAGAATTAAATTGAAAGGTAGAGTTTTATTTTTGCGAACTAAGCGCACGTTACATTGGTGTCAGAAGTGGAAATAAAACTTATTTGAAAAGAAAAAACGAGTTGACTAGTAAAATGTAAAAAGAAAAAAAATTAAAAAGAAAAATAAAAACAATATACAGTGAAAATGGGTAAGTTGTTAGAAGAGCTCAACTGCATTGAGCTTAAAAGTGAGCTAGGTAAGCGAAATCTTTCTAGAGCGGGATCGAAAAATGAGCTCGTCCTGCGCTTGCGTAACTATTTGGAACAGCAAGGTGAAGACGTTAACACTTTTGTCTTTGAAGCAGAAGTGGAAGAAGAGGAAGGAAATGAAAGTGTAGATTTTTCTAGTATAATGAAGATTTTATTAGAACAAAACAAGCAACAGCAGAATATTCTCGGACGTCTGGAAGAGCAACGAAACGATCAAAAGAAGGAACAGCAGAATGTTCTCGAACGACTCGAAGCACAACAAAAGAATCTGGAAGAACAACGAAATGAGCAAAAGAAGGAACAGCAGAATATTCTTGAACGACTCGAAGTACAACAAAAGAATCTGGAAGAGCAACGAAACGAGCAAAAGAAAGAACAACAGAATATTCTCGAAAGACTTGAGGCGCAACAGAATGTTTTAGAAGGTCAGAAAAACATTTTAGAAGGAAAATTGGGTAACATTGAGAAAAATGTATGTGCCCTTGACGAACGAGTTGAAGGTGTGGAAAAACAGCTTTCTGTTGTAGAGAATCGTTTGGAAAGTCGATGCGATAACCAGTTCTCTGTTCTGTCCAAGGAATTAGACCAGATCCGGAAAATAAAAATTCGAGAATCTGCTGGAGAATTTGCAAGGAAAAAAGGAGATGAAACCCCCAACATTTGATGGACAGTCTTCTTGGCCAGTCTACAAGAGACAATTTGAGGCAGCCGCGACAACAAATGGCTGGGATGACGAAGACAAGTACATTGCACTGACTCTTGCTCTTAGAGGACCAGCAGCTGAATTACTTCAAACAGTTCCAGCTGGTAAGAGCGGCGATTTCTGTTCTCTCGTGGCAGCTATTGATAAACGCTTTGGAGATAGCCACTTGAAAGAAGTCTTCCGAGTCCAACTCAATAACAGAGTCCAGAAAAGGGGTGAAAGTCTACAGCAGCTCCAAGCAGACGTCGAAAGACTGGTTCACCTGGCATATCCGGATGCTGGAGAAGAAATCATCAACCAGCTTGCTGTTGAGTCCTTCGTTCGTGCCATTTCCGATATACATCTTCAGAGGTCTGTGCGAACTGCTAGAACACGTACTCTTTCCGAAACTTTAGCATTCGCATTGACAATTGAAGCAGCAGAACAGGCTTCTCAGGGAGTACATCGACTTAGAGAGGCCATAGTCGAAGAATGCTCGTGCCAAAGAGCTGAAATACAAAAGAACCGGAGCGGACTAGCAAGATGTTGGAACTGCAACAAGACCGGGCACTTACAGCGTCAATGCCGACTACCACCAAACAAAGCAGGTTGTCAACATTGTGGAAGCAAGAGATCCAACCCAGAGCAAGGTAACAACAACACCAGCGTTGCCTATCAGCCCGTTTCCCATCAGGGAAACGAGTAAGAACCAACTTCGAGGGGCAGAGGCTGGTTTCTTGTATCGATGGCCCCAGAACCACCATCCAGGTCTCTCAGACCAAACGAGACAACAAAAGTCTGACTGTGGAGACTACTTTTAACGGGAACAAACATGTGGCTACCATCGACACCGGTGCCACAGCCTCCATAGTACGTCGAGACCTGGTAAAGACGACGTGGCTTCATAACACCAATAGCTACCGTCTAAGAACCGCAACGGGAGAAGCAGCAAGAGTATATGGAGAAGTGTGTCTTAAGATCCGACTGGCCGACCTAGTGTTTACTCATCAATTCCTGGTGGCAGATATATGTGACGAGTGCATCATTGGAATCGACTTTATGAAACAGCACGGAGTTATTTTGGACATCGGTAATCAGGTTTTGAAGTACCAAAATAAGGAACTTCCAATGACTTATTCGAACGAAAGTACGTCGACACTGAGAACTGTCATCAGGGAAGATCTTATTCTGCCTCCTTCTTCTGAAGTGTTCGTTTGGACAAAACTGGAAGGTGAGTTTGGAAGCCTTCGATACCTCATGGTGGAACCAGACCCAGAGTGTTCCTCCCAAAGCGTCATCATTGGGAAAACACTGGTAGCACCGAAAAACAAAATGGTCCCCGTACGATTACTAAACAGCAGACCGTACGATGTAAGGTTGAAGAAAGGAGAAGTCGTTGGACGTTGCGAATCGGTTGCAGCAATTACCAAGATCACAGACGAAGCCCCGAGAAAAACTATAACTTCGGAGGAGCTCAAAACCATCAGAGCTAAAATACTGAATTCATCCAACCTTGATCACCAACAAACAAGGATGGCTGAAAGTCTCCTACAAGAGTACACTGATATCTTCGCATCGCAAAAGGGGCAATATGGTAGGACACAGTTGGTGCAGCATCGCATCAACACAGGAGATGCAAGACCGATTCGTCAACCTGCAAGACGTCTTCCACTGGCCAAACAAGGTGAGGTTGAGGAAATGATAACAGCAATGAAAAAGGACGGTCTTATCGAAAATTCCAAAAGTCCTTGGGCGTCACCAGTGGTGCTAGTGAAAAAGAAAGACGGAAGCACTCGTTTTTGTGTGGACTACCGAAGGCTGAATGATGTAACTAAGAAGGACAGCTATCCCCTGCCCAGAATCAGTGATACCCTGGATGCCATGGAGGGAGCGCAGTGGTTCTCGACGCTGGACTTGAAGAGCGGATATTGGCAAGTTGACATCCACCCTGATGATCGGGAAAAGACGGCGTTTTCTACAGGTAATGGGCTCTGGCAGTTTAAAGTTATGCCGTTTGGGTTATGTAACGCTCCGGCAACATTCGAGCGTTTGATGGAGTGCGTTCTTCAAGGACTGACGTGGAAAGCTTGCCTAGTCTACTTGGACGATGTCATTGTTTACGGGAAAACATTTGACCAACATTGTAAGAACCTTAAAGGCGTGTTTCAGAGACTTCGAGAGGCTAACCTTAAACTGAATCCAGAAAAATGTGCACTTTTCAAAACCGAAGTCAAGTATTTGGGACACATCATCTCATCCCAAGGAGTAAAGACTGATCCTGAAAAAGTTGACTCCGTCAAAAATTGGCCAACACCACAGGACAAACATCAACTCCGAAGCTTTCTGGGACTTGCCACATATTACCGACGTTTCGTTAAGAACTTCGCTGGAGTTGCAAAGAGTTTGCATCAGCTCACCGAAAAGGGGAAGCAGTTTAAATGGTCAGGTGAGTGTGAGAAATCTTTCCAGGAACTCAAATACCGCCTCTGTAACGCTCCAGTGCTGGCACATCCAACACCTGGCAAAACATTCATCGTCGACGCAGATGCAAGCAACGTTGGAATCGGGGCGGTACTATCCCAAGTGCATGATGGCGAAGAGAAAGTGGTGGCATACTACAGCAAGGTCCTATCGAAACCCGAAAGGAACTACTGCGTGACCAGAAGGGAACTGCTAGCTCTTATCTTGGCAACAAAGCACTTCCATAAGTACATCTATGGACAGAAATTCCTTCTGCGGACAGACCACGGTGCTCTGAGCTGGCTGTTGAACTTCAAAAATCCAGAAGGTCAAGTCGCAAGGTGGATAGAAAGATTGCAGACCTATGACTACCAGATCCAACACCGCAGAGGAAAGCTGCACTCAAACGCCGATGCATTATCACGAAGACCTTGCAAAGTGGATTGCAAGCATTGCAAGCGGCAAGAAGACAAAGAAATCATTACCGCTCAGCGACTAAGAGCTGACCCCATAAGCGGATGGAGCAATGAGGAAGTGAGGACTGCTCAACAGGAAGATCCAGATATCGAACCCATTCTCGCATGGAAAGAAAATGAAGAGAAACCGGAATGGGGAGACATTTCTGACAGGAGTCCAGTTCTCAAAGCCTATTGGGCACAGTGGGACTCACTATATGTGCAAGAAGGTGTCCTCAGGCGAAGATGGGAATCCGCTGACGGTAAGTCATATGTGATGCAGCTGATCGTACCACAATCGAAAGTCAGTGAAGTTCTTCAGGAGATGCACGACGGACCTTCTGGAGGCCACCTGGGGGTAAACAAAACACTGGAGAAGGTGCGACATCGGTTCTACTGGTTACATGCTAGAGATGACGTGGAGAAGTGGTGCCGAACATGTGACAAGTGTGCTGCAACCAAAGGACCTGGTAGGAAGATTCAAGGTAAGATGCATCAGTACAACGTTGGATCGCCTTTTGAGAGGATTGCAGTAGATGTGGCTGGGCCTTTTCCAGAGACCAACGCTGGAAACAAATACATTCTGGTTGTAATGGACTATTTTAGCAAGTGGCCTGAGGCGTATGCCATCCCAAATCAAGAAGCCAAAACGGTGGTCGACCAGATTGTGTTTAACTGGGTTAGTAGGTTTGGCGTGCCTATGGAACTCCATTCCGACCAAGGGAGGAACTTTGAGTCAAACATCTTCCAAGGAGTGTGCGGACTACTTGGCATTAAGAAGACGAGAACCACACCACTTCATCCACAATCTGATGGGATGGTTGAAAGATTCAACCGGACCTTGAAAGAACACCTCACCAAGGTCGTAGGCGACTACCAAAGAGACTGGGATAGGCACGTACCACTATTCCTGATGGCCTATAGAAGTGCAGTACATAGCTCGACAGGACAAACACCATCTGACATCCTGTTCGGGAAAACCATGCGGCTGCCCAGCGAACTTAAATTTGGATGCCCCACAGAGGAGCCACAGGACACAAACGAGTATGTGGACGACCTCAAGGAGAGACTCGCTGACATCCATAAAAGAACAAGGGAACGGATGAAAGCCTACAGCGACCGGATGAAGACACGGTACGACACAAAAGCGACAACGTCAGGATTCCAAGCAGGAGATCGTGTGTGGCTTTATAATCCTCATCGTCAAAAGGGATTGTCACCGAAACTTCAGCAAAACTGGGAAGGTCCTTATACTGTAGTCACGAGGATTAACGACGTGGTTTACCGCATCCAAAGAGGACTAAGAGGCAAGTTAAAAGTAGTTCATTGTGACAGGCTGCATCGATATAGTGGCGAGGCTGCAGATGGAATTATTCGGGACGAACAATCCTAAGGAGGGGGCAGTGTAACGTGAACCCAACATTTTATACCAATTTCCTAATCGAAAAACGTTCAACCGAAAACACAACTGGCAACACTTTAATGGAATGGTATAAATGACAGGCGTTGCTTGTAAGCCAGTGTGTGTGAGTGTATAGAGAGACAGACAGACAGAGAGTAGACAGCAAATGTGGAGACAATGTAGAAGTTACTGGAGAGTTCTAGATGGCATGCCATTCGATATAAATAGCCCGCCCGAGGCAACCAGAGGGCAGTCTTGTTTATAGAGTGATAAAGTTAAGATTAAATACAAGTGATAGTCCAAAAGTCGAGTTGAGTTCAATAAAGTGTATATCGAAAGTAGATACTGAATAAAGTGGTAGAATTAAATTGAAAGGTAGAGTTTTATTTTTGCGAACTAAGCGCACGTTACAATATGCTCAAAATGCCACTTAAATAAAAAAAGATGAAAATTCTTGCGTCGAAAGGAAGTGCAGAAGCTTTAAGAAAGAACCAAAGCAGAAGAACGCTCAAGCAAAAAGAGCAGGAGCTGACAGGGGTTTCTACGACAAAACAACCTGATTAAGGGGTAGCAATCTTCAAAACAGCCGTTCAAAGAAGCACAAATGCTCAGGAGATTTATTCGCCGAAGTTCATTAACGTTTTTGAAAGAGAGCTTCTTGTGGATGACGACAAAATTCTGCAGAGGAAATGGTGGTATTGTGATAGCCTTTTGAACGAAAATTTTCCTTGAGACCACTTTCCAGAAGCTGAACCTAACTTAACAGAAACACCCGACATCAAAATAGAAAAAGCTAGTGAGGCTGTTAAAAAAAGACAAAGGTCCTGGGCCAGACGAGATAACATACAATTTTTGGAAAAATATGGGTGACACTGGGCTTAGACAGCTTACGATTCTCATCTCCAAGCTTATAGGAGGTGGTACTCTGCCTAAGTAATGGATGAAAAACTACACTCTACCAATGGACAAAAAGGAAAAGGCGATACACGAAGTTGCGATAACTACCGTTCGGTCAAGTTGATTTCCCACACTTTGATGATTATTGAGCGAGTATTAGGTAGCCAATTACGAAAAATATCAAAGCTATCTGATAACCAATGCGTATTTGTAGCGGTTAAGTCATCAACAGATACAATCCAAATTATATATGGATTCTAATGAAAAAGCATCGTGATACCATTGAATACTTGAGCTCGTTGTGCTGATTGACATCGATTGACTTCGAAAAATTGTTGGGTGGCCCTAAGAAAACAATAAGAAGTTCTAGAAACCAATGAACGGATGTTAAGAATGTGTATGAAGAAGAAGTGACAAAAGTTAGCTGTCCAACTGGATTCACTGAAACAATTCAAGTCACATTAGGTCTTCATGACAAGGAAGCGTCTTGAGTCCTCTGCACTTTATTTTATAGTCTTTGACTACCTGCTGCAAGATAAAGTACAGAACACCAAAGTACATCAACCATTCTTTGCTGACGACGATGGAATCATCATAAGAGAGGAGGATCATACATCTTTCGCTTAACGTCTTTCATATTAGTACAAAAAAGACTGAAAACTTGCATCGCCAATTTTCTGATCAATCGTCGAGAAATCGCTAGGTGGATGACGTCTTACTATGTTAGACAATGTACAATTAGTATGAGGGAAAGTTGACAGCCAGGTGAGTTGAAGATGATCCGTATGACGGAAGTAACAAAGCTTGATCGTATTAGATCAAGATCCATCGAAGCCTTCTCGAGATCGTGGAAAAAATAGGGCAATCCGAAGCCGGCAGGTTTGACGACGAGTCCTAAGTTCAACGCAACTTACCCCACTAGCCGATCCCTAGTGTGAAGCGGTTATGTGTGAGAGCAGTGATCCCTTCGAGATTGCGATACTCGTAACGACGGAAAAAAGGAAGAAGAAGGAGAACGCATTTCGTTTTAAATGGTACAACAATAACTGCAGAAAAGGTAGCCAGAAATGTTTTGCTTCTTTGAAACTTGTCAAAAAAGTAAATAATGCTAGTGCCAAAGTGTTGTACCTACATCAGAAAAACTAAGAATGTAAACAACTTTGTCCTTCTTAAATAAATTATGTGTCTACAAAATGTATCTTCTTCTGAATACTTGTAAGGATTCAAAATCTTTTTGGAGTAGGTACTGTTCGATTCTTAAATGCTTAGAATACAACGAATACACTTTCAATTGATGTAAATCTTTTCGCGACCTATTTCGGAAATCTTTTGTAATCCAGTCCATATTAAAACATGACAAGCTTCGACCTCTCAAATGTAGTGACACCAGAACTTGATTCCTCATTTACACTAATCAAATAATTATCTTTGAGGAAAATGAAAATTAACACAACACCTGAAATATGCATATTGTACATACATATGTACATATTGAAGAGATTATTCCTGAAAGCTTTATTCATTGAAAAATATCAAATATTGCATATAAAATAGGTGATCGTGAACAACCAGAAAACTAAAAAAAGTGTTTTTAGAGAAAGTGCCGGCTCAAGTTAACATCACTCAACTTTATGAACATATCCATAACTATAAAAAAAACTTGGTTAAAATAAATGTGAACAGTGCCAACATTTTGACAGTTGTGGCAAATAAAGTGAAGTAACAAATCTAAAAATTAGAAAAAAACAAATTCAATATAGTAAAAAATTGAATTTTGCATGACAATGAAAATGTTTAGTGTCTTGAAATACTTGATTCAGAATTAAGATTTTTTCGAAAATATGTAACACAAAATGTGAGAAACAGTCACTGTAAGATCAATTAAAAATTATAATAATTAATGAGTCATTTAAAGCTAGTGCGACACTAAGCCTTATCTTAAGGCAATTTTGAACGATTTTCAATTTGCGTTATGTTCTTTAAATCAAGTAACATATCTCTAGGTTATGGTCGAATCTCTTAGGGTCGATATAATTCAAGTTTTATATGAATTTAAATAACTAGGATATATAAACTAACATTTAACTTGAATGCACACAGACATTCTAAAGAAAAAACGAAATCTGCCAAAATTGCTTAGACAAGCATGTGGCCAACTTGTTTATTACCATTTCTTGAATCCAGTGTCAAAATTTAAAGTCTTCAACGCTACAGTAAATAGTGGCCTTTGCTATGGGAATAAACAATAAAGTATATAGAATTATAGATAGTGGTACCCGTGGTGTGATGGATAGCATGTCCGCCTGTTAATCCAGAGGTTCGAGTTCGAATCCCAAGAGAGGCAAAAATGTTTTTTCCACGGGTATCGCCTTTCGCGATGAACTGGCAAGCCCTCCGTAAGTATTCATTGCCATGAAAAGCGCTTTCTCGATTAGCCGTTCGGAACCGGCAGAAAATTGTAGGTCCCTTCCATTCCCTCGCAAGGCATGGTTATGAGAAATGCGCTAGGCCCAGGGGCTCCTCGTTCTGTTGCGCCACCCTTTTTTTATATAGATATGTAGGTATTTGATATGGACATTTTTCAGCCCAAAATCGATCAAACACGAATATTTCAATTGGGTTTATGGTACTATACTGTGTACAATATGTACATATAATGCACTTTATGGATTGGTGTAAAAAATAATTTATAACATTACGATGTAGAGAAGTAGAAAAAAAGGGTTGGAAAATTCTATTCGTCTCTCCGCCTGTTTGGAAATCTGCAGCCCAAGTGGATAGCCGATTTGCAAACTTGGTTCATAGGGTTTATTTAGTAGTCTCGCGCTAGGCGTTGTTGAAATTGGAATTTTAAAAACAATTTTAAAACAATGGTACCTATATGTCATAAAGTCTTTTGTTAAAACCTAATTTTTCTAACAACGGCCAAGACGATTTAGATAAAACAGTCTATCTTTTGGTAAGAATGGATCTTGTAAGATTTATCTTCAAACGGTTTCTTTTACAGAACCGCTTTTTAACATACGAATTGTAGCAACCAGAACAAAATTTCAAATTTAAAGAAAACATTAATCAATTTAGTGGAGTATAAAAGTAAGAAAAATATCTTTAATTTATATGTTAGTCACTTTTATTTAAAAAGAACAATAAATTCAAATGTCTAAGGGCCAGTTGCTCAATCGAATCAGAAATTTAAGTTCTACATAAAGTTTTCATTTTTGAATGAGACGTTCCGGAATTCTTAAGTTCTACATAAAATCCCCATACTAAGGTAGAACTTTATGTAGAACTTAAATTTATGATTCGATTGAGCAATTGGCCCTAAATATACTTTAAACCCCATATTCTTGATACTGCGAACTTCATAAACTTATTTCTCTCTTCGATACCAAGAAAAAAAAATAGTAAGTATACATATATAAATATACACGTTACTGTAAATTCGTTACACTCGTAATTTATTTGCAATTAGCATCCTTCTAATGTGTTTTTGCAGTTACCACACAAGAATTTAGGGCCCCATATTTAGTCTTGACTTCAAAAAGTAAGATTAAAATAAGCTTTATAAGCTTCACAAAGTCTTATATTTGTCGAAAAACTAGATTTTTTAGCCTTTATTTTTTTTTACCATTAATGTAACAAAAAGAGCGTACGTTATTTTTACACTTTTTGGAAGTCGTTTTGAAATTCGCGCAACAAAAATGGTGTCGTTTCTCGGTTATTCTCACCCGCATAATGCCCAGACTATCCGATGCTCCCTCTTCACGCTCTTAGTCCCCCGCAACCCCGCTTCTTCTTCTTCTTCTTTTTCATTTCCGGCGTTACGAGTAGTGATCTTGAAGCGATCACAACTCTCCTTCTTTTCCGCTTCACACTAGTGATCCTCCTGTGGGGTACGCCGCGTTGACCTCAGAAAGCGTCGGCAAGCCTCCCGGTTTTGGATTGTTCCATGTCTGAGGTAAACCAAATGCTGCTGTTTTTGCATTTGCTTGTACCAGGTGTGTTTTGGCCTGCCTTTTCTTTTTCGTCGCGAATTTGTTGAAACGTTGTACGATATTGCCTCTTGGACGGGGTTCTGCGGATCTCTCCTTTGAACATGACAATACCAACTGAGCCGGTCGTGCTGAGTTTTGTCCAAGATGGTACTGTTGACATGAAGGCTTTCACGGATCTTAGTACTTCTAATTCGATCAAGCTTTGTTACTCCTGCTGTCATCCGAAGCATCTTCATTTCGGCTTCCGTCAATTTGCTCTCATACTTTTTGTACATTGTCCAACATTGTGAACCGTATGTCAGAGCTGGACGGACAACTGCTGTGTAGAGTCTTCCCTTCAGCTACACCGCCAGGAAGAAGAGAAGAGACATCGTCAATGAATAGAGCAAACAACAGAGGGCTAAAAATGCATCCCTGCGGGACACCAGCAGTGGTGGCAAACCTCTCGGCTAACTTGGATCCATCCCATACTGCTGCACTTGATGATGCTTGAAATTTTAGGTAAAGCATAAGAAATTTTTGAGACACAAAACAGACATACACAGTCGTATTTATAAAATTTGCTTAGAACATCCTTAGACAACTGTCCAGTTGGACACGCCTTAGCCAATTTCGTATTTATAAACACATTCCAGCAGTTGTCTAAATAACCCCTCAAACTGTCAACTTTGAACGAAAAACTAAATGGTGGCGTTCATGATGTATCCGTGCAGTACCATTGTTTGTGTTTTGATATACGACTACAACATTTAAAAGGCTCTGAAAGAGTGTGGCGTAGGACTTGAACTAGACCAAAAAAACAGGTGATTTGACTTTGTGTTACAGCTTTTCCAAGTCTCATAAAATGGGTTGGTTAGATCCGTTGGGTTGTTATTCCGATTGCTTCCATATGGCGCCAAAACGATTAATATTAGGTTCAAAAGAGGAAGAGGATAGAAGATCTTGAGGAGGCGGAGGAACATCTGGGGTATCTGCAGCATCATCGCATAGGCGTCCAAAATTTTCTCTAAAATAGATGTGTTGTATTGAGGCCTTGAGAGTGGTTCAGGGTCTTTGGGGGTGGCAATGTTCAGGTCTTCGAAAGCTCGCTTGATGACCGTCTGGGTTTCCTTTATATGTTCATTCAGGTCTTCCAATTGGGACGCAATATCAGGGGGAATATTTTCGTTGATTACCGGTGGGGGAGTAGGTGTTGTGGATAATGTTTGAGATTTGCTGTCGATTGTGGAACGTATCGAACTCAAGGAAGAATTGAAAACGGACATATTGGTTTTAAAGTTTTTTTCCACTATTTTTTTAATTTCGTTTATTAAATCATATCCAATATCTGGCGATTTTACATTGTTCAACGAATTAATTTGATTTTCAAAACACTTCATTCCGTTTTTAGGGTAAAATTGTTGAAAGTAGTATTTTTGCACCTCAAATTAATTCATTTTATCGATCTTAACACTCTCAACAGTGTGTTATTACATGTTCAACAAAATTGTTTTTTGTTGTATCAAATGCCACTTTAGCCACAGTTTAGACAACCAATTTTGGTGTCTAAGGTTAGACATTCCTTAGACAGCGATGAAAGTGTTTATAAATACGATTTGGAGTTGGACACTGTTCTAAGAGCTGTCCAAAGTTAGACATATTTTGGAATGGGATTATATGTAAATACGAATGACAGTTTTTTTATTGTTCTCAATGTGTTTTTAAATTTTTTTTCAAAAATGTGATCCATTGTAGAATATGCAGAGTGGAATCCAGCTTGAAGCATGCTGAGTCTGTTGATCCTTTCAACCCATGTGGAATAAAGAATCCCAAAATAAGGAATCCCAGCAAATATCTTCCGAAGTAAGTTGAGTACAGATATTCCTCTGCAATTCTCAGGTTGGCTATGATCTCCTTTTTTAAAAATAGCAAATATGAAAGGTTTAGAAAAATTTAAAGGCACACAGGCATTTTCATATAGGAGGTTGAAGTAGTCCAGTATATAGTTTTTGAGATGGTCATTACTATTTTTGAAAAACTCAACTGGTATTCTATCTCTTCCAGGAGCTTTGTTATTTTTCATATGATAAAGAGTGTTTTCCAATTCGATTGAAGAAATTGGTGCATCTAGCTCAAGAACACACGTGTTTGGTAATGCGAAGCTAAAGGTATGAAGATTCTCCTCCGCCGACAATAGTGTTTTAGAATGTGCAGCTAAAGTCTATGCTTCGATAGCTTTGTGATGTATTGGCCTTTTCCTTTAGATGATTGTTGAAGCTCAAAGTGGAATTCAGTTTAACGCCTAGATATTTTATGTCGTTGGTAACTTCCAGAAGGTTCCCATTGTAATATCACCTTTTAACGTTTTGGGCTTGAGATGAGAATACCATCACCTAAAACTTCTCTGTATTGATCGTTAATCTCCATATCTGTTGCAGTAAGTTGCTAATCGATTAATCATCAATTCTAGGTTTTCGGGTGATTCTGACAGTATTACGTATAATAAAACATTTGATACCGTATTGGCTTTCCTTATTCCTCCAGGTAGATCTTAAACTATATTGTTGATAAATAGAGAGAAAATAAGGGCGCTGAGAAGAAGAAGACAACCTTGCTTAACTCCAGTCTTCGTCTCAAACCAATCAGAAAACGTTGAGCCATCCCATACCGACTTAAGTATATATGTATAATCCTGTTACAAGTACAAAAATTGGTCTAGCTAAAAAACTTAAGTAATAATAAGCTGCAAAATTTCCATAACAAGATATTTATTCTTCTAAAAGAATTTTATGGGAGTTTTCAAAAAGAGTTTAGCTCTAGAGAGCTTATTAGTTGGGTTAAAGCTTATAGGTATCGTCCATTGTATCATTCAAAGGCTGTTCAATGTAATTTCCCTTTACCTAAGCTGTTGATGGTAAAGCTACAAATTTTGGTTACTTTTCACGTTTTTTTCCTTGCCTATAAAATACAGGCGTAGCTGGTCGTCTAAAACGTTGACCATTGATTTCCATATATCTTATACCTACCTAGGTACCTACTTATTTCAATTTTGGAGAGAACGCGTCTCCAAAAACTGATAGGTATTTACGCAAGTGCGGATTTGAATTCATATTCCCATCACATTCCCAAGCATAAATATAATATACCTATATTACATATTATTTCATATTATTAAGTAGGAAGTTGTGGGTTCCTTGATAGGTAGGTATAGGTAGGTATGTACCTGCCTTACACCTCCAAAAGTTATAACTGCATATTTAAAATCTCAGTTAATCAACAAATCAGCCTAACACTTTCTCTTGATTTATATTATGCTAATTTAATGATCTCACTCTACAAGAAATGGTGTTAGTATACCCTGCGACAAGTGGGTGTGTCCATAATGTGTCAGCTATATTGGTAACATCCCCAGAGATGTATTTTTAATTTGTGTGTTACATTTCGTTTGACCAATAGGAAACTGGTAAGCCACCAAATTAGTCTTTGACACATGACACATCAACGCTGCCGCAGAACAAGTTCTAAAATCGTTTTTTTCCTTCATCTGTTTAACACAAAAAAAAATGTAACACACATACCTCTAGGTGAGTAGAGCTTCACATCAAATTTCGCGAGATATCTGCGAGCTACGACAGATTTGTGAGTTTATTTTTTCGCCATTCTGTTGACCTAAAATGCCTCTTCAAAGCACTTTAGACCTAATTCACATAGTTAATGATTGTGTGTATACATAACCACCTAGAAGGTAGGTAGTAGGTACTACAGTTAGGAATTAATTACATGCATCTACTTTGCTCTAACGACTTACATAGTCACACACATACACACACACAGACACACACATGCACGCCCCTTACTAGATACTCGAGCTTACAGCTACACTCTCACCAAAGTAAACTTTATCTTGCCAGATAAATCTCGACTTGGAGGAATATAATTAAAAAAAAAAAAAAAGAAACAACACAAAAAAAATATGTGAGAAAATTATTACTTGTAATTTGTCAGAAGATTTTCGTGATCATATGAGGGTTCCATCTTTGGTTGCGGCTTAAATAAACCATTTTCTCTTATCCAATGTGCTTATGGGCTTAAACCAGATGTAGGTTGGTATTAGTTTTGGGTTCAAACTGTCAATTGTTGCGCGAAAGTTTGACGCAATGGTTTTGCATTCTCATTGAACCTTGAGAACGAGCTTCGCACATATTTGCTCACATACAAGATCTACACCATATGTCTCGGGTTAACACTTAAACTTCTTATCTGTTTAAAGTTGTAAGTAACACAATTGCTTGTTTTCACATCAAATATTCAAAACCGAACTCACTCTTGGAATCAGATCAATTTTTTGAGGAAAACAAATTCAAACGCAAGAGCGATTAGATACTTCGAAACGAAAAACAAAGGAAGGTTATCCCCTAAAAAGACACGACGACGACAACGACGATGATGAAGAACAAAAACAAGAAATTTTTTTCAAACTCAAGACTTCGGCCGCTACAAGTACGCGTGAACGATCGCGGAACGTCTTCCCATGACTAAAGTTTTTTTCCGATGGACGAAATCAAGGGCTATTAGAATTTACATACCATCTATATCTGTCTACCTGGAAGAGCAACGAAACGAATACTACCTGCTTGGGCTTGCACACTATCAAGAAAGAACAGCAACAGCAACAACAAATGGAGCCTTTGGTCAAACGTAGGTGGAAGGGAAAGCAAAACCCAACAGACACTTGCTTGTGGTGACTCGCTGTGTGAGATAAGTTCACATGGCCAAAGCAAAACATAGGTAGATGCAAGCTGTATGTACGCAAAGTGACTTGTATTTTGTAGGTATAACCAGCCAGCTACTCAGGCGCATAGGAGGTGCATCGAGAAGAAGACGACAGATACATCGAACAGTATCTTTCCAGATTTTCCATTCCATCTGACTGAGAGAGTTAATCCTGGGCCGAATGGCTGTGGGACAGTGTCGGAGTGAAAAGATTAAATGTCTTATCTGGAAGGGGAAAGCATATTCAGACTCCCAATTGGCCGCAGAGTACGAGATAAAGATAAAACAAAAAAGAACTAGCAAACGCGTTTTCTGTGGCTTAAGACAGTGTTGGTAAGTATCTACGAACGTGTTGATCCAATTGATGAAACAGGGTGTATCTTAAACTTAAGCTAAGTCAAGATTCGATAAATCGCCTCGCAAATGAACTGGGTCTGGGAAGACACATTGATATATGGAGTTTCTTTAAATAGCTGAAGGTTCCTATTTTACAAAAAGCCGTTCTGCTTAAATCCATTGAATATTTCAGTAGGTAGGTACAGCTTCTTCATTGATGATTTGCTTTAGTTCCTCTAGCAGCTTTGATTTATAAAACGCTGTTTATTTTTACATACCTATCTACACAGTTGTACCTAGCTATCCAGAGTCTTTAAGCTTCAACAGATCAAACACAACTTTTGACAAATGGAGAGGATTGGTAAAAAAAAACTACATTTTTTTTTATCTTTTTCTAAAAATTTCGTGTTTGATCTGCTCGGGAAAATCTTTAAATGTATTTTGGGGATGCACAACGGGTAAAGGTAAAAGCATACTTTTTCTATGAAGTTAGTTTTTTCTCGAAGGTGCCCTTAGTGAGAATGTCTGCTTGTTGCGTTGGAGTCTTAAGCTCAGAAACATCCAATTGTATTTCCGCTTGTATCGCCCTTCACGAAGAATTGGCTTTTAATCTGATCGGAATCGGCAGACAATTGTGGGTCCCTGAGATGAGTAAGGTCCCGAGGCTCCTCAATCTTTGTTGCTCCATACAATTTTTTTAAGTTTTTCAATAGAATGAATGTATCTTAAGATAATAAGAAGTCAATTATAGCTTTGCTCATTGAAGATCATCGCTGAACACTGAAGCTTTTTATTTGTTTCAATATAAAGACAAATTTTAATTATTGTGTAAGTGTCTTTTTCAAAAGTTGTTCCGATTCATAAGAGCATGTTTGCAGTAGGTACCTATTTATGTATCATGTCTGCCACCGAGAATCTATAACCAAATACGAAAAATGCAAGGCATTCACAGAAAAAGTGTTCAGCAACGCGGCGTTATCTTCTACACATCGATGATTTCGTTTTTAGTTATACCGTAATGGCCCAGAACCCTACACAGTCTAAAAAATTTAGTTTACATTCAGAGAGGTCTTGCATTTGTAAGTATCTAGAAAGAGGGTTGAGTAAAGAGACTTTAGCACATCTTGTCTGCCATTGCAGAAACAAACTGTTCTCCGCATTCAGCCATTCTTCGTTACGTAGTTTAGAACCATTTGGATATCGTAGCTACGACTCCGGTTCGAAGACGGGCGAGTAAATCGCTTTCCACAAAGGCATCACGGCATCACATCACAGATGCTTCACCGGTTTTGGAACCATCCGTGAAGATATACGATAACAATCTTTTTCTGACTGATATTCTTAGTGGACAAATTCCGAACAGAAGGAAAGTTGACTGCGTGTTTTGGACGCAGTTTGAGCCTTGTGATCAATGTTACGGACGACATATTCATTAGACACGAGTAAAAAGCTATGCTGCTTGAGAGTTCCTCAATGCTCAAATGCGAGTTGTTCGAGAGACAACATCTCTAACGAGAAATGGTCTTGATAATACACCCAATGATGTAGGGACGAAGGAACGGAAGATTCAGCAGTGCATCGTTGTTGAGAGCAGCATCTAGAGTCGTAAGAAAGGCCCTAGTACAGTACAATACAGTACAGTGTAAGTTGACGCATTTAAGTGCAAACCCATTCTGGCCGCTTCTATTATCCATCAGTTATGTCAATTTCGTCTACTTAAACGATTAGTTGTTAATTTTCCTGGAAGATTATGTCTCTGATGTGTTGGCGTTTGATTGTTGCACAGAAAACCTTTTCAACATCAAATCTATCGAAGAGTTCGACCGACCGAGTTAAACCGACCTTGACAGAGCAGTGTGAATTTTCAAAAGTCATTCTGCGAAGTCATGAGAGTTTGGCAGGGATGCGGAAACTAGACATGGCTCTGCACAACTTATATCTCTGTAAAAAGACGGCTTTGAAATCGATAAAAAATGATGTATGGGTACCTGACCTGTCTATATTGTACTCCAGGCTTTTTCCGAGTTTTGCAGTAGTAAAAAAAAATTTCCGATTGTGGACTTTTCTGGTCTGAAACCGGATTGACGAAGACCTATAAAATTGTTGATGTGGAGTTACAGACGTGTTACTGTCTTTTGACATGCGTTTACAAGAACTTAAACTATTTAGAAGAAAAATAAATAAATATAGGGTGGCGCAACAGAGCGATGAACCCCAGGGCCTAGCGCCATGCCTTGTGATTGTGAGGGAATGGAGGGGACCTACAATTTTCTGCCGGGTCCGAACGGCTAATCGATATTCGATAAAGCGCTTTTCATGACAATGAATTTACTAACGGAGGACTTGTCAATTCCTCGCAAAAGGCGATACGATGGAAAAAACATTTTTGCCTCTGTTTTGATTCGAACCACGAAGCCCTGGGTTCGAATGCCACGCCAACTTATAGGTACCTAGCTATAACATTTTGCCGGTCGAGGGTTCTAATTTTAGATTTTCAAAATAGAAACAGTAGTATTTTGTCTATTGTCAGGCCATCGACGACTATAACGTTAGTCCTAAAACCAATTGATATTATCAACGGATTAGAAAAAAGGGATTTGTTATTTTACGAGGCGACCTTAGTAGCCAACCATTTGCAATCGAAAGCAGATAACAAAACCAACTTCAGTATATCATAGCGTCATATAGCAGACCGAACCTTCTTGTCAAATAATCTGTAGTAAGTGCAGCTGGAGTTAAAACGTAACGCAAAACGAGTTCATTTCTAATAAACTGTCACGAAATATTTAACTCTCATTCTGTGAGTTTGGAACCGAATTGCATTATGTGAATTGAATCACTAACCGAAATTAACTAATGAACGGTATTCAATAAATGGACAGCAACACACATTAAGGATTATTTAAACTAATCCAGATCGTAGACCGTATCCGCATTAATAAACGCGGAATAGCTGGGCTAAGTCTTATTCCATGAACTGTATTATCTTTTGCCATAGCATTTTCCACTTAATCCATGGAATACGACTTAGCCCAGCTATTCCGCGTTTATTAATACGGCGGTAGATGTTTAGTATAACCGCAACAGCTCAGCAAACATTTTTACATATAATACGAAGTTTTGTGTTTTGAGTTTTGTGTATGATACAGTCAATTGGTATGTCCCACACGAGAATAAAATCTAAGGCGGTGCAACGTTTACTAGGCTGAAATAGAATCTTTAGACCATAAAAATCATGCAAATGGAGAAATAAGAATCTTGACTTAGAAACTTCTTCAGAAAGGGAGCGCTTACCTATGTCTTTTTTATCACTTAAAAAAAAACTCTTTGAGATTTCTCTCTCAGGGATAACCTACGAGTAGTAAATTTCATTGGCAAAAGGAATCATGCATGGTCTGTAATATGAATGCTTTTCATATAGTTTTTATTAACTCTCTCTCCTAGGTTCGGTCATGTTGACCAAATCACCGCAGGACAAAATCGATTTTTGTACCATTGCAAAGTTCAAAAGTCTTTTCGCAAAAATTAAGATTTTTTATTTAAATTGTCTAACTGTGCGCTATACTTGGTGAAGTTAAGTTGTTGCTCAGAGATGAAGTTATGCACTTTTTCCTGCAACAGAAGATCTGCGCCAAAGATCAAAATCGGCTCTAGAGTTTGTTTTAAGTACTTAGGAAGATTTTCGATCTTACGACAGTTAATCCAAAACATTTACTGTAATTATTGGTGTTTTGATTTGTTCTTGCTAAAAGAATTTGTCACTAGACACGAAGCCTAGGAGCTCACATTCATAAGCGGCCAAGGACAGTCAGTTACTGATTTTTGTGCAATATCTGGCGAATGGATCAATCTAGTTAACGTTAAGGAGTTTGAGGTGCTTTTGGTCAATTTCTCAGCACATGCATACACATACTTCATAAGAATCTTAACACATTGAGAAAAATTTTTGATGGGAAATGTATGGGAGACGGTCTCGCTGGATTGAGAAAACAAACTGCTTCAGAATAATCCAATTCGGTTTTCGTTCAGGATTCTCTACAGTAGACTTAATCTTTGCTTTATGTTGCTTAGTTACAAAATATTTATAAGATAAGAAGAAATCGCCGTAATGCCTTTACTCTTCAACTTCAAATCAAAAAGATATTCTGTAAAACACTTGGCCGGCACTTTAATGTTCAGAAAACTCTGGTAATGATTTTTGAGAGCCGTCAGCGACAGAAAACTACCCCTTTAGACCTAAGAGTGCAGCTGACTTTGAAGTTGGACTTTTGAAAGCGTGCCAGGCAATAAAGTAAAAAGTAGTAAAGCCAAAATAGCACTCAGCACAATGGGGCCTAAGTTCTTTTCCAAAAATAATATCCCCATTTATGCAAATACAAAGCGTTCAAGGCAATAGTCAACACCTGTAGGTGTTTGTTATGGAGTGCAGAATGCAGGCATTTGAAATGCCTCTTTTGAAGAATTTGAACTCGAAGTCGAAGGTTCGTGCAGCTTACTTAACGAGAGTCCAGAGAAAAAATGAAAGCAGCGTGTCACCTTTGAACATATATCAGCTTTAAAGGATTGTGTAGACTTTTGGAATGGTGGAGAGCCTATATGTTAAAGCGATTGCTGTGACACTGTTGTCCTATGGTCCATAAGATTGTTAAATCACCTTTTTGACTGACTATAGTTTATATATACAATTATAGTCAATAGTGTCACTAATAAGCAGCCATTCGGCTACTGCCCTATCGACTGGCCTGGTCTTACGACATATCTTTGGGTTTCATTGAAAGGCACGATCATGAAAGAAAGGATATATTTTCTTTATAGCGAAAATAGATTATAAAATATGACCAGAACCTCGTCAACCTCAAGAACATTCCACAAAAAACCTTAATCAATCAAATAATAACAAACAAGTTCATCGAAATCGAATAGGTACCTACGAAATTCACAAAATGTCTCAATTGAACGTCATAATAGTTTTGAAGTTAACCAAGACTTTCATCTCAAGACTTAGCTTTGATCACGGAAAATAAGGATCAGTATCACACGGAGAATCAGTTTTGTCAATCGTTGTTGCTATGAGAAGGCTAAGAAGGTTTTTGGAAAAAACCTATCTCAAAAACCAGGGTATGTTTTTTCAGCATAGTCTACACTCTATACAAGAGTGGACTCTGGAGGAATCTACAGATCTTTCAAAAAGAAACAAATCTTGAGCAAAACCAACTGAACACCTTATACTACCTTTTCTTTGTGAAAGAAGCTACTTTAGCTTCACCCAGTTGTTCACCTTCTTTAGTGATTTTCCTGCTCGCCGGGGCATGAAAAGTGTCGGAATAAGTTTTGTTGGCACTAGCATCTACAACCGCATCGACATTAAGTTACTTATAAAGTGACGGACTAACACGCAATGATCTATTAACACGAACTAAGACGACAAACACAACAACAACAACTACAAGAAAAGACTTAAAACATTCTGACTCCAAACCCATCGGTCTAAAGTCAAAACTGTAAAATAAATTAATTTGCTTAATCAATTTGTAATACCTATGTACATGTATACAAGTACATATGTATTATAATAATTTTGTTATTATTATTATTTTTGTTTTCTTTTTTTTTGTTTTTGTTTTGCACGGCTTAGTAAATTAAAAACTTAGAATGTTACGGCTTAAGAAATTCAACGAGAGGGGTCTGCTGCTGCGCTGCATAGCTAAATGATGCAAGATTGTTCAAGCGTAAATTGGAGAAGGGTTCATCAAAATCGTGCAGGTCTACTCTATACTAACTTGAATAAACTTCCCACAGAGTGAAAACCACGTTGGTGGCTGCTATACATCTACATACAAAATGGATGGGGGAAAATGACCTAAAAACACATTTAGGAATATGAAACAACTAAGGTTGGTATAGCATACCATGGGCAAGTCAAGTCAAAAAGAATTGTTGTGATATTTTGGTTCACTGAACTGCTGCTTGAGATACTTTGGCGAGATCCAAATACTTTCTGTTTCAGTAAATTTTTTATTTATTTATTTATTAAGTTTGCAGAAAACTCCATGAACTCCAATGCACAGTTACACAATTTTTGTTTTTCTTTGCAATGACAAGTGGTTTTGGTGTGATAGGTTGTGAATATTATAGAACCGGGGAGTGAATAAGCTTTGCATGGATGGTCAAAATTAAATTAAGGGAAGAGAATAGTTCATGTTTATGTAGACACACGTACCTAGACGGTTCGTGTTGTGAATGCAAAAAAAGACCAAGATGTTTCCTAAGAACCGTTTGGTACTTTTTCCAATTATTTTCTTGAAAGTTTCTTTCAATCGTAAACAGAGAAGTCAAGAAAGTAAAGTTTTTTCCATGAATATGATCGGGCGTGGTTAATTAAGCATAAAACTTTGCCCGATCAAGAGATTTATAAAGATGACAAATGGACCTTTGGTTTGTACCCATCAACATGGGATGGGATATGTTGGATACGTAGTTTTTTGAAATAGTCGGACAATTTTGTTTCCTGATTTCGCTTCTTTGAATAATTTCCTTAAAGTGGTCTCTTACTTTCCAATTTCAACAGTATCTATGTTTTTTTTTTCTATTACGATTGTTTTATTTTTAGAAGAATTATGGCCATACAACAGCCGAAATACTCGCTGATTTGAATCAATCAATACTCTGACCTATTTTTCACATCTCATCCCGAAAAATACAGCACAGGGTTAAAGTTTCATTTCCTCTATGCAAATCGGAAACAAATAAATTGGCGTATCCATAGGCAAATCACTAGTGTGAAGTAGATGTGCGAGATTTATAGGACAAGGTGTTTCGTCCGGAAATGGCGACCAGGTTCTTTGACCAATTACCAATTCGAAATTGGAATGGCACTCGTCGAACCATCCCAACGCCACAGAATGATTCACCTTAGGAAGAACTGGAGGTCAGCTCCATAACTTCAACTTAAGCGATCCAGCTCAGCACCAAGCAATTCAAGATCTGGGTACAGGTTTAAAAACATCCATCCATAACAAGGGTTTAAAATTCAAAAATATTAATGAAAACTCGCCGTAGATAAATTATTTTCTGTTCCGGTTGGAAAAGCTTTGAGCTGGCTATGGTGGATTCTGGAATGACGTGGTCATAAACTTTCACCACTTTATCGATAGCACCTGGCTGCCCCTGAAGAATACGCTGATAGGACACTCCAGAAGTCTCTGTGGGTCACGACCTCTAAGGGGGTCGCGAAGCCTTCCTCGGGGATCGCCGGCTAAAAAATAGTAGAGGTTCTTACACAACAAAAACACAATTTTAGTGAGAAGGATGGGTTAAGCCCATTGGGCTTGTTTATTTTTCAAAAGTTTTTCGAATTGTGGTGGGGTCATGTCCCCAGTTGTCGAACACTTAGTGACTTGCAATAAAGTAATCGCTCACTGCCAGACAACCTTCGATATTCAATATACGAAGTTTAATTAATTAGATTCTCAAACTCAAACTTTATTTAATAAACTTAAATTTAATTCTGTAACTTTAACCGTTTTTTTATAAAACAATATAAACTGGAAAACAGTCCAATTCCCCAGTAATCGAACACTTGTTTCCTAAAGCCGAACATTAAGTTTCCTTATTTCGAACATGGTGTTTTGGGTTAAGACTAACACTTAATTACTACACAAAACAGATATTTTTAAAGTTTTCTCTATTTTAAATTATCCAAACATTTTAATTTATTTTTTTATTATTTTTATATTTTCTTTATATTTATATTTTCTCAATTTTATTGAACTACATAAATCAGAAAAGATTTGAAGAGTTGCACACAAAGTCTTTATTCTGAGCACAAAGTTGGGTGTACGTTAAATGGTTATGCTAAATGGTGACAACCTATATTTCTTAATCCATCTTCTTTGGCAAGAAGTTATGAGACACCTAAGTCATAATTGAAATTGTTAGCTGTTCGAACAAAGGAAACCTAAAATTGTACTGAGTTTCCTTGATTCGAACACTGAAAAAAGGTGTTCGAATACTGGCCCCAAAGGTTTTGCTACTTTTATTGATAGAATGACGTAAAAATTATTTAGTTTCTTATAACATGTAAGGCCTGAGCTTAAAAAAACTATTTTGATGAAGTTGCCTATATTCGAACACTAGTGTTCGAACAGGAAACTCACAACAATTTGGTTTCCTTTGATCGAACAGCTAAAATCTAGTAAAACTATTAACTTTTAAGATAAAATTTTAACGTAAATGAACTAAAATAAGCATTATATAACGAAAAAACCTTACAACATAAATATTAAGCTTCGATTGCCCCTTAAAATTATAGTTTCTCACGACACTTGCAACAGTCTACTTCTTATATGGAAACCCACAATTGCCCTAATCTTTGAAAGCTAGGCACAAACTACTATTTTTTAAACGTTAACATTGGTTGTACTTGTGAGTTGTTTCTGAGGGTAAAAGAGTATAACACCCTTTACAATTTCGCATTAAAAGAAATTAAAAAAATGAGAAATTATGCAGTTTGAGCGATGTTTTTCAAAAAGTGTTCGACAACTGGGAGTGTTCGAATTTAGGAGACCTTACCCTGCAACAACAATCTTCTGATCACTTGGAAAAGACTCAAACATTGTTTTGCAGATATAGGTTGACCACAAACGAAGTCTTACGTGAAATGCTTTTAGTTTATATTTGGCAGTTAAAATATTTTCTTCTCTTCTTTGAAGGTTCTTTTTTAATATGTTAAGGTGGCTGATGTGATCTGCCTAAAATGCTAATTTCAAGAGCCAGATTTTGCATCTTTTAAGTACATTAAAAATTAGGGCGGCCGTGGTGCAGTGGTAGAGTGTTCAGTTGGTTCGAATCCCGCTCTGGTCATCTACTTTTCTTTCAGCCTCCCAGTTTCGTATGGACGCCGCCCTTAAGGTTATATGTGAAATAAATAACACCTTACTTCCACTACTGCAACACAAAAAATAAACCCCTATCACGAAATCCATTCGGAGAAATCTCCGAATGAAAAATCACGATACGAGTCCCGAAAAAAAGCTATCATAAGATCCGAACAAATTCTAAAAAAGCATTGCCTGATTGAAAAAATAGTGTCCATTTTCGAAGTCTGCTGTCCTATGTCAAAATAAATACTCGAAGCAATAGAAACAAAAATCCCCAAACTTAAAAAAAAAAATCCCTTAACATTTCCTAAACACATTTTTTACCGATTTTTATTTTCTAGTAAAAATTCACTTATTTGCACTTTTTGTGATTGAAACAAGTTATAATAGATCTGTATCATTGATCAAATCTTAAATATTATATGAAATAAACAATTTTACTGTCGAATATAATCAAATATTTTCTTCAAGTTATAAATTCCCAAAAGAGGATTTTTGTTAGGTGGTCCATGAGTACTTTCCAATCTGTCAAATAGAATTTCATTCGCTTAACGAACATAAAATAATTTGTGAAATCCAAAAATTCAAAGTGTTATTTTGAGAGGTAACAGATAAAAAAGTAATTTAACAATCATACGACTGCTATTTAAACACTCCAAGTCTATCAATTTCGCTTGAATTTGGAAACGGGTGTAACAAAGAAAGTCATTTGAAAAAAATTTAATTTCTTTTGTAAATAATTTTATTCATTGATATGTGTTTATAAAACCGATGTTCTTAGAGGGTGAAAACAACAAACAAACAACAATGAAATGTTATCCTGTAATCCAGATTCCGCACATAGCAAAAGGATACGCTAAATGTCCAAAAGTTGATGACCTCTGGGAGAAAATAAAAACAGAGTTGAATCTACTTGGACCTCAATCAAAAGACGCAGGAACTTAAAGAAAAGTTGGTTGGTAAACTGGAGTTATTTGAACTTTCCATGTTGTATTTCTTAAATAGAATTATATTTTGTAAATTTGTTTTATACAAATGTGTTTTTTTATATTTTAACAAATGGATTTTACCTATCGCTCTACGCTCTACGACAGAAGAAACTTGTCGTAGAAAAGGACGTCATATTTCCGTTTCATTCGGAATTAGTGATACCAAATCTACGAATTTCGAAATTCGTTCCACTCCGAATGGATTATGTGATAGTAATATCGGGAAACTAGAGAAAAAATATTTTTTACAAACACTGATACTGTGATACTGTCATCTTTTTCAAAGCGCACAAATACCACAAACGGTGCACCGTCAGAAACATCTGTAGATTCGTCAAACTGCAAAGCAAACATTTTGTTGTTCTTTAATATTCCAATCCAAATCCTACTATCATCACAGTGAATCATCACTGATTCCTCCAATTCCTGTTCCTGGCGTCCGAAGCTTAGGTGGTAAAACATCCTCTTAAAACCGAGAACCGTCTACACATAAACAACTCTATACTACTGAATTGAAGATTGGAAACTCGGCACTAAAAACATGCTAAAATTAAAGTTTTTCTGCTGAAATTACTCCAGAAAATTGTCATCTTTTCAAGACACCATAACTCTTGTACCTGTTTTACGAGCAAATGAGTATCCATCAAGATTTAGTTCGGACGGAAGCGGTAATCTTTAGTAGGTACGAGAAGGCTTTATTTCTCAATTTATTTATTTATTTCTCAATTGCCTTTTTAATACGGTTGGCAGGAGTACCTACTTCCATATCTATACAGTGGATACTAAATAGACTAAATCTTGTGCTACCTCTAACTTATGTCTGTCTATTGTGACTTTTTGTCCAATTCGTCGATATTCTCTGTCCTTGCCATCATTAGCCTTCAAACCCATCACATCCCTTGCTTCTTCCCACCCAAACCGAAACGTTTTTGAATTCTCCCAGCATATAGGTATTCGAATAAGTTTTGCAGGGATGCTCTGTACAGGTCGTCTTTGTAAAAGTTGTCATAAGCGGAATTGAAATCAATAAAAAGATAGTGTGTATATCGATATAAGATGAGTCTTTTTTTGAGCCCTGAAGCTAGATTCCGCAAGAGTGAGTATAAAAAGCTCACACTCACGTCCCCTAAAAACTCACGCTCTGGAAGACCGTGAGCAAATTTGAAGGATAGTGTACACGTCTTCTGCACGCCTTCACGTTTTCGTGTACACAATAAAAATTCACTCTTGCGGAGTCTAGCCTCTGAAGTAGCCATAGGTTTTTCCTAGTGTGAGTTCAGGTAATGAACAGGGCTGTCAAATGATAGGGATGTGTGGTAATTTTGTGATTTAGAAAACCTGGTTTAACGAACGAATCTATTATACTCCCAGGTTTTTTCCCAAGATCTTCCGTATATGAAAATTTGGTCGATATCTAGTCTGGTCTACAACAAGGAATTATTCAATTGCGGACATTCACAAAAAAATACAGCAGACAAGATTATCCCCACGGAGTGATGGTAAGCATGACTGCAAGTTTATTTTGAAGATTATACCTACCAATGTGCGACGTTAAGAAGACTTATTAACTGGCGCAATTGTGAATGTCTCCTTTTCTTCGGATCGGAGGACAGACGATACTGAAACTTTGTCCTATTGCATACAAAAACGTAGGTATATAGCACAAAGGTTCTCTATTCTTTAGGACAAAATCAAATTTTTCATCTCGAAAACCAAAAGAGATAGGACAGTGGTGCGTTCCTAAATAACTTCGATGTTACGCGATGGTGTAGTGTCAAAATCATCGTTGTTGTTGTGTATGTTTGACTTTGTTACAAAATCATGATTGCATTTAGGAACGACTCGATGTTACACTTTGTTGGTCTGTCAAAAATAATCATAAAGTATTTCTTAAAATATAAAACCAGCTAAAAGAAACTCGTTTTTGATGAAGAAAAAAGAATTCTGAAATGAACAAGATTAAAAATCAATAACTGCTTGCAGAATTTTGAATGATTAATGAAAAAAAAGGGAGCGTATCGGAATCCCGCTTTTTAAAATCCCGTTTTTTAAAATCCCGACAAAAAAAGTTTATAATCCCGTCTTCTTAAATACCGTTTTGTTAAAATCCCGTTCGTGACAATCCTGTTTAATCAAAATCCCGTCTATCAAAAGCCCGCCTTTTAAAATCCCGTTTAATCCCGCTTAGCCCGTTTTATATTCGGATAAGTATTATTCAATATTGTTCATTTAAACACTACATATCAATTCTCAAATGTTGAAAGTTTTGTTGTCTGAACATTTTTTTATTAATACCATTATAGAGAGAAACTGGGACAGATCTTTGAATATATAACTGATAACTGTTTTTCTTGTTGCATTTTCTGCATAAAAAACTTGCGTAAGCAAGAGAACAATAAAATTTCTTGTTTTAATTGAACATTTTTTTGTTATCAATGTCTATGCATTATACAAGCTATGCTATGCATTATTTAAGCTGGGACACATCTCTTTATCTCTTAAATAACTGAATATTTGCGTCGTATAGCTCACAATATTCAACTGTAATCATTTTTTTGTTATTTTTTGTTGTGATCTTTTTTGGAATTACATTTTTGTTATGTATTATGTTCTTTTCTTTTAAAACAATAATAATGTTTGCAATAAAATTATCTAGACCAAATATTCTTCTTCTTTTTAATATTTAATCCCGCTTTTGTAATCATCACCAGGTGTTTTATTTTAAAATTCGCGCGATTTTTAAAATAAAACACCTGGTGATGATTACAAAAGCGAGCTTATAAAAACGAGATTTTAATAAACGGGATTTTAAAAACGGGGTTTTAAAAAAGCGGGATAATAACGAAACGGGCTTAAAAAAACGGGATTTTAAATGCGGGGAAATAAAAAGCAGGATTATAAAAAACGGGATATCGAACCCAACCCAAAAAAAAAACCAAAACAAATCTGAGCAACAACAATTCTAGAGGGGTTTGACAGATCAACATCGAAACTCAAGTCCCAGAGATGAGTAGGAAAAAGTTACGAAACGTAACATTCTGACAGTTCAACATTGCATTTAGGAACGACTCGATCACAGAATAAGGAATATATACACTGCCAACCACTAGGATGAGGCCACAAATTTTGCGATCGATTTTCGCTTTTTATACCTGGTGGAAGTTTTGTACCCGGAAAAGTTTATTATCAGTTAATAGGTATGTATTTTCCCATTACAAATTCATAAATTTGAAGGGTTTATTCGAAACGACTGTTGGAATTTCCCAAGATCAATTAATGAGGTACTGAAAATAGGTATAAAAAGGTGCTCCACTAGGATGAGGCCACTACGAATATTTCCGTGCAGAATTGCGCAAGTGCAAATTTTTGTATAAAATATCTAATAGAGTGTTAAAAATAACCGTTTTAATTAGTTTGAAGCACACATGGGTTCCGGAAAGACTTTGACAGCGACAGAAATAGCAAAAATAGACGCTTTCAAGGAAACAGGACTTTCAGGCCGTGAAAAAGCAAGGAGAATTAACAGGAGCAAGACAGTCATAAACAATTATCTTGCTGATCCCCTTAGTTAGACTTTTTTTCATCCAAAAAGGCAACGCGTTTCCATTGTTTCCATTGACTGCTCCGAACAACATGCTGTCTTGCTAAGTTCATGCGATGCTCCTTGTGTACTGGCTTCAAAACTGGTTTCTTTTTTAGTTTCTTCCTTTGAATAGTATTACTTTTTTGTAATATTCTTCGAAACGTTGTTATGCTGGCTGAAACTCCGCTTTTGGCCCGTATCATAGTCGCTGGTGGAGTAGAATTTGAGGCAAGTCGTAGAATCAACCAATTTTCTCTTGGTGTTGTGACTTTTCCCGTGCATCCTTTTTGATTTTCCCCATAGTTAAGGAGATCAGCAAGATAATTGTTTTTGACTGTCTTGCTCCTGTTAATTCTCCTTGCTTTTTCACGGCCTGAAAGTCCTGTTTCCTTGAAAGCGTCTATTTTTGCTCTTTCTGTCGCTGTCAAAGTCTTTCCGGAACCCATGTGTGCTTCAAACTAATTAAAACGGTTATTTTTAACACTCTATTAGATATTTTATACAAAAATTTGCACTTGCGCACTTCTGCACGGAAATATTCGTAGTGGCCTCATCCTAGTGGAGCACCTTTTTATACCTATTTTCAGTGCCTCATTAATTGATCTTGGGAAATTCCAACAGTCGTTTCGAATAAACCCTTCAAATTTATGAATTTGTAATGGGAAAATACGTACCTATTAACTGATAATAAACTTTTCCGGGTACAAAACTTCCACCAGGTATAAAAAGCGAAAATCGATCGCAAAATTTGTGGCCTCATCCTAGTGGTTGGCAGTGTATATATTCCTCATTCTGTGGACTCGATGTTACATTTCGTAACTTTTTTTGCATTTAGGAACGACGTAATGTTACCCGATGTTACATCGCGTAACATCCTAGAATAAAAGAACAGACCACAGTTGTGTTTGCAGCAACCGAATGAGCATTGCCGAAAATATAAGATGGGATATACAAAGTAATTCATTTCCGGCGAAAAGAATCTGTAGGACAAATAAGAACTCACGCGACGATGAGTATACCTATACATATTCACAATGTGAATGTATGTACCTAAGTGTCCTTGCGCTCAACATAGATAATTGATGTAAATTGTAGTTGGCTCATATTTCACAAACAATCTTCCTGTTCGTTTTCTTTTCAAGTGATTACATCGCTTACCTTGTGGTCTTTTAAATATCTGTCGATTAAACAGAGACTCATTATATTAGCCACGTGCACAACCTGGCGCTTATTTTCATAAACCACTAGTTGGCTCCAATATAAGCAAAGCAAAAGATCGCACATCGATATTATGCCTTCATCCGATTAAAAATTATATAGGTATTCCTCACATATAAACAAATAATAAAAGAAAACTTGAAAAGGTCAGATCGTCTCTGATCGGTGATCGCCTTCTCTTATTGCTGTTTGTTTTTTTTTATTTTTATTTAGACCCTCCACCTTCTTTGCTATACGCGCAGCGCAACTCAGACGCACCACAATGAATATTGATCTTATGCACAGCGCGAGACTTTGAACACAACGAAGAGGACTGCGAGAAGAACCCGACCCGAACCCATTGCATTGCATTGCAGCCAGCATCTCTGACTTCGTAAAAGGGTTAGGTATAGGTACCTATGTGTTAGCTGCACCAGTGTAGGATGGACCTGTTGCCATAATAAACTCGGTCATAAAAAAAACATGGGCGTGTAACATTAGCTGCTCCTATCATTTATTAATCTCTTCTTTGATAAGAAACTTCCCTTAAGGTGCAGTAAAAATCTTATCAATGATCGGCCTCAGGGAATTTTTGTGGTGGATATGAGCATTGCAAATCATGAAATTTTAAACCAAGAGAGAGTTTGTTGGTGGTATGGATCCTAAACTTGCAGCAAATCCTGAGTCAGCTTTCATTTGCTTCGATAATTTGAAGTCCATAATCACTGGTGTATGTACATTTAGGTGGTGATATGTTTACTTTGACGTGCACTTTTTTGTAGGTAGGGCTGATATTGGCAAATAATTTCAGCCAGGGAAATTAAGGAGTGTAATCTCAGTGTTTTTAAGATTGATTAATGTCAAAGAGTAGGCAAGTTCAATTCAATTGCATAATATGAACCGAACTGAAAGAACTCAAATCTAAAAGAAATCGAAGTAAAAAGTGAGATCTTTCTACTAAGTGGCATGTTAGGTGGGGAGATGAAGAAGACTCAATCTTTCTGAAAATCCTTCACGAAATATTGCGAGTGAGTTTAAAAAGTCGTTTTTAGAAAAAAGTGCGGTTTATCTTTATCGTTAAAATTGTAATAAAATCCTACTACAACCATCACCGCCTAGAACCCATTTCGCAAAGCAGCAGCGTATTGCACCACGAAAAGGACTGCGAAATTTTTCGTTTACGGTTCCATATTGTCATTTTTGTATGGGATTTTTCTTTTCGTTTCAGCTTCGTACTGGGGGGCTTGAAACGAAAATAAAAACCCCATATCCAAAAGGACGGAATCGTAAGCGAAAAATTTCGTTGTGCAGTACGCTGCTGCTCTGCGAAAAGGTTTTGATAGGTGGATAATTGAAGTAGATCTTTTACTACAATTTCTGAAATTCTCCACACTTTTTCGTCCATCATTTATTTCCTGGGACAATAAGTGCTTGCGAAGCTTTGACAGTTCTATTGTTTCCTTTTCTTTTTTTTTTTTTTTTTTGTTTTGTGCATTGTTTCACTTCAATTGAATTTTGTAAAATAGAAATTTTAAGAATTTCTTTTAGATGAGTTTATTGAATTCGAAGATGAAAAGGCAAAAAAAAGCGACATAAGCTCAGATGAATAAAAGAAATAGCTTTATTAGTGAAAATAAAAGAGCTAATCGCTCATGAAACGTCCTTTAGTTTGCCTTTGATGTAGATATGGTGTTGTGTATTCCATACCTTTGCCACATGTGAATAGAACTATGCCGGTGCCATATGTGAACAGTCACAGCACCTTGGCAACTTGTCATCTGTCATCAGGTTTGTTCGTTGAAGCCCTAAGGTCACCCTGGGGTCGCCACAAAGCGATTTTTGAGAAACCTAAAGTCGCCCTGAATGTCAAATTGAGTGTTTTTTGACCTAGGTTTTCCATCAACTCACCCTAGCTTTTTGCTGTGGCGAGTTGAGGGCTGTCAAATGACATGTATTTTTTTTTTTAATGACAGGGACGTGTGGTGATTTGTGGTTTAGGGTTCTTTTCACTTTTCTTTCAATAATACGGCATTCCTGTTGAGTAAATTTCCTGGGCCGATCAAATCATAATCGAAATATGTACATAAATGAATTGCAAAAAAAAAAAACTTTTCTCATATATTCATTTTGAAAACGATTGAAACAAAAAACATTTAAATTTAAGGCTGCTTACTTACTTTTGTTATTGACTGTATATTTTATATGTAATAGTCTTCTTCTTTTCTTTTTTAATACACAGCAATTGGCGACGAGGATTTAAACAACGAAAAAGCATCTCCGAGTCAGCAATGAATGCCGCACAATTTGCAGAACAGAACTTCTTATGACAATGAGGGTACTATTAGTACCACAACCTCCTGCTGCTACTGCTACCACGTCGACAACTATTAACTATTTTTGCGGCAAACTTCGAAGTTTTCAAAGCGGAGTTGGAAAACTTTCAGCAGTACGTCGAAAGATTCGAGAATTATTGTCTATTAAAAATCATCACAGAGGAGTCCCTTCGCAAGAGGACGTTCTTAAATGCAACTGCCCCTAGCCTATACGATAAGAGTGAATGGTTACTGGCAACAAAGTCGATTGAGGAATAAAATTACAAGGACATCGTAAAGCTTTGCCAATTCACATCGTGCCTCCAATAAACCAGCTGGTAGGTCAGCATCGTCTTCTCACGAGGATACAACATCAGCCCGGTGAAAGGTGTTCAGAATTGGTTGATACATTGCAAAAACTTAGATTACAAACTGAACTGCGTAGTGGTAAAAGCACAGTGGAATTGTTCTTAAGAGCACAGTTTATTAGAGGTCTCAGGGACAATAATAGATATCAGGGAACTGTTGTTACGAGACGAGTTAGAATTCGACACCATGGTAGGAAAAGCATTAGCATCCAGAAGCAGCCAAACTCAATGCTAATGAAGTTGCTCGTAGTTCAGACAGTCCGGTACTTACGTCAGTCAACCGTATATCCAGGTCCAAACACCACGAGGATACCAATAGGTCATTTAGGAGGAAAGTACTTCCGAGAGGTAGAACTGTTTCGTAAGGTAAAAGGTCAAGCTACTTCATAGATTTTAAGGGCGATCTTTGCATAAAATGTCTGCATTGCAAACAGGAAGGTCAAATTTAAAGTCTATTCAGGATCTAGCTAAACATTACTTATTCCTAAAACCGAGTTCAAACGCTTGAATTTAAGAACTGAACTTAAAACATCCATTTTGAATTTTAAAACTTACGATTGCAGGAATTGTAACACCACTTGGAGTCGTTGACGTACCGATAAGATACAAAAATATAGAATCTATTCAACAGCAGCTGTTTACTGTTCCAAATGAATTTTCACCTTTATTGGTTAGAACGTGGATTCGCCAGTTGAATATCAGTCTTCAAGAAATCGATAAAATAATTCAGCTAGTCAAGAGTATAACAGTCAAGATGTCCTCCAAGTCAAACCAATAGATCACTACGAGCAATTGTTTCCTAAAATATTTGAACAGTCGCAGTCGGTTGGGAAAATTCGATTTGTCAAATGCTGTAAGAGGCAACGCTAGATCTGTTTTCATCAAGGCACGTACTATTCCTTTTGACATTAGAGGCAAAGTCGAATACGAAATTGCAATGTTGGTCAATGTTGCCACCGATCGTGACAGTGCCCAAAGCAGATGGCAATGTGAGGTTATAGGTTTGTTCGTTGAAGCCCTGGGGTTGCCCTAGGGTCGCCACAAAGCGTTTTTTGAGAAACCTTAATTCGCCCTGAATGTCAAATTGAGTGTTTTTTGAGCCATAGGTTTGCCATAGGTTTTCCCCAAACTCGCCCTAGCTTTTTGCTGTGGCGATTTGAGGGCTGTCAAATGGCATGTATTTTTTTTTAATGACAGGGATGTGTGGTGATTTGTGGTTTAGCGTTTTTTGAGGACTGGAAAACCCAGGTTTTTTTGACAACTCATAGGGTTGTCAAGAAAACCTGGGTCAACCCTAGGGAAAGTTCAACGAACAGACCTTATGTTTCAATTATAAAGTTGCCGCGAATAGGATAGGATTTCGGAATGCACACTATCCTATTCCACGGAAGGATTTTCAGATTCTTTTGCAAATTAGACTTATATAAAACATACCTCCATATAGAAGTCGACGAAGCAAGTGCGATTATCCAACCAATTTTAACACACAAAGGTACGTTCAAAATGAATCGTCTAAGTTTTGAAATTAAATCAGCGTCAAGTGAGTTTCACAGAATTCTTGATGAAGTTCTTACTGTCCTCAATGGGGTTATCTCATATTTCGATGTCATAATAATGCATGGAGAATCGCTTAGTGAGTGTGAAGAACACCTCACGAAGCGCTTCCAAAGATTACAGGAAAACGACCAGCCAAGATATTGTACCTAGGTTATCAAATATATCCTCTAAGTCAATTGACAAAGATCCCAGGAAAGTTCAAGCCATCATCGAAGCACCGAGACCAACAAACGAGAAGAAAGTGAAACAATTTCTTGGCCTTGTGACGTACTATAGTAAGTTTATTCCGAACCATTCCACACTGCCTGCTGTGAAGCAGCATTCACCAAGCTGAAGACTCATATTGGAAGCGAGCAGACACTAGTCGCTAGTGCCATACGATCCTGCCTTGACAGTCTCTGTTGCTTATGATGCCAGCCCAGGGGTAGCCGCAGTGCTATCTCACGTGAAAGATGGAGCCGAAAAGCCAGTGGTTTTTTTCGTCTCAAGGTCACTTTCAAAGCAGAGAAGAACTACAGGACTACAGCTAGATCGATCGCGAAGCCCTAGCTATTGTGTTTGCGCTTGATCGGCTATACACTATACACAACAAAATATACTGGTAGGTACTGGTTCTAGAATTTGGAAACTACTGCCAGAAGCGAGGAATTTTTCAAATATTTATTGCACCAGGACACCCTTCAACTAATGGCCTTTGCTGAATGGTATGTATGTATGTACAGTGTAACACGGATATAAGAAACTCCGAGAATGCCAAATTTTTTTTGCTTATATCCGAGTTTTTCTTATACGAAAACCTCGGATATAAGAAAAAAACTTTCTTATAAAGGGTGTCCCGTACTTCGTGTATAAAAGAGCACGCATTTGGGGTGTGATTCTTGGTCATATTCTAAGAAAAAAATTGTTTTACAGTAAGGCTCGTTTCTCAACTTTGACACCACTTTTTGACAATTTAAAAAAAGGCTAGGTTTGGTGTACCCTAACCTATGTAAAATTCGATATCTCTGTCAATACTGATGATAGAGACTTAATCTTAGACTTAATTTTTTGTAGAAATAACAACTTTTAAGATTGTATTTAAGTTTAACTTTCATATTTTTAGGGTTGCCAGGTTTTCAATTTTAAGTGGTGTTCAAATTTTCTTCCCGAAACAAAGTTTTGACTTTGAGGTCACTTTTCTGCAGAAAATGCCTGATAAATATAGAGTTTCTTAATTTTTTACAGATGAACAAAACAATAAAAAAAAAAACTCAGTTATAAGTGCACTCAAAAACCCTTACATTTTATGATATTAAAAAAAATTCAAAATGGGTAAAATAAAAAAAAAAGGTTTCTTCAATTTGAGGTTTGTTTGAATAAAATAATAATATGGGCGCTTTTAGTAGTTTTTTTTTATGTATTTCATACAAACACAATTATAACAAGTGCTCAAAGTCCCTACACAGACATTTTTTTCATATATGAGTGTCTTCAAGTGAATATTTTTCTAGTAAATTGGGTATGACAACATCCTTGAAATTTTGAGCTGCATTCTCATCTGAAGAAAGGGATTCTTCGTGTAGTTTTTTGAAACGAATATTCTGGCTTTTTTCCATCTATTAAGCCAGCCTTGATTATGTCTTTCGGATCACGACATTGAATGGAGATTTACTGCTTGAATCGATTAATGGGTTAATTTTAGAGAAAAAACCGAAAGTGCTATTAAATTAGATGGTGCGATTCGGAGACATGGGTTCTAAACCATCTTCATTTGTTTTTTCAATATATCTCGAGAACGAAGCAAAATTTTGATGCAATTCCAAGGATCTTTTTTTAGAGAGCAGATTTTCCCATCGAAATGCATCTTTTTCAAAATTATAAAGAACAACTTTTTATCTAAAATAATAAAATTCCCGACAGAAAAAAAGTCCATTTTTCCCAGTTCTTGAGTTTTGTCAGTTTTTTTAATGGCATTTCTTTCTGGTTGCATATAAGTATGAGCAATGCTCCATAAAAAAGAATGTAAATAAAATTTTCTTAGAAATGCTTTAACAGAGAACTTTCTATGTTTGAATTTCACCGAAATATTGTCACTTGAACATAGACATTTATCGTCGATATTCATCCTTTTTGTACTGACAGACACTGTTGCGGAAGGAAAAAATTTCATGAAGTTTCATATATGCGTGCTCTTTTATTCTAAAATTTTAAAGGAGTGCATTAAAATGAGTTTCTTTTAACCGAGTTTTTCTTATATACGAGTTTCTTTTATACGTTTGAATTTGAAGAGATACTAAAGGAAAAGACACGGTGCTTTCGATTGCCTATCTTATAAGCGAGTTTTTCTTATATGAGACTTTCTTATATCCGTAAAATACTGTATCAATCATAAAACTAAAACTAGCAAAAATGTACAAGGACGCATCTCATAGTCCCCTATTATACGATGTCTCACGAGACATGTCTCATTTTTGACGTTCCTTTTAAATTTCCATCCCGTGAGACAATCGCAATTACACGTGAACTTAAGTCTGCGTCTCAAATTTGACAATTTATTATTCTTTTGTTGTTGTAAAAAAACTGAATCAAATAAACACTACTCAAAAGCGAACAAGAGTAAAGAGAAACGTCAAGGTGAGACTACTAAAAATCGGCACGGTACTCATCGGGAATTTTTTTGTGCATCTCATTTCCTCACATCTCCTTTCTTTTTCGCACTCATGTGAGACTGGGCTCGTGAGACATCGTATAATAGGGGACATATCGAAAAACAATTGCACCAAAATTTACAATAATTCAAAAAGTCCAGCAGAGCTGTATTTGCATTGTACGATACGCATTCGGTTGAATGCAATCCGACCCATCAAAGAATTTCCACAAACTGTTCCACAACATGGTGTTCTACGAAAACTTAAACATGAATTTGTGGAGACCAACAAAAAAACCCTTTTGGCTTCAGAGGCGTACTAGAAACTAGACTCTAGTAGTTAAGTGGTTCTTACGTAGTTTACTTTCATGACTTGCTGGTGTATGCAAAAACAATTTTATGTGATTTTCCATTAAAAATAAGAATCAATCATTGATTTTTTTCATTTTTGGGTCAGTTTTGCATGCCCCGATTTATAAAATGATCTACCTCTTAACGCCCCAACACCAAAGCAATCAGGTTGATGGATACTACTTTCACCGACACGAGAAAATACCACTATCTCTCGTTATCGTGTTCCTTTGGGAACGAAAAGTTAATTTTTTTACAGAATACCAATTTACCAAATGGAAAGCCTTATTAATGTGAAAGGGATATAAGATTTTGATCGAAAAAACATCAAGTAAGACTTCGAACGCATCCACTGAGCACGATGTATCAGAATTGAGCTTATTGACTGAACGACTTCAAAAATTTGTTTTGGCATCACTGTAGTTTTCAAGCAAACCCTTGCAAACCGCAAACGCAAAAAATATCTTTCTGCAGAAACCAGAAAGTACGCTCAAATTTTTTCGCGAAGAATTATTTCCTGTGAATTGTTTAAAAAAAGAACCTTAAAATGGATCGATTTGGTCCAGAATTACTAACCAAAATTCTAACCGCTGAGGAATTGGACGAAACACCGAAAGATGTCCAGCAAAAAATTAATAAGTACTTTGAAGAGATGTTCGATGAATACCTCACAACAAAGGCTGTCGGGGAAACTTCAAGAAATACTGTCGGTAAGTAAAAGTACATGCCGGCTAAATATTTCATCACGTTTCAGGTGACTTCTTTTTATATAATATTATTCACATTATTTTGAAGAAATCCCAACTCTGTATCTTTCTCCATCATTATACCTGAATTACATTTCATTGCTCTCGCCTAGCGAATGGGACGCCATGCCGGCAAAAAATGTTAATGGAGTCTATAGGTGGACATGGTTTTCATGAACCTTAACTTGATTTTTAGTCTCACTTGCTCGCCTTTTTCATTCTTCTTGAATTTTTATAAATATTAAACAAATCACATCGTAACAAATTCAGTTGAAATTAATAAAAAATGAGAAAGTTAAGGCAGATACTTGTTCCCTAAAAACAAGTTAATTTTTCTAGGTACCTACATACCTACAGCAGAATTGTTGAATGTCTTGAAGTATATATGAAGTTAATTAGGTAAGGGTTCCTTATGCAATTTAGTCATTAGAATACACGGGCAGAGATTTCAACAGTGACATCAAAAACTACATTTTTGACGGCACTTAGACAACTTTAAAAAGCTACTTAAGTACTTTATGTTGAGATTTGGACTGCAAATCAGATAAGAACATGGCGTCTCGGCTAGGCATTCACTTTGTTTCAGCTAAAAGCGCGGATCATACAATACTGGTTGCCAGAGGCTTTGTATATAGAAACTATAGTATTATTATGTAGATGTAGACTTTTTGACTGGTAGCGAACTTATTTTCTCCGGTCCAACTTAGCAGTCTCCGTTCCAAGTCATTTGTTTCACCATTGTGTGTAGAGAAGCGAATGCTGCGCCACCGTGCTCCTCCGGTCCAAAGCATTGTTAAATCGTGTTTTGAACTTACTATAGTTTCTATACAATGTCAGAGGCAAGTCGAGTAGTCGCTTCGCTACTGTAAACCGCTGATCAGCTGAGCGTGAACACGATTAGCGAATCTTTCGGCGTCAATTCCGATTTCAGGGGCAGTCTTTCAATTTTTGCGTTTTATGTCTATTTTGGTACTTTATCTTTTTCTACTTCATTGAGGCTCTATGAGCAAAGCTTTGATTTTTCTAAAGAGAGTTTTATTCCTCAATTGCCGTCTAAACCCAATGTAGTAGCGATTGGTTCATAAGTGATTTTCCGTTTGATCTCATCACCGATGTTATTTGCGATATATACAGTGGATCCTTGGTAGACGACGTCCTAGTACTACCTCTAAGCTAAACCTGTCAATTGTAACGTTGTGTCTAATTCGTCCATGTTTTCTGTCCTTGTTTGAATAATGCAAATTCTTTTTGCCTTCATTGACCATAAAACCCCCTTTTATCGCTTCTGTTTCAATGCTCATAAAAGCTACTATGTATAAGCCTATTACATCACGCTTGCTTTTTCCATTAAGCACATCAATATCGTCTACGTAAGCGGGTAATTGTAAAGGTTAAGTTAGGTTAGGTTAAATTAGATGTGGCTGACAGGATACGGAGACCGACACACTAAGACGACAGAGGGTCTGTTGTGATACCACTGAGTCCCTAAGGTTGTTTAACCTCTGGTTCCCACCCCTAGGAGATTAGAGAGTTCATCACCCTCTAATCCAGGGTTTCCCAAACTATTTTGAGCAACAGACCCCTTTTCCAAAATGAGCTGATACCGTAGACCAAGGCCAAATTACTCTAAAAATCCTGCCTCAAGTTTTTTACTTAGGTAGGTACTCTAATAGGTAGATACCTAGTACGTTAATAAGTTTTGCAGTATTGCAGAAAGAAAATTTTTTGAGATAACAATAAAACATAACGTTGCGATGATAGCAGGTATGAAATTCAATAAACATGAAGTGTAATTCATAATTTATTAGTACAGGTTTTTACAAATCGTGCTCTTAGTTGAGAACAAATAATAAATTCATGATTTGAAAAATTTATGCGATGGATGAATTTCTACTTATCTAGATAGGTTTGGTTTAATATTGGTAAGTTGCAGCCTTAAGTCTCCGCGTTCGTTGACTTCCAAACGGTTTCTTTTTTTCGTCAAAATGTTTGCAACCACACTGAAGCCTTTTTCAACTAAATATGATGATGGGAAAGCGATGAGATATTTTTCAGCAAAGTTCCACAATGCAGTATATTGAGTTTCAATGCTGCGTTGCAACCAGAACTTCTGATAGCCTTCGTTGAACTTTTGTTTAAGCTCTTCGTCAGTTTGGGTGGTGATCAACTCTCCTTGCATTATCACATTGGTTTCTTCCATGGCTGTTATACTGTACGAATTTGACGTTGACGTTTCAACCGTCAAAAGTGAAAGTTCAAAGTTTAAAATCTCTCAATAAGTTATTTCACTTTATAAGGTTTTAAATCGTTCTTTTTTCTTTTTAATCTATACACAATTCAAGTTTAAACCATTTTTTCTACACTGATAAAGTCATTCAACTGGGAAATTAAAGGTACGAAGTTTTTCTTCACATTTAAATCTAAGAGAAATCAAACCTAAGAACTACGGGACTTTCCTTATGAAAGATAATCGTAATAAACGAAATCTAACTGAAACCTCGCCTGAATATAATACAAGCGGTAAAAAACTATTGCTAAATATGGAAGTGGGAAAGTTATCCATTGAAGAGTTAAAAAACATTCTCAACGGAATCCTAGCTGAAAAATTGAAGAATCTTGCCACAAGGGACGATCTAACTAAACTCTACAGCGAAATAAACTCCTTAAAAGCGGTGAACACTGCGCTTAATCACAAGCTATCCGCTATGTCAGAAAGATGCGAGCTCCTAGAGAACCAACTGGAAGTTATTTCAAGAAAAACAAACGAATGTTCTATTGTAGTTCACCTCCCTTTAAACGCGGAAACCAATGCAACTCAATTTGCTATACAGACTTGCAAGGGGCTTCTTAAGCTAAAAGAAGGTGACAATTTGCACTTAAAACGTTCCCGTGAAATTCGCAACAACAATACACAACGCGGAACCGTCTTTATCGAGTTAATGTCAGCACAGATTGTGGACAATATTATTTCAGCGGCACATCAACTCAAAAACTCCGGCATCAGTATTTTCCGCGAACAGTCACTGTTATTTAGAAAAAAGAGACAAACGTTAATTGAATTTAGAAGCAAGCTTATTGAAATAAACCCGAGTACCAAAATTTTAATAAAAGGCGATAAAATGCAGATAAATACCCACACGTTTATCTACAAATATTCACGAGGGCTTGTTGTCAAAAATCACACGGAGTTTTTGTTTGTAAAGCAAATGTTCGGTGACAGATCGTCTGAGTTTTTTGACATTGACAGCAGCGATGGAGCAGCTCCGCCACCTTCTATTCAACCTACGCCATCTTACTCTCAACCGATACAAGCGCTATCTGTGGGTCAAACTTCACAAGGAACTAGGGTTCATTCACAATAGGAAAAATCTGTCGTTTGCCAAAATATTAATTTTCAAAATAATTTTTTAAATTTGAAACTATTATCGTATAATATTACTGGTCTTAGAAGTAAGCTTTTATTATCAGATTTTTTTAAGTATATTGAAAAATTTGATTTAATTATTCTATTAGAAACATTTGTGGAAGGAAAACATGAAAACGATTATAGTAAATACCTGAAAAACTTTAAAATTATGTATTCTGCTGCTAGTAGGACAAATTTACACGGAAGAGCAAGTGGTGGGATTATTTGTGGGGTTAAAAAGTCTATAAATCACAATTTTGTTAAACTTTTTCGTACAGAAAACAGAATTATTTTTCAAATATTTAACAATAATTTAAAGTATTCTATTATCCCAGTGTACTTAAACTGTAATAACTGGCAGAACGAATTTGATTGCTTAGTGGATTTTGTTAACAACTTCAACTTAGAAAAGGTTATGATCATTGGGGATCTAAATGCTCGAATTGGATCTTACCAAAATACTTGTTTTCCTATGGCTCAAAACATTAACATAAATGATGTAAGGAACTCCAAGGATGAAATCTTTAACAGAAATGGCCGACTTCTAACAGAATTTTTTGAAAACTTTGGGCTATGTGTGGTCAATGGAACGTCTAAAAGCGACAACTATGGTGAATTTACATTTGTAAGCGGTCAGGGACATTCCGTAATTGATTTCTGTGCAGTGTCCACAGATTGGCTAAATTCGCTCGTAGACTTTAAAGTGGGCATGGAAAATTTCTCAGGTCACTTACCATTGGAGGTTACAGCCCAATTTGTTAACAATGATATAACCAGAAACCCTTTAAACTTTACGAAGCTAAAATGGAACGATAATGCAGCTCCCGTCTTTAAAACTCTTCTTAACCGCAACTGCCGCTCTCTCCCTCCTCAATCAACAATCAGCTATGACCATTGTAGTGAACATATAATCAGAGTAATCAAATCATCAGCCCCGTTTGCACACACAAGCAGTAATCATTCATTTACTCCACGTAACAGATGGTTCGACAATGAATGTAAAAGACATCGCAAATTATCCTTTGTATACCTAAAACTTTTTAGGACAACAAATGACAGCTTTTTTAAACATTTATATTTGAAAATAAACAAGGAATATAAACAACTTTGTGCAAAAAAAAAAATCGATTACCTTAATAATCTTGCAAGAAGCCTAGTACACTGCAATGACTCTAAAACTTTTTGGAGCAAGGTTCGCGATCTGGGTGGTCGTAATCGGAACTCGGTGAGCTCACTCGGAGCTGAAACTTTAGCAGCCCACTTCAAAACTCTTTTGTCGGCCGATTTGAATCATCAAAGCTTTTCCTACGCTTCACCCAACTTTATTGTCGAAGAACTGGATAACCCTATAAGCATGTACGAGCTGGAGACAACATTGCATAAAATGAAAAACAACAAGGCACCAGGGATAGATGGCATACCTATTGAGTTTTTTAAAAATAGTACAGAACAACTAAAGAATTACATTCTGCAATATTTTAACAATTTGTTCAGAGATTCTATCGTACCTAATTCCTTCAACAAGGCAATTATCTTTGCAATTTTTAAGAAAGGTGACGCAAATCTACCTGAAAACTACCGAGGAATATCGATTCTTAACTCTATGAGAAAGATCTTAACGTCAATTCTGTACGCCAGGCTCACCAAATGGATAGACGACAATAATCGCCTGAGTATGTTCCAAGCCGGTTTCCGTGCAGGCTTTTCTACAATGGATCATATCTTTGCACTAACAAGTATTGCTAGAAAATGTTTGGAAAAAAAGAAGAAGTTGTATACATGTTTTATAGACTTCAAAGCAGCATTTGACAAGGTAAATAGGCAGGCTCTGATATATAAGCTCTCAACGGTAGGCATATCCCGGAAATTTCTGATGATGTACTGCAATTTTTTAGTTTCGTCTAGTGCTATTGTTTGGGATGGATCAGAGTTCTCCGGCAGTTTCGAAACGACGGCAGGTGTTCCTCAAGGCTGTATTTTAAGCCCATTGCTATTCGCATTATTCATTGACGATGTATGTGATGTACTTCCAGGAGGAATTTCTATCGCCGACATCCAAGTGAAAGTCCTCCTTTACGCTGACGACTTAGTTTTACTGGCAGACAACCCCTTCACCCTACAGCTGCAGATAAACAGACTGAACACGTTTTGTGAGAAATGGGGCTTGCAGATAAACACAAACAAAACTAAGGTGTTGATTTTTGAAGGACGTCGAACAAGGAGGTTACCGGAAGAACGATGGTGTCTTAATAACTCACCTATTCAAGTTGTAGAAGAATTTAAGTATCTCGGGGTTTTACTTACTTACAACCTTAATTTTTCAAAACATGTAAAGCTGAAAAGTAACGAAGCAAAACTTGCTTTAAGTGTTATGTGGCCCAACTTCTTTGCCAACCAAAATATTGACCTGACGTCAAAATATCGTGTTTTCAACGCAACTGTCAACACTTGTATGTGTTATGGAGTCCAGGTCTTTGGCTATTTATGTCTAGAGCAGTTTGAATCATTTCAACTGCATTTCTTCAAACGCCTATTAAAATTGCCCAATTCAACACCTAATTACGCTATTTATGTAGAGTCAGGTATAACGCCTGTATATACTCAAAATCTTAAGGCTAATTCGGATTACATTATAAGAGTGATGAAAAGAAGTGAAAGAAGCCTCCATAAGTCCATCATGACAAGACTTCTTCAAACTAATGCTTCGCCATTTAAGGAATGGAATCAGATAGCCCTTTCCCACGATACAAATCTATCACTTGCGTCAACTGGTGTTGATAACTGGTGTGAAACGTTTGCAGATCTGATAGCTAAAGCAGATGAAAAAATTTACGTACAACATCTAACCAGAGCAACCTCAACAACATCAAGAAACATCTATAGGAATCTCAACCATCTATTGCCATCAGAAGCTAGCTACTTTAACAACAAACTTTCCAGCGAAGCTATAAGCTACATTTTCCGAGCGCGTGTTGAACTGTTTAAATTAAACTATATGCCTCATCGAGATGACTTGCCCCAAATATGTAATTTATGTAACAGGAGAGAAAACGAAGACATGTACCACTTTATTGCAATCTGCCCCATTTTACAAGAAATCCGACGGCTATACTTCGAACAAAGCACTCTCTCTAGAAATGAACTTTACGAAGTTTTGAATGGATCACTAGGATGGTATAACCTTTTCAAGTACTGCAAACATGCCACAAATTACCGAAACAGCTTCTCAACTTAACACTCAATGTTCCACCAGTTACTACAGTTAATACAGTTAAAATTTACTTTTTGTGTTTCAAATCACTCTAAAATTGTTACAAACGATTGTGCTATTTTGTGTTTCAAATCACTTTAAAATTGATTATTTTAACTAAATTTTGTGTTTCAAATCACTTTAAAATTGATTGATTAAAGTTCTTTTCCTGTTGGCTTCACCCTTAAACCTTTATACTATTATAATTTATACGAACAAATCATGGATTCAATTGGAATTCCTCCCTTTGATAAGATTAAACCTTATGTTCATATATAAAATTACAACATAAAAGTACTTAATTTATTAATTTTGTAACTTTTTCAAATTTTTATTTCTTTTTATTTTACAAAAAATGAAATGTCATTCCTGGCAAACGGCAGTAAAGCCATGTCAGTATTCTTAAGTATCAAATTATGTATTGTCAAGCATTTTTTAGAAAATAAAGAATTTATCTATCTATCTATCTATCTATCTATCTGTACGAATTTATTACCCACTCAGGAATTTACAAGTTCAAAAGATTCTCAAATCTTTTGGTAAAATCTTTGTGAAGCGCGTCCAAGTGAGCGACATATGAAAAAAAACATCGTCTTGAAGGATTTCTGTTGATTTCAACAAATGCGTAAACTGAAAGTATTCTTTTCTGCTTAAATTTTGTTTTTAAAGAATAAGTTTTCTCACAAACGCCGCTAAAATTGATTTGATTGATGTTTTGATCAAGTTGAGATCGGTCATGTAATAAATATTCGTCATAGAATTTTTCAGGTTTTCTTCCAAATTTGTATCTTTTTCATTTAAAAACTCCAACACAGACCCAAAAATAGCTGAAAATCTTGCTAAGCAAACACATGTGTCAAGATGCATCTTGAAAGCCAGCGAACTTCAGTGTGTAAAAGTAACTAAGTGAAGACTTCGTCGTTATCCTCACAAAGCTGAGCAAATAACCGAGAATTCAATGAATTGCTTTGAAACTTGTTGACAGCATTTATAACGTATTGCACAGACTGGTGCAATCTAGGACTCAGATTTTTTGCTACTAAATGTTGTCTGTGAATCACGTAGTGAATCACCAGTACATCAGGCAGTTGCCGTTTTAAGTAAGCTATAAAACCACGATGACGACCAACCATAGATGGTGCTCCATCAATCGCAACAGAAATAATGTTTCTCCATGGAATAGCTTTGTCGGTAAAAAAAAAACGTTCCGGTGCCAGAAAAATGGATTCTCCTCTGGGGCTAGATTCCGCAAGAGTGAGTTTTTTGCCGTGTACACAATTTTTAAAACTCACATTCACGGGCAGTGTACACAGTCATTAATTCATACTCGTCCGCAACGTACTGTGAGTTTGAATGTGCTGAGTGAATTTTTTTTTTGTAAACCCACTGAGCTGAATTGAATTTTGACATTTGACTTGAAAATAAAAAAAAGCAAACACTTTAAGAACTGAAAATTAATTAAAGAAAAATGAGTTTAGTGTACAGAGACATTATAAGGAGACATGTAAGACGGCAAAATCGGTTTGTAGGATTATTCGCATTTGTATTTTTGTTTCATGTTACTTTTACAGGAGAAATTTGATTATTGTCAGGAAGCAACTAAGAGATACTAAGGACCCTTTTAAAGAAACGACTGAGGAGCAGTTCTTGGATTTGTATCGTTTTCCAAAGCAACTTTGTTTAGAGTTCCTTGACAAAATCAAACACCGTTTCTTTATAAACGAGCGACAATCTGCGATAAGCATACCAGCAAGGTTTTTGTGTGCTCTTCGGTATTTTGCCACAGGAAGTTATCAAAGGACGGTTGGACAGGATTTTATGGCCTGTATGTCTCAAACATCAGTACATCGTTGCATTCACGAAGTGGCAGACATACTGAATGAAATTGCACATGAGTACGTTTATTTTCCAACGGATCAAGAAGAATTGCAGATTAAATCTGACTTCTACACCATTGCATCTTTCCCAGGCATTGTGGGCCTCATAGATGGAACACACATCAAGATAAAAGCTCCAAGTCACAACGTTGAATACGCATATTATTGTAGGAAAGGAGGTCACTCAATTAATGTCGTTATAATCTGTGACTCAAAATACGTTATTCGCTACGCAAATGCCAGGTTTCCAGGAACATCCCATGATGCATACGTTTGGCGTCGCTCTGCTGTACAAGAATTTTTAAAGACAAAATATTCCGAGGGAAAAAGAAACTTTTGGCTGCTTGGTGACAGTGGGTTTCCACAGCAGCCATGGCTAATGACTCCGTGTAGGACAACTTCCAGTAGAGCATTGGAAAACTACAATATTGCTCATAAATGTACGAGGTGCATGGTGGAACGCTGTATAGGCATATTGAAAAGCCGTTTCCGTTGCCTTTCCCCACATAGAATACTCAATTTTGATCCCGTCAAGTCAGGAAAAATTATTAACGCTTGTATAGTTTTACATAACATTCTCACGAGAGCGAATGTTCCTATTGACATAGACGAACATAACCTACCAGGAGCTGGAAATGAGAGTCTACCTGAAAGTAGTATTGGACCTTCCTTTTTTGAAATGGACAACCTATTGAGAGAAGGGCAGCGGGTACGAGAAAACATAATGGAAACATATTTTAATTAATTATTTGTAATTATATGTATTTTACTGTTAATATTACAAAAGCCTTTTTTCATTTATTTCAATTTTTTTCCTTTCTAGATCGAATAGATTTTGTTCGTAATTTTGCTTCCAAGCAAACTCTTTCTCACGGAGTTCATAGTTTTTTTTTTATATATTCCAACTTCTCCTCTTCTATCATTAATATTTTTTGCTCAAACGACGTCATTTGAGCAGCTCGTCCTGAAGGTGCTTTTTTCCTTTTTCGGGTTGCTGTTCTCTGTTGGGTGCTGCAGTTGGCGTTTGTTGCACATTCTCAGGAGCCGATTCGAAAGAGAAGAGGTTGTGCTCTTCTTCCTGCAAAATTTCAATTTCCATTTGCAGATTTTCTTGGTCTTGAACTCCAGTTTGTCCCTAAATAAAAAATATAAACGAAACTGCATGTCATATTTTTCATATCTCTTCTTAAAAATTCAAAATTACCTGCAAGTTTGAAAACAGCTCTGGAACATTATCAGCGCCACTTACTGCTGCGGGAGCCAACAGCGCTAAGACCCGCTCTTCAAATGGAGTTAAAGTCTTCAATTTCTTTGCCCCATTAACACCACTTCTCCCAAAAGCAGCTCTTATTAAGGCTTCTTTCTCCTTGATGTGAAGTCTAGTTAATTTGAAATAAAACTAAAATTTTCAGAAAAAATATGCGTTATAGTTATATTATGAAACTTACTTTTGGTCTCTCCAGAATTTTCGCCACTGGCTCATGTCCTTTATAGCTCCTCCAATTGAATTTAAGCTCGAGGTAAGGCTTTGCCATTTGCTCAGTTTGAAGTGTGCACCATCAGCAGATTCAAATCTGCTTGAAATAACAATGATACAAAAAATAGGGAAAATTAACTTTCAGTAATACCTAATTATTCTTTATGTGGGCTATAGGTCAATATAAATAGAGGTGTTAGTTTATTTTTGTATTTTGTTTTATTTCGACGTTTCGAACATGGTTATGCTCATCATCAGGAATCGTTATATTGGAATTTACTATTTAAAACAAACTTGTAAAGAACTATTGCTACACATTGTGTATTAGAATGGAGTCGAGAAAAAGAAGAATATTTTTCAAAATCGCCTTCATTGCACAACACTTCAACTATTGTTAGTTGCCTTTTTTGATCAAAAAAGGCAACTAACAATAGTTGAAGTGTTGTGCAATGAAGGCGATTTTGAAAAATATTCTTCTTTTTCTCGACTCCATTCTAATACACAATGTGTAGCAATAGTTCTTTACAAGTTTGTTTTAAATAGTAAATTCCAATATAACGATTCCTGATGATGAGCATAACCATGTTCGAAACGTCGAAATAAAACAAAATACAAAAATAAACTAACACCTCTATTTATATTGACCTATAGCCCACATAAAGAATAATTAATTATCCCTTAAGATAGTAAGGTCACGAAACTTATCATATTATTTTCAGTAATACCTTTCTTGGGCAAAATCCAAATTTTCCTCCATAAAAGAAATAAGAAATTCTTTTTGCTCTTCGCTGGCTTTTTTTGTTTTTTTGTTTAAATCCATTTTTATTTTCAAATTCACAGGTTTTTGAAAACTCCCGCAGAAAATAAAGGTGAATAGATTTATACAGTTGTGTACACGGCTTCTGTCAAAAAAAACTCACCTTCACCCTTGCGGAACCGAAATAAGAGAGTACACATTTTTTTGTGTACACATTAAAACTCACTCTTGCGGAATCTAGCCCCTGGTATCAGTTTCCAAATATATGATAGAAAGCAGTTAAAATAAATAAATAGGGTGGCGCAACAGAGCGTGGAGCCCCTGGGCCTAGCGCATTTCTCACAACCATGCCTTGTGAGGGAATGGAGGGGACCTACAATTTTTCGCCGGTTCCGAACGGCTAATTGAGAATGCGCTTTTCATGGCAATGAGTTTACTAACGGAGGACTTGCCAATTCCTCGCGAAAGGCGATACCCGTGGAAAAACAATTTTTTCATTTTGCCTCTGCTGGGATTCGAACCTCGAACCTCTGGGTTAGCAGGTGGACATGCTAACCATCAGGCCACGGGTACCACGGGTATGTGCAGTTATCGGCACATATATTCATCTATGATATATGGATCGTATCCTAACAAAAGAGCTTCATTGCCGGGTAATGTAAACTCGTCTAACTGGAGAGAGAATCTCTTGGTCTGCAATAAATTGCATAAATTGTTTTCCACGTAGCGACCCATCTCGTCTATTCGTCTCTGAACGGTGTTATTGCTGAAGGATATTCTTTTTATAATATCTTGAGCGGGCTTATGGAATACATTGTTGAGGACCTCTGCAATGTCTGCTAAAATAAGCTACTCTCCAATTGTGAGAGTCTTCCCCGACTGCACTATTAGCAGAGATATATATAGTAGGACGCTCGCAAGCCATCAACGTTTTGCATAGAAACGTGATAAGAGGTCCTCCATTCTTCAAGGCTTCATGGCATCGATTGTTACTAAATACTTTTTCACATATGAGACACATCGGCAAGTGTTTATTTGATGGAGATGAAATAAATCCAAACTTTAGGTGATCCAAACTGTACTGTCTACATTTTTTTTTCGTGTCTGCGATCACATCGCCAATCTTAAGCAAAAAATGTTTAAAACTTCTTATAATATCACAATTATACAATACTATGTAATTTTTTTTTATGCACATGTTTAAAATGTTACTTTTCATTTTTAGAGTGAAAAAAAAGTAGTACTATCTTTGAAGTTTAAAATAAGAAAATGTGTTAAGGGGGTGATTGAAAAAATTATCGACCCCCAAATTCAGATTTCGTTTTTGTCGACCCCTGAGAAAACGACCCCCAAGGGGTCGATATCGACCACTTTGGGAATCACTGTCTAATCGAACCTGGTCTAACAAGTTAATCACCTGTTAGTCAATACATTCAAAACTTCATATTAAAGGGAGAGGATCTTAGAGACTTAAGCTAAACCGCTGGTATCGTCAAAAAAGTATCCACCTGGAGGAATTTTCTTTCTGTTAGAGAGCGCATAGCATGAACAAAGGATGACAGTTTTGGACTGTTTCCTCCTTCTCCTCGTTTATACAACTGATTGTGCAGACTTTCAAAAGGTTGTGACTCTGGTATGTTATGGGTTATGGCGTTCAAGTTTGAGTTTTGCACAAGCATAATCTGTCTTTTTGACATCTAAGCTCTCGATGATTTCTTGACTGAACTTGATGGAGCAGCGTGAACTCTCCAGAGTCATCGTGCATATTTGTACGAGCCCTGCAGGGATGTCGAAAATAGAAATGACTGACTCTTAGGATTAAAAATAAGTTATATCGATTTTATACACCCGATATTTTTCCCAAGATCTGCGGTAATGTGGTCTTAAACCTATCAAATTTTTGACGTGGGATCTGAGATCGCAATTCTTCAAATAATTTTGACTCAGTAAGACAACTTTCCTTTATATATGTATAACTTTATTTCCTTAGGTTCATGGCTGGGTATATTTTTATCTTTTGTTTTACTTTTTGTCTCGGCAATGGAAAAATTTTGTAAAAGTGTTTCCTAGATCAAAGAAAACAAGTCGTGCTCATTATTGCATAAAGAAATTAAGGGACCAGGATCTTTAAATGCGAACAATGGTTAGAAAAACAATTTTAAGAAAAGACACGGAACTTTTCTGTTAAAAATTTGGGGAGAATAAGTTTCAAACAAACCACAGCTTTATAACGTCGATGAATCTGACTTATGCCCAACAAAACCCTTGTAGGTATTAAAGAAACGTAAGTTATTGGCCAAAAGGCAAGCAAAGAAAGAATTGCATTAAACATATTTGTAGGTTATTTGTTTACTCATATTTGCTGTTAATATCGAATTGAACCTATAAATTATTCGGTTAGTGCAACAGCCTCGGTCATAGCAACTACCCTTGGTAATTGGTTTTTTTTTTTTTTTGTTTTTAAAATACCAGCTGTAGCACTCAGACCTAAATACCGGTCCATTGTACTACCAGATAGCAACCTTCTATTTGTTATAGCTTTCCAGATGTTCGGAGAAAAGCCAAAAGACGCTGCCATGATAAGGAGCCTAAGTTACCAGCTCTCTCCATGTCTGCGCCGAGTATCTGTAACCTCATGCGAGAAAAAGCAGGACATTCGCAGAGGAAGTTCTCTGCGGTGTCCTCATCTTCTCCACAAGATCCACAGAGTGTGGTATCACTTAAGCCTAACACGTTTAAATGCTTGGCAAAAGAGAAGTGCCCGCTGGCAACGCCAATAAGCTTTCTACAGTCTTTTCTGCTACGAGCTAGCAAAAATGTTGCAGTCTTCTTACTAACGTTGGGGAGCATACGCTTGGTTTGTCTGCATCCAATGGAGGCATGCCATCTACGATTTTGCTCTTCACAGATCCTATCGTTGATTGAAGCTCTCACTGAGGACGCTGGCAGACCTAGCGACGGTTCAGGTCCTGAAAAAGCTGTCTGAGATCCCTGCCTAGCAAGTTCATCGGCGACTTCATTTCCAGTTATGCCGTGATGGCCCGGAACCCAAATGAGACTCAAGGAATTTAATCTTCCGATCGCATTCAGAGAGCTCTTGCATTCCTGGATCACTTTCGGTAATTGGTTGCTTTAATCGAGAACGTACTGTATTATGTTTCCCTGCTGGTCTTTATAATTTTTGGTAATACTTTCGAATCTCACTCCTATCATGGTATTTTTCAGTTTCCTTAACCCTCGTTGAGACCAACGATTTGATATACTTAGTCGAGACTAATGGTGCCTGGCCAGACCCTATACATATACTTAAGTATATGAATTTTTATGGACATACAACTTTTGAATAACGAATAAAACAATCTTTTTGCCTTTCTTTTTCTTCTTTATTTTGAACATGTTTTTGAGCTGGTTCTTAGTGCGTTTTGCGAAGATGTGTCCTGAGAAATACAACTAAAGCAAATTAGTCTACTTTTGAATGTTGTTGACATACTGGATTTGTGCATTTCCTAAAAAAAAAAAATACATTTCATGTATGTCCATACAAAATATATAGGGTTCTAGCCAGGCACCATTCGTCTCGACTAAGGTGGAATATTATCACATCTCTTTTTCGTCCTCTTAAGGCCAGGTTACCCCAAACAATTTTGAAAAAATCGAATTTTTTTTTTTTCATAAATTGCTACTATACTCGTATACTCGTAGGAATAGTATAGAATTAGTCCCGAAGACCGAGAAGCAGGTATAAAAGAGTGGAGAGCGCTGCTATAAATCCAACCGCTCGAACGCCTTCGGTAGCTTTGAACTTTGAACTGATTTTTCTCCGAACCACTTTTTTGGATGGATGACACTCTCATTTCAAAACTATCATACTAATCGATATGAACCAAACGGCATTTTACTCTTAAGATGTCTGGCTATGGCCTCAAGCAGAACCAGAAATATTCATTATTTTTAAAAAAAAAGTTATTAGCAATTTAAAGTGAAAAAAATTGTAAAAAAAAAATTCAAAAGTCCTCCATTTTGTTTCTTTTCATTGAAAATGCTTCATTCTGCTTGAGGCCATAGCCAGACATCTTAAGAGTAAAATGCCGTTTGGTTCATATCGATAAGTGCAATAGTTTTGAAATGAGAGTGTCATCCATCTATCAATCAGATGAATTTCAGCAACCATTTTCAAGACTGCCATTTTGAAAAAAAAAAAAAAAAATAGAAAGTTTTCAGATAATTTCATATGTATATGTGCTTTCATATGTAATAAAATTGATTACTCAACATGTTTTGTTCTATAAATAAAACGTATTGAAAAAAATTACGCTTTTTCGGGTTACCTGGCCTTAAAGGACTTTTTCAAACTTCTCAAAGCCAGTAAAATTTTAGGAAGCTACCTAACTTGTACTTCAAGTCTCTAGGTAAATTACAAGCATATTTAACTAACGTCTAAAAATAAAATATGATTGCCAGACCCGATGGTCTCGACGAGGGTTAAAGGAGCGATTTTTATGCTGTTTATTTCATTTCCTATTTCTCTGATGAGCACTTTTTGCTGCGGGGCTACAAGGAGCCAAACCTCTCTCACTTGTCTGCTTCAAACTTCCTTGGAGTACCTACGCCTTTCACAGTGCGTCGGCAATTCTTCTGGTTGTGGATTGTTCCATATCTGAGGAATAGCGAATGCAAATGTCGTTGCATTAGTCTGTACCAAGATTTTATGACATTGCATTTTTAACAGAATTTTCTGCATCGCTCCCTTGAACATAATACGTGCTCTATTTTTTCCAAAATGTGATTATATACGATAAATGCCCTATCTTTTTTAGCTTGGAGTTCGTTTTTACCCCGAAAAGTTCTATAGTAGAACATTTTGTCGAACGAATTTTGTCTTTACACCAAAGACATGGTCTCTGTATCATGTATTCCGTCATTTCGTTTTTATGACACATAAGATACCTACTCATCTCTTTTAGTTCGAAACTTCTACGAATTTTCATTTTCGACACGTACATGCTCCATGTTTTGAGTTTGATCTTTTTTTGTACTACCTACACCGGTTATCTCTAGTCGTGTAAGCCCTACAACAAGAATGCACAATTGTGGGAAATTATTCAAGTGAAAGGAGGACTTGCCAATTTCTCGCGAGGGAATAGGTAACAAAAAATTTGGGCGAGAGATGTTAGTGTGACAACAAGAAACACGTTTCCGCCAAAGCCTATACAAGTACAACATTCACGGTTGCTTTATTCTCTCTGTGTTATTTATTGTTTATTTCTGTAGCAAGAAAAACGAATTCCACTACATTTCGCATTTATTTTCAGATGAAATCCGGACAACGAGCGAAAAGAAGATCGAAGATCTGACATCACAGCTGCAGGACTGTGAGTTAAAATTGGAAAATTCAGAACGAAATGTCAATGAACTCCGAAAACAACTGGACACGTATTCTGCTGAACGAACTCACCTATTGGGCTTGACTAACAAGTATGAAACAGAAGTCTCAAATCTTCGTCGTGAGAAAAACAGTATTATTGACGAGCGCGATTCACTTCTCAAAGCCATCGAAAGGCAAAATTCTGAGCTTGAGCGTTTGCAACAAGAGGTGAAGTCATGCCAAGGACAACTTAAGTCTGCAATTAATAGCAAGTGTGAAGCTTTGGCACGTATCGATGAGATCGAGAGCAAGGAAGCCGCTCTTGATTTCAAAGAAAAACGAATGGAACAAGAACGCGCAATTCTGAACAACCAAGTGCATACATTGACCGAAGACTTAAACCGCAATATATCTGAACTTCAAAACATTCGCAGAGATAACACCGTAAGAAATATGCATTTAGAAACAAAACTGAACGAAAAAATTGAAGAATTGAAAATAGCTTACAACCAATGCGCTCAGTACAAGGAAACAATCGACAGCTTGACGGCCAGCTCACAAGAACTATCTGCTAAGATGCTTGCTCAAAGCGAAGAGGCCAACAAAATGATGGACTTCTACAAAAAGGAACTACAGGCAAAGACAAAACTAGCTGAATTGTATAAAACGAACTCCGAAGAACGAGCAATGGAAAGCAACGAAATGGGACAAGCTATCACTGATTTGAAGCGCATGCTGGCTGAGGCCAGTGATCAGTATGGTGAACTAGAAACAAATGCAAAGTCAATGTCAATTAAGCATGAAGAAGAAATAGAAGAGAAAAATCAAACAATTGAATCATTAAAAGCAGAGATCCTACATGCCAATGACTTGCTGAAGGAAGTTCAAAGTGAGAACATGGAGATTTCGATTGGAAAGTTGGCACCTTCAGCGGCTGTTGCAAGTCGTCTTATCAAATCCGACATGACTCTGACCGAACTTTATTCGATGTATGTTAAAACTACTGAGGAATGTGAAAATCAAAAGCGAGAAAACAGTCGATTGAATCTCCAGATGAAGACTATACTTCATGAGCTGGAAGAACGTGCTCCCCTCATGAAGAAGCAAGAACTTGAATATGAAAAACTTGTTGAAACTAATAACATCCTGGCACAGCAGTTGGAAGATATGATAATCAAAAAGTCCGACAATCAACAGGACTTCGAAGAGGCTCAGACCAAAATCAGCCACTTGGAGCGTGAAAATAAAAAGCTGAAACATTCCCAGAGCGATTTAAGTCGACAAGTTTGCTATTTGCTGAAGGAAATTGAACAGGTACGTAGTGTATTCCATGAAATTGTAAATAATTGTTACAAATAAGCAAACAAAATGAACTAACTCTTGCCTTCGATGTATTCGTACATCGTACATATTTTCAAGAAGAAATAAAACACATTTAATGTTGTGTCCAAGAATTTAGCTTTATTATAAAGATAAGGGTTTGACATTACGTGTTAGAGGTGACTTCGGGCGGTTGGCTCGAATAAATTCCAGCCGTTAGGCCCATATTGCGACCACTTTTTGCAGCATTTGGGACGTATGGTAGCAGGTTAGGTTAGGTTAGGTTTAGATGGCTGTCAGGAAAACAAACTGACACACTTAGACCAATATTAGGTCCATTGTGATACCATAGAAATTATGCTAAGGAGTACCTCACTTGACAAAACCATTTGGAGCTTTTAATAAAGCGAAGGAGATGCAGGGGTTCTGTGTTCGCCAGATCGCTTGGATCATCAAGAAAATATTTCCTTAGATGCCGTTTTCTTTTAAAAGAGAGTGCAGGACATGAGCAGAGGAACAACTTCTTCAGAAGTCATTAGAGGAAACACCGAGTCTTATAGCGTGTCTTCCTATCAGGCCATGTCCGGTGATGACATTGATTACAGAGCTAACATGCAATCTGGTTATGGATAACAAATGTCTTTTGCGATTTGGATCTAGTCCTGGCCATATATGTTTAGTTGCCACACACGTGGTGATATTGTTCCACCTATAATTTGTTCTATCAATTGCTTCTTGCTTTAGCATAAGCTTACATGTAGCGATTGGTATACCAATATTTAAACTGCTGGTTGAGATCGGTAGATTGGTTCCTTCTCTGGCGAGTTCATCGGATTTGCAGTTACCCACGATATCTCTGTGCCCCGGTACCCAAATAAGGTGAATATTGAACTGTTCAGCCATCTCCTTAAGAGATAGGCGACAGTAAAAGGCGGTTACTGAGCTCGTAGAAACAGCGCCGAGTGATTTGAGGGCTGCTTGACTATCTGAGAAAATCCGGATATTCGTTGAGGATATCATGTTTTCTTTTAGCCATGATAGGACCCCGTATAGTAGCAATAAATCGCCGAGTTTTCTCTTGCAAGGCGTAATCAAAAAAATTCAAAAGCAACGTGCATCGGTGTCTCCTATTAAACCCTCTCCTACTTTCCTAAATGCTCGCACTGTGTTTATAACATTATAAGGGTATTCATAACCCCTTGATGTGCGCGCTAATTATAAAAAAAAAAAAAAAAAAAAAAAAAAAAAAATCGTCTGGGAAACGACCATAAAAAATAGTCCAGCCTTGACTGGTTGACATTGTTCTATGTGTCCTAAGGATTCATACGTCAGGCATCGTCATCAAAATTATTTAGATTGACTCGTAATTCAATCATTTCCTTTGTAAAATGAGTTAACATAAAAAAAAGTTCTAATTCGTTCTGTTCTATAGTTCATAATTTGCTATGAGTTGGGGATAGAAAATCGATTGGAATTTCCATCTATTAACAGCTTTTGCTCTCCGACTTCATTTTTGGTTTCTCCATATCTTATTTTAATCACTCTAAGATGTACCACTGTTTCAACCAACACAGTCCAAGACCCCAATAAATTCTGACTAGACTACACCAATGTGGGGGTTAAGGTCGCTTCATATTGATGCGCATTATCTAAAATGGGGCTTACATTTGTTGCTACTACTGTTCGTCGTTGAATTTTTCCTTCCATACTCCATCGATTCAGAATTGACAGAAAATCACCCAAAGAACCTTCCCCGAAAAGCAGATGATCATTTAGTTTGAAAGGGTCCTGGGTCCTGGCTTATTTTAAGTTTTTTTCACCACCTTTTTGGTTCTTAGCTAGAGGATTAGTGTTTGTAAAGAGTTGTTTGTGTTGGGTCTCCTTTCTTGATGACAGCATATATGTGCATTATCATACATACTTTATTTTTGTCTTCATTATTACTGTCTTTCTCTCTCTCCATTATCTGTGAAGCTTTAATAATGTTCTCTCGGCAATATCACCTTCTTCATAACCAAGCAGTTGAATGTATGCTTGAAAACTTATCCCGCTCGTTTTATCATGCTGCTATCACCCTTCCTTTCTCTTTAACTATTGCAATAGCTATTCTAGAACTTTGTGTAAAGTCAGGGCAAGGTATGTTTCATAACACCTAAAAATTTGTTTTCAATTGTTTGTATTCATAATTGTCAAATTGTAAGGGTCTTTGTGCTATGGTCGTTTTCGTATAGTCCTAAACGACGAACATGCTCGTGCTCGCCGTATTTTCATCGTTTAGGGGTTGGTTGGCGAGCCGTTCGCTGTTGGCGAAAAATTTCGTCACGTTCGTTGGCTTCGTTGTTCGTCATGTAGAGACATGCTCGCGAGCAAACCGGTTTTTTACTATGAAGCAAACCTCATTTCTGCTGTGGACGTCCGTAGTGTGCATATCGCGCATAAAGTAAAAAGGCAACAATTTAATAGAAGAATACACCCGTTTACGCTGTGGGGAATCAACATGAAATGAATGTTGGGCAAATGTGTTCGCCGTCTATGGGATAATGCAAACGAGCATGCTCGGCGAGCATGTTCGTCGTTTAGGACTAGCTTATGACATGACCCCATTGCAAAGTTTTAGTAAAAGACTTATCCTACGGCCTCATAAGCAATTTCAAAGTGTCCAGCAAAGGTAAAAAATAGGAACCTAAAATGAAAACCATCTGACTGGACACGAGAATGGGCGGCGCCGCTTCCAGTGAACTTTTAGGTGTTGCACAAAAACACACGGCATAGCATTCAACTTTAGATTACCAGTTCAGTGAATATTTGATGTTTTTAGTACAATTTCAAATACCTAACTCGCTCATTCGATCACTGATGCCAATCACTAACTCGATAAAGTGAACTGTAATTCATCCCGTTCATTGTTTAGTCTGCCCTGGGCTTTATTGTTAAAATAATCAGCCCTATCACAGATTCCATCGTAGAAAACTTCCACACGGAAAGCTCAGTTACGAAATACAAAAATTTGTGTTCACAAAATCCGAATGGAATCGAAGAAAGCATTGCCAGTTGCCATGCTGGTTTTCAGAATCAGCTTTTTTACGCCAAATTTGCAAGATCATTCACACATTTCTGCAAACACATCTTCTTTCGTATGTTAAGACGACGAATTTACATTCCACTCGGATTTGGTGATACCAAATCTACGAATTTTGAAATTCGTTCCACTCCGAATGGATTATGTGATACTTACATCGGGAAATTTAGACTTTTTTCTATTACGATGGATCTGTGATAGGGCTGTATGGCTTCTTGTTATTGTCGAATAGACATTTTCATTTATCGAATAGATCAGACTGTCCATTTTCTCTGTACTGATTTTGTACCTGCTACAACTCTTCCATAAATATTTCCTCTGGCTTTTGTTCCGCGCTCATGACTAAGAAGATCGATCAACCCTTCGGTAGAACTAATCGTATTTTTGGCACCACTCAATCTCGACCACTCACTTTATATTTATATTATATTTATAGTTCTCTTTCTTAGAAACTAGTATTCTTCTTTCTTGCTTAGTCTGAAAATCTCAGCACTATTTCTTGTTCTTAACATTTTCCAAATCTTGAAAAAATATTTGGTCGATGTTGTGAGCTTAATAATATCCGTACATTTAGCTACTACCTGTAGTGGTCGAGTCTTTATTGGTCACAGCCACAATTACTTTGATTGTGTTGAGGTGCTCAGCCAAGGTATTTTCAATTTTGGAAACTTGTTGATCCCTACAATAAACCACAAGCTCCCGCTGGAATAAAGAAGCCGATGATAGAGGCTGGTAGAGACGCCAATCCCAATTGGGCACCTTAAGATTTCTTTTGTTCGTTTTCTCTTCTTGAGTGGCACCATTGTCAGCTTGTATCTAGGGTTTTTTACCATTTGTAAGCCTAGATTCTATTCAACACGCTCTTTCATGATTATTCGTCAAATGTTAATATAATCTATATATACATAGATACAGAGAATATATATGATAATCCACTCTGATTGGTCTTTGATTCGAACGAAAAGGATGGGTTATTGCATAATTCTACTTTCTTTTGGAGTTGGACGAAATACATGCTTTTCCAATTCTTCTGAAAACTTTTGGAAATCCAGGATTTTTCTATGAGCGTATGATGATGCTGGCCCGTCTTCTAACAGCTCTGCTGTTGTAGTATCACAGCGATCAGGAAAGAATGGTGCATGTGGCGATATGGTTGGCATGTTCATTATAAAAAAGTTTTTATTAAATAGAAAAGTCCAATAATACGTACCTTTTTCTGACGACACATTTTTTGTGATTTTTTCTCCTCTATTAATACCATTAATTTTTTTTTTAGAATCGTTGCGGCTTTTCTACTGATAACCATCAACAACTGAGCAGCAATCTTTCCACGGACGAAGTTATATCCAAAAAGTTGGTGACATTCTCTAGTATTACGGAACTGCATGAGAACAACCAAAAGTTGCTTTTGTTGGTTCGTGATCTTAGTGACAAGTTAGAAGAAATTGAGAACTTAAAACAACAAATTAATGAAGCCTCCTACCAAGAAAAAATTGAAACCTACACTAAGAAAATCCGCAATATGCAAGAATCCCTACAAAATCAAACTAAAATGCTTAACACATACATGGCCAAATGTGAACGCTACAAGCGTTTGTACTACGAGGCGTTCACCAAAAATGCAAACAGTTCATCGAAAGTACGATCCGAAAATCCTGATGATGATTCCATCGAAATGGATGGAGACAATTCGGCTACAATGAACACAAGTAACTCCATCAATAAGCAGGAAGCATCGGAAAAAGACAAACGTATTGCCGAACTTGAAACCAAACTAGCAGAGGTTAAGGAACAAGCCAAATCGTTTAAGGAGCAGTACGAATACTACACTTCGGAAAAGAAAAACAATGAAAAGATTCTCAACGAACAATTTGACTCAATGCGTACTGAGGTACGAGAATTGACAGCGACCAATTGCAAACTCATGTCGACTGTCGAATACAACAAAGAGCAACTGAAGATTCAACAGAAGAACATCAACACTTACAAACAGCAAATTTCTGCATTGGAAGATAGAAACAAAAACTATGAAAACACAATTATCAAACACGAGCAAACAACGTTGTATCTGAAGGATGAAATCTTGAAAGCTCAAAAGAGTTTGTCGGCGACAGAGTCCGAACTCAATCATTTACGCCAAGAGAATCGTCTTCTCAAAGATTCTACATCTCGTTTGCAGTCCGAGAAAGAAGGTTTCCATCGTGAAAGACAAAATCAGAATCTGCTGTTGAATAACTTGGAAATGATTAAGGCCAGTTTTGAAAGGTCAGAAATGGAAGGTAAAGCTCGTTTGGAAACTAGACTGGATGAGACATCTCGAGAACTATCTGCTCAAAGACGGCGCTATCAGGAAGAGCAAGATCGTTTCAGAGAACTCTCCTCCGACCTAAAGAGACAAACTGAAACAGCTAAGGAAAGAATGGAAGAAGAAAAACGCGTTGCTGATCAGTTGAGACAGGCAATGTTATCCCTGCGCGACGAACTAGACTCTAAGTCAAAACAAATTGATGAACTTAGCAAGAAACTTCAAGAAAGCTTAGCTCCAACTAAGAATGATAATCCTATTGCCGTTGCAAATAAGAAAGTACGTGAGCTTGAAATGAAACTGGCTGAACAACAACTTGAAATTGAAGCTCTCAACAATGAGTTGGAAAAGTCGAAAGAACACGCTGAACAGTACTTCAAAATATCTCAGAGTGCTGAAGTAGAAATCAAGAAGCTCGACGAAATCCATAATACCTATGTTTCAAGAGCAGAAGCTGAAATTGCGGCTTTAAAGCAAACTGAAGCTGACTTGAGGGCTAAGATTCAAGAAATGGATGTTGAAGTTCAATTGAGTGCGATTAGCGAAGTGCAAGCTCAAGGTCATAATGTCCCAGCTATGTTGCAAAAATCACAGCAGGAACTCAGGGATGTTCTTCAGAAATTACATGATTGCAATCGGGAAGTGAGATACGTTAAAAATGAGTATAAAAATCTACAAGAAGCGCTTAATTCAGTTGAGCAAAAGTATGCCAACGAAATGATCCTCCATTCGGCAGACATTCAGGAACTTACTAAAGTTAAAGGCGAGCTATCCAAGGTAAGTTGCAATGATTATGAAAACGTAATGTGCTTAATCACCCTTATTACGGTTGTGCTTAGTCACCCTTATTACGAATGGCGTTTTAATAAAACGCCAAAAAGATAACTTATCTCTAGGTGCCACAATTGCCGTTTATATAAAATAAGAAATAACTTTTGAGGGAATGGTAAGAGCAATGAGGGACAGATAGAGACAAAAATGATCGCGGCTGGAGCTCTGTCATTTTTTAGGCGTTTTAGTGAAACACCTATCGCAACAAGTGTGATTGTATTATGCTGACCGTGGGATGGGCGCAAAGCGGTTTTGATTTCAAGTTTTTATTTAGTGGTCAATTTAGGCAAATGCCAAGCAAAAGCAAACTCGCTGCGATTTGTTTAACTTGAACCCTTCAGATTGGTGGCTCGGTCGAAATGAAAGTGAAAAAAGAAAATATTCATAAAATAGATACAATAAGGATCTGATTAATGATCTTTATAAACTTATTTTATGTATCAAGGGTCATTCCACTGTTACATGTAGGTGGGACATTTATATCCTTTTTACTTGTGAAAAGAAATTTGAGATAACAATTAAATAGGACTTTACGATGATGGAGAATACGAAAAAAGTGGGTCCTGCAATTCTGTCTGTCTGTATGTTCGTATATGGATCTACAGCCTGAATCGCTTCACCAATTTTCTTAAAAATTTGCAATTATAGTGTCTGGAGTAGCCTACAGAGGGTTTTTTTTTTAGAATTTGGTCTAGGTCTTTTTTTTTTGAAAAAGTCTAAGACAGTACTTCCCATAATATCAGGTTATTTTGTGTAAAACAAAAATAAATAGGGTGGCGCAACAGAGCGAGAAACCCCAGGGCCTAGCGCATTTCTTATAAGAATGTCGGTTCCGAAAGCTAATCGAGAAAGCGCTTTTCATGGCAATGAATTTAATAACGCGAAAGGCGAGACCAGCGTAAGAACATTTTTGCCTCTTTTGGGTTTCAAACCACGAACGTCAAGTCTAACAGCAGACATGCTAACCATCATTTTTTACTCTCTTCTGTCCACAGCTATGAAAAATCGCTGTGCTGGAAAAGGATTAGACTCATTTTCGGTGCATTTCGTGATAATTTTCAATTAAGAAACATACACAACTATTTTATCTTACACATCACTTTTTTTTTTTTTTTTTTATAATTTGCACACACATCAAGGGGTTCTATCGTAGTTTCTAAACTCTAAACTACGAAAATTTATAAAAAAATATCTATTTTTTCATATTTCTAGACCACTAAGAATAAGGGCATAGCAATAGTGCGCGGTGCCTGAAATAACTTTTATTTGAATTTTTAAAGAAAGAAAGAAAATAATACGGAAAACGTCAAAATACTGTGCCCTAGCGAGGTATCCGTTCGGAGAGGGAAATTCTCCGATTTTGTACGATTCAGATGTTTTTTGCTTTGAAGTATTCTTCCGAACAGCTTTTTGGAAATTTTCTCCAATATTATTTCAACACACAAGGCGAACTGCGTTGAAGTACGATCAATTGCTTTATTTGTGAAATTTCTGACAACTAGTTGCAATAGTTTTTTCGATTTCGTCCGACGCACACAGGTAAATTTTCGCAAAAACATGGCCATAACTACAAAAAAAAAATTGGGATTTTTTGTTTTTTTTTTTTAATGCAAAGTTGTTAAAAAATAGTGTAAGCTTCAAGCCTCATATATCAGACGATGCAAATTATAACGGTTTAATCAGCCGATGCTTTTAAAGTGCAAACTTTAAATTGACAAATGGAGTTTATTCTTTTTTGGGCGTTTTGGAAAATAATTTAAAATGGATTCTGTTGCTAGTAGTATGGTAAAACAAATACAATTTTTTTTACAATATTTTAAGTTTGTAGTTAGTTTTGGGACCAGTTAAGGCAATGTATTTTTTTGTTTATCTTAAATAATGAAAATGTTACATTGATTGGCATTTTTTTGCAATCAAAATAGTCTTAAAATTTGCGTATGCATTTCCTTTATTAGAAACAGTCAAAACATATTGCGACTTTTTGAGACTTTTTTAAATATTGGCTCTCAAAGATGATATGACAAGGCGTTTTTTTTCGTTTTTTAATATGAGCTTTTTATTTTTGCTCATTGATTTTTCCAGAAATCAGCTTTCTGATTATTTAAAAAGTTGCACATCTCGAGACTTTAGTGAAAAAGTCAAGTTTTTGGCAGATATGAAGCTCAAAAATCCCGAAATAAAGATATAAAGCACTTTCTTGTACAATAGGCTGAAAATATTTTTTTTTTGTTTAAACCCACTGTTTTTAATATTACTACTTGATAATTAAACGAAATCAGGCCGAAAATAATTTTGGCCATGTTTTTGGGAAAATTTACCTGTGTGCGACGTTGCGAACAATTTTCCGCTCCGAACGGATACCTCGCTAGGCCCGACTATCAACGCAAAAAAATAATTACAAAAAATCTCATATCAGTTCAAAACAAAATAAGTGTTGAGTAAAAAAAAAAAACAGTTTTACAATACGTATGATAGCGGTTTACAAATATTTCGTAGTTTTAAACACAAAAGTTCAATTTTATTGAATTTGAAAAATAAAGTGAAAAATAATACCTTTCAATGATTTGCAACATAAAAGGAAATGCGTGTTTGAAGAACTATAATAACTGAAGAAATACGCGACTTAGGAAAACTATTGCGATAAGCACGGGCATATTGGCAAAATTAAAAAATTTCGAAAGGCAAGTCTATTCCAAAGTGATTTTCGATCCGTCTATTATTCGTACTCTGTATTTCGTTTTCGAATCGAAAAAAAAAGAACTTGTTAATATTTTCACTAACGGAATAGATTTGCCGAGTCTCGATCTCTGAAGATGAACAAGCAAAAAAATAATATCAAACCAAATTGCAAACAAGTCAAAAAATAAAAAATGAAATAAAAAAATCGTTTTCGGAAATTTTTGCTTTCGAAAGGAATTACAGAGTAAGGCCCCTTTAGGTTAAAAAGTTAAAAAAAAAAACTTAAATGAAAATATAATCGTGGAATTTCTTGTAATATTGCACGAATCGCTATAAAGTGAGAAACATCCTCATTGTCTCTTATTCCTGCTGTGGTAGATCACCTCGATGTAGTATATAGTCAACTTTCTAAATCACATCTGCAAACTAAGCTTGCCTTTGAATGGAAGGATACTGGTTTGTAGCAATTTTTTCAAAATTATCTGGCGAATACACGTATCCTTCCCTCCCATCACTTTAGTAATAAAGTCTGAATTTACCTTGATATATTATATTATATTATATTATATTTATATAGGTGCTATGTGTGACTCCACATAAATTGCGTAATTCGGTGTTGAATGTGGGAAGTGAAATAAGCGATTAAATAATTCCTTTGTAGATATTCAAAAGCTTCAAGGTTTATGTTCCCAAAGACTTGTACACCATACCATATACGTATATTGACCGTTGCACTAAGTACTTGCTATTTTGACGTCGCGTCGTATAGATGTTTTGGTTAAAAAAAAACTTTGGCAACATCATATTTAGAGACAACTTTGCTTGATTACCCTTCTCATTCGAATGTTTAACAAAGTAGGTCAATAGAACTACCAAAAATATTGCCTGCAAACAACCAAGTCATCAGCATATAACAAGACTTTAATCATGATGGAACTGCACCCGGAAAGCTTTCAGTGATTGTCGAAGAACAGGGCAAAGAGTAAACGCACTAAGGATACACACCAGCCGTTGTGTCGAACTAAGCACACATAAAAAGAAATTTTCGCCATAAACCTCAACAAAATAATTTGTAGATTTTTAAGGCTCATCTATTAACTTTGTCAAAGGCAGCTTTACAGTAAACAAAGCAGCCGTAAAGTTTCTTCTTATTTTCATTAAATTTTCATCTGATGCTAGAGATAGCAAAGATATGATTTGTGTTTGAACCTGGCCGGAAACCTGCTTGAAATATACAAAAGCTGTTACTATCCTCATTCCAATTTTCTGAGCCTTTCATTTAGATTTAGGTTAGGTTAGGGTTTAGGTATTCTTACTGAGTTTAATATAGATATTCCTCTATGGTTTTCTGCAACATTTAAATCTTCTCTCTTGAAACTAGCCAATATCGATGCTGTTTTAAAACTAGTAGTAGTAGGAAAACATACATCGATGTACAGTCTATTATAAAACTCAACTGTAATGCCGTGATCATTGGCTGGTTGAAAGATCTATCTGACTGGAATTTTTTCCTCTGCTTAAGGGCAGCATGGTTCCCTGAATATTTTCAACGCAAACTTGCTGATCTATCACACCATTTACTTGGTAAATGGAGAGAAATCCCATACCATTATGATAGAGTCTAATGGTGCCTTTCTTCTTTTTTTTTTTTGCAATCGTGTCTAAACGTTAGATCTCTCTATTTTTTCCAATATAGTATTTCTGAATTGAAGGCTTCCACGGACCTTGGAACTTCTAATACGATCAAGCCTTGTTACTCCTGCTGTAATACGGGTATCTTCTACTTACTCTCAAACTTTTTGTACATTGTGCAACACAACCGCGGATATACAAAGAAGGTTGCGGAGCTTTCTCGACACTTAATCCACTCTATTTTTTTTTTTTTTTTTTTGAGGTTTTTAAAATACCAGCTGGAGAGCACTCAGACCTAAATACCGGTCCATTGTACTACCAGATAGCAACCTTCTATTTGTTATAGCTTTCCAGATGTTCGGAGAAAAGCCAAAAGACGCTGCCATGATAAGGAGCCTAAGTTACCAGCTCTCTCCATGTCTGCGCCGAGTATCTGTAACCTCATGCGAGAAAAAGCAGGACATTCGCAGAGGAAGTTCTCTGCGGTGTCCTCATCTTCTCCACAAGATCCACAGAGTGTGGTATCACTTATGCCTAACACGTTTTGACAAAAGAGAAGTGCCCGCTGGCAACGCCAATAAGCTTTCTATTGTCTTTTCCGCTACGAGCTAGCAAAAATGTTGCAGTCTTCTTACTAACGTTGGGGAGCATACGCTTGGTTTGTTTGCATCCAATGGAGGCATGCCATCTACGTTTGTGCTCTTCACAGATCCACTCTATACTTTGATGTCAGATACATATTTTAATTTTTCACGCTTGAGAACCACATTTCCATTCGAATACAAGTCTGGAATAAGCATATTATCATAAGCATATTATCTGAATCAAAGACAGGCAACGGAAGTACAGTGTTATTGGACTAATATAGTATCCATACCTTCTAAAGTTCTACCCCTACATTAAGTGCTTCTTGCAGAGATATAGGATAAGTGAGTATAATGACTCCATTGTTAGCAAAGAATAGTTGATGTACTTTGGTACTTTATCTTCCAGTAGGTAGTCAAGTATTGTAATAAAGAACAGAGGGACTAGGGACTAAGATGCTTCATTGGTAAACACCTTTTAGCAGTTTAGAACAGTTTATAAGAAAGCATATAACAAAAGGGGAGATTCTAGCATTTTGTATTCTAATTCCTCCCATTTATTATATGTTTGAACCTTTTGGTCTACACACGCCTTCCATTGGATGTACATTAAAATATCCTTGATAATCCGTACATATGTAGGTCTCTGGAACTCTTCGGTACTTGAGAGCCACCCACAGTAGATCTCGTGGTTGTTGACCAAATGTTTCTTCGAAGTCAACCAGCACCACATGCAACCATTTGTTTTTTTTTTTTTTTTTTTTACCAGACATCTTTAGAAGAATTCTGTGTGAAGTTGTGTTTATTTTTACTTTGCATCAAAGTTAATTTAAACGAATTATGCAACGATGAAACCTGTCATTCAACCAGGAAATTGAATTTTTCTCTTTTTTCATTTGTTTAGATTAAAGAGCATATTTCAAGCTTACAAGAAGGCCGCGATCAAGCTGTTCGCGATCTTGAAGACAACAGGAAATCTGTGGAAGAAACAAAACGTCTATTGCAAACTGAAAAAGAAGAACTTGAGAGCAGATTAACGGACCTGGACTCTCAAAATGCAACCCTACATAACCAAATACAATTGCTTACATCAAAACTTACTGTTTTGACCTCTACATCTGTGCACTCTTCTACAAATGAGTCCCTAAATGAGTCATCCGATATAAACAAGTCGATCTCAGAGGAAGACATGAGGAGCAATGATCAATTGTTGCAAATCATCAAATATATACGCAAGGAAAAAGACATTGCCGTTGCAAAGGTTGATATCTTGAAATCTGAGAATGTTCGTCTTGTTTCTGAGCAAACCATTGCACAAAAGAAAATCGATGAACTCAATGCCTTCTTGAACCAAGAACGTACGACATCAGAGACCAGCACCGCCACTGCCAGCCGGCATGAAGAAGTCCTGCGCAAAATCGAAACACTGAGTGCCCTTACCGATAGCAATAGGATTCTCCGAGAAGAACGCGATGCTTTGACAGCCCGTTGCAATGAACTCAACCAACGTATAGTAAAGGCAGAAGATGAAGTGTTCCCACTGCAGAGAAAGAACATCGATTTAACGGCCAAACTTGACGAATTGCACAATGAAAATAGCTCACTTCGAACTGAGTGCATTAAATGGAGACAAAGAGCCAACCTACTTATAGAAAAGAGCAATAAAAACCCAGAAGAGTTCAAGCGGTTACAGGCTGAGAGAGAAAATTTGGCAAAGATGTTGACAACTGAAAAGGATGTGCTTAAACAAGTCAGCGAAGAGCTGAATTCGATCAAAGCCGATAAGACGAAGCTGGAATCAGACATGGCAAACTATGCACGACAACTCCAAACGATCACCGAGGAGAAGAAAAAACTCACAGATGACTTCAATGTACTGAAGCAGCAAAACACTCGACTAACGCAAGAAGTTATGGAGTTAAAGAACCAACTTCTGCAGAAGGAAGAAGCTCTTCAAAAGATAACCGAAGAACTCGAAGCCAAGGATGCTCAGCTCTCCGATTCAAAGAACAAGGAAATTCAAATCAGGAAAATAGCTAAGCGCTACAAGGATTCCTTCATTGAACTATCGAACAAGCAAGCAGTGGCAGGCGATGCTAATGCACTTCAAGTGGAATCTATTATTGCACAAGCGACAGGTGAATCTGCAGCTGGAACATCAACGGCAAACACTGAAAAAGAGCTGAAAGAAAACATAGATCAACTAAATGAGACTATTAAGACAATCCAAGAACAAAATGAGAAGTTCCGCAAAGATAATGAAAAGATACGCAAAGAAAACGAAGAATTACAATCTGCTGTTGAGAAGGACGAGAGAGGTAAACTTCTTTTGAGAGAAGCTAAAACCCGAATCATGAGTTTGACTGAATCCAAGAACTTGGTGTCTCAAGAGTTAGCCCAAACGAAAACTAAGCTTCAAACTCTAAAGCAGTCTAACGACGATCATGATTCTATTATAACAAGCATCAAAACTCAATATGATGAAAAACTTTCACGGCTAGAGAAGGACTTGCTTGAACAAAGCGCAGGCAACAAAGAATCCATTGCTAGACTTACTCGTGAAAACGAGTCGCTATTGATGCGCATTAATCAGCTAAATAGGCAACTCGGTCTGCAGCAATCAGCCAAACCGTCCACAAGTTCAAGCGCAATTTCCGACAAAGGGTGCATTTCTGAATCATCGCCACGCACAGCTAACGTGAAACCAATGTCCGGCTCGAGTAGCCAACAATCTGCTACAGTGACCCCCTGGAGGGGTGGCGACACTCCATTGGCAAGCATTCGACCAATTTCAGTTCAAAACAGCCGAACTGCAGCGGTCTTGCCAACAAGTCAAAACAGTAGTATAGGCGTGGGACAAGGATCAGCTTCGGGCAGTAACACCGCATTGGTGCCTCCCCAACAGCAGGTTCATACCACCGGAAGTGGTAATATAGAGTCAATGTCATCTTCGCCAACAAGCTCCCACGCTGATTACATGCCATCTACTAGCTCAGCAGCTGTGGCTGTTGCAGCCATTCCGCCAATGGGAGCATCAGCAGCTGAGTGTTCACAAGAAGCTGAAAGCGTACCCCTGCAGAATAACGATTCGCAAGTAATAGTGAGTGGGGGACAGCAGCAAGCTGTTGCTTTGGTATCGCCTCGCGTTGAAGGATCCCAAAATGCACCGGCTTTGATTCAGAGCCAGCAGGAACCCAATAACCAACCCAGCACATCGGGTACGACCAGCTCATCACATGTATCGATAAGCAGCCACCGCCATGCTTCGTCTAGTAGTAACGTAACCACGACCCAAGCCAGCGGACACAAGAGACCAAGAGACGTTGAAGGAGACAGTTCAACTAGTACCGCTGAAGATTGCATTGAAAAGTCGAAGCCTCTAAACAAAAGAACCCGCACAGGTGAAGCTATGGGCTCCCAAGTTGGTGTTTCCGAGTCCGGAGTTGATGTAGAGTACCAAGTTCCTACGTCATCGCAGAGAGACCAAGAAGATGACATTGTTATTGTGGACTCTGAAGAAGATGAAGGAATGGTTGATGAGGGAAACGCTGAAGCCGACGATGGGCCAGCTGAAGATGGTGAAAATGAGGGCTATGAAGATTCGTATGAACAAGACCAAGATATGGACGAGAACGAGTGTCCTTTAATAGACGAGAGTAATATTCAGGCCGATAACGAAGTGGAAATTGGAGAATGTATAGAAATTCCTGTTCAACGTACGTCTGATAATCAGGTTGATCCTGATGCGGGAACGAGCAGTGTGAGCCAAGACAACAACCAGCAGAGTCAAGCCATTAGCAGTGGGAGCTGTGAACCAGCGAATGTAGCACAAACTTCGTCTTGGAAGCAAACCACAACCTTGTCCCGCCAACAAAAAGCAACGCTCATGATGTTGCAGCAAGGAATCGAAGGGGAAGCAGTTGAAGACGCCAATACACCCCAGTTTAGTGGACACAGATCAGATAGGTAAGTGAATTCAATCACATTTATGATTTACTGGTAGTAAATTACATATTAAATTTGAATTATTTTTCTCATCAATATAGCTGCAGCGAAAGCGTAAGCTCGCCACAAGGCTCTAAATTTGTAGAAGAGGAGGCGGAAGCCAAAATCGACCTTGCCGAAGATGCTGAAGGAGATGAGTTCTTAGGAGACAACTACGACGAGAAAAAAACAGATGAAACCGCAGAAGTATCAGAAGATGCTAAAAATGCAGGCACTTCTTCGAGTGTAAGTGCAGCCGATGAAAGACAACCAGAAACAGCCCAAGTAGCGGCGTCTGTCGCAAGTCGAGAAAGCACAAACACTGTAGATTCTGCTGAAAGTATGTAATCAGTAATCACTATGATCTAGGTCCTTTTTGTTTAACGATTTTTTTTTCGTTTTTCTTTGAAGGCAGAGGAGCAACACAATCTGGATCTGAAATTCAACAGAACCAAATCGAAGGTACAGCCGCAGAGGATAGCGAAGGCGTTGATGCAGTATCCTCCGAAGGAGAGAAAGCCAACCTTGAAGAAGACTTAGAGGTTAGTTCTTTTTTGTGCTGTTCTTTTTACAAAATTATGCAGATTACTTTCTTTATTATAGGAGGAAGGTCGTGAAGCAGAAGCCTCAACGTCACCGTCCATCAACACAAGGTCTAAAACGACTAGAGGCGGCAATGTGGCCACAAGGCGACCAAGAGGGGGATATCAGAGGGGCGGTAGACCAACACCAATTGTTTGGCAAGGTTAATTCAAATATTTTGCCCTCACTAGCAATTCGAACAGAGCTTTTTTTGTTATCCAATTGCAGATCAGTCCGGAAACCCACGTAATGCATCACCAAACAACAGGGAGCCGGGAAGTCCATCTCGTGGCTTTCAAAATCAACGAGCGCAAAGGGCACGTCGTATGCGACGACCCGGCGGCAACATGAACAACTATGGAAACATGCGATATTCGTAAATTAATAAGGAAATATAATTTAGATTACAGACTCGATGCTATTTTCTCCCAAAAAAAAAAACAAAAAAAATATAATTCCATAGAATACAAACTCAATTACTATTTACTGATTATTCCCTGGGGAGAACCTAATACTGATCTTAATAATATTAAAAACGTATTAATGTTTGTGAGACAAAGTTTATGTTTTATTTTTAAAACTTTTTTATCATTTCTATAATACCAAACTCTTCCTTGGAGTCGCAAACCACAAACTTTCTATCGGCCGGTAGTTCGGTCGGGTTGGGTGTGGCGCTAACTACGCAATTTAAAAAGTTGGAGCGAGGGGGGTTGTTTGTTGAGTTCGATAGAGTCGTCCAACGATTGAGGTTTCTACAACCAGCGGTGCAGATTTGGGCAGCGCCATAATAGAAAAAAAAAATATGCACGACCATCCCGCGCCAAAACTCCGCGCGAAATGAACCATCGGCCGATTAAACAATCGGTCGGTGTGCGCGCTTGCGAGGAGCTCCATACTGATGTAGCAGTCGGTCGATTGTTCGCCGATACTTTAGTTTGAACATAGTTGAGAAGCCCATCAAACTTATTTATCGGCCGATACCAAATCGTTGCGGACTTGCATAATCTTACTGATTATAAGCCCGACCAAACTATCGGTCGATAAAAAGTTTGTGGTTTGCAGGGACCCTCAAAAGAGTTTAAAAATTTACCATTCATGTTCATTGTTCCATTAGAAAGAAAAGGAAAAAATTCAAAGCGCTGAATGAAGGACGAATGAGATTTCCAGAAATGCACCGAGAGTACTAAAGGGAACGAAGCGTCTCGAGGTATATCCCCGTTTTAGGGAAACCTCGTGGTATACTCTAGTTTTAGGAAAACTCCCAAATAATCGTTATTTTTCGTCTATATGGTTCTGTTGTCGAGATTATGTCGTTTTTCCTATCCAATCAAAATATCGAGATTTCCTGGAAAGTTTTATGGCCATTGAATGAATTTTTTCTTTTGTTAGGTAGGTATACACTAGTCGTTAAAGTTTAGTTACTCTGCAAGACAAGCGCACCAAATGGGCGTGTCACCCTCACTAATGACTAATGGATTCTGGAGTCACAGAGAAGATACAAGAGGCCAAACCACACACACCACTTTATTTTCAGATTTCAAAACCAGTTTGCAATCCAAAAATAAAGTGGTGTTAGTAAGTTTGTTCATTGAAGTCCTAGGGTCGCCTTGGGGTCGCCACAAAGCGTTTTTTGAGAAACCTAAAGTCGACCTAAATGTCAAATTGAGTGTATTTTGAGCCCTAGGGTTGACCTAGGTTTTCCATCAACTAATTTCACTGACAACTTTATATTCAGCTGAATACGTGTATCACAGGTAGATCTCGTGTAACAAAAACAACAATGTAAACAAATGGAAGTTGCGGCGCAAGAGAAGGGTTTTCCCTCTTGATCTTTATTCCTCTAAGGAAGTAATGGTTTTCCCTCTTGGTCCTTATTCCTTTATGTCTGGAGTACGAGAGCTATGATTCCTATAGCGTTGTTAACGAAATCCTTGACGAGACCCTTAAAAAGTGTAATAGCACCGCATAGTACTTCCGTTTCATCGCTTCATTCATCTTTTTCCTTTCGATCAGCTTGGCCGATTTTACAAACCACGGAATGTACGATTTAACTGCTAAAGACGTACCTAATGCATGTTGTTTTTAGTTGTATGATCTGTGAATTGGGTATCTGGTTCTATAGTGAATGATGCGAGCTGGGAAAGCACTCTATGCATTGTCCACTTTCTTTTTTATTAGTGATTTTATGAAATACTCTTATAAAGGTATTGGTATTGAATCTGCTCAAGTAGATTCAAAACTTCCAGGAAAAAACTTTGGAGTATCTAATTGCAGTTCCTCCATGTTTTTTTGGTAGGAACCAATTCTTTGCTTCAGAGTTTTAATAACCCATTTTAGAATATATATATTATAGAATATGTAACTTAATTTAGTGGATTTCTATGAGCCTTTTTCACGTGAACAGCTTTGAACAACTTTTCACCCGAAATTTTAACAGCTAGTTTTCCCTGAACAAAATTCGACTTGCACCCCTTGATTCAGAGAATTCACTTCGAAAAAAAGACCCACGTTCAATTGCATCCAATTTCCAGTCATTTCTCTCAACGTTTTCACGGGGAAAATATATAATAAGAGAATTTTTGCGAATATTGATGAAAACATTTCCCCCGAAACTCGTAATAAGGGAAGTGAAACGGGATCTTTTTCGAGGGGAATTAGTTCTCGTGAAACTCATAATAAGGCTGTATAAAAACGTCAGATCCAAACCCAAATCAATTTACTTTTTAAAAGTATCTCCAGTTAGACACCTACTTTCAACACAGACCCAATTATGGAGCCAACCGAATATCAATACATCTTGGAAAAAAAGTCAATAGAAATTGCATTGAATTGAATAAAGAAAATACATTTTCTTTCAAAAACATTGATTTATTGTTTTCATGTTTTTTGTATAAAAGTAAACTATCACTTGATAATTAAGATCGTGGTCTTTCTTTCTTTTCTTTGTACAGCGCCAGCAGGGAAACGTTTGCAACCTTTACAACCTTAAGAGAGAAAAATAATTAAATTAATCAAAGTGAACTAGAAACACACATTCAAAGTTTTAATTACCTTGAACCTGACTCCGGGAATATCACCGACAGCGTGACCCTTACGACCGAATCCTGCCACCAAAACTTCATCGTTCTCTTCAATGTAGTTCAAACTACCGTCACGAGGTACGAAAGCTGTGATTTTCTTTCCGTTCTTGATCAGTTGTACCCTGACACACTTCCTAATGGCAGAGTTAGGCTGTTTAGCTTCGACTCCTCTACAAAAATTCACACAAAACCAATTTAGTATAAAAGCATATGAGGAGGCACTTGCTTCATCAGCAGACGTATTATATAAATTTATTAATTGTACAAATATCCTTAAGTTTAGCCAATGATGTAAACAAATTTAACAGCTCACAGTATACTCCTGTGATTTGACATTGCACACAACAAAAACACAAAAATATACTGCGAGTTGTACAATTCATTTTTTGAGGTCACAGTAAAATCAAAGAAATCAAATATGTTCCTATATGTAGGTAAGGAAATGGTACAACCTATTTTCATACTTACACCTTTTCTAACACAATGCCTTTGGCGTGGGAAGCACCTCCGAAAGGATTGGCCTTCCATCTGGTTCCAAGATGGGCCTTCTTGTAGTCCTTGTCGGCCCAACGTTGGTCACGACGATGGTTAACATGCTTTCTGGCGGTTCTTAGACCTCGTGGTTTACCTGCAAAAGTTCAAAGAATACTTTTCTAGAATCGAACGATACATAATTTTGCGGGATACAGCAAATGTATGTGTATGTACTACAAATCGCCATTTGCACCGGTTTTCAGTTTTTCATCCTATCCAATGTGTACACAATTTAGAAACCGGGCGAGTCAATTATTTTCATCTCGAGCACATTACGTTAAATGTTGATTGTTTTAAATTCATCAACACATTGCTAATCCACTTATTCACGCGAAATTTAAAAGGAATTACAGATTGAAAAGATAATTTGAGATTTTAATTGAAATAAATTCTGGATAAACTGAAGAAAATACAATTTGCCGACTCTACTCACTTTTTCAATTGAAACTTTTATCAAACCATGAACTAATTAATTAATAGGAACTTAATTCGATAAATTTAATTTAAAATTCGACTTTAATATTGAAAATTCACTTTTTATTTCAACTTACCCATATTTCGCGAACTGTTTCAGGCAATGGCGGAAATAAAAGAACGATGCGCTGCCAAAAACATTTCGTTCTTCCATTTTTCGAGTTCAGTCGTACAATTCGTTCAGTTGGGCGGTCCATGCGCAACATAATGAATGCGTTCAGTACAATCAAATGGAATTCCGTAAATACTTAGCGCTAGGTATTAGCAGATAGTCAATTGCGGCAAGGTAGTGTCATTTTACCAACAAAAGATGTTTAGTTTCAAACCAATTTAAAAAAAGGTAAAGAGTTTTCGGTATATTTTGGTTTGTTACGATACAGAATGTTGAAAACAGGCCTTGAGAAAAATTTAATTATGATACGTAATTGACTCAATCATGGCTGTTCTGATTTTCGTACGTATTCAAAACGGAAACCGAAATTGAATCCGTACGGATTTAAAAAGTGTGTTCTTATTTCCGAACGGATTCACTACTGATTTTTTGTCACAAAAACGTGTTGGAAATTGAATTTTTGTGTTTATTGGAACTGTTTACAGCTTTATTGCATGCTAGTGCTAATATAAGTTTATTATTTTTCATTTCTAGCAGTAAATAATGTTCTACAGAATTCATTAACCGGATTCAATTCCGCTAACAAAAAGATAAGCGAATTGAAAACGTACGGATTCGGAATTGAGAACCGCAAATATTCTTAAACGGGAGGATATGGTATCCGAACGAAAATCAGAACAGGGGTGAATGTGTTGAATACCAAAATATATAATTCAACTTATAAAACAAATTGTTTTGGAACCATAAAGGAAAGGAGTCGATTTCGGCAAGGTAGTTCTATTTCGTCAACTAGCTAGGTTCAAGCGGAATTCATGGTTGCCATTTTTTTGTCAGTTGGTTTGAAACAAATTCAAAAAAGTGAACATGACTTCAATATTTTTGGTCTTGTCAATGTTGAAAGCTTGACTCAAAACTGACACAATAAACATTTGTTACACTTGAAAGTAAAATCTACCCTTAAAAATTGGAAATAATGAAAATTGACTGTGGCCGGATTACATCCGGCCTCAATTCCAAAAATACGCTTTCTTTGACTTCAACTGTTTCGGGCAAAGGGGGTACGATTTGACTCCCGGTGTATTACCTACTCTGTTGTACAAACTATCAGTAATTTTACAGAAACCAGCACACTACCCACTTGTCTGAACTATCGATTAACACTTACAACCGCACCACTGATTACCTCAAAAAATGTTTGTATCCACATTTAAACTTTGTATAAAAACACCAAGAGTAAATAAATCACAAGTAAAGCCTCTCAAAGTCGTTGGAACAATTTTGACAATAACGGTTATAATATGTCAGATATATTTGTTTTAAGACCAATACGCCCAATTCCAAAACATTTGAAGGTTGGCCACAGAGTCTTCGTACCGAAAATAAACTAAATCGAGTAAGCTCTTTAGACTATACGGTAAACGGTATACATTCATATACGGACAGACAGATAGACGAAATTGCGGACCCACTCTTTCGACTTCTCCATTATCATAAAATGTTTGATTGTTATCTCAACTTCTATTGCAAGTAAAAACGACGAAACTCCGAAATGCATTATTTCTTTATTTCCCTCATGCACACTTTTAAAACCTGTTTTAAATTTAATAAACTAACATTAAAATTAATAACATTTTTCTTTTCTCTTTTTTTTTTTACAATATTACATACATATTAACATTTAGTGACTGTGTTTTCAAGTTTCATTGTCGCTTGTTCCACTCTCACCCTTGGTGTGATTTTGATTATGAATTGCATTTGATTTGCCTTTGGAACGCCGTTGTTTTTTGTGTAGTTTCTTTGAAATTTTAGATTCATAATCCTTAAAATTTGAATTGTTATTATCAGCGTTAGAGATAATTCCGTTACTAATGCCGACCGACTCATTATTGAAAACAACGTCTGCAGTCCCTTGTATTGAAGATTGGTCATCATTGCATTGCATAACATATTGGAATGGTTGTTTACTCTGAAATGTATTCATAAAATCTGGTTCATTGGAATGTTGATTTTTGACGGCAAGCTCGATGTGTTCGTTCATATCCTCACTGCCTTCATTCAAATTGTAAGTTCCTTTTGATAAAATAAAACAAAGAATATTTATTTATTTGTATTTGGTTGTTTTTGTTTCTCATGGTTCTTCAAATTAATCTTTTAAGTAATGATAATTATTGAAAAATTACGGCAATTGCGCTTTTTGTTGAGGACAACCAGATAAGAAGTTCAGATTATAGCAATAGAGGAGTTTACATTGTCAAACAATTGAATTTTTCGAAGTTACCTATCGTCAGTTTTTCAGAAATGACAAAAAACGCATAAAAGCAGCACCTCGAATGTATGTAAAACATTTTAGATTTTACACTAAAAGTGCCAAAAAGTGGCTCTGATTTTCTTATTTTTTTGAATAAATTTTATTTTTGTTGAATTTCTTGATTTACGAGGTCAGGCACTTTAACTGACGAAGTATATAATTTGAAAGAAGTTTCCAAAACCTTCTCGGAATAGGTAAATCGTCCTACAAGAAACGCAATATCTCAAACTCAAAGATCTTGTTGGTGATTAAGATCTTATTCGAAAAGCTGCAAACCATTGGATTACCTGTCCGAACACTTTCTTTTTGGAAGTTTCTATGTTTTCCAGCAGAATTCGATATACTAGGTTCGTTCGTTGAACTTTCCCCAGGGCTGACCAAGGTTTTCTTGACAAACCCTATGAGTTGTCAAAAAACCTGGGTTTTCCAGTCCTCAAAAAACGCTTAACCACAAATCACCAAACATTCCTGTGATTAAAAAAAAAATACATGCCATTTGACAGCCCTCAACTCGCCACAGCAAAAAGCTAGGGCGAGTTTATGGAAAACCTAGGTCAACCCTAGGGCTCAAAAAACGCTTTGTGACGACCCCAGTAGGGTTTCAACGAACAAACCAACTGAAAGGCAAAAATTCTAACGCTAGACAAAATAAACATAAGTCAACTTTGATGCCTAAGTTAGAAAAAAAGATGACGAATAAGTTCGCACTCTGGCTCTTTGATATTCGGCCCTATCGTGGTAACCGTCGGAGCGGAGATTTCTCCGCAAAGCATCAACGCAATTTTGCTTCGAAGTAGTTGTCGTCGTAAGAAATTTTTCACAAATGCGGCAATGCATTGAATTCCCAAAACTAAAATCTCCGCAACAAAATCTTATCGGAGAACGTCGGAACGTCCGATCGGAGAATTACCACGAAGCAAAATGTCTCCGATCGGAGAGAATTCCGCTCCGACGGTTACCACGATAGGGCCGATTCTTTTTGACTTTATTCGGAAACTGATAATAGAAAATTGTGGCTAAAAAATTTCAAATTAGAATCTTTTGTGTCTAAAACGATTCTTTCATGAAAATGTGCAACCCAGAAAATAACTAAAATAAAAAAACCACATTTATATTTACATTTATGTAGTTAAAGTTCAATCTTATTCAGTTTTCAACAAAGCTAAAATACAGAATCACCACACATTCCTGTCATTTTAAGAAAAATGCACGCCTTTTGTCAGCCCTGTCCATTACCTGAACTTGCCCCAGTAAAAACCTAGTGTTACTCAGGGCGAATTGGGGGCAAGCACAGGGCTCAAAAAACACTCAGTTTGACAAACAGGGCGAGTTCAGGTTTTTCAAAAAACACTTTGCGGAGACCACAGGGAAATCAAGGGCTTAAACATACAAACCTACCAATGACCTGCTTAACGAGGCTAGAAATAGAGCATTCAAATTTATTGATGGCAGTTCAATTGTAGGCTCAATTGATTCTCTGAAATATCGTCCTGACGTTTCAGGTTATCGCTATTTTTAGAGATTGTGCTCTTGTGAACTGAAACAATTTACCCGCTAAATCCGCCTCGCAAGGAATGCGCATCAGTTCTCCCTTCAGCACAGCTTTAGTTTAATACAGAGATTCTTATTTTGGTCGCTCGCCCAGATGTGGAATGCTTTACCCAACAAAATTTTCCCCACGCATTACAATGCACAAAAATTAAAAAAATTAATGAATGCTAATTATCAACTATTATTTAAGTTTTATGCAATGTTAAAATTGAAAATTCACTAACTGGCTGGGCATCTCCAGGAGACTCCACCTAGACTTGTGTCGACGTAATTGTTGGCCAGTAATCACTGACACTTATAAATTCAACTGCAGGACTTCTTGAATTCTAAACCTGCATAAACCTTGAATAATAACCTGGTAATAGCATTTATTTCCATTTTTATTCAAACTTTCGATAGGACACAGGCATAACTTCAACTTTCCTAAAAATTAGTGTGCAGTTCTCCACTTGAATCTATTTGTGTCATTGAAAACGGTTCAACATTTGATTTTTTCTTCGAATTCCAAAAAAAAAACAATATTCTCTACTTGGCAGTCGACAAGTTGAAATGAAACGACCATTTTCGGTCAGTTGGTTAGGCAAACAAGGAAGTGAAAGATTGTCGCATGAGATTGAATTGAAATTTTTTTCATCCCAGGGAAAACGATTTTACAGCAGCACAAAGAAATAACTGATTAAACCAGTGATGACGCCTGATAAGTATTAAGAAAAACAACATGTTCCCCAAAGAAGCAAAGGGCTTCTGTTCAAGCAACTTGACGTTCCAATATTTTTGGTGTCTACTATCTAAAATTTACTAAGCAAGAGGCTGATACCGTAACAGCGACGTTAGGCATTGAAAGAAATAATTATAATAGAACTTTCTTAGCCCTAAGTTAAAATGTACCCAACTGGCGAACGAAAATACCTATTTTGATGAATTTCATGTTTTGCTTCTTTTTTTCGTTCGCGAGTTCATATAAAACTAAGTTACCATTTTTGTGTTAACGTAATAAATAGGTAGACCTCCCTAAGTCCTAATATTTATTCAAGGATCATTGATGTTTATAATCAACCATATAAGGGGACGATTTCATATTATTTTATTAAAACAATCCATAAAAACAAGAGCACATCAACCGTCTATACAATTCCCACCTAAAGAGGACACTGATTACTCGATTGATCTGTGGGCTAAAAACTCAACGGCTGTTCCACCCCGATCATGTGTTTGAATACACCACCTAGAAGGTCACGTCTACTACCACAAGTAAATGTAATCATTCGCAAATAGGATTCTACAAAACTTCCAATGACTTTTTAAAGCCCAACGTCAGTGAACACCCTTATTTCCAAGTATAAAATCCGTGAAAGCTTTCACCTAAAAAATACCATCCTGGAAAGGAAATAGAAGAGAAATCTAGAGAAGATCATACAAGGTCCAGACAGATTTGCAAAGAAACGAAAACAAAGGCAGGTAAAATACTCCTGATACAGGAAAATTCAACATTTGCATTTGGTTGGCCTCAGACAAGGAACAATCCAAAACAAAACCGTGTAAGGTGTAAAACAGATAAATGGTATAGCTGTGATATCTTCGAGAGCACGATGATTGTAACGCCGAGAAAAGGAAGGAAGAAAAAGAGTCTTATACAGAATTCTACCTCATAGATCTCTACTTAAACAACATTTGTCTTTTTGTCAATGATAACAAATAAATTGGAATTGGAAATAATCACTTTTTGAAGCTTCACTCAGTTTGGAGCAAGCTTAAAAAGCGTTTAAGTGTTGGTTCTAGTTCAGTTTTATATACAGAGTTGATCCTGGATATTTGACTTTATTGCTTATGTGAAAAACTTATTTAGGTGGCGCAACCAAAGGGGGAATCCTGGGGCTAGCGCATTTTTCACAACAATGGGTATTAACAATTTTTTGCCGATTCCGAACGGCTAATCGAGAAAGTGTTTTTCATGGCAATGAAATTACTCCAAAGGCAATACCCCTACAAAAACATCGAATCTTCCAAGCAGAAATGCCAACCATAACCCCCAAAGCTTATTAAAAGATAGTGTTGTTTGAATCAGCCCTATCACAGATTCCATCGTAATCGAAAAAAGTCTAAGTTTCCCGATGTATCTATCACATAATCCACCATTCGGAGTGGAACGAATTTCAAAATTCGTAGATTCGGTATCACCAAATCCAAGTGGAATGTAGAATCGTCGTCTTTATATACGAACGAAGTTGTGTTTTGCAGAAAAATGTGAATGATCTTGCACTTACTTACTTAGGTGGGCATTACAGTTCGGGGTGAACCTGGGCCTCAACCAACATCCTTCGATAACGACTTCTATTTCGGGCGAGCTCTCTCCAGTTTCGCACTCCAAGTCGGTTGAGGTCATCCTCCACTTGATTGCGCCACCTAAGACGAGGTCTTCCCCTTCCGCGATTTCCCTGCAATGTGCTTTCGAACACCCGACGAGCCGGAGCGTTTGGGTCCATCCGCTCAACATGGCCCAACCATCGTAGCCTCGCGATGCGTACTCTTCTGGCTATGCCCATGTCGCGGTACAGCTCATACAGCTCGTTGTTGTATCTTCTTCTCCACACATTGCCTTCGCATACGGGACCAAAGATCATTCGGAGAATTTTTCTTTCGAAACGACCAAGGGTTTCCTCATCCGCTTTCGATAAGGTCCATGCTTCCGCGCCGTACAGCAGGACTGGGATGATTAAGGTCTTATATAGGGTTACCTTGGTTTTTCTGGAGAGGGTTTTGTTTCTCAATTGCCTTCTTAACCCAAAGAAGCAACGGTTGGCAAGAGTTATTCTCCGTTTGATCTCCGCACTGATGTTATTTTCCGTGTCTACAGCGGATCCTAGGTAGACGAAGTCCTGTACTACCTCGAAGTTATGTCTGTCTATTGTGACGTTTTGTCCAATTCGTCGATGTTCTGTGTCCTTGTTTGATGACAGCATATACTTTGTTTTGCCCTCATTAACCATCAAACCCATTTTTGCCGCTTCTGTTTCAATACTCGCAAAAGCACCTATGACATCACGCTTTTTTCTTCCCATTACGTCAATATCGTCTGCATATGCGAGCAATTGCACAGACTTTTGAAAAATTGTTCCTCTGGTGTTGACGTTTGAGTTTCTTACAATCTGTTCAAGTATGATGTTGAAGAAATCGCATGACAGTTTATCGCCTTGCCTTAAACCTTTTTCGACATCAAAGGTCTCGGTGAGTTCTTTACCGACCTTGACGGAGCAGCGTGAATTCTCCAAAGTCATCCTGCATAGTCGTACGAGTTTTGCAGGGATGCCGAAACTAGACATGGCTCTGTACAGCTCGTCTCTGTAGATACTGTCATACGCGGCCTTGAAATCGATAAAAAGATGGTGAATATCGATATTGTGTTCTCGGGTTTTTTCCAAGATCTGCCGTAATGTGAAAATTTGGTCTATTGTGGACTTCTCCGGTCTAAAACCACATTGATAAGGACCTATCAAGTTGTTGACGTGGGGTTTCAGACGTTCACATATTACAGCAGACAAGATCTTATAAGCGACGTTAAGGAGGCTTATCCCTCTATAATTGGCGCAGTTGTGAGGGTCTCCTTTCTTTAGGATCGGGCATACGATACTGAGGTTCCATTCATCGGGCATGCTTTCTTTCGACCATATCATGCAGATCAGCTGGTGCATGCTCCTTTCCAACTGATCTCCAGCTGCCTTGAAAAGTTCGGCATCAAGGCCATCTGCACCTGCAGTCTTATTTGATTTAAGTTTGCATATAGCAAGCTTAACTTCTTCTAGGTCGGGAGGACGGCATTCTTGATCATCGTCCAAGCTGAATGGGGCAATCTGCCTGACAGCGGAATTTGTGTCCTCATCGCCGTTAAGCAGTCTGCAGAAATGATCTTTCCAGATCCTCAGTAGCGACTGTGACTCTATGACTATGTTTCCCTGCTGGTCTTTACAGGCTTGAGTTCGGGGTTTGCCACCCTGGCAGGATCTTTTTACCTTTTGGTAAAACTTCCGAGTCTCGTTCCTGTCATGGCACCTCTCTATTTCCTCAAACGAGCGCTTCTCATGCTGCTTCTTTTTCTTTTTGAGAAGTCGGTGTTCTTCCCTTCTTCTCTCCTTGTAAATCTCGTTATACCGATCGTGAGCAGCCCTCGTTCGTGTTTGCAAAAGCATTTGTCGTGCTCTTTGCTTGGCTGCATTTGCCTGCCTACATTCTTCATCGAACCATGGGTTTCGTGTTGGTGGCCGAGTGAAACCCAGAACCTCAGAGGCAGCGGTTCTGATAGCTTCTTGGCATTGCTGCCACTGGTCTTCAATGTTTAATGCTGGCGGCATGGGATTCAAGGATAATTGAAGGGACACTCGATTGGAAAAGGCATTGGCAATCTCTTGCGATTGTAGCTTTCCGACGTCATATCTCTTCACAGCGTTAGTTCGTGCTGGTCGTGAACAAGATATCCTCATTCGTACCTTGGCTACAACAAGGTAGTGGTCCGAGTCAAAGTTGGCCCCTCGGAAAGTTCGGACATCTAGCACACTGGAAGAGTGCCTTGCGTCGATCGCAACATGGTCAATTTGGTTGACGGTTAATTGATCTGGGGATCGCCATGTGCCTTTATGAATTTTGAGATGCGGGAAGCGTGTACTACTTACAACAAGATTTAGCCCCGCAGCAAAATCGATAAGCCTCAATCCGTTTTCGGAGGTTTTGTCATGGAGGCTATGCTTACCGATTGTGTTTCCAAAGATGTCCTCCTTCCCTAGTTTTGCGTTGAAATCGCCAAGAACGATTTTCACGTCGTATCTAGGGCATTGCTCATATGTTTCTTCGAGGAGCTCGTAGAAACAGTCTTTGGAATCGTCGTCTTTCTCTTCTGTGGGGGCGTGGGCGCATATAAGGCTAATGTTGGCGAATTTAGCCCTGATGCGGATGGTCATTATACGCTCATTGACTGGATTTTGGCTAATCACCTTATCCCTGAGTCTACCTCTAACGACAAATCCGCACCCAAATAAACGCTTTTTCTGTTGTCTGTAGCAGTCGCCATAGTATATGTCACAGTTTTTCATCTTCTTTATGCCCGGTCCATTCCATCGCACTTCTTGGATGGCGGTTATGTCTGCTTTGCAGCAGTCCAGGGCGTCCGCTAATTCTCCAGCTGCACCTTCTCCGTTAAGAGTTCTTACGTTCCAGGTGCAGATCCGGAGGTCGTTGTCCTTTATTCGTTTGCATGGGTCGTCAACTTTGAAATCATTATCGTTATCCGAGGCTGTTGATTGTTTCGGAACTATATCTTTTTTACGTGGTTGGGTAGTTAACCCTACGCACAACCCCCAACCTGGAGGGCCAGGTCCTTTTGGATCCCTTCGGACACAAAGGGCTGGAATATCCAGTGTCAGTACCCTGCTGCAGGGGTGTGAGTGCTGCCGTTGGCTCACCAGGAGCTCATCCGCCACCATCTCTACTTCAATACCCTGTCCTAGTATTGAAAGACCCTGAAAGACCTTTAAACCAAATATGTTGGAGTAGCTCCTTCAGGGGTTTCTGCTTTTATGGCTGCTGAAGTCCACCGTTGATTCTGTCCTTCGAATTCATCCGCTGGGACATTTACACGAAAGCTCTCGTAGACCACTGAGATTCGTGCAGTCAGTCATTGTTCGCAGAGCAATTATAGTGTTGATCGATCACAATTCTTTGTTCCGGATTCCCTTATCTCAACACTCGCACTTACTAGTTTAGCAGGTCAGCTCTGGACGGAGCATCCCAGGTCCCAGTGGATACCGCTTGGAGGTATAGTAAGCACAGTTGACGTGTACTATAAGTTACAGCGTCTGGGCGCCGCCAAGTTAGCACCAATCAGAGCCTACCCGAATAGTACAACGCCCATCCATGAATGATCTTGCACATTTGGTGTAAAACAGGTGATTTCGATAACCAGCATGGCGCGATTTAGTGTGGTAACTGGAAATGCTTTCTTCGATTCGATTCGGATTTAGTGATCACAAATTTTTGTAAATCGTAACTTAGCTTGCCGTGTGGAAGTTTTCTACGATGGAATCTGTGATAGGGCTGAATATCAATTTGTTAATACTTACAACTAGATATGTGATTATATGAATTAGAAATTAGAGCTATACTTAGGCTTACTTAGTTTGATTTTATGATACTCGTCAAATACAATGTTGCATGCAGTTATGATGTGAATGTTATAAATGATTACCTGTCATAATAAAACACATGCAAATGAGGATGCAAATTAAACAAAATACTAGTTCAGTTGTTAGTTCATACCTTTGAGACCAAAGAGACCTGCTGACTTCAATCCATTGCGATTTTTCTTTGATTTGCGCTTAAGACTGTGGTTTGTTGTGGTTGGGATTACCTTTGGTTTTTTCTTTGTTATAGATTGTCTGAAATGCTTATCTCCTAGATCTATTGCTACTGTTCTGGAATATAGTTTAGCCTTTTCGCTTTCATAGTCTGCGTTCTCTGATTCGAAAGTGACATTTTTCGACTTTGACGATGAGTTGTCTTTCAACTCAGTTGCTTCTGTCGGTATTGGAACATCTTCTATGGAACTGGTTCTAGCCGGCTCATGTTCCACAACAAGGTGCTCATCTTCAGAAGACTATAAAAAAAAACAGTATTAGAGAAAAAGGACAAAATAAAATGGTTAGTCGGGAATATACCTCATCTTTAAGTGATCCTCTGATGACTATTTCAGGCCCTCCACCATAAATGTTATAAAAGAAACTCCACAAATGTGTATTGAGTTGAGCGTAATCCGATCCAGGCAAAACATTATTAACAGCAGTAGTGGCATCTGTTTTTGATGTGATTGTCGAGTTGTTTATGGGACCAGGGTCTTTGTTTGTCATACCACGGGCGAACAGCTGCCACTTTCTGAACCATGCCATTGAAATTGCATAGATTGTCGTGGAGTCGTCCTCGTTTTGGAAGTCATCGTGGAATTTGGTAAATATAGCCAGCTCCTGCTTTTGTCTGCGTGTGAGATTCTCAGCTGATCTCTTGCAGACTTCACATTCAAAAAGTCGATTAACAACCGGACCACCACCAAATTTTTTATAAAGGAAATCCCAAAGCGGCTGTGACAAAGGAACTGCTATTTTATTTATCAGAGGAGCCTTATGCGGTGGAACACCCCCATGTTGACATAAAATGGCCCAGTTATTTATGGGGCCAGGTTCAGCAAATGTATTGAAACGATTTATCCATTCTCTGGAAACAAAGAAACGAATATCCGAAAATTGTGGCACATTGAGGGTGGAAAACTCTCGTGCTTGAATTCTTATCACATCCATTTGGGGATTGTTTTTTCGGTAGAACAGCACGTATGCTTGGCAATTTTGGACGACATCGGGAGACACCTCAGTGACATGTTGATCATCAAATTCATACCAATTTCCAGTAAGATCGTTTTTGGCGAAGCAAGTGTAATGACCACCACCAACGGTGCCATGATGGCAAATAACCGACACCAAGTTATACACTGAAATATTTGATTTGCAATCCTTGTGGAGGTACGGTCTCATATCGAATCCAATTAGTGGGAAATGAATATACGACGAGATCTTCGAACTGTATGACAAGTCATGTCGGAATCTTTTCAGATGTATGCACAGAGCTTCGGGCAAGTCGAGGACACGAGAGTATTTAACTCCTGTTCGCAGTTTATTGCATTTTGAGCAGCTAATTATGGCACAACGGGAATGGAAAAGGAATCGGTAAAAAAATTGAAAATCACCTTACCTGTACATATTGTCTCCTTTAAGTTCATCGGCACTAAAGAAGGATGCCATGCAATCATGAAGCGTTACCGATGGTCCCCAGACCCACGATCTTACAATATTCCATACCCAACGGAACCAACCGTCCGATTTGAATTGTTCATTGCACATACCTCCCGAATGTTGACGTACCGTGCTTTGATTGTTCGCATTTTGGGCATGGTGAAGCACGTTCACATAGTCTCTGTGAGGAATCGGTAGGGAAAGATCTTGAAATGTTTCTTCTCTGGTGGATATTCTATCACAGGTCAAGCACTGCACAGACGACAAGAGCTTTCCATCGAACACATCGCTTATAATTGATCTTTGGGTTACAGAAACTACAATATCGTTGCTTGGATTGTAGTTGGAGCTGGAAGATGCACTCATGTTTGAGCGGTATCCATAAGGTGTTGACATTCTCGAGCTTATGGACGTGTTCGAAACATAGGATACACTTGAATAGTGTCTGTTTTGCGTAAACGAGTCCTCAAACAGACTTGATTGCTCTGAAACACCACTGTCGCAAGTCTCGTACTCGCCTTCCGATTGAGAAGCTGAACTTGACGAGTATGTGGACATTTCTTCGTCGTTTTGGTAGATCTCCTGATTTTTTAAACTAGTCTTTGAAGGAATGGGATCGGTTTCTTTGAGTTCCTCGTGCAGCTGGTCCATGAAGCACCGCAAAAATTCTTGCGTGTCATGCTGCTGAAATCCTCTAAACATCGAGTGAACACTTCTTATTCCATATAATATCCCGCGAGGAGCTATGTAGTCTAACAAACAAAAGAAATCATATTTAATAACATAAACTATTGTCACCACCCAGAAAGATTAATATTACCTTTACTACGATCTCCACTGCACCAGATGTCTTTGATGAGCCTATAATAGCTTTTGGCTAGACCAGCTTTGCTCTTATTAGCTGCGATTTCTACATAGTGCTCGATAATGTCACCGCAGTCCAAGAAGTAGTAAGTCAATGGCTGGATGTTACTAAGAGCCTGTAACGCTGAGTTCATGTAGCACGTATTCGCGATGTTCTGCAAGCCAACTAGACCTTGGACCTTGTCAGTGTCAAACTCATCATTGTCACCCAGTCCGATAGCATTGCCACCGTTATCTACATCATAATCGTTAAAATCTAAAGGATTGTTCAGCAGTGACGTCTTATCATTGCCTATGAAAACTTCCTTTTCACACAAATAACACCAGATGCGTTGAGAAGACAGATTCATGTGAACGCAATGCGAGTTATTTGCCTACAAAGAAAGGAAACCAAGGCAGCCATTAATTATAATTATTTTGTGCTTGTCATTTCCCCCATTCAAGCAGCACATAGAAGTTTACTTACTTTAAAGTGGGCAGTGCTGTGATCTTTGACCTGCTCCGAACATCCCGCCAGCAAACAGTTCCTCTGAAGGCATATCCATAGATTTGGGCCAGTGTTTTTGCATACAGCACATGATGCTACCTGCGGAGATTAGTACAAACATTGAGGTCAACATTGATGTGTTCCAAGGACGTACATACCTTTTCTAATTTTTTTATTTCAGCTGTTGAGGTGTTAAATTTTTGAATATGTTGACATTTATTATTCATTTTGTTTGAGTATGTATTTAATTAGGTTTGAAGCACAGAAAAAATGAATTTTAATGGGCCAGTAGATAAATGAGCCGTGTTTGCAGCATTACACCAATTTTTGAAGTGGATGTTCCGTCTAATTAAATGTGCTTGAAATAGATTTCAATAAATTTGTTGGAAAACATGTATTTTAAAATTATAATTCATAATGGTGAATTCTAATCGATGAAGTGAAATTTTTGACAAAAAGTAAATACTAGACTGAACACTGAACACTGAAGGCTGTCAATTAATTTAACTATTTTCACTGACGTTATGTGAAGTCTACATGAGCAATATTTTGTACATTACCATTTGTCATTTTTATAGTGATGTGTTCTCTATTTGCTGTTTCGACTAGCAATGTGCATCAACAAACTAATTGCATGCATTAAAGTGCCAATTTATATGAGAATATCATCGCGTATTCATATGAGCTCATTTCTGGCATTTGTGATTAATTGAGAGATATTTTGAAGAAAAAACGCAAGGGGGAAGATGTGACAAACAATTTAAAAATACAGACGAGTGAAAGCCTTTTGCAAACCAACCCGGTGAGCGCGGGCGATGCGATTGCGATAAGTCAAATCCCTATGCATTAAGTCAAACGTCCATAAGATTACATAGGGATTTGACTTATCGCAATCGGACCGCCCGCGCTCACCGCGTTGGTTTGCGCAAGGCTGAACTCTAGCATCTTTTTTTATCCTCTTTTTTTTATCGTAGCGCATATATATGTCGAGATACCTCTATTCTTCTTCTGAGTATAATAGAACATATCCAGCCTTATTTATAAACCCGTATTATCGGCGGATTAAGGTTACTACGAACATAATACTCCACTAATACTCCAAACTTTATTTATAAAAAAAATACACCAGTATTAGCGGCGGATTAAGCTAATACTGGTTCATAGGAGTTTTAAGGGAGGATTATGGTCGTATTAAGGTCCAAATGTCATTTTGTTCAAATTTTTGGAGGAAAAGTGGAAAATTGTTTTGGTATTGTGAATAATTTTAATTCTTTTTCCGCCTTAACTACGAGATAAATAAATTAATAAATGAAAACTAATATTTCTTGTTTTGTTTTGTTTAATATCCATTTTGGAAAAATTTCCGCCAACCCAAAAAAAAAACAATCATAATGCTCGGGTTCAACGCAATCAGTTTTTTCAGATAATCTAACTTTTTTTCCACTTCTGATTGGTCAAAAGTCACGCATCAAAAGAAAAACTAAAACTCTGGCCAATCAGAGCCCGAAAGAAGTTAGATTATCTGAAAAAACATAATGCATTGAACGTGCACAATGAAGTCAGCTGGGATTTTGTTTACGTTTATAATAACCAGAGCTATAGATGGGTCATTTTTTTGATGAAAAATTTGACATAAGCAAGTATTAACTAATACGGGTTGGAAAATGTTTTATAAATAAGGATTCGCTCGACCTGGCGTAAGGGAGTATTAAGTGCTAATACTAGTATTAACTAATACCAGGTTGAACCGAGTATTAGTGAAATCTAATAAATAAGGCTGATCATGGGTAAGACAAACGATCTTAACGTGGTTGCGATGAGGTATGTATATAAAAAGTTAAATTCTAACAGCCTTATTTATTAGATTTCGCTAATACTCGGTTCAACCTGGTATTAGTTGATACTAGTATTAGCACTTAATACTCCCTTACGCCAGGTCAAGCGAATCCTTATTTATAAAACATTTTCCAACCCGTATTAGTTAATACTTGCTTATGTCAAATTTTTCATAAGAAAAATGACCCATCTGTAGCTTTGGTTACTATAAACGTCAACAAATGCCATTGTGCACGTTCAATGCATTAGGTTTTTTCAGATATTCTAACTTCTTTCGGGCTCTGATTGGCAAGAGTCTTAAATTTTCTTTTGATGCGTGACTCGTGACCAATCAGAGGCCAAAAAAGTTATAGATTATCTGAAAAACTTAATTGCGTTGAACCCGAGCATTATGATTGTTTTTTTTGTGGTTGGCTGAAATTTTTCCAAAATGGATATTAAACAAAACAAATCAAGAAATATTAGTTTTCATTTAATAATTTATTTATCTCGTAGTTAAGGCGGAAAAAGAATTAAAATTATTCACAAAACTAAAATAATTTTCCACTTTTCCTCCAAAAATTTGAACAAAATGACATTTAGACCCTAATACGACCTTAATACTCCCTTAAAACTCCTATGAACCAGTATTAGCTTAATCCGCCGCTAATACTGGTGTATTTTTTTTATAAATAAGGTTTGGAGTATTAGTGGAGTATTAAGTTCGTAGTAACCTTAATCCGTCGATAATACGGGTTTATAAATAAGGCTGTAAGTTTGACATTTTAGATTTCGAAAACACAAAAATTTTGAGTTTTCAGATGAAAGTTTTTTCCTAATAAGAGTTAGCACCACAGGATTTAAGAACTGCGCAAACCAATGCGGTGAGTGCGTGCGATGCGATTGCGTTAAGTCAAATCCCTATGCATTAAGTCAAACGTCCATAAAGCACGGGTCACACACGGCTTCTGCCAGCCGCTTCTTACCAGCGGCTGGCAGTAGCAGCAGCAAGCAGCGGCTGGCAGTGCGGTCACACTTAGCTGCTAGCCACACGTCAAAACACAGGCTGACAGCTAACCGATTGACAGCAGCTGCCATACTTCTATTTTAATTTGCTGTTTAGAAAACTTTTTTTTTACTTTTCTAGTGAATTGCAAAAACCACCGCCAAAGCTTCAACAACCTTTGAAACCGATTGAAGAGAATCGATGTTCTTCAAATGTTGCAGCTCCATTAGCAAGATTGTCAATCGAAACACCTCTCAAGGAGGCTGAAGCCCAGTTCGCTACGCCACAGATTCGCTCTTGGTCAATAGCTAGACGGCCGAGATATCTGTGCTCGACTTCTCAAAAAACTCGTAGTGCAATCGCTAATGAGTTTCGCTCCTAAAAGGTTCTTTTCCAGACTCCAATGAACCACTGACGCAATGAGCAAATTCGATTCGTTGTTTTGATGGGGGAAGAAGTTTCCATTAGCGTAAACCGTCACCATGAGTTTTTGCGACATGAACTGACGGGCGTTATTGGGATGAAGAAAATTGGTAGGACTTTGAATGGAAGCCATTAATGTGCTGGCTAAAAATTGACATTGATTCATGGCGTTGCATTGGAAAATTCTCTTTTCATTGTTCACTTCTGACTGAATCCATGTTCATGACATCCCATTGAAGGAATCCGATCAATATGCAATATGCGTTCGGGCAAAATAAGAAGCTGTGACACATAGTAGTCCAACAACATGGAACCCAAGTCCTTTTCCTGCCGCACAAATAGTAAGTAATTTCTTAGAGTTCTCGTAATCAACACAATATCTATCTGATCACGTAGTTTTCACAGGATTTCATCTAACTGTGTGCAGAAACTTCAGGTCATACTCATCATGATCCAGACAGGACTGTCACCGTTGTTTCAAAAAAAAACATTAAAAATACACGCTGAAAGTGAGTGGAGAAAACACAATTCCTACAATCGCTGCCTTTGAATCAATGGAAAGAAACGTTCTGTGGTATAACAAATGGAATAGCTAGTAGTCCATTGTGGATTGTATTTCGATATTATGATAATAATTATTTTATGTGAGTTAAATTACCGTTGCTTGTTGTATAAGAAAATAAAAAGTGTATACTCGTTGTCTGAGATATTAAACTGAACGGTTAAGTTTTATAATTTATGACGGTCTAGCTTATCTTTCTCATATTTTGTTGGAAATCTCCTATTTGGTTCAAAATCTTCCTTGGTCAGTAAGTAATGTAGTTCTGATCTCTGGCGCATTGTCTACATTATTTCACTTCAAGCTGGCAATTTGTTATTAATTGGGTGAATTCCTAAACGCAAGCTTTGCTATGTAAGTCTAATGCTAAGCAAAAAAAATCCCAAATCAAATCTGCAATGCAATTAAAAGTATGCAAGTGTTTATTGATTGTCGCACAAATTCACTTACAATTGCGGATAAAAGGCAATATACTATGTCTTGACGTTAAATTCTCTTTAAGATAATGAATATAAATACAAATACAAAAAATATTTTTCACTATGCAACTATTTGCAGTTGGTCAACATCTGTCTACATGTCACGGAAACAAATTTGTTCGTTGGTCGGTGAGAACTTGATATGTTGATGAAGGTGTGTGAACCGAAGTAAGTCATCTAAGGTCGTCATTTCCTGTAGGTACATGAAAAAAGACTATTAAGCCACGTTTGGAAAAAATAAGAACCAATAACTTACCTTCTTACTTCTGTTTCAGACATTCACCATCGTGAAAAACCACCTACGCTCCACCCGCACAAGTTGAAATCACATTTCCTTTGTACAATTTTGTTTCAACTTCACCGTCGGTGTCGGCTTCTTGAGACACAAGGCAGTACTTATAACTGGTGAGATCCTATGTCGGGAAGTTTTGTTATTGATTTACGGTTCCTTGAGTACGGTTGTAGAATGGTACCTAGTGGCACTGGATTTGGTGCCCGATGTTCAAGCCATTTCTCGACGGCAGATCGCGAACGACGATGACGATTGTTTGGCACGGGAACACCCTTAAAAAACAAAAAGTTTATTATTTTAAAATGAGCAAATCTCTGTGGTTTTTACTGCAAATCTTGCTCATCATTATCGCTCAATCTAATGCTCATCTTGCAACGAATTAACTTTTGCTGACAGGAAGAATCAGGATCATAATAAATCTGAAAAAATGAAAAAAAAAAAATAAACCTTTCAGCATTATTAATTTAAATTAATTTAATTGAAAAGTTTATACGCGCGCGATTACTATTGATTTATGATTTGAAATAAGTCAACTGCCAAATCTACTCGCTGCTACTTACCAGCCGATGTGGTCAGATTGCGCTACTAGCTGCCAGCCGCCGCTGCTTGCTACCAAAAGTTGAACATGTTCAACTTCGCCAGCCGCTGCTAAACGCTCGCCGGCTGCCAGGGCTGGTTGCGAATTTTGTGGTCACACAAAGCTGATCAGCGGCTGGCAGTCAATTCGCCGCTGGCAGCAGCTGTGTGTGACCCGTGCTTAAGATAACATAGGGATTTGACTTAATGCAATCGCATCGCACGCACTCATCGCGTTGGTTTGCGCAAGGCTTTAATTGGAGCTATTCAGTCATTCAGTGTCATTTTGTCCCCAAACTAAATTACACCGGTAGCCCTCAGTCACCAATTGGTGTGAAATCTGTCAAAAAAGAAAGAGTTTTTCTAGTTATGGGTATGCCACTTTCTACTGTACCCACAAATGAAAACTCCAATAAAAAAAAGATGATTAATGTTCAACGAATCGATCGTTAGTCAATATCGACAAATTGGTGTTCGTACGGAGTTTCTATAAATCAACCAATGTGAAATTTATTAATGTTCTCATCAACAGTAGGTGCTGAAAAAAAACAACAAAATTAGTGGATAGCGAGGATAAATATCACCACTTGTTTTTGGCAAGCATTTTTTCGGGATTAGCTTGTCGACTCTCCCTCTGTACCAATTTTCTAGTATGTGGTAAATATAACGAGTTCATTTACGCTTCTCGTTTGTTTGTACGAACTACCAAGTACCTTAAACTACGCACCAGGCACCACTAGCTCTACATCCCAGATCCAAATTTAATTGAAGTCTGGCAGCATCGACTAGTACATTTTCAATTTTCATGTCGGTCAACCGAACAGACAGACATAATCTGTAAAGTATTTTTTTTATCAATCAATCGAATCAATAAATAAATTTCTTTGGTCACTACTTCCATATTTTCCAATTCAGTGTTGTTTCTGTTGGTGCTTGTCTTGTCCTAGTAACATCTTTACACATTTTTCAGACAGTCAATCGCAATTTAAATCTCAAGCCCCTCGAACAAATCCTTGGTGAACATTTTTAGATCAAAAGATACACAGTTTTTTTCAGTTTTCAGTTCACCACCAATTTGTAGGTACCTATATAAATAAAAAAAAATCGTGCGTCCTGTTTCCTTTCCTAAGCAAAAGAAAAAACCAAATCTATAATGGTGTTATAAAGAAATTTGTGAAAAAAGATTTTGATTTAATAATTTTCGTATAGAGTGGCGAGTAATTAATGCATCCACACCTAATTCCCAATGAGGTTGGTCCCCTTATTTTGTTAAATTTTCATATTAAGGATCTATTGGTGGTGTGAACGTTTGTGCCTGTTCTACTTCAATAGATGCACCCAATAAGCAAAATTATCCAATGAAGTATGCCTAATATGATATTTTTCCCCTATTCACTATTCAGTTTGAAAATGCATACGCCCGAAGGTGGACAGCATCACTCTGTGTCCTATGATGGCAAAATAGCTGGGCTCTACGATTTGGAGAGCACACTGGGATCCGGGCATTTTGCAGTGGTAAAACTAGCTCGCCATGTATTTACGGGCGAGAAGGTCGCCGTTAAGGTAGTCGATAAAACAAAGTTGGACGAAGTTTCCAAAGCGCACCTGTTTCAAGAAGTTCGGTAAGAACAACAGCTCTGTTGGAAATGTGTAACCATTTCTTCCATTAATAGAATTTGTATACATTTTTCGTTTTTCATATTTTTCTATCTACATACTCATTGTATGTACGCACGTATCTAATATAAATATTCTTAAATAGTTGCATGAAACTCGTACAGCACCCGAACGTGGTGAGGCTATATGAGGTAATTGACACGCAAACAAAGCTCTATTTAATTTTGGAATTGGGAGACGGAGGTGATCTCTACGATTACATAATGAAACACGAGGGTGGTTTGTCTGAGGATTTGGCTAGAAAATATTTCCGTCAGATCGTCAGAGCTATTTCCTACTGTCATCAGTTGCATGTAGTGCACAGGTTTGCTTCTTTTGTAAATTGAAAACTCGACGTTCACTCCTGACAAAACAAATTTGTGTTGGTGTTTTATTTTTTTGGGTTTTAGAGATCTAAAGCCAGCTAATGTGGTGTTTTTTGAGAAGCTGGGCGTCGTCAAGTTGACTGACTTCGGATTTAGCAATAAATTTTTACCAGGGCAAAAATTGGAAACATCTTGTGGCAGTCTGGCGTATTCAGCGCCAGAGATTCTGCTGGGTGATTCTTATGATGCTCCAGCTGTTGGTAAGGTATATTTAAGTGTTCGGCGTGTTTGGTTTTGGGACGGTTTTCAAGGCCATGCAAGCAAATAATTTCTATTTTTACTATCAGACGCGTGAAAATCTAAATGTGTTGAAGTGTAGCAATATCAAAAGCAATGTTTATGTTTTTGTTTATTTAAATTTTTTTCCTGGGCTTTGCATTTGATCAACCGAACACGCCGATTGATAAGAAAAAACTACAGTTTGTATCTTCTTATCATCACAACAGACATTTGGTCATTGGGCGTGATTTTGTATATGTTGGTATGTGGACAGCCGCCGTTTGAAAAAGCAAACGATTCAGAGACCTTGACAATGATCATGGATTGCAAGTACTCAATGCCGAGTCATGTAACCGTTACATGTAGGCGACTCATTGCTTCTATGTTGGTGCGAGATCCAGAGAAGCGAGCCAATTTAGAACAAATCGCTCAAGATGTCTGGTTGAAGCAAAACTCAACAGGAGAACCCTTGTTGGATCACTTGCCGTTGGTGAGTCGCGAGCAAGTTAGTGAAGACGACCACGCTTTCATTATACAAAAAATGATCAACGGCAATATAGCAAACAAGGAAGACATAATGCAGTGAGTTTTTGTTAATTGTTTTGTTTATCTTGCTTGTTTATTTAATTTTTCACTTGCAGCTCACTTGATAGAAATAAATATAATCACATAACGGCGACGTATTTCTTACTTGCCGAAAGAAGACTTAGACAGATGCGACAAGAGCAAGTCCAGAAACACCGCCCTATATTTCTACCCACTAACCCTGGTGCCAGGTGAGTTGTTTTTTTATCTAGCAATGGTAAAAGTCCCTGGGGTAGTGGTTATCATTTCTGTCTGTTAAACGGGAGGTTCATGGGTCAAATCCCAATAGAAACAAAAAAATGTTTTTTCACGGGTATTTCGCAAAGAATGGACAAGCGCTTTCTCCATTAGCCGTTAGCAAGCGACAGAAAATTGTAGAGGTTCCCTTCATTCCTTCACAAGGCATGGTTGTGAGAAATGCGAGGGTTCCCCGCTCTGTCTTTGTATGCATGTAATAGCTATAATTAAAGCTAGTTTTCTTTTGATTGTTTTGATAAAATTGACTGAAGGTAAAGACAGAACAGAACTCATAGACAAATTTGACTTATTCTAAAAGATTAACTCAACTATTTTGTATTTTGGGCTAAATACATAATCTGTATAAGAAGGCAGCAAGGTGCAAAAAATAAGGTGCAAAATAAAAAAAAAGGGTACAAACTTGCGATTGTGTGCTTAGGCCGGCCATTGACGACTCAATAGAACTGCAAAAATAGACATTTCACGCAAAACGGTTTGTGCCATACACGATACAAATGAATTGCACAACGACGATTGGTTCACTAAAGACTTCAAAATTAACTGGGACTTATTTTTGAAAGTTGAAGTACTGCGATAAGGAATGTGAATGCATTCCAAATATTCAGTTAAGTGAATGGGAATTTTTTGCATTGCATTACCAAATGAATGTATTCTTTTATAGCTCTGGTACGCAACCAACAATGTTGATACGCAAATCACTAAGAAACAATCTAGGACTTCTAGAATATATCTTGTTAGCCATTAACGAGGAAGTCGGTTTAGAAAAAAAAAACCGTACTATGGGGGTTCCGTTTTTAGAGTTTTCCCAAATTTTTTGTTTATATCATAAAAAAGACTACTAAGAAATAATATCTCATATAAAATTTCATTGAAATCGTTAGAGCCGTTTTCGAGAAAAATAAGTACTATGATGTTAGTTGTATGACAGGTACCGTTATTTCGATTCCAAAAACCCCTCTGTACACTGCTCTAAAGACACTAACTCCAAATTTTGAAGAAAATCGGTCAGGCTATAGATTCATATACGGACAGACAGACAGAGTTGCAGGACCCACTTTTTTTGTATTCGCAATACTTTTTATGCCATTGTGCTGATATATTTATTTATAAAAAGAAATGGGTTTGCGAAGTTTGAAAAGTTTAAATATCTTCAATTAATGATCAATAGCGGAGCAACTTGTGAAGACGACATTAACCATCGAACAAGCGTAGAGTGAATGAAATTGCAAGAGAAAACTTGGCTATATTCTGTGACAGAAAAAACCCCCATAAACTGAAGATTCTACACCGCGGTTGTGCAGACCGAAAAACTCTTTGTATAGACAAATGCAACGACATCTGTATATAGTTGACCTCAGACATGGAATAATACAAAACCTGGCGACTTACCTATGCTTTTTTGGTTCAACGTAGCGTGAGTGATCGAGTGATCCCTTTGAGATCATGTACCTTCAATCTGTTGTTGTTTTTAGAGCTCAGACATTATTTCGAAATCACTGGGTAGTTTTTCTTATTTATTTTATATTAAAAAAAAATTTAAGAAAATGCCAACTGAAAATAAACAGACAAAAATTGCAAGTTGCGAATTTGGTTTCTCTGTAGATTGTAAAATGAACGGTACTGTACAATTTTCTTTAAAATATGTAATGCTCAGATATGGTTTTGTTCTATGCAACTAAATCAAATACGCAACAACAACAACTTCACCCCGTTTTCAGTCAGGATTGAATCAAACTTCAAATCGAATTAGTGTCGGTGTATACCTAAACCGATTAGTCGATTCGATTCAGCTATGCAACCTGGATCGAACTGAAACTTACTAGGAAGCTTATGTAACGATCACCTGTCAATTATAAATCTGAATGGAAATTTAATTTCGATTTATTCCAATTCGATCACGCTAGTGGAATCTGAGTATCTGTAATGCGATCAACTCTAGAAAATCACGTTTAGACGATTGTCACAATCTAGGTAACATTTAAAAAGTTCATCTAAGTCTTGATGATTACGTTCAGACAATTAAATATTTGGTATAACCCGATTATCGTCCAAGGAAAAGCACTGAATTTTTAAGAAAACATGTTTTTTCATTATTGAAAATGTAATTGTTATTTAATTCTTACTTTTTTTCTGTTGTTTAAAATATATTCGGCCTTAGCGAGGTATCAGTTCAGAGCGAAGAACTGTCCCTAAGGTTGCGTCGGAAAAAAAGTGGTGCTCGTGGCGTGATGTTTATCATATTGGGAGAAAAAATCCAAACTTTTGTTCGGAAGAATACCCCAAACCTTCTAACATAAAAGAATTTTCCTCTCCGAACGGAAGTACAGAATGACAACTCCAAACTATCATACCGCTTCTTTTTCTTCGTTTTCGACTTTACGAGCATCGCAATCTCGATCACAGCTCTCCGACTTGACTGTTTCTCCCTAGTGATCTCCTCGAGGAAAATGCCGTCCTGGTGACCTCTAAATGTTTCAGCAAACCTCCCGATTTTAGATTCTTCCAAGTCTGAAGCTAATCAAATGCGCATATCATTGCATTTTTCGTACCAAAAGTGTTTCGGTCTGCATTTCTTATGGTTTTTTCCCGAATCTGTCTGAAATTTGTATGATATTGCCTTTTTGACAGGGCTCTGAACCAAATGTGCTCTATTTTTTCCAAGATGGTATTTTCAATGTGAAGACTTCCACGTATCTTCGTAATTCTAACACGATCAAACTTTGTTACTCCTGCTGGCATACGGAGCATCTCAATCTCAACTGTTGTCAACTTACTCTCGTTTTTGAATTTTGTTGTGGGTGTAGAACAATTTTTTTCTTAGAATATGACCAAGAATCATATCCCAAAGTATGTAAAACGAATTACGGGACACCCTGTATAGAACATTAGTCTTCCCCTTGTACGTTAGTAGAAGGTAACTTTACCTTCATTGCATATGTAGGTAGACGAACAGCTTTATGTATCCCATCTTTTTGCAAAACGCATATGGTTTCTCGTCTGGTCCAATACTTTTGCCGCTTTTGGAGTTTTTAGTACCATCACTAACTTCTTCGACTGTTACGTCGGGTATTTCCGTTTAGTTGGGTTTAGATTCTGGAAAGCTGCTCTCGAGGAAAATGTTCGTTGAAAAGGCTATTACAATACTTACTGTAAAATTTCGTCATCATCCACAAAAAGCTTTCATTGAGCATCGTTAATGAAATTCAGCGAATGAATGTCCTGATCATTTCTCTCGCTCTGAGTTGCTATTTTGAAGTTTGTTTTCTTCGCTTCTTCCTTGCAGCTTCTGTATCCGCTTTCGACTCGAGCCCTTTAATCTATATTATTTGAGCGACACTTTGAACAAGCGTTGAAAGCATTAGAACACTGTTTTAGTAAGTTGAAAACGAAAGTGCTAAAAAGAATTTTAAAAGTTGTGTAGGAATCTTTTTCGTGAACCTTTTTAGTTCAAATGAAAGAGAATACGAAACTAAAGCTAACAAACCCTGATTCGTTTTGATTGGTAATTTTTTTCAATAACGCCCACAGTTTAAAAAAGTCGTGTTTGTTTTCAAACTCGCACAGCAAAAACCTTGAGGAACTTTGGGGCAAGTTGAGGACAAACCCAGCGCTCAAAAAACACTCAGTTTTTCATTCAGGGCGAGTTTAAGTTTTTCAAAAAATGCTTTGTTGCGACCACAGGCAACCCCAGGGTTTCAAAGAACAAACCTATTGTCAAACGAACAAGAGGGCAAGGCGATAACAATGATACAAAACTTAATGTTTGCTGCCAAGAACAATTCGCCTTATATTCATCCTCCAATCAGGTTAACACTCTAATGTAGTTTTTAATAGAAAATATGAAACTTTGTTAACCTACTTCATATTGCTCATCAATCTCACTGATACAAAACTATTACCTTTGACATTTTTAATTCCGCATCATTAACGTGTGTAAGTATAAAACAGTAATTTACTTAGCGATGCACTTATCTACATGCTTCTACTCATAGTATGCTTTATACTCATATGTTATTTTGCTAATAGCCTGTAAAACCTGCTATGTAATTATGTTACTTTAGAAACAACATCAATGAAAAATGTTTCCTTGAAAAGCAGTCCAGGCTGAGACGAAAGGTTTTTAGTAAAAGTTCCTCGTGTGTGGCCAACCTAATGTATTTATTGTCATTTAAGGGGTTATATCCACTTGCAAGGTTGAAAAAATGCGTTTTTTGTGCATTTTTTTTAAGAGGCATTTTATCAATGATTTATTAAAAAAAATATTGGATCCCCTAGTTCCTGTAGTAGATCTCCGTAAGGACCTCCAAGAAAAGTTGTCTAGTGGTGAGCAAGATATTTCCGCTTCAAATTATCTGAAACACAAAAACAAAAATAGTTTTGTAATAGATGAATACAGGTAATGATCGAAGGAATAGTCAACTATTTTATATTCAAATGGCATATCAAAAGGAATCATTGGAGTTCGAGGATTCAAGACATCATCAGTCATCAGCTTTGAATTTTTAGTTTAAAATGGCTGCCTCGATAATATTCCCCATTAATTTTTTCACAGCTAGTCTTGTATAGTGGTAGTGGTGTAGAAAGACCAGATGCGTGGATTCGAATTCTGCTCTGGGCATCTACATCCCAGTTTCATCGCCGCCCTTGAGGTTGTATGTGAAATTACTACCACCTTGTTTTTCCATCCACTGCACAAAAGGGAATGTTCTTACTCTGGTAGTACAATGGACCGGCATTTAGGAATCTGGGTCTCAACCAACATCTTACGCCAGCAATTTCGATTTCGGGCGAGCTCTCTCCAGTTTTGCACTCTAAGTCGTTTGAGGTATTCTGTCCACTTGATTGCGCCACCTAAGACGACGTCTTCCTCTTCCACTATTTCCCTGCAATATGCTTTCGAAAACACGTCGAGCCGGAGCGTTTGGGTCCATCCGCTCTGCATGGCCCAGCCATCGTAGTCTCGCGGTGCGCACTTGCGTTGTTGTATCTTCATCTCCACACTTTGTCTTCGCATACGGGACCAAACATCATTCGGAGAATTTTTCTTTCGAAACGTCCAAGGGTTTCCTCATCTGCTTTCGATAAGGTTCATGCTTCCGCGCCGTAAAGCAGGACTGGGATGATCAAGGTCTTATGAAGGGTTACGTCGGTTTTTCTGGAGAAGGTTTTGTTTCTCAATTGCCCTCTTAACCCAAAAAAGCAAGGGTACGCAAGAGTTATTCGTCTTTTGATCTCCGCAATGATGTTGTTATCCGTTTCTATAGCGGATCCAAGGTAGATGAAGTCCTGTACTACCTCGAAGTTATGTCTGTCTATTGTGACGTTTTGTCCAAATCGTCGATGTTCGGTGTTCTTGTTTGATGATCACATATACTTCGTTTTGTCCTCATTTGCCGCTCCTGTTGCAATGCTCGCAAAAGCACCTATGACATCACGATGCCTTCTTCCCATTACGTCAATATTGTCTGCGTAGGCGAGTAAATGTACAGACTTTTGAAAGATGGTGTTGACGTTTGAGTTTTACACAATCTTTTCAAGTTTGATGGTAAAGAAATTGCATGACAGTTTGTCGCCTTTCCTAAAGCGTTTTTCGACATCAAAGGTCTCGGTCTTGACGGATTTCCATTTGGTTTCAAAGTCTCCAATAACTTGACTAAAGCGTTTATTACTTCGGCAGCAGTAGATTTAGGAATTATTATAGGCAAAGTTTGTCTGAAATCTCCAGCCAGGAGTATCAAAGAAAAAATTTTAAATTTTACAATATTTTTCGATCGTATAGTAGCAACCAAATCAAGGACGCCTTTCCAATTCCACCGGAAGCATCCAAAAAGTAGTTTTTAATCGCATGCAAAATCGAATCATACCCGTGAACGGTGTAATAACGTTAATTTCGTTAGAAGAAAGTAGTTTCACACTACTTTTTTTCTGTGTTTTATTCCAAACAAAGTCCGTGAACAATTTTAAACTGAACGGGTCAACTTGGCTGTGTTTATTGAATTACTCAATTGTCCCGACATTTTATTATACGCTTATAGAGTGCGGTTGAGGACTGTTCTGAAAGAAAAGAAAACGTAGTTCGAGCGTTTAGGTGTCTCTAAAATAATCAACGTTGTTCAATGGACCACTGTTCACTGTTCTGAACTAAAAAATAAAAAAACTATATGGAGAAATTATGAAATGCATGCGTTCTATCATTTACATATGCCGCCGTTACATAGCCATCAGTTTGTCCGTCGTATTTTTATAAAAATATAGATATTTTATAATAAACATAACACATTTTAATGTATCAATGTTTTTTTTACAGAACACCATCAGCCAACCGAAGCGTTCCAGTAGATAATAAACTAAAAACCGACCAAAGCAATAAACTAATGGTCCCTGTTAGCATTGAGATGTGTAATTCGATTGAGTTTACACCGGATTCGGCAACGGTAATCAAAAATTAACATAAACCAAAATAAATCATATTAAAAACAGTGAAATGTATCGTTATTTTAGGAGAAGCGTAATAGAAAATGTAGTATTGTCAAGGAAGAGGACGAAGAGGAACCATGCGATGGTTCGGACAAAAATGAATTGAAAGTTGCAGCCAATCGTCGAGCCTCGATTTCGGATGGGAGGATAAATCGAGCTGTTCAAGAACGCAGCTTAGGTGCACAGTACGTGTCCAAATTAGTTATTAAGCCATTAGCTTCAAATGATAGCTCAAAACAAACTTATGCCGTAGAAAAATTGGAAAGCTTGCGATTAGGCCGACAAAGTTCCAACATAGATGCTAACAATGTGTCACAAAATCCAAGCATGCTAAAGACAATTTCAGGAAAGAATGATCTATCTTCAGCAACTGGTATTCCCACATCGCATAGAGTCCATCAACATCAACATCAACACCAACATCAACACCAACAAATACCCCCAATTAATGAGCATCAAGAGGCTGCCGCAGTTTTTGACACCACAGAACTGCCTGATCTACAGGACGACCTTTCTGGTATTAAAGATTTAGAAATTAGTAAAATGAGAAATAAAAACCCAGTACTTATGCATAGGCGGACAAAATTAAATAAAATGCGAACACCCTCGTGTAGTAGTTCGGAGGCATCGGACGACGAGACAAAATCGAAGAAAAAGAAAATTCACAAGATTGGTGGAGATACACCCAATCGATTCAGAGTTCACCGACGCGATTCTTATGACGATTCAAGCGACTCACAGGATCAATCTAACTTCGGGTCGGGACAAAGCCAAAACACAAATATTGTGTTGAGTAATTCCAAAGATGAAAAATCAACATCGGGCAAAAAGGAAGAACAATCCAAGAATGGAGAGCCCCAAAATACACACTCGAAGCAGAAAAAGGGTTGTTCATTGATGGAGAACTGCTTGCCAAAAGTCGGTGGACGTAGGCGTCTGCGAGAAAGTCAGTCACTTGATCGAATAACAGAATCCCAAGAGTATGAACAGCGCCAACGTTACAACAATGCATCTTGTAACAATTACAATGAAAGCTCATCCGTAGTCACACAATTTCAAAACATGTCACTCAATTCAAACACAGTCCTTGAAAAAACATGGACCATGGACAAGATCATTTGCTCTAGTGAGGATAAGATAAGTCAAGAACCAAATTCTCGCAGCACCCTTAAAAACATGTGTGATATGAATTCCATTGAAGAAATTGATTTATATATCGGAATGAACGTGACAAAAGCAATTCAAACAACTGGCTCAAAGTACTCTGTAACTATGAAGAAGATTAGGAGGCTTGGAAAGTATTTTCCAGTAATTAATTTATCTTAATTTAAATAAAATAAAATAATAATAATAGTTTAACTATAAGCTATGATATTAAGTTAACTTATTTTGTAATTGTTTGTGTAGTTGAATCATGCTCTCATGTAAGACATTTAATCTCATTTGTAGTTTAATTAATTTTGCCAAAGGCCTAATTTAGTAATAATAAGAATATACATATTTCAGTTTAAAACATTTGGGATTTTTATTTAACGTCATTTCCATATTTTTACCTTTATATACACATGGCATCTCAGTTTTTTCTACACAAAATAAAAACTAAAACTGTGCAAATACAAGTCTAATTGCATGCAAAATGTTTGCAATAACATGCACTAAAACACAGTATGTAATTTCTTATCTTTATTCTGCAAAAAGAATTTTTTCTAAAGTTTATTACTGCTTACAGGTTACAAAACAACAAAATTTGGAGGCCTTTTTAAAGCTAAAAATAGCATTTAGTTATATACTATCATGGCTGTTCTGATTTTCGTACGTATTCAAAACGGAAACCGAAATTGAATTCGTACGGATTTAAAAGGTGTGTTCTTATTTCCGAACGGATTCACTACTGATTTTTTGTCACAAAAATGTGTTGGAAATTAAATTTTTGTGTTTATTGGAACTATTTACAGCTTTATTGCATGTTAGTGCTAATATAGTTTATTATTTTTCATTTCTAGCAATAAATAATGCTCTACAGAATTTATTAACCGGATTCAATTCCGCTAACAAAATGATAAGCGAATTGAAAACGTACGGATTGGGAATTGAGAACCTCAAAAATTCTAAAACGGGAGGATTTGGTATCCGAACGAAAATCAGAACAGGGGTGTATATTCGCAAATAAGAAAAGTATAATTAAATAGAAATCCTACAAGTGGGTCTAAATCAGAATTTATGTAAAGGGTTTTCCAATAGGTATGATAGGATTTTGCAGTGGCGTTTCCGCCATTTGTAGTATGTCATTTGATTTTTATTGCATTCAGAAATGTTAACAATCTCACCATTGGACCAGCGCAGCGTAAACGTCGTGAGTTTTCTGATTTTGCCTTGGAAAAACTTGAAACCTACTACGATTTTGAAAAAAATCATCTTTTCCGATAAGGCTCACTTTCATTTGACTGGTGCGGTAAATAAACAAAACTGTCAATTCTGGAAAACTTGGAGAATCTACAAAATATTCATGAAAAACCATTACATTCGCCTAAATTGACAGTTTGGTGTGGTTTTTGGGCTGGTGGAATCATCGGTCCGTACTTCTTTCAAAATGAAGCTGGTAACACCATTACTGTCAATGGAGAGCGGTATAGATCGATGATAACCAAATTTTTATGAGCCAAATTAGAAAAAATTGATTTTGACAACATTTGGTTTCAACAAGACGGGGCTACGTGTCACACAGCAAATGCAACAATTGAATTATTGCGAGAAAAGTTTGGAGATTCGATTATTTCAGATTATTTAAAGAAATGGTGATATTGAATGACCTTCAAGAAGTTGCGATTTAACACCATTAGCCTATTTTTTGTTGGCTAATTTGAAGTCATTTGTCTTGATAGTAAACCAGATTCTCTTCAAGCCTTACAAGTCAATATTGAACGTGCCATTCAAGATGTACGACTTGATTTAGTGGAAAAAGTGCTCGAAAATTGGGTTCATCGAATTTTTTGCTGCAGAAGAAGTCGTGGTGGTCATTTGAATGATGTTTTATTTAAAACTTAATTGTATTGATTGAACTGCACATTAAATAAAAAATTTTCGAATTTCCTTGACAACAAGTGTCGTTTTTTTTTTAAAGAAATCATATCACTCTTATTGGAAAACCCTTTACATACAAAGAACTTTTCATGGTAGTATTGCTTACGCGGAACTTGAAAATTCTTCGCGAGGACGACTTCCGCCATAGTGCATTATGAATTCAATTCCTACCCAAATTCATCACTTTTGAGCATTCCGTTGTTTGAAAACCACAATTTTTGTTTTTAGAAAATTGTACCAGGCTCGGAACAATTTATCAAACGCAAATTTCGCTTCAAATCTGGTCTGATTGTAATTAGTACTGCATTTATGAATCAAACCTTAAAAATACATAGTTGTTGCTCTGAAAAGTCAGTAAAGGTTAGGAAACTTAACAATATAATAAAATAAAATAAATGAAAACACTTGCGTAAAAAAAATTACAATAATACATTTAGTGGCCTCATTAAACATAGCAATTAGTTAAACAATATACAACAAGGTAATAACGTATATAAAGCTTTTAGTGAGTAATATTCACAAAAAGTCAATAGGTTATGCAGCAATATTTAAAATTCATTCACCTTTATTACAGGGCCATTTCAATATTTGAAATCAACTGGCAGAAAAGAAAAAAGATTTAGCGATGGATATGGGTAGCTTGTGAGTATCAATAAATAATTTTTGTACAAAAAGTAGTATACAGCTTTAAGTTGGAGGGTTAATTTTGAAAAAGCGACAACTTTGATAGATGTTCATTTTGAATAAAGCTGCCAGTGCCAGCTTGCCAAATAGAAGCAGTGTTTTTTTTAAGCAGGGCTACCTGCAGGCAAAGTGATGATTCCCGTGGCATAATGGTTAGCAAGTCTGCCTAATATATGGGAGGTTCGAGGTTAGCATGCCTGTCTATAACATATTAGATTCGGGTATCTCAGAGACGCGAAAGAAGAAAAATAAAAGTTTTTGGTGACGCCTCTTGCGATGAACTGGCAAGTCTTCTGAGAGTAAAATAAAAATAGGTGATGGGAACACCCAACTCCCAACTCCCGTAGGGAGGGATATAGGCCAAGTTGTAGTAAGATCAGCAGCTCAGAGTGCGGAGTCATCATCGATAATGGTATGAAATGGATGGAAAGACAAGATGCTCCCAATATCCGGCGAGCTAAGCTGCGCATTCTAGTCTATCAGTTGCATATTTTATGCGTTTTCTTATTTTTAACCTTTTTTATTCATTTTATTTTTCATTTCCTTTTATTTTTCATTCCCTTTTATTTTTCATTCCCTTTTATTTTTCATTCTTAATTATTCGTCGTTTCTGTTAGCTATCCTTTCCTACTTCTTTTACCCTTCATTAGTATTCCGATTCTCATTCAGCCACACATATATACCTTTATTTTATTTCCCAATACAATATCAGCTCGGTGCATCCTTTTGTCTTGCATTAAATAATGGCGCACAACGTGGGGCCTGTTTATTTTATTAAGGTTAAGTTCATATTCTTCACAGCTTCTGTTATTATCAGCGGTCTAGATTTAAATTCCCAAATCGTTTTCGAAGTTCACAAGCGTTACTTGATATTTAGGAAGGTTGTCTCACTCCAATCAAAAAGTCAACCGTGGAAAGTAATGATATCAAGAATTATGCCAAGTTCAAATTAAACTTGCCAAGTGCTTATTTTGTATGATAATATATATTCAGCCCCATTTTTTCACACCAAATGACATTTCTTGCAATCATTACAATCAGCCCTATAGGAGTAACCGTCGCGTCGGAGCGGAGTTTTATCCGCAACGCATTTTTTTTTCGGAGATTCAATTTTGCTTCGAAGTAGTTGTCGTCGTAAGAAATTTTTCACAAATGCGGCAATGCATTGCATTCCCAAAACTAAAATCTCCGCAACAAAAACTTATCGGAGAACGTCGGATCGTCCAATCGGAGAACGTCGGATCGTCCAATCGGAGAACTACCACGAAGCAAAAATGTATCCGATCGGAGAGAATTTCGCTCCGAAGGTTACCTCGATAGGGCCGTCAATTTTGCTTAGAAGTAGTTGTCATCGTTAGAAAATTTTCACAAATGCGGCAACGCATTGCATCCCCTAAACTAAAAATTTCGACAACAAAAACTTATCGGAGGACGTCGCGTCGGATCGGTCGATCGGAGAACTACCACGAAGCAAAATGTCACCGAATCGTAGGAAATGGGAGAGAACTCCGCTCCGACGGTCTCGATTGGGCCGAATGTCGTAAATTCAAACGGAAAGTATTGCGAAAAAAAAACCAATTGAAATAGAAAAAGGGCGCTTTCTGTAAATCTTAGCGATAATTTAGCTATAGGTCGGGTCGACCCTGCTTAAAAGATTATAAGCTTGTCCTTCCTCTAAAGTTTCTATATAAAATACACTAAGTATTCTGAATACTAAGTTACCAACTTAGGCCCTTATTATGAATAGCCAATCGAACTAAAATCCTAGCGAATTTGATAATTTGGTATTATGAGTAGCGACTCGCTTAAATGAAGTTCGCTTCAAATGTCAAAAAGTTATCGATTAGAGCTTTCGACCAATTATGAGTAGCGAACGTTCGATATTTTATTCGCCCAGCGCGTCAAAATCGGTCGAACGAAAGTTATTGGTGATAAAGCAAGCGAAATAAGGGTTTAGCTTTTTTGTGTTTGTTTACTACTTCTGTTTGGATGCATTTCTGGCAAAAATGAGTGAATTAAGAAAAAAGTACTTCAACTTTTATTTACTATTAAAAACAAGATGATCATTTCTTTCGATTCATTAAGGACAAACAGCAGTCAGTTCGTAAAGCAATTGAGCAATTGTTTTGCAATCTCACTTGGCCCTCCTTCTCGTGAGAGAAAAAAAATGGCATAAGGTTTGCTTATAGGTTTCTAGTTTTCGTTGGATTTCAAATTGAAACATAAAAAAAAATTCAGAAAACAAAAAAGTGATTTTGCTTCTGGAGGGAGAATACGCCACTGTCTTTGTTGCCCTTAGAACAGGCAGTTGACTACTAATTCAGCCCTTAACATGCAGTAAATCCATCTAGCTGTATATTCTAATGAAGAATGAATACAAAAGGATCCTCTGCAGAATGGAAGAAGCAATTCTGCAGGAAAAATTATGCAGTAATAATGAAGATGCCCAAGTTCTACATAATGAAGATACCCAGAATGTTCAAGGACCATCGTCATCTGGTCAGCGGCGATCCCTGCCAGCTTACAAGAGAGGGGAGAACAGTTTAAATGAAAGAGAAAATGCACATATGAAATTTTTAAAAGACCAAACTAACACACTTATTGTGCTAACACAATAATAGTGCGCTCTCATTTTCTTCCACATCTTCAAAATACAAATCAACAATATTAATCATTCTTCTAATAAATTATTTTCTTAATATTCAATTGAGAAAGATGATCTATTAACAGATCAACAACAATTATAAGGCAATTTGACATATGACTATGAAATATTCACTTTTTTATGTTGTTCCCCATCAGCCATCACATCAAAAGCGAATGTTGTAGTTCGCTACTCATAGTACCACGAAGCTTGTAGTTCGCTGAACAGTTCGCCTTGAAGCGAACGTTCGATTCGTTACTCATAATACGGGCCTTAAGTAAGTTGGATTGAAAACTGGCTTAAGTTGCTTCCTGTTAAAAGGGTTGTGTCCTTTGATATTTCAATAGTTCCGATTGTTTTTTCAGTTAAATGCAGGAAAACATGAAAAGATATAAGAAATTGCAAGTGAAGAAACTTTTATTTAATTTGACAAAGTGTTGAAAAAAAAAATAAAGAAATATGCAAACAGTCAAGTCCATTCAACACGAGATCTATCTGTGATACACAAATGTTCATAATTATTAAAGTACACCCGCTGTCGACAAAAAAAAAATAAACAAATCAAACTTAACACGGGTCACTGACCACCAGCATCAAATAAAATATTTTGGCAAACTCTTTTATGGCTTTCAGCAACCCAGCTCTATTTGTAAATTTTCCAACCTCCAGTCTTTGTTTTCACATTGCAATCGCAACCCTCAGTTAATTAAGGATACTATATTAATGGTTTCCACTTGTACATAATATGATGTTGTCTCATCAGCATTTGGCCACAACTTTTGAAGAGACCTTATATGCGTTATTCTAATTACATATTGTAACTGGTTCTGCAGATAACAAAGGCTCATTTATATTTAAATTTTTATAGCAAAACACATTTAAGCAAAGTGCTTTAATAAATATGCCCGATTGAGTCTTGCGAAGTACTGTTAAGTAATTTTAGCTGTGGTGAACTATGTACGTTTGCTTACATGGTAAAGTATCATACTTTCCATAGTAGAACATCTGTTATAGGCTTTTATGTCTGAACATCCCAAAATACGGGTTGTAATTTATGTTCGCTACTTCGATTCATGGATCCTCAAGATAGACATCTTGTCTGATTCTCACCGTCTCTTCCATTTCGAAACTTTGACCAGCCAGTCATACACGTTATATAACTCGCGACTCTTAAATGTCATACCCAATCCGTTTTGCCAGCTGCGTAGACAACTCACTCCAGAATCAGTATCACATGCATAGCAGTGGTAGTAACTGGCGGCATACTCATTATGGTTCGCAAATATTTCAATAATGTAAGAAGTCTTAAAAATGTTCTCATGTATTTTTCAGTATATGATCTCTTACTAAACCGCTGATCTCTAGTCGTTTGAACTCAAGGATCTTCTTGCACACTAGTGAGAAAGTTTCTAGGCGTAAGGGTTGTCGATAGTCCCACTTTGTGGGTATTCACACATTTTAATTATGTGATGTCTCCTTTAGTCGCCTCTTATGGCAAGTTGCTGCAGTATTATTCTAAGCCGTAACTGTCTCTCTTTACAATAATTACACAGGTCTGCAATGGTTTTCCTCTCTGAAATCTGAGTAACGTTTTCTATAGATTTTGATGTGCTGATTACGAGAAAAATAATGAAAAAAATCCATCACGTCAGGATTTTTTGATATAGAATATTGAAATTGTCTGAGCGCCAGCATTTTAAAATTTATAAAACGTCATTAAATTGCTTTAGCTTAGTTTTTATTGCATTTAATTAGTGTAGAGGGACATAGACATCAATGCAAATCAGTAATTTGTTAACTACTACATAATGAGTATAAGAAATTCGTAATAAGCATGTCGAAAAAGGGGCATTTTGGCATAATTAAGTAATGAGCTCATTCATATACAGGGTGATCCGTAATTCGTGTTACATACTTTGGAATGAGATTCTTGGTCATATTCTAAGAAAAAAATTGTTATACACTAAAGTCCGTTTCTCAACTTTAACATCACTTTTTGGCAATTTAAGAAAAGGCTAACTTTGGTGTACCCAGACCTGTGTTAAATTCGATATCTCTGTCAATACTGATGATAGAGACCTAATCTTAGACTTATTTTTTTGTTAAAATAATGATCTTTAAAACTGCATTTAAATAAATAAAATTCTTTCAATATATATTTTTTTATTGCGAAAACTTGTGACTTTTTTCCTAAAAGGTACAGATAGAAACTGTATACCTTTTTTTGAAAAATCTGGAGGTGATGGAGAAAAACTAAGGACATATTCGTAATCAGCGTACCAAAATTCCTTAGAATCAGCTATCAAATTCCAGAGAGGAAGTTATGACCCTCATTTTGCAGGCCTGTGTTATTTATCTGAATATCTTAATTTGAAAGATTTGTTGCCAAAAAATTACAAACCTTCGTACTATACTAGTCAGTTGCAGTGCTGCTGTGGCATTCAAACCATGGTTCTTCACTAAATAGTTATGTGCCACGGTCATAAAAGCCAATTAATATTTTTTTAATTATAATAGTTTAAATTACCGCCTAAGGTTGACTTACCCTCATCGAGATTCCTAATAAAATTCAAGTTTTATGCAGATTAGTTATAAGCAAACAATCCCCACAGAGTTACCACCCTATTTTACTGCATTACTACTTTTCGTTGCCTTTCTGGTACGGCAAAATATCTCGGAATTGTCCTTGATCGTAAACTTAACTGGAAAGAAAATTTAAAAGAAAGAGAAAGGAAAGCTCAAATCGCTTTCTACACTTGTAGTAGAATTTTTGGTAAAAAATGGGGACCTGGTCCCAAAACCATTCACTGGATGTATACATCCATAATAAGACCAATCCTCACATATGCCTGTCTAGTCTGGTGGCAATCATTAGAGAAGGCTTCAAACCTTAAGACCATAACCAAAATCCAAAGACTTGCATGCATTGGTTCAACTAGTGCCATGAGAACAACACCAACTGCAGCTCTGGAAACCTTCCTATCGCTAGCCCCCCTAGATCTCTTTACTAAGGAGATGGCGGCCAAAAGCGCACTGCGACTCAAACAATGCAACAATTGGAAAACAGGCATATCAGGCCATAGAACCATCATGAACCATACAGATATAGACATCCAAACAGACTATACCCCCCGCATATTGATTTCAATCCAGTGGCCCTAACAGTCTTTCCGACTAGAGAAAGCTGGGAGGAAAACAGGGTTATAAAAGAAAATCACATTTCCGTCTTCACAGATGGTTCCAAAACGGACGAAGGGGTAGGATCAGGTATCTTCTCAGACTACCCTAACATGAATAGATCAATAAAGCTTCCCGACTTCTGCAGTGTCTTTCAAGCAGAAGTACTCGCAGTGTGCGAAGCCGCGAAGCAACTTGCTACGCAAAACTTGATCAACAAAAATATTGACTTTTTTGTAGACAGTCAGGCGGCCATTAAAGCTATCTCATCCATTATCACAAAATCCAGGCTAGTAGACAGCTGTCGCAGTAACCTTAGACTGCTCAGTGAGACAAACACAGTTAGTTTAACCTGAGTCCCTGGACATCGTGACATTATCGGTAATGAAATGGCGGATAAGCTGGCAAAAATTGGGTCAGCACTCGAATCCAGCGAAGCGAACACTTCAGTTCTAAAGCCACTAGAGCAAGAAAAAAGCAGAATCAAACACAATTTTCTAAAAATCGCCAATGACAGGTGGTCATCTTTAGAAACATGCCGAGTCTCTAGAAACCTTTGGCCAGATATTTCCAAGAAAAAAACAGAATTTCTACTCCAGCTAAGCAGACCTCGGCTCTCTCTGTTGATTGGCATTCTCACGGGTCACAACTCGTTGGGTACCCACATGATGAGAATGGGCATTAGCACATCCGACTTATGTAGAGGATGCCAAGATGAGGAGGCAGAGGAGGGATCTTTCCACTTCCTCTGTGAGTGTCCTAGCTTAGCCCACACTCGGAAAAAAACCCTCGGAGAATACTTCTTCGACGAACTGGGCGACATCTCTAACCTCCCACTGAGCAACGTCCTGAAATTTACTCAGGGCTCCAAATGGTTCAGTGGGAGTTCCCTACCACAATAACCATCCACCTCTCCAATCCTCCCATTTCCTCATCCTCTGATTTCCCGGGGAGCACAATGGATCCTCGAGATCCGAGTGAGGTGTTGCCACTTGTGGCTACACCCCCCATTCAACCTAACCTAACTTTTCGTTGCCAATTGTTTTATTTCACGAACTTCACATTGGTCGATTTGTTGAAGCAACAAAATGATTAAAATTTTTCCAACGTTCCAAGTCAATACTGACAAATTGGTGTAACAGTGAAGGAAAAAAATAAAATAGTCGCTTTATTTGCACGAAATTTCTATAAATCGACCAATGTGAACTTCGTCTTTGCTGCCCGTGACGTAGCGGTTATAATGTCTTGTTATTAGGCCAGAGTTCAAGGTTCAAGTCTTAGAAGCAACAAATTGTTTGCAAAAAGCTTTCTCATTAAGGCCCCTATTGCGAGTGTCGTTTGGTTGTCGATACACGACGGTTGTCGATAGTCGAACAGCGAAAATGAAATTTGGTATTGTGTTCGATACTTTCAATTTTGAATTCGGTCGTTATCGTCTGTATTTTTGCGTTCGACTATCACTGTAACTAACTCAAATGTCAAATTATAGGATTGATTCACATTGGCTACTTTCACTATTCACAGAAAAAGAAATCCTTGTCGATAGGAATACGCAATACCAAAAGGAAAATTTATCAAAGCTTTCGACTCTTGTCGTATCGAATGCTAGGTGACACTCGCAATAAGGGACTAAGACTTAGGATCGCGCATTCTAGCGATTGTGTGCTAAGTACAATATCAAAATCTGAAGGCTGAATGCAATGTTTTTGTTTTTTAAGAATCATTTTAATTACAAATTGCTTTTTTATAACCTTTAAATATATCAAGAGTGCTTTTGTGTTAGCTTTTAATGATATATTTTCGGATACAGTGTTGCCAGATGCACATTAATTATGAAAATTAAATAAATCATTTAAAAACATCAAATTAAATATTCCAAATGATTTTTTTTGTTGTTGTTAATATCTACATATAAACGCTGAAAATTTATTCAGAATCATTGGACTATTTACATACATACTGAGCGGTGAGCCCCGGGCCTAGCGCGTTTCTCACAACCATGCCTTGTGAGGGAATGGAAAGTACCAACAATTTTCAGCGTTTCCGAACGGCTAACTTCTGAAATATAAAATTTTGTTAAAATCACATAAGCCATCGTATTTGAAGATAACGTCACCATGGGAGGAACCGTATTTAGACTTTTTCGATAACGTTTTTTACATCTTTAGAAACACAACGAAAAATTAATCCCTCACATACAATTTAATCAAAATCGTTGGAGGCGTTTTCGATAAAAATTAGCACATACTAAGAAATAGATTGTAAAGAAGGTACCGGTATTTAAAGACCTAGAAATCCAATTCTAAAAACCCCTTTGTAGGCTACCACAAACATTAAAAAAAGGTCAAAGGATTTTGATTAAATTATCAGCGCTTATATTCAAAAGAAGCTGAAAAAATAACGTTTTTATACTATCACTAAAAACTCAAAAGACTCTATATTGTGGTTGTGCGTCTAGCCCTCACATACGGTTCACAATATTGTAGAAATGTGCAATTTACAAAAAGTATGAGAGTAAGTTGACGTCAGCTGAGACAAAAATGCCACGTATGACATTAGGAGTAACAAAGATTGGTAGAATTAAAAGAAGGTACTCGTACATAGATCCGTGGAAGCAGAAAATAATATCCTGCTGAAAAAAGGGTACAACCGAATAGGACGTTAGGACGTTATAAGTTATTTATTAATATTTAAAAAAAAAAAAAAAGTTATCAGCTGTTGAAGACTGATTGAAGACTCCCCAGTCTTGGCATGTAACGATACAAACGATTTCTCGAATTCTCCAGAACCGATTTGCCTGAAAATTTTTGAAAATCTTCTTTATAAACTTATCTATCATGACTGTTCTGATTTTTGAACGGATTCAAAACGAACACCGAAATCGAATCCGTACGGATTAAAAAAGTGTGTTCTTACACAATTCATCAACCAAATTCAATTCCGTAAACAAAATGATAATCGAATTGAAAACGTATACGAACTCGGAATTGAGAACTATAAAAATTCGTTAACGGAAGGATACGGTATCCGACCAAAAGTCAGAACAGGGGCCTATATCTGGAACTATTTACAGTCCCTAATTTTTATTTCGACATTATTTTAGGTTAATAATCTTTTTTGTTTCTTTATCTCCGATTGCTAATAGGGTTGGAATCGCCAGCTGGAATTTTTTTTACATTTTTAAATTTTTTATATACTTTTTAAATGTATGGAAAAGGAATACTGAAAACATTGCTACTTTTTTACGGCACTTCCAAGATTACTTGAAAATCATGCCTCTAAACCAGAATTCCAACAAACAAAGAAAAACAAAGAAATCCATTAAAAACATTATGCCGCCTAAGGTTCAAGTTGAACTTTAGTTATCTGTCATCAGAAAAGAACAATGCAAAATTGTATTCCGTTTTTCCGATAATGACTTGACAGCTTTTTTAAAAAACTCAAACCATTTGAGATGTATTTCAAAAACTTTACTATCGGCTTGAAGCTCAATAAAAAAATTTATGAATGGGAGTCGGCTTAGTTCATATCGCCACCGTGGTCACGTTTGCAGCGGTTGATTTGTTGGAACCAATTGGACCGGACGCCACCGTGGAATTGACTTATTTGGATCTTTTATACTATACGGACGCCTGAACGCAGCATTGTTTTTTTTTACCCTTCCATCAACTCTTTGTCTCACTGATACGGCAACATCACACAACGAATACGTAGACTGAAATTTTTGCACTAAACCTATTTTTGCCTGCGTACTACGGCGAGAATTACGAGCGAGGAAAATTGGAGCTAACGCTCTTAAAGTTGCCGTCACTGACTTCGAATTTCGGCAGAAAATTTTATAATTTGCAGACGTGTACTTTGATGAAGTTAAGTAAAGTTTCCAATAACAGTTCAATGATCAGTGAAAGGGTGCGTTCACAAATTAAGTTCAAAGTTTTCAAGTCACTTTTGGACTTGTAAACAAACTCTACTGCATATTTGTCACAAAAATATGCGCTTCACCGCCATTAATTTGTCGATATGCGTTAAAAAGTGACGGAAAAACATTCAGAATAGATGCTCGGAAGAATACACAAACTCGGAGAGTTTTCTGCTTCGACGGATAACTCGCTATCGCTAGGGCTGATAACCAAGAACACGAAACAATTATTAGGGGATTTCATTTGGATACAAAAATTTGTGAATTGTAATATAGACAACTGAATTAGATAGTTTCTAACAAAGTTTTTATTTTTTGTTGATGCATTTTCAAATCAATATCTTGATTAGGGAGGGGCTAATCAAACAATTTCATCTGGCCGAGGCTACGAATGTATTTAGACTGATTTTTGTTTTTTTTTTTACAAAAGCTTTAATCATTCTATTTGCCAATATATTACCTACATGTGCTACGTATATGTGTTTACTTCAAAAGATGCACCTAAGTTAGTCAACACAGATGCTGTGCTTTCATACGCAGCAGGTATACCTAGATATTCTTATTTGTTATTTCGTTAAAAAGTTACAGTTTGTTATTGCGTTTGCAAAAACTTGATTTGCTTATATAATAATGCTTTTGAATAATTTACGATTCTTGGAAAGCAACGAATAAAACTTATGACGAGTCAATCGGAAACCTTAAATAATATAAATAATATAAACTTAAACGTAAATAATATAAATCCAATGTTGGTTACCGATTATTCAAGATCAGAAAAATGAATACAAAAATAGAACTACTTATGCAAGTAGCGGTACTGAATGCACCAATGATGCCGCCAGTTTAAGAAAAGTCATACCCAAGGTACAAAGTCGCTCAAGCCTCAAGTTTTGAATACCTGATATTGACAACACTTGGAATGATTTAATAAAAGTTATAAGGACAACGCCAAAAATTGGCGTTTCGATCAGGTACAACAGTGTGCTCATCAGTTAAATCTAGATGATGGCGTACCCTTCTAAGACGCGATTTTTTTTTAACGATTTTTAACGATTTTTATTGAAAAAAGGATATTTACAACTGATACTTAATTATGCGTTACTTAATTATAAAATGGTAAATTTTTTGCTGTGTTGCCACACAAGGGGTCTAACGATATACACTGTCAGATACATATTTGGATTATGAATTAAATTTAAGTTAATGACGATTATAGAATAGAATAGATTGTAAGTATTTAATAACTGTAAGCGTGTTCAGTTCCTGTTGTCCTTGGAGTTAGTTGCGGTTGAGGATGGGGGAAGTCGGAGGCCTAGGAGGGAGAGTGGGGGGGGGGGGGGGAGGTTGATTGGGCGATAGAGCGGCTAGCCACGGTGGTGGTTGGCGCTGCCTCAGCGTAGAAGGCCATTGCCTCATCGTTGTTGAATGTTTTTCTTCCATTAGTGTCATCGCATCGATGTATCTCGGGTCCGGGTGTCGGTCTTCTTCTGCTATCCTTTTTACTTAGGGGTTCGGATGGTTGGCCAGGTTTTCCAGTAGGCGTCTTTCATATTGCACCATGTATTTCTCTATGGGGATAACCCTTGCTTCTTCATAATGCTTTCTATTGCTCACTTTTTTACTGCGTATCGGATCGTAACCAAGCCCTTTGCATATGACGCGAATTTTTTGTCAGATTAACATGAATTTCATCGATGCATCGTAAAAAATAATAACAAAAAATTGTTTGATGTTTTTCTCTTTATTTATATACACGGAATGACTTCTGCTCTGAAAACACTAGAATCGCTTATGAATACCCATTTCCAAAGTGCTTTCATCTCCATTATCTCCAGAACTCAGTAACCCTAACATAAATGTAAGTTCCCATACAAACAAAAAATAAGTAGATAAGGGCAAGGTTATCGACTCATTCTCAGCATATAAATCTACAGACCCTGATGGTATCATTCAAATGATTTTCGAGACCCCTAAAGACTTGATTGTGCCGATTTAAGAGGAAATAAAGTGGAAAATTGGTGTTTCTGTCCAAATCTCTAGAAAAACTAATAAAAACACACATCCAAACAAAAGTGAACGAGAATAAAATGCCTAACCTGCATACATTAAGAACAATTCAGTTGAGACTGCACTTCACGAAGTGATCGGAAAAATTGACCAGTCAATCAAAAACAAAGAAAACAAGTTAGCCGCCTTTCTCGATATAGTAAAGCGCTACCCACGAGGCCCTAGGCTCAATCAATATCGAACTAACGATGTCAAAGCTCCAAACAAGAAAAGCAAAGCAGATTTAAACAGAATTTTTTTTTAAGAGGAGGTATGCTATTCTGGAGCACTCAGACGTAAAATCCGGTCCTTTGTACAACCAGTGTAGCAGCCTTCCCTGGGAGGCTGAAAGAAAAGTAGATGCCCAGAGCGGGATTTGAACCCACGCATTCGGCCTATCTACTGAACACTCTACCACTGCACCACGGCCGCACTATTGGAGCACCATAAAGTCAAAACTTTTGGAGGTCCTCTGCAAGATGGAGTTTTATCTCCGCTACTCGAGCTCCCAGTTTACGATCCAAGGTCGTAGCTTATCCTGATGACATACTCATCATCAATTCGAGAAAATTTAACAAAGCTCTCAACAAATTTACCAACAGAGCTAAAGACTAATGTCGCTTTCCATTGGTTTCATTCGGAGAAGCACTCATTTTAAAAACCAATGCAATGGAACACCCATAATTTTTTCTATTCAGTTTAACGTAATTACGTTAGTGTGAGTGAAACACCTATGGCCCTTAAAAAATATTCCTTCAATGTAAATTTTCTTTTTGACATTTGAGTAACATGTGTTAGTGCTTCTTGGGTCGATTCTCACTTCAAATCGAGAATCGGCTGTAACTCCTCAGAAACATGAGAAGCGTTCTTTGGAACGGTTTGAGAGTGCTGCTGGACGCTACTGGACGGTTCTTTTCATCCAATGAAAGCGGCATAAATTTCATCCTTTCAAAAATAGAACTTTTTTCACCCACCATAAATGGTACACCAATTTATTTTTACGGTACGGCAAAGTATCTCGGTTCCTGATCGTAATCTAAGCTGGAAAGAAAATTTTAAAGAAATGGAAAGAAAAATCCAAATCGCTTTCTACATTTGCATTAGAATTTTCAAGAGGAATAAAGGACCTGGTCCCAAAAGATGCATAAGAGTTACACATGCTTTTCATAAGACCTATCCTCACATACGCCTGTTTGATATGGTTGCCAAAATTAGAGAAGGCGTCAAACCTAAAGGCCATGGCCAAAAAGACGTCCATAAATTGGCTCAACCAGTGTCATGCGAACGCCACTAATTGTACTTTTCTGTCGCTAGCTTTCCTATAAACCTTTTTACTGAAGAGATGGCGCCCAAGCTCAAACAATGCAATAATTGGAAAACAGACATGTCAGGTGATGAACAATACCGATATTGACAATCAAACAGACTACACCCCACAGCATACGTATTTAAAAACAGTGGTCTTAACATAAATCTTGGAGAATAACAGGGTTATAAAGGTAAATCAGGATACCGTATAATAACTGGAAATGAAATGGCGGATAAGGTGGCCGAATTTCTACTCAAGCTTAGCGCGCCTTGGCTCTTTTCGTTGATAACGGGTTACAACTCATTGGAAACCCGCATAATAAGGAAAGATATAGGAGCATATCACGACGAAAAATTAAAAAAAAAAAAAAACAAATTTCTACTCCAGCTTAGCGGGCCTCGTCTCTTTTCGTTGATAACGGAACTCATTGGGAGTCCGCATTATAAAGAAAGGTATAAGCACTTCCGACTTATTTAGTGCATATCACGACGAAAAGTCAGAAATGATCATTCCACTTCTTCTTGAATTTGAATGGCTGATGAAAAGCAACAAGGAATGCAACACAATCTAGTCGATAATAATCCCTCTTCTTACAGCGTTGTTTAGTTATCCGACCTTGAGAAAGTTTCCAACCCCGTCACAAAAGTTCTTAGCTAATTACATCCCTTTCATTAGCAAGAAGTTGTTGTGTAAATATCGATGGTTTCATATCAAACAAATCGAAGCTTTCAAACGGAATATCCCAAGGCTCTTATTGGTCGATTCATTAAAACTTCGTGCAAATAAAGCGACTGTTCTTCTCTGTTACACCAAATTGTCGACACCTAAGTTCCGTTCGATTCGTTGAACAATGTTATCATTTTGGTCGATTTGTTGCTTCGTCAAGGGGAACAAAATCTTGAATTTTGTATCCCTGTTAATTATACGAACGGACAAATGTAGTACACACAGACATTTCTTTAAGACCAGTGGACTCTAGTTCTAGGGGCATTGGAATGTTGGAATATATATTTTCTTCCATACCAAAAATATTATAAGTGCTGCCAATTTATTGTAATCAATGACCAATGGAATCTAACAGGATTTTTAATTTCTGTCTCAATCAAAATTTTTTATCAAATTTTGAATTTTTTTTTCTTAAAAAAAAAAATCTTCAAATTAACTTCACGCGCAAAAAAAAAAGCAAACAAAACTTCGTCACGTGTTGAGTTTTTCACATAGATTAACACCAGATTAACCTTCATGCAAGAACGATTTGCAAGTTTGACTCATCATATTTTACAGATTTGCCCAAAGTAGAAAGACTTTGGATGTTAAGTCATTCATGTGGACTTGAAAATAATTTGTCCAAAAATCACATTACTAAGTCGAAATCAAAACTCTCCCATTTGCACAGACCCAACATCTGTATGTTAATAAAACACATTTAGTTTGAGTGACTCACTGTTATAAGCCAAATTATTATAAAAAAGAAGACATGACGATGACACCATAAGACAAGAGTGTGACTCTTGACCAAAAGGATCATTCTAGAATATATCTACCGAGAAAAAAAAGGAGAATGACAAATTTTTTGAATGGGATATTCTAGGCTCAGCAAGCGGGCCAAACGATATGAGAAGACACTCTTTCTATTTAATAATTGGTTTAACAGTCTGTGCTATTTATTGTCAACCGTCAAGCAGCGTGTAGTAATCAAAAAGAACAAACACTCTCCGCAGAAGCAAAAGTACAAAAAAAAGACAAAACCAAAAAGAAACAACCATACATGTTATAAAAATAAAATACAAAAAAAAAAAAGAAAAAGAAATGTGAAAGAAGAGAAACCATGTGGAAATTTTTGGTTTTTTCGGTATTTTTGGAATTAACTTTTCAAGATAACCAAGGAAATGAAACTCTTCATGGTGCTATAGAGCCGTATAATGAGTGTGTGCCCATGTCAGCTCGACTCGGTCTCAGTACTACTCTCGTCTCGTCTCCGTTTGGTAGTTTCTTTTCGAAGCGATACTTTTTCAGTTAGTTATCTTTAGACTGTCATTTGAATCGGTCCGGTCGGCTCTGAATGGAGTTTCGTATTTCTTTTTTTTTTTAAGTTTTTCCTTTTCGGATTCTAAGTTTTATACTCTTTAAATAGATAGTAAATATTTGAACATTTGTTTCGGGATCTCTTTTCTCGCGGGACAGAATGAATTGATGGAAGAACAATAAAATACGAACGATATAGGTACTCGACCAACGAAGAGAATTATTTGAGTGTGCTGAGTTAAATTTCCGTCTCCGTGTAGTGTTGCTTTCAAGCCGATCCGTTTGTTGGTTTTGTTCCCACTTTTTTTATATACCCATTCACAACTTTTATACGCATATCATTTGGCATACCAAGACGAAGAATCTACAAGAATAACACCCTTACAAGTAATAATTGTGGTTTACCAATACCATACAAGAATAATTGCTGGAGTGATAATCATATTCAAATTTGAAATGTGTGTTTGGTTTCTAAACGTATCAACAGATAAAGTATACAGTTGAGATTGGAAAAAAAATATTTAAATTCAAATCAGCAGCGCGCCACCACTAACGCCGCCGCCCAAAATCATACGCATACAGCACCGAACCGTACCGCACGCCGCACCACGCCATACCATACCTACCTGAGCACATGAATGTTCATTGATCTTTATCAAGAGAAGAACTCATAACATCACTCTAAACAGGTAAGACGCCGCGACGCTCAGCGCCGGCCTGGATTTTTTTTCTTTGACATTTTTGGTTCTCGTCATCGATAGCGATGCGATCGTGCGATCGTGGATAGTAAAATCTGTACACGTGAACGCCATTGGGACATTGTTGCAAAATAAAAGCCACCACAAAAGGTGTTTCCTTTGAGTACAATGCCACATATGAATGGAATGTACGATACGAACTAAAGCACAAGACCCACCAAACAGGCATGAACAGAAACCCAATCAAATGAGTTGGCTGTAAACTTGATTTTTTGTGTTAACTATGGTTAGCCTTGAGAGTACACAGAGCAGACTGATTTTTCAATGCAAGTGACTTGTGTCTTGTGCGTTGTAGATCACGAAATTAATGGAGTTTCAAGCTATTTATGTCGCTTGGTGCTAATTGCCCTGATCTTTCTATACATCAATAAACTTAAGGCCCCTTTTACACCTACCTGTCAACTTGTTTTTTGACTGTCGTTAATTTTGCCAACCGGTATAATAACTTATAATAATCTATATTACGTTGAAAACGAAAACGAATAAAAAAAAAAGAATCATATTCGAGATAACCTATAAATTTTTCTGGCCCGGTAAAGAGCGCCAGCATGTTTATTGAAATCTGTGTTTTCTATTTACAAATCACAACTAGGGTAGCTGGTTTAAGTTACCTAAAAATAGTTTGCATTTGCATTCAATTTGAAATGTGCAAATTACCAAGAGATAATCCATTTTAGATGCTTGGATGACAAAAATATGCAGTGGCATTACTCGGGCTCCGCGGTCCGCGTGTCGCGCATCTCATGGTGCGTTTGCGTTCGTAATGTAGATAGAATAAGTTTTAATCAGAGAGGTAAAGTTAAATATTGTTTACCAGGGTTATTTGCCTTTCACATACCTTTTGCGTACGTGCGAGAGTGTGTTTTATTATTTCTTGTAGGTATATTACATATTTGTTTTTTATGCTACGCACTTACCAATATTAAGAAGCAAAAATATCTATGCTATAGCCATCGCGTGAGCTGAGCACGATACGACATGCATTGATACACAAACACAACCAAATGTTGCGGTGATATAAATAATGCTAATACTTGCAGATTGTTCGAATGGAGGAATAGCGCGTATTGCGCTCTGGAAGAGCGATAATCACTTGTTTCGAATGTTATGTGGTGTTGACTGTTGAATGAAGACCAAGCTCGCACTCGCATACTCCCACAAAGCGATTTAATGCATTGGCATTTCATTAGCCGGCATTCGCGTTTTTATTATTTTTTTTTCGATTTCAAATTCATTCTTTTCGAAATCATTTTGTTGAATTATTTTCAAGTGAATCTATTTTACTATGGTATGAACCTAGGAATGGATAAAAAAATTTCCTATCATCATGAAATGTTGATAGACATTTGTCCCCTAACAGAAGACAGTATGCTCATTGTGTTTTCGTATTTTGAAAACAATACCTACAAGGATAAGGGCAAAGAGCATTCGAAAGATCAACAAGCCAAGACTAAGAAATGTCGTTAACCCTTAAGTGATAAGAAAACGTGGAGCGCACAAAGTAACGTTGTTCACTGTTAATGTTATTCAACACTTTTGTTATTATTATTATTTTCTTTTTTTTTTAAATTGTGTGTGTGTGTAGATCCACATACGAAAGCAAAATATTTTTGGTTCCACGGATTTGCACAGGTTGTGTTTGCACACGTGTGGGTTTAAGACTCGAGAATGATGTTTATAAATAAGTAAATATGCATCTCGCGACGCGGGACGGCACGGCAGTGGCGTCTAAATTCATCAGGTGGTACTAGACCAACACTATCACATTTTTGAAATGTGTATTTTAGTTATCGGATACGTGATCGCTCTTTAAACGCGTTTCCAAAATGTTTCAACAGATAGAAAGAACTTTATATTTTACCCCCAATATCAATAATGAAGTTGTACCTACGGTCCATGCTGTGACTTTGATTCTTTTTATTCCATTGAAAACAGATGTTAGGTTTAAATCCGAAAGTAGATTCGGGACCATGACCGATTATACGAACTAACCGAATTTAGGGATCTTAAAATATCTTCCAATATTTAAAGTACATAATTAATAAATTCGAATAATTCAAATATTCCAATTGTTATAAAAAAGCAAACGGAAAATCAGCACAGGGTGTAGGGAATGTTTTTTTGATATAAAATCAGGACTGGTGTCTTTATCTTAAGGTCATAAAGGGTTTTTTTAGGCGTGTATTTGTATTCTCTTCCAAGACGTCAAATGTCTCGGGCTTATCTTAATAGACAAGCGACTTTACATTGCCCCACAAAAAATAGTCCAGCGGTCTTATATCGCCCGATCTTGAAGGTAACTTACAGATTTAAAACTTGAAATTATGTAAGAAATCGGCGTCAACAGAGATTTCGTTTCGTAACAATTTACCAAACCTACGCAGTGCCGATCAGTGGTCGTGTGATTTCAATGCTTCCACGATGAAATGTCAAACCACCAAACTGAGCATACATCAAGTGACAGATGTCAAAGAAGCCAACTCCGAAAAAAAGTGTTGAATATTGAAAACCACACGTCTTAAAAAAACATCATTTGCTACAAATTATGATGGTACCCGTGCGTGGTGTGATGGATAGCATGTCCGCCTGTTAATCCAGAGATTCGAGTTCGAATCCCAACAGAGGTAAAAATGTTTTTTCCATGAATATCGCCTTTTGCGAGGAACAGGCCATGAAAAGCGCTTTCTCGATGAGCCGTTCGGAACCGGCAGAAAATTTTAGGTCCCTTCAATTCCCTCACAAGGCATGGTTGTGAGAAATGCGCTAAGCCCAGGGGCTCCTCGCTCTGTTGCGCCACCCTATTTATTTTATTTATTTTACTTCAAATTAATTGTTTTTAATTAATTCTTTTATTTTCAACTCTTTTTAAAAATATTTTTTTCAAGTGTTTAATTTCATGAGAACATCCAATTCAACAAAGAAGGATGGGGCGTTCAATAATCGTATCCGGATAGCCTTTTGTTGTTTTTTACGTGCTAAGCATTTAGCAGAGACACAACCCCATTTCTACCAAAAAGCTATCTAAAGGTATCCAAGTATTTTTGGTATACCTTTCAATTCAAGTGATGAGCTGAAAGAAAACTTGTTCTTGTCTCTGTTCATACTGGTTTCTTTGTTTACGTTTCAAAATTGAAGTCACTTGAGTTGCATGGAAATTCGAAAAAAGCAAATTGCAATTGTTAAGCAACGATATCTTGAATGTTTTTCTGTTTTTAAAAGTCAAATTTGTATATTTCATAGCTGCGTTCTGCAGCTATCTGGAAAAGGATAACTGAAACGCTCGAAAGGGTATCTAAAGTCCTAGATAGCCTATCCGATAGGTTCTTGAACGTGCCCAATACCGAAAATGGAGCGTAAAAATCTAAAAAATATATTTGCTTTTAACGTGGAAACAGGAGAAAGCATTTCTTACTTGGACATAACAGTTCGAGGTGAACGCGGACCTCAAACAACATCTTTCTCTAACAATTTGAATTTCGATCGAGCTCTCCTCAAGTTTTACACAATAAGCAATGAGCTTTCCAAAACCCGTCGCACCGTACATCCGCTCTACATGGCCCAGCCGTCGCCGTCGTAGTCTCGCCATGCGTAGGTGCTCTTTTTCTCACCATTCACATACGGAAGATCACTCGAAGTAATTTTCTTTCGAAATGTCAAGGGTTCTCCTCATCCGCTTTAAATAAGGTCTATGCTTCCGCACCGCGAACCGTATAGCTGAACTGCGGGATCATCAGGGCCTTTAAAGAGCTACGTTTGTTTCTCTAGAGAAGGTTTTATTTCTCAATGTTCTTAACTCAAAGTAGCCTGGCAAAAATCCTCGATCGAATCCTCCAAATGGGTGCCGGGCGGGCAATGTTCACTACATATACTTATCAGTTTCTGTACGATGTCAGACGGTGACAGCCAAGGTTAGGTTGGATCGCTGGGTGGTTGTGACTTCTCAGTAGCACAATCCTTAGAAATCCAATCTATCCTAATCCTAACTACATAACCATATAGCGACTAGATAAACGAAGTTTGTTGTTGGCAAAAGATGTTGGCTGAAACCCAGCTTCACCCCGAACTTTAATGACAACCTAAGTAAAAAACTATAAAAAGGACAACAGAATGGCAATGGTATAAGCTTTCCAAAGAGACGGTTGTGGATAGTTCTTCCTTTTCTGTTACTTTTTAGTACCTAACAATATCTCGGACTAATAGTCAAAGCATTGTAGTTTATCCTACACACGCAGGTACACAATTATTAAGGAAAAAAAGACTTATCGAAAAGGTAACAAAAGACTATCTTAATCAGTTTGGCACAATGAGAGTGGTGTAGATATATTGCTTCTTACTTCTTTAACCACTTTTGAAAATCCTGATGGAATTTCATAGCCTCATTTTATTTTTATAAGATAATTTACAAAAACAAGTACTTACTTCAATATTCCTTGTAAAAAGAGTAAACGAAGTGTACATTTTAGCTTTAAAATAACTGATGCTAGAATTTTTTTCCAATTGAATCAGTTTTGAATTATGTAGCTACAAGTAAACCTTAATTTTGTGAATAAAAAATTTCACATTGGGCGCCATTTAAACCACGTTCAATTCGTTATTTTGTTTCTTGAATATAATTTTGAACGCAATTTAATAATTTTTGAAAACAAAAGACAGCAGTTGATTACTTCACAAAGAGAATACTGATACGCAATATTTTGAACCAGCTTCTCGTGTACTTGTTGTACTAAATGTTTGAATGAAAAAGCTTCCCACCATTAGCATAAACGAGAACACAAAGCCATTTTGTTTTATTTTTAGTACAATCAAAATAGAACCATTTAATTTACAAAGCACAATGCATACAAAATGAAATCAACTTCAAACAACTTAATAAAGAAATTTTAATTATGCTACTTCAAAAATATGTCACAGAAAAATACCAAAAAACTATTAATTGGATTGTTGAATCGTATTTTTTTTTTTTATTTACAATATTTTTTATTTTCCCATCGATCGATTGACAATACCCTCAATTAGAGTGGAGTCGATCCGTCATCGTTTTACTGATGCGTTGATCTTTGCCCAAAAAGTCAATTATTGATTTGCAGACATATTGAAGCACTTATAGTTAAGTAAAAACACTGCGTTGTAAGTGTATCCACCTACTTATCGTTATTTGGAGTAGCTTTTATGCTTTATCCGTACTTCTTTCTTAATTGATTCCGAATACTACTTGTGACCCTTGCAATGGGTATCAATTTATGGCTATTAACTTGTCATAGAGTTGACAACTAATTGATACATTCCAATTCAAGAGGGTTTCCAACGTTGAAATGTCATAGTGCAATTAAGAGTCGAAATACTTTCCGTGCAACCGAGCATTCTTTTTGAGCAATGTGGCCAGAAGATCGTAGCACACAAATATTGAAGTTGATATTACAAAATTACAAAAACTGAAGCTACTGAGTTGGATTTTCACCAGAAACTATTTTTTTGTTCTTATTTCTCATTTCCGTTTTCATTTGAATTGCTTTGTTATCGTGAATTCTGAGTCTACATTAGGCGGGCCTTAGGGTTGTATGTTGTATCACAAATGTTTTGCAAGATATCAAAGCCGAAAGTGCGAGAAAATAAAAATTTCCTTCACAATAGTGCGAAGGTTAAAAAACATATCTAGAAAAGGTGCGGTTGGTTCTACCTGCTAGTAGTACAATAGAACGGGCTGAAACAACGGTACTGGCATTGAGTCAATGTCTCTCATACTTTTAAAAACCCATTATTTCGCTTCATATCGGGGTTCAAGGCCATTGTTTCGATAAAAATGAATGAAAATGAAATTATATTTTCTAAGAAAAAAAAAAAAAAGAAAGGAGATACGATTATTTTCTTTAATTGTCTCCTTTAAGGCATTTAGTTTGAACGAAATCGGTTACGCAACTAGTATCTCGTACAACATTTAATGATATTCATCTGCAACGCCACATGCACCTGCACCAACTCCTTTTATATTTTACAGCCAGACACAGTGACTTCTAAGTTAATATTTTAAGTAGAACATTTAAACACTTACCAATGAGAAATACTTTATACTAGACATACAAAATTATTTTCCACCAATCAGGAGCAAAGTTTATTCTTTCGATTTTCTTTTTCACAGGAATGAAGGTCATTTTTCTGCAGTTTGACGTTCATAAACATTTTTCTGCAAGATTTGGTGTTTTGTTTGAGCACTGCACTCCCTTTTCACTTTCTTTTCTTTGCTAACAGCTTATCCGGGACTTCTATCACAGAATTTTTCGATTTTTAGTAACAAAGCTAGTTTACTTGTATTACTTTTTGTCTTTACAATTTGAGTTATGTGATTATCACTAATTATTATACTTCACGGGCTCAAATGCTTGTATTCTGAATTGAAAAAAAAATATGTAGTCCACGCTATTTTAGCACGTGATGCAAGGAAGAAAGGAACCGACTAAATTTTGTTAGCTTCTATTCAATTTGACAAGTAAGCATGCTCTTTACCGTTTTAACGGTGAAAACATATAGATAGAGAGAGAGAGAGAGAGAGATTAGGAGAGGGTTTGGTTTTTTCAGTTTTTTTTTTTCAAAAAAATATTTTGTTGTACAGTTTAATTCTTAATTTCTTATTTAAATTCATTTTTATTCAGTTTCATTTTGCGTCAAAAATATTTGAAGCAAATGTCAACAGCTGACTTTGACACTTTGTTTGATTCTGTCTGACTCAAAAGCAAGTGCAGAAAATGCTGCTCTAAAGTGATCGTGATCAGAGCAGAAAATTTGTCATTAAACACCAAAAAGACTCTTTTTTCTGCTCTAGGTCGATCTAGAACAGGTCATTAAAGACAACTTATGATAATAAGCTAAAGGGTTTTGTTATTTACGTTTCAATTTATTCTCAATCCTGCAATACTTTTTCCGGATTTAGTCTTTTGATGTACGCTCAGCTTAGCCACTTCACCGTGGAAGAATTGAAGCCCATATGACCACTCGGGTTCAAAACCTATGAGTTACCTCCCAGATTGCGCGACTTAACACTGCTGGACTATTTTTTGTGGGGTTATGTGAAGTCGCTTGTCTGCACAGATAAACGATTGACACCTCAGAAGAGAATATTTGTCGCAATATTGTTGACATACACGGTCCCAAATGCTGCATAATGTGGTCAAAAATTGGGCCTCTCGACTGTTGGGGTCAGCCACATCGCGTCGGCCTATCTAAAGGTATCCGAGTATTTTTGGTATAGCTTTCTATTCAAGTGATCAGCTGATAGAAATTTTAATTTTATTTCTTTACATGTTGACTTTTTGTTTCGCTGTGCATTTATTTCAGCAGTAGAGTCTTTTTAAACACATGGGAAATCGAAAAAAATAAATTATTATCAAAATTTGAATTTTAATATTTCTGGAGCAATCTGAAAAAAAGATATCTGAATCGTTCAAAAAAGGTATCTAAGATACGGGTGTCCGAGATAGGCTATCCGATAGATTCTTGAACGAACCCATTGAGAACCGAGAACCGATCCACCTCATTGCGATAGGATTTTTAGTAAGATACCAGTAAAATAACATAGCCTCAGGTATAACAATTGGCATTATACCCTGTCTGCACTGATTAGATATGATTTTAATCAAAACAAGACCCAGTTCGTAAGCCTAGTGACAGTTGGTTTTTTCATTACCGATGAATCCACTTTATATTGATTAAGTCCAACTTGCAAAATAATTCATTGTAAATAAACCAAAATTTTTTACGTTATAAATCTTGTTTATGTAAACGACGAACAGTACACACATCAATGGAGACTTTTGTGATGTTGCTTAGAACTACAAAACGCAGCTTCATGCAAAAATTAGTCAACTACAGGTAACTCACATATTTTGAACTCGAAATTATGTAGAAATCGGCGTCAACAGCGATTTCGTTTCGAGACACTTTACTGAAAATACACAGAGCTCAGTTGTCGTCTTCAATTCTCCCACGTTTAATGGCAAACCAAACTGAGCATAAATCAAGTGACAGCTGTCAAAAAGACCAACTCCGAAAAATGTATTACCAGATTAAAAACCCCTCGTCAAAAAAAACACCCTTTACATTTTGTATGAGTAAATATTTATGTATATGTTGTTCAGTAATGCCCCAAATATTATTGTTTATAAAAAAAAAAAAAAACAAAGACGCATCAAAAACTTATTTTTCAAATTAGCGTGGTTGTTGTCTTAAAAGTGTCGACAGTAAATAATGTTACGCGTGTAGCATACGTAATGACATTTAGTTTTGACGTCATCTTTATAAATCAGATTATGTGTTATCATCTCTTAAATTTTTCGAATAGCGTCAAAAAAGATTAGTTTATTTAAAAAAATATTTTGCATCGTTTTATAAAACCAAGTGCTCTTCAAATGTTTTGCAACCCTAAATCAGTGACGATTAGGAAAATTACCAACTGCAAACAAGTGACTTACTAAGCAGAGATAATTTCTCTCAGAGTGCTCGCTCACCCTGATAGGTATGAAATGTTAAATCTAGATTTTTGTTAGCATCTAAATAGATTTGAGAATAAATGAAATCCAATGGAGTCACTCCGTTTCTTGTTGGGCTGGAATGTCAAGCATTTCTCTCATTTCGATTTTGTTTTGGCATCGATGCCTAGCATCATATTTGAAGGGGATGTTTTTGGTTTGGAGATAGAATTTGTTCCTTTTAACAAGGAAAAGAAGTAAGTGTGGTTACAGAAACAAAAATGAAATTTCAAGACTGCCCAGCATAAAGAAAAAAGAAAATGCTCTGATAATTAAACTAGAGAATTCGTTCGTGGTACAAATGATGACAAGAGAATCGGCCTGTATTAATACATAGTATAAGGAGCAAAGTCGGTTCCCGCTGTCGGTCTGTCCTTGTATATACTTAGATCTTTAAAATTACGCAACGGATTTCAATGCGTTTTTTTTTAAATAGATCTAAGAGATCTAAGAGAAAGAAACTTTTAGGCAACCTTCAGCTTAGCCCTTAGCCCAGCGGGTGTTGATGACAATTTTTAGATTTTTTGGCAGTTTTCTGTTAACAACACTTAAAATAAGTTAGACCCCTGCAACGCCGAGCGGGTCAGCTAGTTTGTGCTAAATTTTTAATGGAACAGTTCTGCCAATTAGGATTTTTCTTCGCAGTTAAAATCCAACTTTTGCGAATAAAGTTTTTGTAATGAAAGGTAATTTTTGTTTTTTACTAAATTAGACATTTCTTACTCGCACAAACGGGAATAAAGAAGATGAATATGAAGCAAAAGAAAAGAAGCCTTAAAAATTGTATCGATATATCCATTGATGCAACAATACCGACTATAACTTCTTGAAATATGTTTTTATTATGCCCATTGGATTTATTTGTTTCCATTGCACGAAACGAAGACTGCAAAAACGTTAAGAAGCATACTCTATTTGAATTAACTCTTATGTTTTGTTTCAATCTAGTGCAACATTCAGTATCCGTTGTTGCTGTTCTCTGATGCTATAAGCAGCCCTCTGTGATCCACGCTAAAGAGCGTCAAATTCCAATACCCGCAAACATCCACATACCTCTTAATTCATAGAGGGGCTTGATCCCCAAAACCATTCCCGCATGAATCCGTGACTGGGCGCGTTCAAGAACCTATCGCATAGCCTATCTCGGATAGCCGTATCTTAGGTATCTTTTTGAACGTTTCAGATATCTTTTTCCAGATAGCTGCAGACAACAGCTGTGAAATATTAAAATTCGATTTTGAAAACAGAAAAACATTCAAAATATCTTTGCTAGACGATTATAATTTATTTTTTCGATTTCCCATGCGTTTTAAAAGACTCTAATGCTGAAATAAATTCACACTAAAACAAAAAACCAACATGAAAAATCAACTTGAATAGAAAGGTATACCAAAAATACTCGGATACCTTTAGATAGGTTTTTAGTAGAAGTGAGTTTGTGACTTTGCTAAACGTTTTAACAAGTAAACAACAACAAAGAGATATTTGGATACGATTCATGAACGCCCCCACTAATGGGTGACATTAGATGTGTTCAATGGGAATTTTTCAGATCAGAAAAGAGCAGCACGGCACAAAGCAGTAAAAAGTTAGAGCATATGGCTCATGTCATAAAAGTCAATGAGTGTTTATTATCAAAAAAAAAAAAAAGAAAAAAAAAAAATGTAATAATAAAAAGGCCCAAGAAACCAAAACCAATTTTCTTTGGTAGCAACTCAATTCAATGTATTTTTTAAACATCTACATATGCACCAAAAGTCAACATCTTATCTTTCTCAAAGGGAGTTTCAAAAAATACTGTGCAGAACTTATCTAGACAACCTCATTGAACACAAGACAAGATACCAGAAAAGACCATAAAACTCAGCAATAGAACAAGGTCGTTGAATACTGCTAAAGTTATATGAGTTTCTAAGTCTAAATCTGTGCTTTTTTACTAAAAGCAAGAAACTTTCCATTGGGGTACCAAGAAGAGATGACGAATGAAGATGCAAAAACTTAATAATCAATCAGGTTTTTTAAATTGTCATTTTTTGATGATTTTTTTTTGTCTTTGCAATTTTACGCATCTTAAAAACAAACAGGTACTAAACGCCGTCTGCAAACAAAAATGAAGCAAAGGAAATACTTTTTCGCCGCCCACATAAGAACAGGATGCTAACTCACATTTGAACTTCAAATTTAAGTGGCTATCACTCAATGACCTTGGTCCATATTTAGCGCTTGAATGATCTGATTTTATTCACACTTACTCATTAAGTATAACAATTCACCATTAAAATTAAGAAGCACTCTGTTTATCTTCGCATCTAAAATAAGAAGGTTTCAAACAAATATTGAACTAGATCATCAAAGCAAAGCTTGAGCAAGCAAACAGTGTCGACTGTGATTATTTTTTGCGCACGTGTAATAAATTATGACTGTTAAGATAGACGCCCGACCATGTGATTATGCAGTCTGTTCTTTTAAAAACAGTAATTCAAAAAAGAAAACCATAACATGGAAAAAATTGAATTTGAAAATGTTTGAATTTTAAGTTTATACAAATAGAATTTGAAACGAAGAACTAAAACCTATAAAAAATCCGGCGTGGTGCTGCAGGCTCAAATTTCTGCCACTTACGTTCTCAGTGCGTAGTTCGGAAATAGTAGGTACTTGGTCTGTTTGTTAATTTTCTGGGTAAACAAAAACGCTCTGGCAAATGTTCGTACTCGAGCTTTTCGATGTTTTTTGTAGTGTACATCCAGAAAGAAGAAAGAAAAGCGGCGTAACCTACGAGCGGATCACTTGTGTGAACCAGTTCCGTGGGAAAGTTGTGATCCCTTCGAGATCACGATGCTTTTAACGCCGGAAAAGGAAGAAAAAGAAGAATAACAAAAATCAAAGAAACGAATTTTGGGATTGAAATTTGCCACGCAATTACAACAAAGAAAGTTTTCCACTGTCTGTGTATAATATGTTCAGACCTTTCAAACTACGCAATCGATTTACATGCGGTTTTTTTTTTTAAATAGATGCAGTGATCCAAGATAAAGGTTTATATTTATATTTCATCGCCATATTCTCAAGGGAAAGGGACCGGAAATTCAAACACTATTCAAACGATTTCATCAACATGACATTACGCACTTCCCTTTATTATATTTAACAAAACAAAAAAAAGGGAGTATACTTTCCATTTTTTCTGTTTTATTTCAAATATGAATTTTGATTCGTTGATTTTAGACCCGCAGACCCAAGAGCAGAGTGAGGATTTTACAGGATAGAAGCTATTTTGTAAGCCCCATGGCCTAGCGCATTTCTCTTAACCATGCCTTGTGACTTGTGAGGGAATGGGTACCTTTTTTTATAATTAGCGCGCACATCAAGGAGTTATTATACCCTTATAATGTTATAGAACACAGTGCGAGCATTTAGGAAAATAGGAAAGGATTTAATAGGAGACATTGATACACATTGCTTTTGAACCTTTGCGAATCGTAATGCAGGGGAAAAACAGGGTCAGGCAGAGCATTCCACATTCGGGTGGTGCGACTAAAATACGAATCTCTATACTTGAGTGTACGCCCGAAGTTGGGCTCAATGTAAAACTGATGAGCATTCCTAGCGAGGCGATTGTTGCGGCTAAATTGTTTCAGGAGAGGAATGCAAATGGCTATTTCACTAGAGCACTGTTTGTGAAAAATTTTTTGCCTACAATTTTCTGCCGATTCCGAACGGCTAATCGAGAAAATGTTTTTCAACGCCATGAATTTAGTATCGGATAACTTGCCTATTCCTTGCGAAAGGCGATACCCTTGAAAAAACATTTTTGATTTCCGTTGGGACTTCAATCACAAACTTGCCGCGTAACAGGCAGACCATAACCATAACCACGTGCACCACAAGTTAAATTATTACTCAACAAAAACACAAATTTTCTTTGATAATTCAACAAATATAATTAATAAATAAATAAAATAACTAGAGTGGGGCAACAAAGCTATGAAAACCTCGGCCTAACGCATTTCAAAGAACTACAATTTTATGCCGATTCCGATCGGATAAAAGGTTTGTTCGTTGAAGCCCTAGGGTGACCCTGGGGTCGCAATAAAGCGTTTTTTAAGAAACCCAAAGTCGCCCTGAATGTCAAATTTAGTGTTTTTTGAACCCCCAAAAAATAGTTAGCATGTCTGCCTGTTCGAATACTAGAAACATCATCATTTTTGTGTAGACCTGGGAGTTTCGCCAATAGTAATTTCAGACCTTGGAATCACCCGGTCCAGGACATGACTAGACGCTTTCTTTGCGTTTCAGTGGCCATGGAAGAGGTAGTTTTGGTTTTGATATTCAGCCACTAAAAAAACTCAGCTGTCAAGTCAAAACCCCAAAAAGATGAGTAAAGTGTTCAATAGTGTTGCAATAATCACAGTTGCTATAAAAAATTAGCAGCTTAAGTTTAACAAAAACAAATGTTATAAAATGTTTTTACAAAACCTATCAATAAAAATCAATATGAACTTATTATGAAACACTGCTGATTATAGGAATCGACTTATTATATTTGCTGTTTTCGAATGTTACTGGCAAGGCAAACGAATTCAAAACATCAGCTTATCTCTTGAACCGGAGTACCATTATGCGATTGATTAATCTATTTCAATTCGATTGTAAATATTGTTCTCTTGAGATGATTGACTGATGACTGCTTTGTTATCAATGTAAAATTTTATACTGATATTTTTGTTTTGTTTTTTACAGAAAATGCCCTCGCAACGCAGCGCCATGGAGCGCCTGGATAAATCCAGAAATAATGGAAAACTAATTTTAGAACCACTGCCTAAGGAAGAAATTAAAGAGGAGGAGGAGGATGAAATTGAAGACTCCGCTGATGTCATTGTACCTCCAGATGGGGGATGGGCCTGGGTAGTGATGGTGGCATCATTTCTTTGCAACACTGTAGTCGATGGTATTGTATTGAGTTCTGGAATGATTCAAAAGTCACTCATTGCTGACTTTAAGGTGTCAGAAGGATACGTGGCCTTAGTTAGTTCACTTTTGAGTGGGTTCTACTTGATGGCAGGACCGTTTGTGAGTGCACTTGCCAACCGATTTGGATTCCGTCCTGTGACATGTGTGGGAGCCTTTGTAGCTGCAGCCTCATTTGCCCTATCATACTATGCAACAAGTGTTGAGTTCCTGTTCATTTCCTATGGGCTTTTAGGTGGAATTGGCTTCTGCATGATCTACATACCGTCAGTGATAACAATTGGGTATTATTTTGAAAAATGGAGGGCGCTGGCAACTGGCATTGCAATGTGCGGATCCGGAGTTGGAACATTCATTTTTGCACCTCTAACTAGCCACCTGGCAAAAGAGTACGGCTGGCGGAATACGGTTGGCATTCAGGCGCTCATTATCCTCTCGTGTGCCATTTACGGAGCTGCCTTCAGACCAATTCAGCCAATTCAACTTGCGATAGCCGATGTAGATTCAGAAAAGAATAATCAACAACAAAATGGAAACTTATCAGAAAAATTTACACTGTCATTAACCTCGCAAAAGCCATTGCCCGAAGGCAGACAGGCATACTCAGTACCGAATAGTGCGCATAACACTTACACGGGCTCCACACCCAATCATCACTATCCCACAGCCGCAGAAATCTTTCGAGGACTGAACTTTGAGCGACGCTTATCCAACTCCGGAGGCAAGGGAACTGAGTTGAAAAGTCTCCGAAAAGCGACGCCCACCACTCCAGTTGGAGAAATACATCCAATTTACAACCTCAACAAAGAACTAACAACAGTTGGGGAAGGAGATAACGAAGACGAAACGGAGGGTCAGGTTCTCTTGGAACCAGAAATTAGTCCCGTATCGTTACAAGCAAGACGTCACACCGTCTCTGGTCGACGACCAATAGACCTGCACAAAAAAGCAAATACTCCACACCATGAAACACATCACAATACTCGCCCCATGTACCGAGATGATATTTTCTTTACTGGATCACTTGTACGGATCCCCCAATATACATCACAAACGTCCCTAGGTTATCACATGTCCGTCACGAGGATTCCTACAAAAAGAGATATTCTAGAAGAGCGACAGAAGGGCTGTCATTTATGCCCACAAGCTGTCCGAAGAACGCTAGCTACTATGTTGGACACAAGTTTACTTAAGTCACCATCATTTATGCTCTTGGCCATTAGTGGTTTTCTAACTATGATGGGATTCTTTGTGCCGTTTATTTTTGTTGTACGACGTGCACTCATGGCCGGCATGGACGAAGGCACTGCTTTGTTTATTGTATCAGCCATTGGAATAACGAATACTTTTGCTAGGATTGGATGTGGCTTGCTCAGTTCATTCGATGGAATCTCACCACTCCTGTTGAATAATGTTTCCATCACTCTTGGAGGCTTGGCAACTATGTTTAGTGGCCAGTACATCACCGATACCACACAATTCGTGTTTGCAGCTTTTTTTGGAATTTGTATTGCATGCTTTTCGGCACTTCGGTCTGTGATTGCTGTCGATCTCATGGGACTCGAGAAATTGACAAACGCTTTTGGATTTTTGATGCTTTTCCAAGGACTTGCTGCAGCTATGGGCGCTCCTATTGCAGGTAAGATCTTTTTTGACTCATTTTTTTTTTTTCACTTAATATGCCTTATAGTTGTATCTATAGTAAGCACCTGTGCCAAGTTGACTTTCAAAACAAATATGATTATGACTCTGAGTTACGAAAAGATCACGTAATGATAATGAACAGGGTCTTATGTATTACATGGTAACGATTAGCTCTTTTATTAAAAGTTAATTAATCTTACTTGGAGTAGTCACAGTTGTTCTTATTTGAATTTTTGGGCCTTGACCACGAATAATTCGAAAAAATTACTTTTCTGAGATTCTATCTACACGGTTAAAAATTCTGGCGTTAATTTTAATATTTTTAAGGTTGTATATATGACAACGCCGAAAAAATATTAGAATTAAATATTTTGGATATATTAAAATTGAAAAATCAATAAATGGTTTATTGAAATTAAATAATTTTAGTTATTACATTATATGACCAAAGTATTAAATTTTAACATATATTAAGATTGCTTTCTATGCCAAAAGTATTAAAAACAAACCCTTCTTATTAAAATTTTGATTATGATTTTAATACATTAGTATTAGAAATAAATACATTTCACATTGAAATCTAATATTTTTACCTGAAATTTAATATTTCTTTTATTTGTTATAAACCCAAGGAGTATTAGAATGTAATACAATCTTTTTTATTTTAATACTTATTTAGATTTAATTTAAATATCAATCGATTGTATTTAAACACCAAATGTATTTAATTTTAATACAAATTTGTATTAATTTAAAGTATCGGAAGGTTATAATTTAATACAAAATGTATTTAATTTTAATACAAAATATGATTTGTTTTTAGTTTAAAAAGATTATAAATTAATACAAAATATATTTTATTTTAATACAAAATTGTATTGATTTTAAGTATTAAAAAGTTACTTTGTAATACACTTTGCATTAAATTTGAATAAAAAAGTATATTAGTTTGGGATATAGCTATTTAATATAATACAAAACGGATTACCTACATTTCAACACAAAATTTATTTATTTTTGATATGCGGATTATTTAATTATTCAAAATATGTTATATTTTCATGTACCTATAGTAAATTCTATAATTATTAAAAACAATATTATTGTTTGTTCGAATTATTCCTATTATTATTATTATATTATATAATTACTTACTGAGTTTATCTATTCGTGACCCATCGACCTGTTTAAAAATTACACTTCTCAAAATAAAAATCGTGTTGTTATTTTTTCAAATATATACATTTTATTAATAACAAAAACTTAAACTATTAAAACAAAACGTTTTTAATCCATTTATAACTATGCAAAACAGTACAGTAGGCATTAAAGAAAATAAGGCTGTAATAGGAATATTTTGTTTTTTACTTCATAATGCTCGAAAGGCTTTGTGAAGACAATGTCATCGTATTTCAAAAAAACTTTGAGGTCAGTTTTTTTAGCAATGAACATATTAATTTGGTTATCAAAACTTTCTTGTTTATATTGTGTGCATAAGAAATAAGCATTGTTTTCAATTTTGAAAATTTTTTCAATTTTTATATAAAGTTGTGATTCAAGACAAAGAAAAAAATTAACTTTATAGTGAAACCCATTAACAAACTCAACATAGTCAGCGGAGAAAAATTCTTTTGTTTGAAGACTATCCATTATTGATTTAAAAAAAAAAAATCAAAAAATGTATATTACAGGGCAAACAATAGAGTTCAATTAACCAATTTTACCACATAATTTTCTGAGATAACTAACAAATAATACATAAAGGTACACAAATAAAGATGTACTTACACAGCCTCCTATTTTGCTCTCTCCAATTTTATAGCATGGAAAAATGGAAATTATTGCTTTGGCACAATCCAGTTTTGCTTCTTTGGATGGATAATTGCCGCATATTGATCGTAGGTATTCCGATCCTATTGTCACTAAAGTCCTTCGAGAAGAATCTTTTAGAGAATTATTGCGGGAATATTCCTCTAATATATATGCCGCTGGGCTGGCTTTAATATAGGCTTCCAAACCCTTTCAATGATGGAAGTGAAGTACACTAATATTTACTCTTAAAAAGGCAACTTACTTCTTTGTATATAAGGAGATTACTTCCAACAGCTGCGTCTTGTTTTTTTAAGTCTCCAACGGGATCAACCAGCTTTTGGACAACGGGATCAATCTTAACACAAAGACAGGCACAGCTTGAGTGTTGTCTCACTAAATCACTTAGAATATCTATCGGAATTTCATCACCATCGCGATCTTTTAGAACAAACCCACTTTCTATTTCTTCGCCTTCCAGAACTAAAAAATAATTCACATTCGCAAATAAAAAAAGCACTTAGATCTGATTATACGCGTATAATTACTTACTTGTTAGAAGAATATCCTCATTGGATATTAACGACTCGCTTAAACCTGTTTGCTTTTTGACTCTCTTATGTTTTGTTGTATTTTTTTCCAAATTTTTTACTTTAATCAAGTCTCCATTTAAGTTATCCACTATAAACTCCATTGTAGAAAGTTAAAGACGCACTCAAACAAATTACAAAATTGCACTGGCAATGGAAACCCAAGCGACAAAATAATACCTTTTGGTTTTGAAAGTAATACCGAAAAATTTAAATTCAATACTTAAGGGTTTAAAAGTAATTCTACAGTATTAGAAAGCAATACTGAAGGGTTAGAATAGAAAAGTAAAATGTTTAAAAACAATACTTGAATATTAAAATTTAATACTGAAAGTATTACTTTTGTTCTTTGAAAATAATGTAGCCGAGGGTGACGCTCTCTAAGAGCTAAAGTAATACTAAAATATTAAAATGAATTACTCAGGGATTAAAAAGTAATTCTTCAGTATTAGAAAGTAATACTGAAGGGGTAAAACAGAGTATTCGAAGGTTTAAAAGCAATACTCGTGTATATTAAAATGTAATACTGCATTATTATAAAGTTATGCTTTTGTATATTGAAAATAATATGGCCGAGGGTATCGCGCTCAAAAAGTTAAAGTAATACCAAAATATTAATATGTAATACGCAAGGGCATTATATTTTAAGTCAACTATAAGTTTAAGTGTTATTTTAATAAGGACGGGGTTAGATTGTAGAATTCAAATATTAAATTTTAATCTTTTGAGATTAAAGTTCAGAAGACTAGTATTAAAATGATCATTTTAATGTAAGAAATATTGAAATTCAATACAAAATTATTATAAAAAAAGTTAAATATATTGAAAATATTAAAAAGTAATTTTTCTTGTATTGCATATACCTGTAATACTGAGGTGGTATTAAAAAACATCCCCAGATTTTTAACCGTGTACTTGCACAGCTCTCAACTGCTTGCTTTTAAATAAAAGCTAATGTGCTGTTAAAATGCTTCCATGTTCTTGTGAATGGACTTTCATACAATTTACTTATTTTCAACGAGCGAGACAGAAATTTATTATAAGCTCACAAGATTATTAGCCTTTTAACTCGGTATCCTTACCAAAAGAATCGTCATATATTTCTATATAATTCTTATTTCTCTTTTTAGGTGTTCTTTTTGATATGACCGGCAGTTATGATGTGTCTTTCTATTTTGCTGGAAGCTTAATAACACTTTCGGCATTTTTGTGTTATCCACTCAACTACGTTAGCAATTGGGAAAAGGAAAAAGAGAAAAAACGACTAGAAGAACAAGAAGGGGTGCAACAACAAGCCTAAACAAAGACTAAGCAACACCCTGCAAAACGGTGTGCCTTACTAAGTGACTTTAAGACAATTTTAAATTGGCCTACTTAAAATTCTTTAAGAATATAATAAAGTTACCTGCTAATTTAATTTTTATTTTATTTTTAATACGACTGCCAATGAAGGAGAATGTAGTACAAATTTTGTGTACTATTAACTTTTTTTTATTGATTGAAAAGAGAAATAATAAAAACTATAAAAAAAAAATATATTTGTTAATCATACGTTTTCTGACTTTAATGTTATAAGGTAAAAATAAATCAAAACTCTAAGATATAATTTGATGTTTGGTTTTTTTTTTTTTTTTGTTGAAATTGAAAGTAACAGCATTTTTGGTTTAAATCCTATAGTCCCAGTAAGAGATTTTCTCATTGAACATTGGTCACATGTAAATAAATACATAGGGTGGTGCAACAGAGCGGGAGGTTTTCTCACAACCATACCTTTTGAGGGAATGGAAAGGACTTACAATTTTCTGCCAATTCCGAACGGCTAAGCGAGAAAGCGTATTTCATGCCAATGAATTTATTATCGGAAGACAAAAACGAACCGTCGCGTCGGCGGCGGCGTAGCAGGCAAACATGCTTACATTACGCCACGGAAACCAGAGTTTTTAACTGGCTTGTCTTCCTGACCTAGGACAAGCCTGTTGAAAACTTTATATTTTTTTTAGCATTAGCCTGTTCAAACACAGCTTACATATTTCATATTTAAGATCGAAAAACGCACCAATGAAAGAAATTTATTCTAACAGTTCGCAGCAAATTTTTGAGTTTGTAGGGCACATATATTACGGGCACATCTACACTTAACAAATGTGATTGCACCAAAATCCTTTCCCGCTATTTTTGAATAATTTTGAAAGTAAATAACCCAAAAATAGACATAGAACAAGCCTCCATACAAAAATGCATTCTCCTGAAAAAAAGTGGACTTAAAACAAAAATATGAATTTAGAACGATTGGTTATATGCACTTGCAATAAATCAACGTTACTCTTTTCTTCGTGTATTGTTCTAAGTCCAATAATCAATAAAAAAATCTTTGGCGCTTAAAACAAAATGACTTTCTGAATGTGTATGCAAAATTATTCTCTTTCATACCATTATGCCTTAGCATGAAAAATGGCTCTTAGAACAAAGTGGGTGTACATTATCTGAAAACTATAAAAGATAAACCAAAACAGGTTTTAAATTCGGAAAGACCATACCCAAATTAGTAAAACCGCAAAACAAATATGATAACTACCTAAGTCTACTATCAAGGCTGCTCAGCTCAACGAACACCGTAACTTCAATTTGGTTTCCAGGACATCGTGAATCGTAACATAACTGGTAACGAAATGGCAGAAAGGCGAAACAAATACCTCTATACTAAAGTCATCAGAGCAAGAAAAACATAATCCAACGAAACTTTCTAAAAACCGCCCATGAAATATAATGCAAGAAGTTAACAAAATGGTTAATCTCATACCTTCACCAACCATAAATAAACAAAATTTTAGGTTTTACTTAATAAAATGAGTGCAGCGAACAGACAAGAAGACATATTCTAAAAAGATTTAAAGAACATTTTGCACATAAAAAATATTATTGGCCCTATCGAGGTAACCGTCGCGTCGGAGCGGAATTCTCTCCGATCGGAGACATTTTGTTTCTTGGTAGTTCTCCGATCCGACGATCCGACGTGCTCCGATAAGATTTTGTTGTGGAGATTTTAGTTTTGGGAATGCAATGCATTGCCGCATTTGTGAAAACTTTCTTACGACGACAACTACTTCGAAGCAAAATTAAATCTCTGAAAAAAGATGCGTTGCGGAGCAAACTCCGCTCCGACGGTTACCTCGATAGGACCGAATGAAAAAGAATAGTCAAATGTTGCAGAACACATGCTAGAAAATAGTCATAGTTATTGGAAGCGTTCTATCGGCCTCAGTTTAGCGGGAGAAGCAATTTTAGAAAAAAATTAACTTAATTTTCTAAAAAAAAAAGTATTGAAAATCAACTAACCCACTTACTGCCACGTACTATGGACGTGTCTATATGCACTCACGGATTAGCTGGTGTAGGAGGTGTTTAAACGCATTTTCTCTGAGAAAACCAAATACTTTTTTGTAGCTCTACTCCGCGTAATGAGTAATGTGAGTGAAAAAAATGCGGTGTATGTGGTGTTGGTTGGTGTTACACCGTATATAACGTACTATAACAGCCTAAAAAGAGTTTTTAATAAATTATAATATAAGGAAAGTTATTGAGCGTATATTTAAGTAACAAAGTAGAAAATTATCATAAAAAGAATATTTAAAAATGACGACACTAAAGCCATTTTCACGAAACAAAAATTTTTATTTTTACTCAATTTTATTACATGACAAAATATTTAAAAACGTAAAAACATTTTATATTTTGAAATTGCGACCTGAGGACTGCACGCCAATAGAGGAATTGGGGCGTAAAGCCTTGTCGTTAATTAGTCTCTCCTTTCTGTTGAAAAATGAGTAAGGAGTTTGTAGTCAGGGTGGATAGAAAAAGAGGGGATACGTTTCTATTTCTGAGAGAGCGAAGCTTTTGTTATTCTACTGTCTGTCGGTTTTACATTTTTGGACTCATCAAAATTCTTCATCAAATGCAAATCAAGACACTTGAAGTAGAAGGATGAATAATTAACAAGAAAATATGAGCTATTAAAAAACGTACTACGCACGTGAACTTTATTTCTTGTAGGTGGGTAGATAAAATTTGGTGTAGTTTTTAGAAAATCGTACAACTAACCAAGAGTTCGAGGCTAAAATCCCATTACGTGTTCGCTTTTTAATTGTTTTTATTGACGACGTTATGAATATTTTCATACCTGCTCGACAAAAGAACGCTGTTGTTATTAATTATTATTTATTATATTTTATTAATTTTAAACATTTTTTTTTTATATATTATTTACGAATTATTTTATTCAAAATTTGTTAATATTTTCTGCTTAACAATAACAGATGCCCCGTTTTTTTTCTTCTCAAATTGTGGCATTTTTCCCTTCAAAGTGTTTCCAAAGAGTGAAAAATTGAAATTTCGAAAAACCCTCCCAGCGATACCCGGAGAAAACTAATATCCAACAAAATAGCTTTGATTTTTTGATTTCAGATGATCCAGTACCAAAATATGAGGGAAAACGCATCTGTACTTTTTTCGATGTACATATACATAATATATATTTAATTTTCGCTCATGTTTTATTATATTATGTTTTAAAGCAGCATTTTAATAAATAGATACTATTATCGTGTGTGCTTGCCGAGTTCAATGATTAATCAATAACAAGAATACTATTTCCTTTAAAAATTACCTTAAAGATTTGACTTCAGATCCATGTGTTTGCTTTTAGACGGAAAGATTTTACTTGGATTTATTCCCGTTGTTGAACAAAATTGCTGTATTATTAAAAATTGAAAACAGGCACCGTGTGTATTGTGTTGAATTCTTTTTAGCTCTAACGTCCATCTCATCTTCAGCCAATTCAATTATCCTTGCCTTTCACGAACGGTTCGTTTTTAGAGTTTTAACTATTGACTAATTGCCGATACCCGCGGCTTCACTCCTAGTTTTATTGTTATATCTTCAACAACCGTCATCTTGGATAAAGTACATACCAGTTTTTATTAATTTTCATTTTCAAAACAATTGCTTACCTGAAGCACTTTTGGCTATACAAGTCCTGGTCCAATAAATTTCTATCCGGCTCTGAATTCAACTTTAGAATTTTAATCGACTTTACATTTCTTTTCTTAATACATACATAATTGCAATTGATTAAACATTTTCAGTAATTTTTTTTTTATTTTCGAGTAAATAAATACGGTTTATGTTTCTACAAAATATCCGACTTAAAAAAAAGATAATTTCAAACGAAAAATACGATGGACTAGGTGAATGGAGAGCTCTTTTGTCTAGTGAATTACTTTTCTTGGTTCAATGAGTTGATGAACTCCTCCAACTTTTCCTGAATATGACGCACTTTAACTGTTGATGTAAGATAAACACAATACAAATCTATTGCCACAATCAAAAAAAAAAAAAAAACTTACTGAGTTCTTCTGCCAGAGTTACCCGTTTCCCTGTCAAAAGCTGTGATTTCTTTTCATTATCTTCACTGAATTCGTCTAGCACTTCTTTGATCTCTTTGTCCAAACGCCTTGCTTCTCTGTTAATCACTTGCTGTCGCAATGCATTTGATGTAACTTTAATGACTTGCTGTATCCGCCAAAATAGCACAACGTCACTGCAACTTATCTAAAATAATCAAATCCTAAAACACTGGAAAGTTTAAAATAAAGATTTATGCATACCTCACAATCAGCTCCTTGTTGGCTGTACAGATAGAATGCTTTTCGGCAGTCACTAGCCCTATTCAGGGCCTGCTTGAGAAAATGTCTAAATAAAACAAGACACATTACACCCTTTTCTTACTATTAAAATGTTATTTAACTCACTTTCTGTACACAGGGAACCATGTCTGCCTTATGTAGTCAGTATCTACTTCAACCCCATTTCTTTGAAGGTTTTTGCGTACAGTTGTTAATTCGTCATATGTTAGTGTTGGAACATGTTTCTAAACAAAAAAAATCAATTGAAACAATTGTACCACATGCATATTAACTTACATCGTCGCTTTGTAGTATTTTGTCTAGTTCGCCCTTAACGCTGCGACGACGACTCTGGTCGTCAGTAAGATATTTCCAACGAGTAATACGAGCGAATTGAGATGGACCAAGCATTTCATTTAACGTCTCATCGGTGTTTTTTAACTTATTTTTAACGGAATTTTCTAGGAATTTAACAGCCTGGTCCCATTCACTTTTATCGTGAACGAAACGGTCCTCCAAGGTGTTGAGTTGTATAACACGAAGCATATCAATCGCTTTATCTTCCCATGAGTGCCGGCGGATTGATTCATCAACAACTGCTGTTTTCAAATTATCAAAAATATCATCATGGTCTGGTGACTTTTTAGCCTTTTCAATGAGATCCGTAAATTCTTTTTGAAGAGTTTCCCAACCTTTGTAATAAATAAATAAATAAATAAATAAATAAATAAATAAATGTGGACACCTTATTTCGACAAAAAGCATTTTTTACACTTGAATAACTTGCTATGCTTAAGAAATACCACCTTCCACTGGAAACAATGGTTGAAAAGCAGTATGTAAAAATTTAAATATATCAAATTGTTTTTAAGGGGGATAGCCACTGTGATAGGTAACATTTTTTTTTGTTTTAAATCAAAGTTTATATGTTCAAAAATATGTGTACAAAATTCCAAGTCAGAATTCCAAGAATTTAATAAGTTACAATCATTTAAAGATACATGATTTCATTACGCATTTTTCTCGTAACGACTTTTTTTGAACTGGTCGCATCAATAACTCGAACAATTATTAACTGATGTCTTTTTTTTTTTTGTTCGTCTTAGTAGTGGTTAAGGTTAAGCGTGGCCGATTTAAAAAATTTTGTATTTTACTATTTTTTAAACTGTCTGAAAACCTTAAAAAAGGTCGAAAAAAAAAATATTTTCAAACAGTCGCTATTTTGTGAAAAATCAAAATAAAAAAAAAAACGGCTACGTACAACGATAACTACATTCATACAGATTACAATAATTTTTATTTTCATATTATCGATGCGACCATGGAAGGGAAACTTTTTTTAAGGCGCTACGGCATCGCTAATATTGTTAAAGCTATTTAATATTTTTTAATAAAAATTTGTGGAAAAATTATTCGATGTGTACTTAGTAAAATAAAAAAACCCGATCCAAAAATTCTTCTATTTACTCCGTCAATTTTTTTTTTTAAAAATCACTAATTCTTAAGCCGTCACAGTGGCTATCCCCCTTAAGATTCCAGAATAAGTTGATTTTTTTAAATTAGACTAGAAAATAAATTTAAATCATTGTAGTTTGCTAGAAAACGGATTTTTAAAATGGTGTCTTGTTTTGACAGCGCATCAATTTCAATTTATAATGTAACCGAAAGTAAATAGACTTACATACCTTCAACCATTGAACTTTACTAGGGGTCTTACCCAAGTTTTCTTTTTTCAATGAGGTTGGTTTTCCAAAAAAGCTCAATCGCGAAGTCACCTAACATGCTTGTCACTTGAGGAAATACACCGAAAAAAAGCCTAGTGAAACTTTAAGGACGTTAATGGCAAACCCAGTGCTTAAAAAACACTTTGTTGCTAGGAAATGGAAACTGAATTCTAATAGGTCGTCCGTCACACAGTGTAAGATGAATGCGTATGTGGACTGGATGTATACAATTTTTGGACAGATAATTTAATGTTTACTGACATTCCCCAGCGATGAGATGGCTAGTTAAACGAACGGTTTCCTCAAGAGCCCTCTCCAGAAGCTGAAACTAATCTAACAGAAATACACGATAGTTCTCAGTAGAAAGAGGAAGAGTTACTTACAACAAATGTATAAAGAAAAGGGGATAAACGAAGTTGCGATAACTACCATTCCACCAACCAAATTATGTCCATCACTTTGAAGAACGTTTTTCAACTGCGAAAAACAATACAAATATCTCATAAAAAATGCTTTTTTTCGCAAGCAGGTAACAACAGATGCAATCACTAGCACAAGGAAGAACATCGTGATTCCTAAGAGGATTTAACTGTTGTGCTTGTTGATTTCGAAAAAAGCATTCAACCGATAATCGAACCACAAGATCTAGCACGGGTGGTCCTCAGACAACGAAAGTAATATGTCCACCAGGAGTAACCAAAGAAGTCCTAGTCACAGTAGGGGCACTCCAAGAAAACGTCTTGAATTCTTTACTTTTTATAACAGTCCTTACTATCAGCTGGAAGAACAGAACACCACAGTAAATTAAATATTTTTTGCTGACGATGAGGCCATAATTAGTGAGGGTTCTACATCCTTGCAAGAAGCAATTAACGTTTGGATAAGTTTCAGAAAGTAGTGCGTATTATTCCAAAAAAGACTCAGCTCTATCGGGGATTCCTTGGGAAATATTTCTCCCGCGGAATTTTACTATTATCGAGAATACATTCATCCTATCGGGAATTCCTCATGGAATGCTTTTCTTTGGAAACAAGTTTTAACAACATATTAAACATGAGGAAAAAATATTCGAACATAGTGTTCGAGTATTTTGACATTTCATTTTAAAGAAAAAAATAAAGAAGTTAGGTTGTATACAAAGTTGAAGAATTTGACCTTAAAATCCAATCATTTTAGTTAGTATTAATAGCTATCTTTATTTATTTATTTATTTTTTCTAGAAATAACTAACTTTGTTGATAACTTTTGTGATTCCCTTGCAAAACTTTAATGGAATTTTCCACAAGAAAGAGAAGAAAATTTCCCATAAAAAATAGTTGATGATAGGTAAACATTTCTCGTGGAATTTTTCCCTAGTTTCGAAATCAGTTCATGATACCTCTTTTTCGAATAAAAGGGAAACGCGATTCACGATAGCCCTGTATGTAATTCTGTTGCCCTTTTTCTGATCCAGACATGCCTATTAAAGAAAATTTAATTTAACATAAAATACCTGGGATCTATGATCTATAGCAAAGCAACTTGTGATGACGAGGGTGGATGAGGTCGCTTGAAAACTCTGCCATCTTCTGTGCTGGAAAAATGCAATTTAAAATGAAGCGAAAACTCTGCACAGCGGTTGTGCGTCCAGCACTCAAATACGGTTCACAATGTTGGCGTATTAGAGTAACTTGACAGTAGATGAGATTTACATAATCCATATGAGAGCAGGAATAACAAAGCGTGGAAGCCTTCACATCAAAATACCATTTGGAATATATAGAGCACGACCAAAAAAATTGGTATTGTCATATTCAAAACAGAGATCCCATAAACCTCGTCAAAAAGACAATATCATACAACGTTAAGACAGGTTCACGAAGAAATAAAAAAGAAAGGCAGGCCGAAACGCTTTTGGTAGAGACAAATGCAATGACTGCCTTTTGGTGGCCTCAGATACGGAATAATCCAAAACCGGAAGGCCTTTCGAAGGTCAAAGCGGTGTACACCAAGAACAGAACACTAGTGTGAAGCAATCAATTTGGAGAGTTTTTATCCGTTCGAAACCACGATGTTCATAACGCCGAAAAAAAGGAAGATAAAAAACTCCAATGGGCCCTGAGACACAGGACATCGAAATCTTTCATTATTATGTGATGTAACTAAGTAGTGCGTAGATATTTTGCAAAAAATCATTGGGCATGAAGAGCAGACACCACCGTAAACAAGAGTTTCCTTTTTGTGGGGTCAGGCACATATATGCGGTTGGATTCTAAGCAATATCCGAAAATCCATTTCGGGGTATCAACATTCAAAAAATTCCCAAAAAAATGCTTACTTATAAAGCGAACATCAATAAGATAATATTTTGCTGTTTCTTTTAAAGTTAGCATTCCATACCGTCTGTAAAAGAAAACTCTCACAATTTTTTACAATGCGAGTCAAGTTCATCATTTCTTCTCTGAAGAAAATATTTCCTGTTGCTTTTTTAAACGATATTTCAGTTTCGAACTTATTTGAGACTAGCTGAGCCGCCCGGTTTTGCTCGGGTCTGTAGTTTTAAGGTTCCCGTTCTCGTTTTTCCCCTTACGTGAGAATGTGGGGATGAAATATAATCTCTCTCCAGTGGAAATATCTGAATGACATATAAATCTATGTCACTGAAGGATAATGTTACACCCTAGAGTTGAAAGAATTTTCAAGATCGGTCAAGTAGCTTTAATGTTCCCGATCTCTTTCCTGTTTCTGATCCTGTCGGATTATAGGGCTGAATGATATAGCCTTAGTTACTAACAAAGGGTAAAGAAGGAAGGAGTCTTCCATTCCTGTGGAAATATGTGAATGAAATATAAATCTATGTCACTGAGCGATAATGTAACATCCTAGAGTTGAAAAAATTCTTGAAATCGGTCAAGTAACTTTATGGTTCCCGTTCTCGTTCCCATTTCTGTTCCTGTGGGATTAAAGGTAAGAAATATAGTTTAGGTTACTGATGAAGGAAGATAATGTAGCACCCCTAGTGCTGAAAGAACTTTTGAAATCTGTGGAGTAGTTTCTAATTTTCCGTTCCCAAAACCGTTCCTGTGGGAATATGAGGATCAATCCTTAACATGAACCATCTCTGGACTAAACTATGTCTACCTTGAAAATTTCATAAAAATACATATATACACACATACATACATCCTATTTTATATATATAGATTATAGATAGATAGATATGACATATCTATATACATAGACACTCCGACGACATGCTATTCTAGACAAAAAAATAATTACAATCAAGTACGAGACCATCCCATTTCAAGTTGTGGTATAACATGATTATACCACCGTGGCTAGTTGTAATTTTGACTGAGGGTCTTTCCTTACTAAAACAAAAGGAAACCCGTATTTAAACAACCTGACCAGTGTGTCCCACTTTAAGAGTGCATTTTTTCTGTGTAAATTGAAAAAGTCACAAATCGTCGACAAATCCTGATGCTAAAAGCAGTTGCTCTTAAGACTTAAGACTTATCATTTAAAATATGTAAAGAAAGAAAATAACAATAACGTACCTGCTTCAACAGATTTAGCTGGAAGTGCTTGCTCCGCCCATTGCCGAAGCTTTATATCCACCATCGTATTGAAAGAATCTGGAAAAGAAGCATTACATAAATTGCAATTCAAAAACTAACATCTACAAAGTATTCTCAAGAAAATTTCACAGGAAAATGACATTGGAAATGAATGCAAAAACTTTAACATCAAACCGATTTGAGATCAAGCGTTCTAGGCGGAATTGTGGGGGTTTTCATATGAAAAACTAGCCAGGATATCCAATCACGAAGGTTTATGAAAAACACTAACTTTTTTATCTTTAACCTCGTATAGGGATCGCAATTTTCTTTTCTTCGATTAATGACCCGGGGCAGATCTCCCAGTTTTGAATTATCCCATTTCTGAGGTGAACCAAATGGTGATGTTATTTGCATTTGTTTGTACTAGGTGTGTTTTAGTCTGCCTCTCTTTGTCTTCTTGATCAAATCAGATTCTTCACATTGCTTTCTGAGATGGTTCTCTTGATCATTACTTTCAACATTGCAACACTTATCGAGCCGATCGTGTAATGGTGATAACATGTATTTAGAAGGCTTAAAGGTATAGTACAACAAAGGAAACTTTGTTACTCTGGTTATCAAACGAAGTTTCTTCATCTCAGCTGCCGTCAACTTACTCTCATAATTTTTGTTAATTGTCCAACATTGTGAACCGTATGTGAGATCTGGACGCACAATCGTCTTCATCCACACTACGCTTATGTTTCGATTGATACTGTCACAGAAGTTGATTCACTATTCATCTTAGATCTCAAATATTTTACACTTGGGAAACATATAACCATTCAAATAAGTGATGGATTAAAAAACTGTAAAATCCAACTCTCAGTCTATTTTGGACCATCTTTTTAAAGTAATCGTTACATGGTTGAACGATGCTAGCTACCTTCGCTTCCTTATGATTAGTTTGCCGTTTAAAGTTAGTGATTTTTATAAATTGTTAATGATTGGAGATTTGTTTTTAGTCCGATGTTTATGAAAACCCCCGTCTGATAACTGGTGATCCACAAGGACTACATAAATGATGAAACTTTCTTATACTAAATATTACTTTGAGAACCTGACTGAGCCGCCGGAAGATAGATATTTTCAAATACATAATTTGATAGTTTTTCCCAGATCTTATTGTTGAGTGCCTCTTCCCATTTTTTTGCTGAGACCTGCGAAAGACTGATTACTTCGTCCAAAATTTCACCCTTTGCTTTTTCGAACAGCTCATCTCTTCCAGATTCACGAAGTCTAAAAACAAACAAGTTGTAGCAAAGGAGAACTAAATCAAATTCTAGATTTGAATATCAAACCTGGGAAAGTTGTTTTTCCATTCAGTTTCGAGATTGAATCTAGTTGCTTTGAACGCATCGGCTTGTTGCTCAATCGTCTCTCGAACCATTTTCCAAAATCGATCTGATATTGCTAAACTCAAATTCCGGCTAGTGACTTGGTGTGGCATGATGACACCTCTTCGACTGCAAATAAAGTTCATTTTAGTTTTTCACTTCTTCACTTTTCACAGTTGACTTACTGAAAAAGTTTGGAGTTTTTGAAGAAATCTTCCTCGTATTGACGAATAGCCTCAATACTGTCATCTTTTCTTCCTCTACCGGTAACAACCGCATAATAACCTAAGGCTTTCATAGGAAACAGTTTGCCAGACAATATTCTTCTTATCTATGGGGCGATAATATAATTGAGTAAAAAAAATTGATTAATTAACGATTCAAATTTACCCTATCAGGATCTGCTAGTTCCTCGGCTAAGTCGACTTTGGTTAACACGAATATGGTCCGTCGTCCCAAGGGATCACATTGGGTCACCATATCGGTTACATTACTACGCTCGGCGTCAACTGAACCATCTTGAATGCATAAAATGATTGCATTCGGGTTGCTCATGTAGTGCTTGACCAAATGGTGAATCGAGTCCTTCGTATCAGCGGCCATGTCAACTGTCATTGTCTAACCAAAAGTATTTTTCAATTTAATTTAATAATGTGCACAAAAAACAATTTCACTTACTGCAATAATTCCGGGCAAATCCACAAGAACCATCCTCTGCAGCCCTGGTCCTTTGACACTCATAGAAATCACTTCAGTGCTAATAGTTTTACCACCACGCACTGAAGCACGCATTCTCATTTCAATTTCTCTACGTAAGTCGGACAGATCAGAATCTTTGGTCAAATCGTACTCTCTATCTGAATCACGGAATTGTGCAACGTGATAGGGTCCTTCTGATAAGGTAACTTTTACTGGAGCTCTAGTCATCATTTCTCCACTGCCACGAGGAAAAATTCTCGCCTTTGCAATTGACTCGAGCACAGAGGTTTTACCGCTGCTCTGATCTCCAACCACAACTACTCGGGGCAAGTGATCAGCCGTCGAATAGCTGGTATCGTACCCAGAGAGCTCATCCAGAACCTCTGAATACATATCAATCAGAGATTTCTTTATTTTCTTCATCGAAGTTTTTCTGTTGGTCTTAAGTATGAGATATTGTTGACGCAATTCCCGATTCTCTTTCTCCATTTTCTCGAGTTCTTTTTGGTATTTGATCTGAACGTTCATTATTTCTGTTTGCAAAGATTCGACTTGCGATTGGAGCGTTTCTACAAAAATAAATTTATGATTATTTGATGAAACACGAGTAACAAAAGGAAACTTACCATACTTCTTGCGACTGTCATCTTTTGTCAAGCTAATTGCGTTAACAGTTGGATTCAATTTTAAATCAGCCGCTGAAAGAAGGCAGGAACTCATTAGTAATTTTCTTTTCCAGATTTATACAAAAAGAAGTTAACAATGAAAAACAAAAAGAAAACCAATGGAAAGACATTAATTTTAAAAATTTCAAAAAGGTAGTATTCAGAAAATTATATTTGCTGTGTAAAAGTGGTTGGCTTTAATTTTACTTATGACATTTTAAAAAGAGAATGAATTGAAATGGTTAAGTTTTAAATGCACAACATACATTCTTCAATGATATTGGTTCCTTGTAAGTCGGCAGCTTCTATAGCGTCTTCCAAACGGCTATCAAACCACATTCTCCACTCGGCTAATTTATCTTCCCCGAGTTGCTTTAGTTTTGGATCTAAATATATGCAAACAGACAACGACAGGGTTTCTTTTAGTATAGGACTTTGTTGATTTTTTCTTATTTTTTTATTACTTTTTTTTTAGAAAACTATGTTGCTACAAATATAATTATCTGAATACCACCAGAACTGGTGATTACAACGGACAATTGTTCGGTTTAGATATTTAAAGTAAAATTTTAAAAATATATTTATATCAACAAATAAGAGAAAGAGGTATTAAATCAATCCATTTGAGATATAAACAAAACTAACAAAAAACACCCGCACAATGCAGTTTTTTAACGCAACAGTTAGTTGAAAACCTTGGCCTTCCTACAGAAAATAGAGCTTGAATGGTATAATTTAATAAGATCTAAAATTTGAGTTTATAAACACTTGTAGTTTGAACACTAGTATTAAAGTGTACTATTTTTAAGGTGAAGAATGCAGTCTGGCAAATGTAGCCAAACAAAAAGCACGACAAATGTTGATGCAAAAGCGAATAAGGGCTACTTACATTCAGTATAATGAGATTTACAAGGAGAAAAGAACTATCATGACAAAGCGCTCGTTTGAGGAAATTGAGAGGTGCCGTGACAGGAACGAGATTCAGAAGTCTTACCAAAAGGTAAAAAGATCCTGCCAGGCTGACAAACTCCGAACTCAAGCCTGTAAAGACCAGCAGGAAAACATAGTTATAGAGTCACAGTCGCTACTGAGGATCTGGAAAGATCACTTCTGCAGACTGTTTAGCGACGAAGAGGACACAAATTCCGCTGTCAGGCAGATTGCCCCATTCAGCCTGGACGATGATCAAGAATGCCGTCCTCCCGAGCTGGAAGAAGTTAAGCTTGCTATATGCAAACTTAAATCAAATAAGACTGCAGGTGCAGATGGCCTTGATGCCGGACATTTCAAGCTGGAGACCAGTTGGAAGGAACATGCATAAGCTGATCTGCATGATATGGTAAAAAAAACATGCAAAATGAATTGAACCTCAATATTGTATGCCCGATCCTAAAAAGGGAGATGTCCGCGTGTTAACCCAGAGGTTCGTGGTTCGAGCTTCGAATCTCAACAGAGGCAAAAATGTTTTCCACGGGCATCACCTTTCGCGAGAATTTGGCAAGTCCTCCGATAGTAGATTCATTGCCATGAAAAGCGCTTTCTCGATTTGCCGATCGGAACCGGTAGAAAATTTTAGGTCCCCTCCATTTCCTCACAAATGCATTGGTAGTGAGAAACGCGCTAGGCCTGGGGCTCCTCGTTCTGTTGCGCCACCCTATTTATTTTATTATTTAACACCGCGTATAAGTCTGCTGTAATATGTGAACGCCAATTTGATAGGTCCTTATAAATGTGGTTTTAGACCAGAGAAGTCCACAATATACCAAATTTTCACATTACGGCAGATCTTGGAAAAAACTCGAGAATATAATATCGATATACACCATCTTTTTATCGATTTCAAGGCCGCGTATGGCAGTATCTACAGAGACGAGCTGTACAGAGCCATGTCTAGTTTCGGCATCCCTGCAAAACTCGTACGACTATGCAGGATGACTTTAGAGAATTCACGCTGATACGTCAAGGTCGGTAAAGAACTCACCGAGACCTTTGATGTCGAAAAAGGGGTTAGGCAAGGCGACAAACTGTCATGCGATTTCTTCAACATCACACTTGAAAAGATTGTACAAAACTTAAACGTCAAAACTAGAGGAAGACGGAAGAAAAAAGCGATGTCACAAGTGTTTTTGCGAGTATTAAAACAGAACCGGCAAAAAAGGGTTTTGTGGCCAATGAGGGCAAAACGAAGTGTATGTTGTCATCAAACAGGGTTAAGCTCACCTGTCATAAGATCCAAACTAGTCCAAGAGACAGTCATGTCACTCTCTGAACTAGCAAGGAAAAACACTGTAATTCTCCACTAGATCCCAGCACATAAAGGCTATGATGGTAACGAGAAGGCCGACACCTTAGCTAAAGACGGCGCATCTAAACCATTCGTCGGTCCTGAACCCCTCTGCGGTGTAAATAAAAGCACCTTCAAACATACTGCCAACAACATCCTAAGCCAATAACTAACTAGAAGGCAATTTAGAAACAAAACACTCTCCAGAAAAACCAAGGTAACCCTGTATGAGACCTTGATCATCCCAGTCCTGCTTTACGGCGCGGAAGCATGGACTTTATCGAAAGCGGATGAGGAAACCCTTGGTTGTTTCGAAAGAAAAATTATCCGAATAATCTTTGGTCCCGTATGTGAAGGCAATGTGTGGAGAAGAAGATACAACAACAATCTGTATGACCTGTACCGCGACATGGGCATAGCCAGAAGATTACGCATCGCGAGGCTGCGATGGTTGGGCCATGTAGAGCGGATGGACCCAAACGCTCCGGCTTGCCGGGTGTTCGAAAGCACGCAGGGAAATTTCGGAAGGGGAAGACCTCGTCTTAGGTGGCGCAATCAAGTGGATGAAGACATCAACCGACTTGGAGTGCGAAACTGGAGAGAGCTCGCCCGAAATCTAAGTCGTTATAGAAGGATGTTGGTTAAGGCTCAGGTTCAGTCCGAACTAATTTAAGATTTTGGGGTCCTAACTATGCATAGCAGACTAAGCAAATGTTTAATAAGCACTCGGCGTGTAGATTGACGATATAATATGTAAATTCTGGAACGAAATAGTTTTCGGGCGACTCTTGAACTCTCATATATTAAAGCAATATGGGCTATTAAAATGTCCCTCCGATATTCAGAAATGTTCAAAGGCAAAACATACCGAAGTATTCTTTTTACTTCCATTAGGCTTTGTAAACAAAGAAGTGTTTATGTTTATATTAAACCTCAAAACTTTTTTTGTAAACAGTTTTCGTTTTTTTTACGCATATGTTTAGGTTTAATTTCAACAAACGACATGAGAGATAATTGTGGCATTTGCCCAACATTTTACACCGTGAAATGTTTTGACATAACCAACAATAGACAAAAAAAAAACTAAAAACAAAGGCCAAGAGGAGTTGAGTTGGGTGAAAAGAAAGTCTTTTTTTTCCAAATTCTTAAATACCCTCCGAACAATTGAATTTCAATTATTTGTTTGAACCAAAATAAAAGTAAAGTTATTCAATCGTATATATTTTTACCTATTTCAATGGCATTCTTAACCAATCCACCAACTTCCAGGAGTTTCTTGTTGAAGCCACTCCATTTTTCGCCCTGGGGTAGGGCATCTTGTAACCACTTTAAGTCGGGTAAACCATCTTTCCACTCGTCGTATTTCTGTGTATATAACAACATTGGTGAGTTTTTGTTTTCAGTGCAAAGGTTATATAAGAATAGAAACTTGTAAACGCACCTTACCGAGTGTTACTCCTCCACTTATGGCACCTCCTAGGACAAGATAACGAAGTTTAAGTGCACCTCGAAGTATTCGGACTACAAGCATTCCATATCCCCTGGATTGAGGTGTAGGGCTAGGTCCATATCGGTGCCCATAAACATTAAGTAACGGCCTTCTTTGTCCAGCTTGCTTGTCTCGAAGAGTCGAATAGTTCAAGGATATGACTTTAGTGGATAGGGCGACAACACGTTTTCTGTTTTCCCTTTGAGAATTTATTTTAAAATAAAAAAAAGGAAATAAAAATTATGACTGTATGCATAGGTATGTATACATAACATGCGAAAAAACGAATGTAAGGGCCGGTAGTTCGATAGTTGATGAAACACTAGAAATTTACCTGTTTGCATTACCATATGCTATTCGCAACATTTTCAATGAATTTCCAACTGTTGTTTAATTGATAGTAAATTATTTTTTTAATACAGTGAGAAATATTAAAATTTTGTGAGAAATTTTGCAGAAAACTCGACTGACATCATGCAATTCAGCTGTCAATGAGGAAAGAATTTGCCTGACTGACAGATCTGTGTGCTCATTTTAGAAGTGCTGCCAAACTATTGTTCAATAGGGGACAAGGGAGAAGGGACAAGGGAGATAAGTGCACATAAGCCATAGAGGAAAAAAGAACAAGAGGGAAAACCATTACTGTGTTTTATTGGCAATATTTATATTCACTTCACTCAGGCGCTCAATTAAACGCTGTACTCACTTATGCAAAATTAGTCCATAAACTCCATTTAGTAGCCATCACTGCTGCTCACTTCTGGAAGTGACTTATTTTTGTTCACTTATCGTTGTTCACTTTAGAGTCGTTGTTTTTAATGTGCTATGTCTTGCGATGTTTTGCTCAAGTGAATATGAATTTCCAATGAAACTCGGCTATAGTTGCTCACAAATAGTTTGCCGAATTTCATTCACTTTAGCAAAACATCGCAAAACATCGCACATGGAAAACAACAACGATTAGTGAACAACAAATATAAGTTACTTAGAGAAGTGATGGCTGGTAAATGGAGTTTATGGAATAAAGTTGTATTAGTGAGTACAGCGTTTTACTGAGCATATTAGTGAAGTGAATATAAAAATTTGCAATAAAACACGGCGTTTGTTGTTTTGTAATGTGCGATGTTTTGTGATGTTGTTAAAGTAAGTATAGATTCCCAATAAAACTCGGCTATTATTGTTTTTGTAACACGAGATCTATCTGTGATACACGCATTCAGCTGAATATAAAGTTGTGTCAGTGAAACTACTAGCCCCACTCTATTTTCTTTTGTCTTTAGTTTTCTTTAAAGTCAATTTGAGAACATATATGCCGTGGACCATGGTGTGTGTGTGGTTTGCCTTCTTCTAGTATCTCCTTTGTGATATAAGTCAAAGAGTTAGCTGCGGTAAGGTAACTCTATTTTTTCACAGACAGCATTTTTTATTAAAAAAAGTTACTCCTTTCTTAACAAGATTTTTTCCTTTCATTGAAAAAATTAAAAAAGAGTAAATCCGGGATTACCCTCAGCGCCAAAGATCTACTCCCATTTGGGGAAGAAGAGCTACTCTGTAATGTTTTCTATTTTTCGATAAGACGCGATGTTGGTAAAATCATCGTTGTTGTTGTGTTATTTTTGACTTTGTTACAAAATTATGATCTCATTTAGGAAAGACTCGATGTTACACTTTACACCCAACCCAGCTGAAGGAAACTAGTTTTTGATGAAGAAAAAAGAGTTCCGAAATGAACAAGATTGAAAATCAGTTACTGTTTAGAGAATTTTGAAAGATTAATGAAAGAATAACCAAAACAAATCTGAGCAACAACAATTTTTACATTAACAGGTATTCCCAGTATACAAACATTTATCTCCCTTAAATTTATTTAGGGGTGGAAGGGCTACAGATTAAAAAAAAAATTTTTTAAATGAATGTACATAAATAGTATATGTCACCCAAACATTACGACGAAATTAAAAGACGGAACAAATTTGACGACGTTTTGAATACTTTCATACCTGCTCGTTCCAATAGCGCTATTGTTACTTCGCATATTTTTCCCCAAGGCGTTCTGAGGGAAGCTTTACTACCGGTTTATGCTTCAATATTTCTGCATGATAAAATTATGCCTACAATATAGTTAAAAGTATGTTCAATATTTTACAGAAGGCGCGAACGAACAAAAACAACAAAAAAATTTATTTTATTAAAAAAAGTATTTTTCAATTTTTTTAAGTTCTCAAAAAATTTAAAAAATGAAGTTTTTTCAAATTTCCCCTAATGCCTGAAAGAGGAAGATAGAATCCCCTCTCGACTTTTTTCTTGTCTTAACCCAATCTATATGTCCTGAGGTTTTGTCGAATCTTTTGCCAAACACACAGTATAAAAGACTTAAGACTATATAAGCTTATGGGAATATTTTTTTTCTTTCAATATTACTTTAAGGAACATATAGTATCAGTGCGCGAAAAGGGCACAGTTAGAGCAAATTTTTTTGTTGTGCCTCATTACTTATGAATTAAGGTATAAAATGCACTATGAAAGAAAACAGTGCAAGGCAGCGCAACCGTTTGAAATCTGAATCAAAGATGAAACCAAAGAAGGTTGCCAGCTATGTTTGTCAGTTTTACCTTGAGCCCAACTTCGGTCGTACAGTTAGGTACATAGAACCATTTTTTAGTCACACTAACCGAATGTGGAATGTTTTAACTGACTCTTTGTTTACCCTTCACTATGACTCAAAAGATTTTAAAAGTAATATGCAATGATGTCCCCTACTAAATCCTCCCCTATTTCCCTAAATGCTCGCGTTGTGTCTTATAACATTATAAGTCATTATTATGAATCTTGATGTGCCCGATAATTATAAAGAGGCATGTCAATACAAATGATTAAATACATTAAAAAAGAAATAACTAATTATTTTTATTGAGTTTGAAAGCTAAAATTACAAGCTTTCCAACGATATCCAAACACTTGTGCAATCACTTTACAAAACTCTATTAAAGAATTTCCTTCTTTCTCCATTCCTATGGGGTTATGTAAGGCGACCACTTCAGGTAGCCATAGCATAAAATTATTCAACATAATCCACTTCATTTCTATTGCAGTACAAAATTTCCTTGTTTCATTTGCATACAAATTTCAGCTCGCACATTACTTAAAAAAAAAAAACATTTCAGAGACGCTTAATGTCATTTGGGCCTTCTGTGGGCGGGAGTAGCGCAACTCACCATACAGAGCACTTAACCATCAATTTATTTCAAAATCAAATGATAACTTTCTTTTCAGAAGTCCTCCTGTTAGCTGGCCCCCTCATTCATGAGACTTAACGTCTTATGGGGCTATGTTAAGTAATTGGTTTAGGCGCAAGGTGATGTAACAGAGTGAGAATGCCCAGCGTATTCCTCTTAACCATACCTATTAAGGCAATGGAAGGGACCAACAATTTTTTGCCAATACCGAACGGCTAATGAGAAAATCGCTTTTCATGGCATAACCGGGATTAGCTTTTTCTCCTTGGTTTGGCTTGACTGTTTAGGCAGGGATATCAGAGACGTCAACACTGTCTAAAAAAAGAGGGAAGATAAAACTAAAATACAAAATACAAATGATCTTCCAAAAAATGTTTATTTTGTATCTTATAATACGAAAGCTTTCGTTTGCATTCTCTTTCCAATTTAACTTATTCTTTTGACATATATTATCTCACAGCCCAGTCAAATGTACAAAAAAAAAAAAACAAATCTTGAGCAATTAACTTTAATAGGGTTGTTTTTTTCTGTCCTTCAGGAAAACAATGTCTTGTTTTCAACAAACTTAAAGTAAACTTCTCAGCTCCTTTGTTTATCTTGAATAATTTATCGTAATTTATTCGTATACTGTCCCTATCATGTGACATGTACCTTTTTGAAAATCAGACAAAATTTTCGAACGAACTCATTCGCCTCATTCAAAAAATACTTTTCAAACAGATTTCATTATCAAAATAGCTTTGAACTAAACAATCACGAAGAAAAACTCTCCATTGGTATACCACCTTCTTTCCACATTTCACTTGAATAGAGTATATCGTGAATTCACTCGCATAGGGGCATATCCTCTGCTTGCTGTCGAAGCTATTAATAGCTGTCGGTTTTTTAAGTGCGCTTATCCCCATTTATAGGACATAAAATCAAAATAAAAATAATTTACAGCCCTTTTGATAAAAATCCGGAAAATATTGATTAAAGTTTAAAAATGTCAACTGGATTGTGTAAAATTTGTTCCGCTGAAACAAAATCCAAATGCTCCAACTGCAACCAAGTGTTTTATTGCTCAGCGGAGCACCAGAAGGCAGATTGGAAAATTCACAAGCAGTTGTGCCATCCATTTAAGGTAGATTTGGTTATTTGAGGTTGAAGTGAAACGAAAAATTGATGAAACGTGCGTTTGTAGTTTAATAATAAGTGATTATAGCATAGTAATCATCTATTCAAATGTGGGTTAACTGAACCTCTCAATCTCGTGAGAAGTTGCTGTAGAAATTTTTTTTATATGCACTAGCTATTCTCATTAATTATGTTTGAATTGAAGATACACAATCAAAGGCATTTTGATTAGCATTTGAGTTTTTCAACAGCACTGTTCATTAGTGTCGGCTTTTCGAAATCAATGTCAATTGGTCGTCTGTCGGTTAGTTAATTATATTTGTACGTTTATAGTAATCTGTGCGTTGTAACATAAGTGTCATCTATTGATTTGTTATGGATAAATTAAGGACACAAAATCAGTTGAATGTGTGAATTCTTTTCGTCAGCGTTAGTTGAACACTCAGATTCACTTTTCGAAAACCTGTTTAGGGTCGTAAGTAATTAACACGCTCGTATTAAGTAGGTACGCGTATTATACCCACAGTGAAATTCAAAAACGGGCTCTGGTATGCATTCAAAACGAAGTAGGGCACTTTGAGCACTTGTTATAATTGTGTTTGTATAAAATACATAAAAAACTACTGAAAGTAACCATATTAGTGTTTTATTCAAAAAAACGTCAAAGGTAATTTTTTTTTTGTAAATTTTACCCATTTTGTACTTTTTTAAGTATCATGAAATGTATTGGATTTTTGAGTGCACCTAGTTTTTTTTTTAATTATTGTTTTGTTCATCTGTAAAAAATAAAGAAACTCTATGTTTACCAGGCATTTTCTGAAAAAAATGACCTCAAAGTCAAAACTTTGCTTGGGGAAGAAAATTTTAACACCATTTAAAATTTTAAATCTGGCAGCCCTAAACCTATCGAAGCTCAACATACAGTCTTAAAGGATTATTTTTACAAAAAATTGAGTCTAAAATTAGGTCTCTATCATCAGTATTGACAGAGATATCGAATTTAACACAGGCCAGGTACACCAAAAGTTAGCCTTTTCTTAAATTGCCAAAAAGTGATGTCAAAGTTGAGAAATGGACTTTACTGTGTAACAAATTTTTTCTCAGAATATGACCAAGAATCACATCCCAAAGTATGTAACACGAATTACCGGACACCCTGTAGAGTAACGCGATGAATCACCTTTCAATTCAATTTATGCTATCTGAAGAAATAAATTTTGCTGGCAGCGAAGTTTTTTGCTTATAGGAAAGATTTTTCGTCATTCACCGGCCCCTTAACACCCAACAGTTTGGTGCGAGCAGAAAAGACGTCAGTTAACTACTGCGGCGGGCTATATTTTCGGTTCATTTTCTTAGGAAATTGATTTCGAATTCAAAAAACAAGAATGCTTTACTGTCACGCTATGGATGGCAACACCCATTGTCCTTTTAAAGACAAATGCGGACACGAACCCAGGTTCATCCACTGAAAACACATAAAACTGGGTGGCATTTCCGCCAACAGCTGCTATTGTTAACTTCAAGCTAAAAGAATATAATTCAATAAGTTTAGTCGAAAACCTCCAAACATTTCTATTACGTTAACCTTGGAATTCAGGAAGCTATTGTTGCGTTATTCTTCAATTCTTTAAAATATTTTTTTCGCGCATTCCAAGGATGTAAGGTGGATGTCGTGGATATGTTGTTGAAACCATGGGATATTTTTATTTTAAAGAACTTTTGTCAAGCTGGCTATTTTAAGAAGTAGCTTATTTTAAGACGGAACATTCAATTCCACTGTACTATCTAGCTTCCTCGGGATTTGGTAGTTTAACTTATAACCTCAAACCGTCCAGATGAAACTGAGAACTTGAATGAAAAGAAGATACGCTATGCGGTATTTAATTCTCGTCCTAAAACTAAAAATCTACAACACTGTCACCCTCCAGGCTCAGGCTGTTGCGTATGCCGCAAGCAAGCACTCCCGAACGATACCTGTTTAGCTCGTCCTTATTATTGAAGGAAACTTCTTCCGCAAATAGAAAAGCTCAACATTTAGAAGAAAATTCTTACTTCCGCGAATGGTAAAGCTCAAAATGTAAGCCTTTGCTTTAACCACATTTTCAATACCACCACTAGTGTGAACATCTTCGAATACTTGTTTAAAAAAATCAAAAACCTTAACTGAATCCATGAATTGAATTGTTCTATCAATGAGTCTCTTTTATATTACCAGATCGAGCAAAGTGAAAAACTTGGACGGCATCTTGTGACAACAAGAAAAATTAAACCATACGAAATAATCTTAAAAGAGTCACCCCTTACCAAAGGACCATCCCAAGTAACTGGGCCGGTTTGCTTAGGTTGTTTAAATGGAATTGATGAACAAAATTATGTAACCTGTTCGCAATGTGGATGGCCACTCTGTTCAAAAGAATGCGAAAATAGCAATGATCATAAGGAAGAATGCCAGCTTACACAACAAAGGGAACAAAAAAAGGTAAGTCTGAGTTGAAAACAGAAAAATACAAAACAATTCAAAATTTGTTTCAACCGATAGTAAATTTGTGAAAAAATTATAATTGGTTGAGCGTTTCATTTGCTTAGTTATAATAATTTTTTTCAATTTTTTTAGGTTGTTATTCGCGAGTTTACCACACCTCATCCAATGTATCAGTTCATTGCAGCCCTTCGAGCTCTTTTACTTAAAAAAAGCGATCCAGAAAGGTTTGAAAGACTACTTAAGCTTGAGTCACATGAAAATATGCGCAGAGGATCCCCACAATGGAAAAGTGATCTCGAAAGTATAGGGAAATTTATTCCAAGGTACGTGTTGAATTATTCTGATAAAATCAACTTATTTTTGTTTTAAAGAAGAAGCTTCAAAGATTTTAACGATGGAAATAAGTAGATAGGAATCCTGAAACAAAGACATTTAAGAAAAGGCGCTTTTCTAGCAAATTTCAAAACTTTATTGGAAAGGTATTTTTAAAATCGAAATGATCAGTTCAGATCAGAGGAGTGCCGATATAACGAATGATCGATATTACGAACATTTTTTTCAAGTCCATTAGGGATTCTATATAACTAACAAATAACGAATTCCAGACAAAATGACACTGAAAACTCTTAAAGTCTCAGTTTTAAAAAGTTTAAGGGAAGAGGCATTCAACAATAACACTCAACCCCCGAAAAAACAAATGCATGTTAACGATTCTTTTCTTAAATTTTAATACAAATTGAGTCTATTGACCTAAAGATTTGTATGACAAAAAGGTTTCGATACAACGAATTTTCGATGTAACGAATTGACTATGGACATTATATCGTTTGTTATACTGGACCACCATTGTATACATTATATGTAGCTCATATGTACTCAATAGAAAACCTTAAGACTACTCCGATTTTAAAGAGCTTCGGTTGCAAGCTTCAAAGAAAAATATGGCAGTGCCTATTAGCCTTCTTATCTATATGGTTGATTTCAAGTAAACTTGGTGGACATAATACCATAAACCAAACAATAAAAAGCCAAACTATAACGCAAATTGCTTTATCCAAGAGTTATGTCGTGAGTTATGCGTCTGCGTGATCAGCTAAGGCTTGTGGAGATGAAGTTGAAATAATAAGTCTCCGCAAAGCTGTCATCTAATGGGAACACTATTTGTGCCAAGTTTTTTGTTCAATATAAATTCACTAAACTGTAATAATGCAATAAATCGGGTGTCCCACAATGCTCAGTTTTAGGTCTTTTTCTATATAACCTTCATAAAGAGTGAGCTAGATAGAAGTTTTTTTTTAAATGCAATAAAATAAACAAACTAATTTTGTCTGTTTTGTAAGTATGTAAAAGAAAACATTCAAATAAATTATTATCGAACAAAACGTCGGTCGTTCAAGTGGCTGCCTCACCCTATTCTGATTTCCAACATCTTCCAACAAATTTTCCAACACCTTGTTTTAAGTCAATTGAAGTTTCGGGTTAAGGCGGTCAATGGCCATCGCCAAACTTCGACATCGACTTGTCTGTGTAGCATTGCATACCCTTTTACATGAACCAGAGGTCGTTCAAATCCATGCCATCAATTTCAGTAAAAAAAATCTAATAATATAGTTATGTAACACCTCCGTTGGCCGAAACGTTGTTCCCAGCCTCATTTTTAAGGAAAAATGGTGCTCTCAAAGTCAAAGCAGGCTCTTTAGAAAGTTCGGACATCAATAAAACTAAAAGAGTGTCTTGCTTCGATCACAACATGGTCACTTTGATTGACGGTTGAATTATTTAAAAATCGCCATGAACCCTTTATGAGTTTTGAGATGAGCTAAGCAACTAACAAGAAATAGCACCGCACCAAAATCGATTAGGTTGATCCGTTTTCGGAGGTTTAGTCAAGCATGCTATACTTACCCGTATTTTGCGCTGAAATCGCCGAGGACGATTTTCGCATTATGTCTAGGGCATTGCTTACATGTTTTTTCCAAAAGCTCGTAGAAACAATTTTGGAATTCTCGTCTTTCTGTTCCGTAGGAGCATGGGCGTATATTTAGCTAATGTGGGTGAATTTAGACCTTGCGCGGATGGTCATCATACGCTCATTAACTGGGTTTTAACTGTTAATCTTGTTCCTGAGTTTACCTCTAACTACAAATTCGCACTCAAAAAAGTGTTGTTTCTATTGTCTGTAGTAGTCACCATATATAGTAGATGTCGCAGGTTTTCATCTTATTTATGCCCGGCCCACTCCATCGCACTTCTTAGATGGTGGTTAGGTCTACTTTTCAGCAGTCTAGGGCGTCCGCTAGTTCTCCGGCCATACGCCATTCGTAAAGGGGTCTAACGTTCCATGAAGATCTGGAGGTCTTTGTCCGTTTACGATATGGTTGGGTTGTCAACGGTGAAATCATTATTGTTAACCGGACCGTAACATTTTTACATGGTAGAGTAGTTAATCCCACCCACAACCCCCAATCTTAACGACCAGGTCCTTTTGGATCTCCTTGTACATACAGCGCCAGATAATCCGGTATCAGTACCCTATGCTGCAGGGGTGTTGGAGCTGCCGTTGGCTTGCCAGGAGCCCATGCACCATACCATATCTCTATATCAATACATTGTATTGAAAGACTATAAAAGACCTAAAAACCAAATAACTTTTCACAGCAGGTCATTCAGGAGTGTCTAGTTCTTTTTATTGCTGAAGTTCACCGTTGATTCTACAAGTTAAATTCGGTTCGGACGGTCGATCATTACTCGCAGAGTATTATAGTCACACAAGAAGAATACAATTTTATCTATAAATAGGATAATGCCCCGATAGTAAAATAAATAAATAAATAGGGTGGCGCAACAGAGCGAGGAGCTCCAGAGCCTAGCACATTTCTCACAACCATGCCTTGTAAGGGAATGAAGGGGATCTACAATTGTTTGCAATTCCGAAAGCGTTTTCATGGCAATCAATTTACTAACGGAGGACTTGCCAATTCCTCGCGAAAGGTTGTGCCCGTAGAAAGAACCTTGAATCTCCCGGTTAACAGGCAGAAATTCTAACCATCACTCCACGGGTACCAGGACAATGCCCCTGTCCTAGCTTTCTTTTACAGCCATTTCCACAGACACTAATTCAATTTTTAAATTATAGTAACAGCAATAAGTGGTAGAAATTTTCAATTACAAAAAATATTTAGTCTTGACTCAAATTTTTAAACTACACTTTTGTTTCAATAATTGAACTCGATTTCAATGAGTTTCTTGTTTGTATAATTTGGAACACAATAGGTTGTCTATATATGTACATTCTTTTATCAGCTGTCACTTTTTCCAATGATTGGTTTAACCTCCTTGTCAACCAAAATGTGGATAAAATGTTTGAAAGAAGAATTCCAATGATAGCTATAACTGATTCCAGGTCTTTTGAAATGAAAATCATTGCCTGTCCTTGCAAGTTTTTACATATTTGTACCATACTCGTTTGCAGTTCCACATCATAGGACTTTTGAATTTATAATAAAACTACCCTGCTATTTTCTTCTAAGAAAAAAACTGTAAAAAACGCACGTAAGCATTATTTGCTTGATTGGCGCTAGTACCCATTTCAAGTATTTGTTGATATTGAACATAAAAATAAATACTTGGGCGCAACAACCTCGGAAGTGGCTAGGGCATAGTGCACTTTTCGCTAGCATTTCTGAAAAGTGCAATGGTCAAAACGTCGGACTTTCAAGTAGGAGGTAGAGATTTTATTTCTAGTAATATCGAAAAACTCTTGTGCCCAAGCAACTCCTCTCCCGAAGATCTCGTTAGTCCTTCGAGACAAATATTTATTATGAAAAGTAATATTGAATACTAACAAAATGATTTTACCTTTAGATTTTTCCAAACCAAAGAATTTTCCGAAGACGAAATAATGAAGATCACTGGAATCCTCCAAATCAACGGCCATGAAGTTCCAACTTCGGATCCACCTCATGTAGCGGTTTTCGACGTGGCATCATTGGTTGAACACTCGTGCAGGCCAAATTTAGCAAAAAGTTTCACCAACAATGGTGGCCTTATGCTCTGGGCACCACATGCTATTCCGAAAAACACAAATTTAAGCATTTGCTACTCAGATGCCGTATGGGGAACTGGAGACCGTCAGAGACATTTGATGCACACCAAACTCTTTAAATGTGAATGTGAAAGATGTAAGGATGTAACCGAATTTGATACAAACTACAGCGCATTGAAATGCAAAAAAGCAGACTGCCCTGGCCCTGTTCTTCCTCTAAGTTTAGAAAGCTGGCATGAAAACTGGAAGTGAGTTTCGACAGTTCTCTGATTTTTGTTTTGAGTGGAATAATAAACTTTGTCCGATTTTTTTTTCGTTAGGTGTTCTACTTGCGGAGCTGATGTGGACAAATTGTATGTAAGTGACATTTTGGAAAAAGCTGGACAGGACTTAGCACAGATGGAAAAAACAGAAGAAAACTGCGTAAAGTACATTCAGCACTATCAGAAAGGGTTACCTAGAAAACATTATTACATATGTGAAGTAAAGATTCAACTTATACAAAAAATTGGATCTGATCCAAAAGAACTTATGGTTATATCAGAGAAACAACTTGACACCAAATTGGAATACGCAAAGGAGATGATCGAGTTATACGAAAAGTTAGCACCATGTAAGTTGGTTTGCTTGTTATCTTCTGTTTTCTTTGCTTTGTAGCTTGGCTTTGAGTTCCATTAAGCTTAAGTGACACTCCTAAAAATGAAGATTATCCTTATACTATATTTTTTGGACAGTTTACTTTAAAACATACTTTTTCTGTTTACTATCAGAAATGTTTTAGGTTTCTGTTGTTTGTTTTCCCCCAAAAGGGTCTCAGACTGTGCTGAAACAAGATACATAGTTTCTGTTGTTGTTCTTAAAACAAACAAGAGGTTTGAATTTCTCAAAATAAAAAAGACTATAACGGACTAAAAAGCTTACAATAATTTTTCTTACCCTCAAAAAAAATAAAGCCATATACGGATACCCATGGCGTGATGGTTAGCCGGTTTGCCTGTAAAGAGGGAAGTTCGTGGCTCTAATCTTAACAGAAGCCAAAAATGTTTTTCCACAGGTATCGCCTTTCGCGAGAAAATAAACTCATTGCAACGACATGAAAACTCTTTTTCGATTAGCCGTTCGGATACGGCAGAAAATTTTAGGTCTCCTCCATTCTCTCACAATGGTTGTGAGAAATGCGCAAGGCCCCGTTGCACCCCGCTCTGTTGGGGCACCCTATTTGTTTATTTATTCATTCACAAACAGATTTATAACTTTACTTGATAACCTTGAAAAAGAAGAATAGAGGCGCATACAGCAGATAATAACTGATGCTACAGCTGACAATATACTTGGGTCCTTTTCTGTTAGCTGTTCTCTATACTCTTTATTGTTATTCATTGCATGTGTTCCATGTTTTTCGTTCCAATCTTGAAAAGAATTGTCCATTTTCATACATCATCAATCGCGTTGGACCTGTGGCCCGAATTTCAAAATTTTTGGTGCCTAGTTCATTCGGTTGTTTAAAAATTAGTTCCTAAATTCCACCCGGACAGACATACAAGAAAGCGTGTTATTAAAATTTCCTTTTTTCTTTTTCTTTTTTCGTATATTGTCGTCCACTTCTGAGCTATGACTCAAATTAACGCTTTCCTTAGAGAAGTTAGGTAACCAAAAATTTCAAACTTGAAGACCTTTCAAACATTTATTTGACAGTTCAAAACTTCCATAATTAATTCTTATCAATCTATTCTTTAACCTCACAGGTGAAGCCAGAATCCTAGGAATTTTATGCTTCGAAGTGCATGCAGCTGTTGCAGAAAAGACCCGAAGAATTTCCTTGGAAACCAATATGAACACCATTGTCTTACTAGAGGAATCATTGATGTATGTGGAAAAAGCCATTTCGTACCTTCAACACGAGCCAATAATTTTTGCCGAAGGCTTAGTTTGCAAACAAGCAAAAATAAACCGAGATGCACTTAAAATGGTTATGAATTTTTAAACGAAAAATGATGCGTTAGTAAATAAACTGCTGCGCTAAGACTTTTTTAATTTTTTTTATGTAATGGACAAATTGAAGAAACATTAAAATAACTTTGTAATCATTAGGTTCACATTTTTTTTTTTTTTTTGGAATTTCACATAAAGAGTTTAAAAAAAATTGTCGAACGATTAAAACATGTTACATTAAGGGCCGGTTTGTTCAAGCTTGGTTGTTTCTAATCAATGATTATTCCAGATGACAATCATGGATTCAGTTTGTTCACGAAATATTTGATCAAGGAATCTCTGATCAGAGCTTTTAATCATAGATTTTGCTAACCAGGCAATTTTTCTGGGTTAGCTCCATTTAAACAACGATTAACTGATCTTCAGTTTGTTCAGGATTAATTGCTCGCGTTCTTCGCAACTTCGAAGTTTTCGAAACTACTACTGTCAGTCAAGAACGCTATTTAAGCTCTGTGTCAGATGTAAAATGGTACTGTGATTAACCTCTCGGTTCTACATAGTTAGTGGTAAAAGTAATTGGAAAACATACTAATTTTCCCAGTTTGAAGTTAAGGAATTCGATTTCCAAGTATTTGTGTAAGGTAGTATGCAAATTAAATTCACTTCAATCAATTTTGATAAGAAAAATTAAAATCATATGCCCTCAAAAATATTTTTTTGTTGCTGATAAATTCACTTTGAATATCAATTTATAAAATAGAATATCCGAAAATCAATATAAAATCAATTTCAATTCAACAAGCAAGCGAAAACTAGTAAAAGAAAAAATAAACCAAGAATACGCGAGTAAAGTCCGATTGTCATATACGTTTTTTCCTTGTTTTGACAAGTAAAATCTGAAGTTCAGATTTTCAGCCAAGATTTTCCATCTGAAAATCTATGTTCGAAAATCTGAAAATCTAAATGTCATCTGAATTGTCATCTGAAAATCTGAATCTTTAGGGAAAAGTGACAGAATCTTAAGTTAAGATTTTCGAAGATAGGTGCCAAAAACGCGAGCATTTTTGTTCCAATTACAGCTATCCCTTCAAAATAAAGAATTGTCAGGCTGACATATCACATAAATAAAAAAAGGATGGGCTTGAAAAATAAAATTATTAATCATAAAACAAAATTTTATTCTGAGTACTTTGTTGTGAGACGCCGGCCGTTTATAAAAAAAAGTTCGCATGCAGGAGGGGGCGGGGGTCTTGCTGATTGTGACAAGATGTGACAAGAGGCAGTGGGATTTACCGCAACGTAAAGTTTTTATTAACGGCCCCAAAATAGGCCCCCAAGGTCTTTTGAAAATAACGATTACAAATCGACCTTTGTTTAGACACTTTTTTTTATAATATAAACAATAAAATTCAATCATTTAAAATCTTTTCAAAAGTTTTTACGTGTATCTCAAACTGTTCTTAGTTCACATTTTTTACAAAATTTCTTTTCAATTAAATTTGACACTAAAAAAAGGTCACCGTTCATAGTGATAGCGGCTATTGATGTAGCAAAAATTAGAACTAAAATTAATCAATATCGTTGAAAAAAAAAAACAACCTCGGGCCGTAGAAAAAAATCTGGTTTGAAAAAATAGGAAAATATTTTCGACAATTATGGTACGGACGATAAACATTTCAAATCAATCGGTTAAGTAGTTTTTGTTTTTTGATCATGACATACTTATAAAATGATTTCTCAAGAATAAAAAGTTCAAAGTTGAGGCATAGAAAAATAGAAATCGCTTACGGCGCGTCGGCGATTATGAGTATAGACTTATTTAACACTTTCCCAGCTAAGCTATTTCAGCATTTTGGGTAAGGTCAGTTTGAAGGTATTTTGCTTTTAAATTTTTGTTTCATAGTACCTAAAAATTTGTTTCCCACCAATTTGCAGTTGTTTGTATTCATAATTATTGAAATTGTAACGATTTTTGTGTATCGGTAGCCTTTGAATTACATGGGCCTATTGCAGGAAAAATTTCCCTTGAAGACGAGTCTTATAAAAAAAAACTTATCCTGCGGCCACATAAGATATTTCAAGATTTTTAGCAGAGGCCAGACAATGCGAACCCCATATGAAAACATTTGAGCCGCCAAACAAAAACGTTTTAGGTTACGGCTTCCAGTGAACTATAATAATTTTAATTTAGTAGTGTATTGACCAATTAGATTTATAATTGTTGGTTTCCTTCGGCTTTTTTTGGTCACTTTAGGTTTAGCAAAGAAACAAGATCTTTTGCTTTTTCCCGACGTTTCGGCAAGGGTTGTTGCCTTCTTCAGGGGAACTTTTATTATAAAAACAAAAAGGTAAAATATAGTATAAAGTACATACAACAAAAAACAATCAAAGAAAACTTACATTCTTAAAAGAGATTCTTAAAACATTTTAAATTAACGAACAAAGTTTGACAAAAAATTTTTTAAAGCTTAAATTACACTTCTCTGTGTGAAAGTTAGATTTGGTTTGACAAAATTTAACGGACAGGATAACAGAGTTTACTTAGAGAAGGCAACAACCCTTGCCGAAACGTCGGGAAAAAGCAAAAGATCTTGTTTCTTTGCTAAACCTAAAGTGACCAAAAAAGACGAAGGAAAATACACTTTCCACCAACAATTATTATAATAATTTTAGTTCTAAAAATTTGGGTTTGAATGTTCACAGCATTTTTTCGAAAGGATTTACCTTTGTAGTTGTCACATGAAACTAGTCATTTGAAGAAACTTATTAATCCTAATCAAGCTAATGGGGTTTGCCTATGAAATTCCAACGGCCGCTGAAAGCCTATAAAGTTTGAATAGAATCAGTCCGTGGTGTTAGAATGGTGCATCTGTGCTTCGGGAGTTCATCAATTTATTGGACAGTTACAGCATTAGCCAGAATAAATTGGAACAGAACTATCGTACTCATAAGTTTTCAGCAGTTGGAAGTTGGTGCACTGCAAAATTAATTTATTCAAAAACCTTGTTCCTGTGACCCAGTCATGCACATTTCATCGGCAACTAGTTCAGTTTATTAAAAAAAATTCAATAAGGAAACTTACTAACTTTTATGGATCGGCGGCAATGGCCTTATAGACACCAGCAGCAGCCAAAGTCAAGTCAAGATGGCTGCATTATTTACCGTCTATTTTAGTTATTGGCATAATTTTGTTTTCCCATGCGGGGATATGTCTAAACGGAAAACTATATCCACAGATTACTAATCATAGCACCAAATACACTTCAAAGTATGTAACACTAAACTTCTAACTGGTGATATCAAGTTTAACATCATAAATGACAACTTAAAACAAAATCATTCAATTACTTTATAAAGCTTCGTTCGCGGCATTTATTGTACACTGAAGCATTCTACCTCTATCGACTCTATCCATTCCTACAGACAGGTAATGAGGCTCTGTATGATTCGGCAATAATTTTAGTGCTTCTTAGCTTTAACAATTTTACTTTATCGGCTGCTGCGTCATAAAGCTTCGTTTTACATGATAAAACGATTATTGATAGGCAATTAAATGACACCAACGAAAATATTCAGCGTGTCAATAAACAAAATCAAAAGCAAACTTAACTGAAAAAAAAAAAAAAAAAATAGGAACTCCACACTTATTTGCAGCGTAATGGAAATTGATTGATTGGGTAGGTATTTGGATGTGCTTATTTAAAATTTAAAATTGTCTACCATTTCTTAGAAAAACAGAGCAAACGGATTGCCGAATTGTTTTTAAGTTGCATACTTAACGTAGAAAAATTTGTATGTTGCCCTGGCTAAAAAGGATTTCTCCCTAGATTTTTTTTAAATTGCTTCAAAATGTCTCTTATTCTACCCTGTTATAGTAAACGAAGAGCTCTTTATCACATTAGGTTTACACAAAGGAGGCGTGTTGAGTACTCTTAGGTCTAAAGTGCAGTATGCTTTCAACTATCCTAGAATTCTATTGCACTAGCATTAAACACCGATCACCAGTGCCAGTGGCAGATACAAAAAAGCTATCTGTTCCGCAATCTCTGATGCTCTGCGTTTCACTCTTTCACTAGGCCTCATGCAGCAAAACAAAAGCACGACAAATGTTTCCTCAAAAGAGAACAACAGCTGCCGTTGACCAGTACAACAAATTCCAAAAAGAGAATGAAGCAGCATGTGAAGCGATGGTTTGAGGAAACTGAAAGATGCATAAGAATAAGATTCGAAAGATAAAAAGATCATACCAAAAAGAAATTAAGCTTGCCATATGTAAACTCAAATCAAATAAAACTCAGCTGCAGATGGCCTTGACGGCGAGGTTTTCAAGGCAGCTGGAGATCAGTTGGAAAGGATAAATAGAAGCCAGTTTTGTATTTCCGAAAGGAAAAAGCATTTTCAACTTCGCATATTAGATCTTGTTTGTTGTACAATATGTTAGCGTCTGAACCACCTCGCCAAATGTCTGATAGATCCTTAACAATTCGGTTGTCGATACGCACCTTTGTATCGTTTTCAAAGCGGCCGACGTAGGACAGTATTTGTCAAGACCATTTCTCGTTTAAAGCGATGTGGTCTCTGGTACAATTCGCACTGGAGCTTTGAGGAGCGACGTCTAAACCGATGATCCCAAGGCTCAAACTGCGTCAAAATTACTCAGTTTACTTTCCTTCGGTTCAGGACTGGTCAACACCAGAATTTGAGCCGGGAAAGAATTGTTATCGAATCAGGTGGCTCCATAACTAACGAGGATTCTTGCGCTGGTGCCTTTGTTGAGAACGACGACATACGATTGCACTCATCTTTGGGATCATACGCATCCGTTTTCCAAGCGGAGGCTTATGCTATCCTAATGGCCTTGAGCCACATAACGAACAATGGATGGACGGTGCTTAAGGCCCTTCTCAACCCTCTAACCACTTCGAAAGTGATCCAGAAATGCAAAAGCTCTCTGAATGCGGTCGGAAGATTAAATTCCTTGAGTCTCATTTGGGTTCCGGGCCATCACGGCATAACTGGAAATGAGATCGCCGATGAACTTGCTAGGCATGGATTTCAGACAGCTTTCTCAGGACCTGAACCGTCGCTAGGTCTGCCAGCGTCCTCAGAGAGGGCTTCAATAAACGATTTGATTTGTGAAGAGCACAACCGTAGATGGCATGCCTCCATTGGATGCAGACAAACCAAGCGTATGCTCCCCAACGTTAGTAAGAAGACTGCCAAATTTTTGCTAGTTCGTAGCAAAAAAAATGTCTGTAGAAAGCTTATTGGCGCTGCCAGCGGGCACTTCTCTTTTGCCAAGCATTTAAATGTGTTAGGCTTAAGTGATACCACACTCTGTGAATCTTGTGGAGAAGATGAGGACACCGCAGAGCACTCCTCCTCTGTGAATGTCCTGCTTTTTTTCGCATGAGGTTACAGATACTCGGCGCAGACATGGTGAGAGCTGGTAACTTAGGCTCCTTATCATGGCAGCGTCTTTTGGCTTTTCTCCGAACATCTGGAAAGCTATAACAAACAGAAGGTTGCTACCTGATAGTACAATGGACCGGTATTTAGGTCTGAGTGCTCCAGCTGGTATTTTAAAAACCTCCAACAAAAAAAAAGGACAGTATTTGTAGACACGAGCTGTACAAAGTCATGTCAAGTGTCGGAATCAATGCAAAACTCATACTACTATGCAGGATGACTTTGGATTGGAGACTTCACGCTGCTTCGCCAAGGTCGATAAAGATCTCATCCAGACAATTGAGCTTTCGAGAAGGCGACAAACTGCCATGCGTTTCTTTGACATCTTACGTACAAAACTCAAATGAAAACACCAAGAAGCAAAAGCTTTCAAAAGCCTGCTTCTTTCACTTTAACTGTCTTAGTTTTTCTACTCTCGGGATCAAATGTGTACAAAAAAGCGTGAAACATTTTCGGCAGATAACATTACAAAAACGTCCTTTTCTGATACGATGATGCTTTGTATTAAGTAAGACTAAGACTAGAACCTACTTAGACTTGTGGAACTCAAAAACACTCTCTTGCTTGAAATACATCACGACTCACGACAGATGTAGCTGGTTTTCTCATGCTCAAAGGCGAGTCTGAAAAAAAATATGGCGAAGAGAAAATAGATGCAGCCAGTAGAAACTAGTGGTCCAAAGAGCAACGACACCAACCAAACATGAAAAAATCCAGCACCAGGCGGAATGTCGACAGTTTCTGAGTTAAAAATTCCTACTACTGTTAGAAGATTGAGGAGTTGTGATCTCTCTCTCTCTCTCTCGTCTCAGATCAATATACTCACGGGGATGTTGCAAGGAAAAGAAAAATTGTGAAGAGATAACTCTGAGCGGTTTGAACCTCTAAACCAGATGTGTGCTCATAATTATCTGTAGCTGCACACACATGATAAGCCCGAGAGATTTCATCGAAAGACGTAATGTAAGTAAAGTTCTTCAGTATAAGCCTCTTAAATGAAATTTTTCTATCCAATAAGTTTGTTTATAAGCACATAAAAAGAACTTGAGCCCATGATACTATTTCACAATCGATTGCAGACTTAAATTAGCTTTTTGCAGAAGAGAACAAGAAACAAGTAAGCTCTCTTTAATCCGGAAGTATTTATTGGAAACTCTATTTACAGCTGAAAAATAAAAAACTCCATATTTACTTACATAAAGTTATCACAGAGTTCTTACGGCAAATGGCACAATCTCCCAAGGGGTAAGAAGTGTCGATGTTTATATGATTTGAAGAGCTTTTGGCACACTATACATATATCAGTCAGATAAAGGGAAACTTTTGATATTCAGAACGGAATCAATTGATAACATATCTTTCAAAGATACTACCCATGAACTAACCGTATTTATTTATTTACAAAAGAGTTCGCAAATAGTAGGAAAACCTTCAGTTTCATTTTTCCGTGTTCTGAGTCAACAACAACTGAAAACTCGCTCTTAGTTCGATGGGTTCGATTGACGATAAGAAGGACGATTTGTCCTTTTACAAAACTAACATCATACTGGAAGAAAACAACAGCAAGGAGCACAAAAGTGCCTTTAAAAGGTAAGTTCAAGGACAAGGACAAGAAGTGAATGATTGACAAAGTGGTGCTCATTAATGCTCATAGTAAAGTGTTACATAAAATTTCTACAATGTAAAATTAACGATAAACTTTTAAAACCAGAAAATTTTAATTTTGCAATTTTATACCAGGACGGTTGTGTTTGCTTGTCTTTTCTTTTTGTCAGCCATTCAGTCCTGACAGATACAATTTTTCCGTATAGGCTAAAGATTTATGTTCAAAAACGTGGTTGGTACTCTTCTGTACGCGCGTGTGTTGTATTTTTCTACACCCTAACGGATTAATCCAAAATGTTAAGAATTGTAAACTTTTACGTTTGCAAACCAATTTTTTTTTCACTTTATGATCTACCACTATTCAAATATTTTGATTTTGAAAGGTCCTAAGAACATTCAGAGTCCTATGGGGCCAAAAAAAAAACGTGTTCATGGCTGCGTGTGGCGATTTTTACTCACTCAGAGTACCTCATTCTTCCGATTTCAACTAATTGTAAACTTATTTTCAAATTGTTTTTAACGATCCTTACTTTGGGTTCAAGGCTTCTTTCTGGTGAAAAATAGACTCTGATTAACGCAATGAGTTGGAACGTGCGGTTCTTCGATTAAAATCTATTTTCATGAAAATATTTTTAAATCGAATTGTGGGTACAACCCAGAGCTCTCTGACTTAAATAAAATAAATATAGTTGCGATACTAAGGATTAAGAATGTATACCGATTGTTCATTGAGCATTTCCCTCAATTTAATATTTAGTTTGCATTTCCTATTAGTATGCAACTTCCATTTCCGCATTGAGAGTCATTTCAAGACACTTTCCTTAATTTACTTCTACATATGGAACCAGACTGTTCATATGTTTTTCAATTGGTGAATCGTTTTCTTCTGTGGATCACCGTCCAAGTTTGTAGCTTTGGCTTCGATTATTATCTGATTTTACCCAAAAATTACAAGTCACAATGTTGAGAGTCACACCACAGTTTAAAATTAATGAGCTTGATTTCACTGAAACGTTGTGACTTGTGATGTTTGGGGACAGTCGGGATATAATGATATGAACAACATATACTACACTCTTTTCAATGACCACTCAGAAATTGCGTTTCATGGTGGTATTAAAATTGTCTCTGCTATAAGCATTAACGTTATCTAACTAAGCTCAGCACCGCACCGGCAGACAATAGAATTTTTTATAATAAATTACTAAACGTTATCAGCTGTTGTACAAAACTCTGACTTGCAAATTGCAATGTTATAAATACCTGATCGTTAAACGGTCTTATCTCTGGATATATATTTATCGGTATTCTTTTACGTAGTTATTTTGTTTTCATGCAATCACCGAGGGACACACTCCAAAGTTAAGTGCCAAGATATGAATAAGCATGGCTACCTTTGAAATAAACACTAGCTGTGTTTTTTTGTTTTTGTAGTAAGGCAAACGGCTATTTGAGTACATCAACAAAATAAGTGCATAACACCTTGTTTCTGCTTCCAAGCACTTGGTTAAAGTAAATTGTGATAAATTCATTCGAAACTCATCCGTATGAAAACAAGACAGTAGACAAAGCATTTTTAATTCGGATTATTGCGATGATGCAGTAATATATTTAGGATGTAAAATATCAAATATCATATAGGTACGAGAAAAGGGAGGTAAGGGAATCACAACCGTGAACTTAGAAAGTTCTGGACCGATTTCAAAAATTCTTTCGGAGTGCTTCGATATCCCCGAGTAGCGTGGACTGTATAGCATTCCCATATTCCCACGTGAGCTATCTCGGGTATTTGAAAAACCACTGAACCGATTTCAAGTTTTTTTCACTATTACAATGCAGTAATACTAAATTTCAGACCCTTAGTTAAATCAAATTGAATCTATAAGCATTTGAGATAGTTTCAAAGGATTACTTTTCAAAAATAGAGAATGAAATCGCAATTGAAAAAAAAAATTCGTTTGGGATTCTTAATCAATAAGACGTTTCCATACAAAATTCATATAAGCGCCTCCAAGCCCGACCATTTAGATATGTGAGAACCTCTTCGCCTTGGAGCATATTTTTTTTAAAGTAGACTCGCTGTATCTCATAAATACTGAACAAACTACAATGAAACGCTGTACATCTTCCCTTTTGAGTAGAATTTTTTTTAAAGAGAAATTCTTTTGGGAAAAGGTTGACTGTAAAAGTTATGTTTTCCGGGTTTCATCAAATATCTGTATCCTGTAGAAATAACGAGAAAGAAAGTTTCAAATGGTGGAAGTAGAAACATATTTCACGTAACAACTAAAAAGCTTTTCTTTCCTCAGAATATTTTGAAAACATAACATCGGGTTAACTCATCAGCCAGAAGAATAAAACAAAACACTACGTAACCAATTTTTTTTCGGTTTTCCCAAGCACTTCAAAATAATGACTCACCAAGTATAGAGGAACCAAAAAAAAGAAGCAAATTAAAGTCCGTCCGCACTTTGGGTGTTGAATTTGAAACCACACACGTTAAAAAAGATTGTAAAAAACGTTAGAAATATTTTGCTTTGAATCACATGCCACATTGCTGAATTACAATCGTGCAGATTCGCTATCGCAAATAGCTTTGAGTTCTCTTGTTGTTTATTGCTACTTTTTATATAGGCTCATGTACATGCCTATGTGTGAATTGAATATTTAAATGAAATACCTTTATCTGAATGATTAAATTCAGTAACTCATTATATTCTGATATGAAGTGGGTATCAATAAATTGACAAAGTGAATGTTTTCAAAACACCAAGTAATAGCAGCTGTCGACAGTTTGTCAACATTTTTTGCTTTGAGATAGTTTTTTTACTTATGATCGCATACAAATATGTTTTTGCAATTTCAATTCAGGAATATGGGCATTATATTGGCTCTTGCTATTTTCATACTGAATTTAAGTCAATTATTTCAAAACACCTTCCTCAAAAAGTTGAAAATTAGCTCCTTTAAATTATTTAACTTGTAGCTGTGCTTCGATATTTTTCTTTAAAAATAGATATCATCTTTCAAATTTTTAATCAGGATCTATTAATGATTTAAAATTGTGAGGAACTTGGAATTTCGTCAGCTTTGCGTACATTTTCCAAACTATAGAGAAATTAAAAAGCGGAATTTTCAGATCTGGAAAAAAAAGCGAAATTTTCACGAAATTTTTACAAAAAAAAAAAAAAGCTGTAATAAAACTTTTCTATACATAGCAGTGAAAATAACTTAATTAATTAATTAATATAGTATGGCACAACAACAGGGCCTAACGCATTTCAAGGACCTTTAACTTCATCCCAGTTACAAATACCTAAATCAGAAAGCGCTTTCAATAGCAGTATATTTCAATTTCTAACGAATTGCGATAAACTTCTAAAAACAATTTAAATTTCTGGGATTTGAACCTTGAACTACCAGGTAACAACCAAACCTGCTAACCAAGTGCCAAAATATTACAGTTGGATGATCAGGAATAATTTGCTGGAATAATTTTTAAAGGGGCTAGGTAGTAAGAAGACGTACGTGCGTACATATGTAACTACACAAACCACTTTTTTTCGAATCATAATTACAAGATATAACAATTTAAAAATTCTATTCCTTAGTAAATATATTTTTGTTTTCACCGATGACAAAGAGTATGTGAAGGTCATTATCCTTCTCCGTCTCAAAATCTATTATATATAGTCCCAAAGTAAAAAGTCCAATGAATGATGGGATTGCCTAGATTCCTGTGGCATCTCCAGGAAACTAAGGCCAAAATATGATAGGAACATTTGAAAAGGCGACTATCCCTGAATAAGCCTTCATTATGATCGCTTATCAGTATTCAAACAGTACACAATCCACTAGACTGCCACAAAAAGAAAATTGATCTTTGCACCGATGACGAGGACGAACATGAGAATACCACTCATTTCCTTCGTTACTGCCCAGCAATCTGCCACACCAACGAACTAGAAGAATTTTCAACCACTCCAGGCAACAACCTGTTGAACTTCATTAAGGCCACAAAATGGTTAAAAATTGGCCAACCATAAACTCATAAGTTTAGGTCGTTACAACACGCCGGGATATCACAATGGATCTGCAATGATCTAAGTGAGGCGGAAATAAGATCAACTGTCAGCCCATTATCCTAACCGAACCTACCCGTTGTATACTATTTCACACACCTATTACTTTTTTGTTGAAAAAAAAAATAAAAAATTAAACGCTTTACTCAATTGATATTTACTCTCAACTTGGACGATTTAAATACGCATTTCTTAAATTGAAGTTAAGAAAAAACTTTTGATTTTTAGTACATAGCTTAAAATCTGTCAGTTGTTCCAAGCTAGATGCTCCAATTCTTATGTCAAATGGTTTTAACTTCTATCTTCTATTTTATATCTGTGTTGTTTAGTATGAGGTTTGGTCCCTATCTTCCGACGAGAACAAGACCAGAAACAAGAACTTGAAACTGGTGGACGATTTAAAATATTCTTTCAACATGAGTGAAGTATAGGCAGTTGCATTCCTCCCCTGAAACAATTTAGCCGCAACACCCGCCTCGATAGGAATGTTCATCAGTTTTACCTTGAGCCCAACTTCGGACGTACAGTCAAGTGTAGAGATTCGTATCAGTCGCACCACCCGAATGTGGAATGCTTTACCTGGCTCTGTATTTCCCCTGCATTACGATTCACAAAGATTCAAGAGCAACGTGCATCGGTGTCTCCTTTCAAATTCTCTCCTATTTTCCTAAATGCTCGCACTGTGTTTAACAACATTATAAGGGTATTCATAACCCCTTGATGTGAAGATGCTGCATTATCCCTCAGTAATATAGACTTTTGTCGTCGCAATCCCATACAGCAGAGAGCAGAGGACTAAAAACTTTCAGACAACGTCCAACTTAGCCCAGCAGGTACTACTGACAATTTCCACATTTTTTTGGCGTCCTTGTGTAAACAGCTTAAATATGCGCAACGCCTAGTTGAAAATAGAGGTTAAAATGATTTTACTTTTTTGTCTGGGTAATGTCCTTAATGCATGATGACATGCACCTAATACATGCTGAATTATTTTTTAGCCTTCAGTACACTGCCTCTATCATCTTAATCTTTATTTTCAGTAAAGCTGCTTACTTAAGCAGAAATTATGTTCATTTTTGTATTACCTCAATCACTTTGGAGTCCAATTTGGTTATTTAAGAAGGTGAAGCTCTTAAAACCTCCTTATTTTTTTTTTCTCACACAGTTTTTACTTTGTTTGACATTGTTTATAAGAAATTACATATATTGGAAAATATTTTCGTTGATATCATGCCGGAGCAATCGATCAAATAAAATTGTTTGAGTTTGAGTAAACAAGCATAAAAATTACTGCCTAATCATTGTGCCTAATTTCGTGGTATAAATGAATGGACACAGTCATTATTACTCATAGAATGACAAAAACAAAAACACCACGTACATAGGTGAAAAATTAATAATACATTTTTGTTTTTATTTGTGTTTTATGACGTGGGACTTGTTATCAGCTTAGGGGCCAGTTATAGCGATCAGGAAAACGAATCAGGAAAAATTTTCAAATGGAATAATAACTATGTTTTCGTTAAAATTGAATAATAAATGTTATACCAATAAATAGTAAACAGCCCAGAGAATTTTTTTTGTCAAGAAAATGTTCAATTGAACAAATACTTTGCCGTAAAATTGTTTTTTTCTATTTTCCTGATGGAGTTGGAACAGGAAAATAGAAAAATACAAATTAAACACGATATACTTGTTCTATTATATCTTTTTTGGGCACAAAAAATTCTTTGAGTGATTTGCCATCGATTGGTATAACATTTGTTATTCAATTGCAACGAAAAAATTGTTATAATTCCATTTGAAAATTTTTCCTGATTCGTTTTCCTGATCGCTATAACTGGCCCCTTACACAAAAAGTGAAATTTTTAGGATGATTTTCAATAAAGTCAAGGCTTAATTACAACGCTGATTGCTTCCTTACACAGTTGTGGTTGAAATTTTTTAAAGATTTACATTAGAAAGAGAGAGAATATATCGATTCGACATTTTTCGAAAAGAACGTCAAAAGCTCTTCAGATGAAATGTGGTATTTGTTTGAAATTGTTCATGTAACTGTTACAGTAACTTAAGATGGTATTTAAACTTTGAACAGAAACACACACCTTCACTTGACGAGTAATTACAACTTCATTTATTGTGTTAATCTATTCTGGTCTAACCATATCCAGAGGTACTTATGTTGTCATTGAAATGAAAAAACAATCACATGAAACAAACAAAAACTATTGCCCTGTTGCAACTATTCTAATCAAAAACTTTTATTACTTTTTAGCTCTTTGAATGGAAAAGAAAGTAAAGACAATGGAAAAGAAAGTAAGGAAAAAAAGGAAACCAAGGAAGAAGCTGAAGCTAAGAAAGAAGATGATGCACCTTCAGTGCCATTTTTCAGCATTGTAAGCCAAAAAATATTTATTAATCTAAGACCCCCATAATTTGTATCATTTCTGATTTGATTTCCAGTATAAATATTCCAACATGAGTGATAGAATGATGTATACGATTGGAATCTTATGCGCTATAGCAACTGGTATAACAACTCCTCTCAACAGTCTTATCTTCGGAAACTTGACTGACGTAAGTACTTTATTTAGTTTAAGAGTCCAATTTAGATGACCATTTCGATATGCAATTCCGAATTGAAAGTGATAGAATTATTATATCAGTTTTCAGTTCTTATTTCTTCTTAATTTTTCGACGTTACGAGTATTGTGATCTCGAATCGATTACAGCTCTCCCCTTCATCTGTTTGACACTAGGGACCCACTAGTGGGGTACGCAGCTTTTACCTCAAAATGCGTTGGAAAACCTCCCGGTTCTGGATTGTTCCATGTCCTAGGCCAACCAAGTGCAGATGTCCGTACCAAGAGTGTTTTGGACTGCCTTGCATTTAATACCTTCACGATCTATAGCGGAACGTTGTGTGATATTCGGCCCTAGGGAAGTATCCGTTTGGAAAAGAAAATTCTCCGATTTTTGTGCGATTCTGAGGTTTCTACTTCGGCATATTCTACCGAACAACTGTTCTTGGAATAATTCTCCGACATTATTTTAACACAGCCGAACTGTCAGGGCCGAATGGCATTTTGAATATGCTCTCATGATCCTTTGAACATGACAAAACCAACTGAGCCAACCGTGTTTTATTTTTTTCAAGATAGTATTTTTGCCGTTAAGGCTTCCACGAATTTTGGTTTTCCTAATACGGTTAAACTATGTTATTTCTGCTGTCATACGGCAGCTTCTCAAAGACTTTTTATCTTTGAGAACTTTTCCTGACAGTACTATAAAAACGAGTCCTTGGGTTCAATGTAACCTGAAAAAACAATTCAGTTGATCTTTGCTTTGTTAGTATATATTCTTTAAAACCAATAGTAAAGAGTCCGCCAAATAACTTTTTTTTTTTAAATCAGGGCGCAAAAAATGGATCGTAGCTTCGGCTGTGTGGCACGTAGCGCCGTGCTCTTGAAACCAAATGTTGCCAATGCCTTCAATTTTTGAGAACAAAATTTGTCCAACATTGCCTGATAACGATCGCCATTGACTGTAACGGCCATTCCTTGCTCATTTTCGAAGAAAGCTTCTGGGCCAACATCCGCACCAAACAGTGACTCGTTTTGGGTGTATCGGCCCCAAATGCGAAAATTTTGGTTGTTTATACACCCGCCAAGATCAAAATCAGCTTCATCTGAAAAGATGATTTTTTTTTTTTTTGCAAAATTTCCCAGTGTTGTTCAAGCGTATACACAACCATATTCGTTCAGCGGTAAAATAAAACTAATTATTTGTCAAATCAAACATGAGCTAAATATTACCATTCACAAAATAAGCACTAGTTGAAAAAAAAATTTCGATGGCGAACCCTTAACATTTTTGATGCAGTCACTCTGGCGTATGAGCGCTTTTTTATTTTTTATTTTTCTAGAACATTTTATTAATTACTTTGAATCCGAAAAAGACAGCAATTTAAATCAACTGGACTTTGAAGCACCACAAAATAGTTCTCACTTTCGATATAAAAAGTTAAAGTTCATGGTTTTGTAGTTCCTTGAAAGGTGGCACACAACAAAGGTGAATAAAGGAAGGATCTATGTATACCATTTTTTGTTTCGAATAGCTGGTGAAAATGTCTCATCAGAAAAAGTTTGAATTTTTGTTGTTTGTTTTCTAATATTCTATAAGAACTATCTTTTCGCCAGAATGATCTCTCGGCGATTCATAGCTCGGTTTGGCTTGACAGGACCATAAGCAGCTCTTCTTAATGCCCTAGTCAGTGGAATCCAAACAAAGGTGCACCACTAGTGATAAAAAAACAACAGGATTAGCATTTTCAGTTTTCGAAGAGTACAGAAGAATCTTTATTATGAGCGCATCATTGTATCTAGGCGTTTTTGAGTTCACTTGCATTTAACAGTTGAATTTTATTCAAAGGTTCCACAGCTTCTTCTGTTTTATAATGCAATGCGTTATCTGATTTCGAAATATGTACCTCAAAAAACAAAAGAAAAAAACACTGAAGACCTTGTTGGGTGTAGTGAATCTCCAACTATTTATATTAAAAATCCCGCCTCGCTATTGAAAACCCGTACAAAGGCTGTTAAGACTAAAAGAATACGATGGCTTGTTTTGAATGTCCTTGAGGGGAATGATTTTTCTAAAAAAGTCACACTCCCCTACACTACACTTTCAGCCTGTCTTAAGTGAATTGCACAGAACGTCGTCCTTCGACTTCTCTAAGAGCAACGATGTACGATCCTCGCATATCGCTCTTTTCCCTGATGTCATTTTCAGCTCATTTTGCAGAGGTTTTCCTTTAAATTTTGTTCCTCCGAGTATGCGGGAATAAATAATCCACGATGGCAGAATCACACATCAGAGCTAGGCGCTATGGCATTTCCGACCGTCAATATGAATTTTCACTTATTTTGTCTCACAGGCAATGGTCAAATATGGCATATACCTTGAAATGAGCCAAAACACAAGAAGTGCAGAAACTGACGAGCTCATGGACGCTGTAAGAACTTTTGCTGTTCAAAATGCTATCATTGGTGCTGTTATGTTGATATGCAGTTACTTATCCATTTCACTCTTCAATTATGCAGCTCAAAATCAGGTATGTTGAAATAGTCCCCACAAATACTCAAAAAATCATTATTTCAACTTCAATTTAGATCTATACCATTCGAGGAAAATTTTTCCAAGCTGTCTTACATCAGGACATGTCGTGGTACGATTTTCATCAAAGTGGAGAAGTCGCCAGTCGGATGAATGAGTAAGTTCTTAGTTTTCATCACACATATAATTGCTCTTATAACCAAATGAACATCAAACAGAGATTTGTCAAAAATGGAAGATGGCTTGGGCGAAAAGGTTGTGATTTTCATTAACTTTATTGTGGCTTTTATATCCTCGATGGTGATGGCTTTCGTAAAAGGTTGGCAACTTGCTTTGGTGTGCCTGACAAGTCTCCCAGTGACGTTTATTTCACTGACACTAGTCGGAATGGTAAATCCAACAGTCAATAATCTCCAATTAGACCAGCAATTAAAAATTTTCAATCAAAGGTTACAGCAAAACTTGCAAAGAAAGAATTGAATGTGTACGCCAAGGGTGGAAATATTGCCGAAGAAGCCTTAAGCGGTATCCGCACGGTGAAGGCTTTTGAAGGGGAGGCAAAAGAAGCAGAAGCTTTTCGAACCAATATTGTTGATGCCAGGAAAATTAACGTAAAACGAGGATTCTTCTCTGGGCTTGGATTCGGACTTTTGTGGTTCTTCATTTACGCATCGTATGCATTGGCCTTCTGGTATGGTGTTGGCTTGGTTATCAAAGCGAATAACGGAGAAGAAGCATATCTAAACTACACTCCCGGAACTATGATGACTGTAAGAGACACAACTTCTTTTAGTCTTTTGTATATTGGTTATCAAAAGCCGCATTTTCTTGCCAGGTCTTCTTTTCGGTCATGATGGGTTCAATGAACATAGGCATGGCTGCACCTTATATCGAAGCATTTGGAATTGCAAAAGGAGCTTGTTCCAAAATTTATCATCTCATAGGAAAGGAACCTAAGATCAATCCCATCGTACGTAGGGGTACACAACCTCAGGGCAATCTTGAGGAAATTGAATTCAGAGATGTTGAGTTCCAATACCCAACACGAACGGATATCGAGGTTTGTTTAACTTTTTCCATTTCATTGTTGAAAACAAATAAAATATTTAAATTGTTTCTCAAGATTTTACGAAAGTTGAACCTTAAGATCAACAAAGGTGAAACTGTTGCCTTGGTTGGATCATCCGGATGCGGAAAGTCTACGTGTATTCAACTTCTACAGCGTTTCTATGATCCAAACGGTGGAAGCATTTATGTCAATAAAGTGAACATCCAGGACTACGATGTGCAAAGTTTGCGTGAAAGAATTGGTGTTGTTGGGCAAGAGCCTGTACTTTTCGGTACTACAATTTACGAGAACATTCGATACGGCAAAGAGGACGCAACAAGAGCTGAAATTGTGGAAGCTGCCAAAGCATCTAACGCTCACATTTTTATCAAAAAACTTCCACTGGGCTATGAAACAATGGTTGGAGAAAGAGGTGCTCAATTGTCTGGAGGGCAAAAACAACGAATAGCCATTGCCAGAGCATTAGTTCGGAATCCTGAAATTTTACTGCTTGACGAAGCCACATCTGCATTGGATACTGCTAGTGAAGCTAAAGTCCAAGCTGCTCTCGAAAAGGTATAGTAAAACACACTATAGGTTTTTGGTTGAGTTGTTTAACCCTTTGTCGACCGACGGTACTTATAAGTACCACTGAATGTTACTTCAAATAAAGTCCCTATATGATTAAAATTGGACACTGTCAACCAAAGCAACTTTTAAAAACTATGTAATCTCCATGTTTCAACTTTTTTTTTGTTCTTATCTAAGTCCACGGCATTTTTACAAGGGCTTTTTTCGACAACATGCTAGACTTTTGAGATGCGTGATTGTCAATAATAAGATATGCAATAAGTAATGACAACATTATTCAAAAAGTAACACACAAATAGTCTTTCCAAGCTTGTATTTATGTGAGAATAATATTGAAATATAAAAGAAAACAAAAACTGAACATTCTTATGATGTATCTTATTTTTTATGGCCCTACGGAGTTTTTGAGTCCTACTACCAATTTGAGTCTTTAGATGTCCCTGCAAAATTTTGAAATGTATTTTCTAGTTTAAAATGCTCCAATCTCAAATATTAATAAAAAAAAACTTTTTTTTAAAAGGTTTTTCATAGCTTGGTCAACAAAGGGTTAATTTGGTTTTACAATTTATAGGCTAGCGAAGGAAGAACGACCATTATTGTCGCACATAGATTGTCTACTATTCGACGAGCTGATAAAATTATTGTCATCGATAAAGGTCAAGCTGTAGAGAGTGGAACACATGACGAGCTGATGAAACTTCAGGGACAGTACTTCAATTTAGTAACTACTCAACTTGGAGATCAGAACTTAGGTGGTAAGTCATATTTAAATATTTAATTCCTTGGAAGTATCTACTTCTACACAACATTCTCATAAACCTCAAATGAGTTATAGGGGCACACCTAAAAAATTTTACCGACACTGAATGGCTTAGTGAGAAAACACTTTTCATGGCGGTATTACTTAATATAACTGGGAATCGACCTTCCACGTAGTATTTAGCCCCATACGCTTACCATAACACCACGGCAGCTAAGAAAATATCCCGCTGAAGTTCGCAAGAAAAAGCAAAAATTACAATAATAATCCATATTTTTTAAATGCTCATTACAAAGAGCTTATAGACCATTATGTAATATTTTCCAAATGATAGACAAACGCTATTTTCATGTTTCAAACCAACAAATCAAGCACGGTTCACACACTGGTGGGCTGGTTGCCTTGCGCTTCTTAACAGAGGCTACTAGCTAGCAGTAACTGACTGAGTAACTAGTCACACCATTGGCTACGACTCGTCAGGAACAAAATAGCTACATAAAACCAATTTGAATTTTCTCCGAAACCAAAGCGACAGAAACACTGATGAATGCGTTCTATCGTCACCTCAACTAAAAATGTATGGAAACGCAATGATTTTCTTGGCTTACCAGCTTGGGGCTTTCATATATCGCTATGTAAGCATAATTTGACAGCTTAAGAGATTACCCAAATTCAGTTGCCAAGTAATGTTTATATAACGATATACGAGGGTATCAATACTGACTCGACAAAAACGACACCGTGTTCCCATACATTTTGAGTTGTTGCGACGGCAACAGTGTCTTTGCTGGTGCACGACTGCAAAGTTGCTTTGGTTTAGGAGAACCTTAATTTATCGCTGCCGCAACTACACAATAGCTTTGGGTTGTGTGAGCTCTATTGGCAATGACATGACTCAATTTTTTAGTTTCCGAATCTAATAGAAGTGTTAAAAACAAATTTAAACATTTAGGCTGCGTGCAGCCAATAGTTGAACATGTTAAACCTTGCCAGCCTCTGCTAAGCAATTGTCGGCCAATGGCAACTTTGTTGAATTTTAAATTCGAAACAAATTTAAGAAGGACTGATTCTGACCACTCGATTAACGGATGGTAACCAAACCTGTCCAAACATTACGTACAAAAGAAAAACCAAAAAGTCCACCCTTAATGAAAAACAGGCTCAAAACATCTTAAGAGGGCCGCAACTTTCGTAAATACAGAGATAACTACTGCTACTATTTGCGGCAAATAAAATGGCATCAGCCATAGAATTTATGCTTGAGAGAATGAACTGAATAAGTTATATACAACTCCATTCCCTAAAAATATAAAAGAAGCTACTTTGCAACGCTGGTCAATTAAGTTTTTTATAAGAAAACAAGTGGCGATTTGCCCAAAACAAAGTTTCGTTCATTGCAAACTGAAACAATAGCACATAGTATGAATATTAGTCACCTTCTCCAACTAATGCGACATTAAGAAATTTTTAATCACTTTCCTATCTTATCAATGCTGATACTCAAACGAATAGAGTTTGATTTGAAACATGAAAAAAATACCTTATCGAGCACTCAGACTTATTAAGTTGTGTAGACACAAATATCTTGCTTATCTACTGGCGCTTAAATGGATCTGTAGATGACATGACTTTTATCTGCTCGTGAGTAGTGTGTTTTCTTGAGTAGTCAAATAGAAAAAGAAGACACGCGCTGTAATCTCACTTTAAGGAAAAATTAGATCGGGGTCTCGGTAAACTTAAAAAACTAAGGAAAAGTAAAAGAGACTCGTGGAGGAACTTCTGTGACAAAATAGAAGACACTTCAGAGGCATCAATACTTAGGCAAATTCTTACATAAAACGCAACACAAAATCCTGCGAAGAATCGCTAAACTTGCCACATGACACTATGTTATTCTGATCCAACTAGAACAAGAAACACAAAAACAAACAATCCAGGTCTGAATATGCAAAAATGAGCCATTAACAGCTTTGACCTACATATATAAATCAAAAGGCATAGTACCAACTGAACTTTAAAGGGCTTCGGATATCATTATCGAAGATGCCTCAAACAACGTCAGTAGCCGTGCAGTTACACAACGGCACTGACAAGCTTTAAAGGAGATACTCGTAGTTTAGTGGTGGAGCTGATTAACCTAAGCTAAATTGCACGATAATTAACTGTCCGTAGAGGCACCATAGATACTCCAGCGCAATAGATACTCCAGCAATAAATGGAGTTCCACTAATTTTCTCAGACAAAGCGAAATATCTTTTCTAGACAGAAATCTTAATTGGAAATCAAACTTAAAAAAAAGAGTCAGAAAAGGTGTAGTAGCGCTCTTCTCCTGAAAAGATCCTATTGGAAACAAACAGGCAATTTCCCAACAGATGACCCATTGGTTGTATAAAGATTTTGTCAGACCGATATTAAAACATACAATGTGGAAGTATGGTGGATAGCCTTGGAAAAAATATCCTACCGTGACAAACTAAGAAAAGCAAAAAGATCAGCAAGTTATCAGTGGACCTCTCCGCTCAACACCTTCGGCTGCATTAAAAATATTTCTTGATATCTTATCCCTCGATATTTATATAAGGCAAAGCGGTTCGTCTTAGAACCACCTCCTTATAAAAAAAATAAATCAAATGGTCATTCTATCATTCTCAAGGTATTAGGATCAATATCATGTCATGTCCGACACACCACCCTCTAACTGGTTTTCGGTAAGAACTTCCAAGACACCATCCCATAAAAAGAACTAAATACTAGTCTCTCTTTGCGTCGCCCAAACCACTGTAGCAGGTTCCAATGTGAAGTTCGGGCGATCAAAGAGGTCCTACCATTGCGGACAGCAAACTTGATATTCTCGTCAAATATCCGCATCTTCTGAGATGGAAAAGAAGCCCAAAAATCACTTGTAAATGTTTCCAAAAACTCTGTAACAGCCCGCGACTGTCGATCGTCTCTTGTGGTGATAGTAGAACAGTTGAAAGTCACTATTTTGGGTGCTAGGGTACCTGCAGAAGCCGCTGAACTCACCAGGGAAATAACTCTCATGCAACAGGATGAAATTTGGCATTTATATGGCTACATGAAACTTTAGGCTAAAGCAAGATGCTATGAAGATGACAAACACTAGGCGGACGAACATCACCATCTGCCTGACTATCAAAAAATCTGGCCAGACCAAAACGTACCACAGGTTTATTATCCCTAAGCAGACTGCATCGGTGTTATAACCTCCCTCAAAGGTAAACATGCAGTAATTCTCAATGTCCCATCAAACGACTTCTCTGGAAGCTGCATGGACAAAGAAGAAGAGGAAACCGTTCCTCATCTTGTCTACACATGCCCTGCCCTCTCCCAAAGACGTAAAGCATCTTTTGGAGAACTCTTTTTCGCAATCCAAGTGATCTTATAGGTATAGACATTTAACGCGTCTTCGTCGCCTAAAAGAAAGCTCAAAATTATTTATAAAGTGAGACAAATTTGTGTGTGATATCACAAAGGACCTATTATTGGTATAAATGCGTCGTTCAGCCAACTTAACCTAACCTTATCTTACTAGGATGTGGTCTTTTCTCTAGGCCAGGACTGGTAGCAAGTTGAAATAAACTTAACCGTTGAAACCAACCGACCCGACGACGGTAGCATAATATTTCGTTCAATTTTAAAGATCTATGAAGTCTTAACTTTTCTATTTCCCTCTGAGAGTCGCCACTTAGCAAAATACAGATAAGGGTGAGGAATGTGGTCACCCCACCTCAAACAACGAATGCTCTTTTTGTCAGTTCATCTATACCTACTACTGGTCATCGAAAGACTTCATGGCATTCGTCTATCCAAAGTTTTAAGGGTGACGATCAAAATACAGAAATCCACTCCTGTTCAATGCAAGATGGCCCTTTTTATTTAACATTTAAGCTACGTGCAGACGGCATATAAAAAGCCGCACATATGTGCGGTTCTGACGTCAGATAAAAAGTTTTAAAATCAACGCAAATGCTATCCGTTAATCAATGCACGCAAACTCGCATATAAGGGTGTTCAGACGATGTGCGGAATCTGTCCCAAAAGCCGCACATTAGTTTGCGTTGATTTGCTCGCACATCAAGTGTACGCAAATGAGTACGCAAATTTTGCGGTCGATGTGCGACGTGTTCACACGATATGCGGAAATATCCGCACATCACCCATTTGCGTTCATATGCAGGTTTGCGTTAATTCAATAAATTGTTTGAATTTTGTGTTTTATTCATGGTTTGTGGTTGTTGACGAAGCTTATTCGTACATAAATTTAAAAGTGCTGAAATTATTTGAAAATGTCGAAAAGAAAGTAGGGTACTACGGCTGTTTTTGGCATTGGATATGATTTATCTGGAATAAATTTTAATGATTTCATAATTAATTAGTAGAAAAAAAATTTACTTAATAAATTAATAAAATACTCAAGTCAACAACAAAAAAAAATTAAATAAAGAGACCCGATAAATACATACTTCAATACTTATTGTATTCATGAACACAAAAACAGCCTACTACCAACACACTTCACTTCGCTCATTTTTTTTTAATTGAAAACCGATCATAACTATACTGTACAACCACTACTGATTTGCGTAAAATATGCACATTTGCGTTGTCCTATTTTCGTGTCACCGCACATGATTTTGAAGATCGCACATGCACGCACATGCACGCAAAGTGTCACAAAAAATGTGCGAGGGTGTTCAGACGATTTGCCAAAAAGCCGCACATTTATGTGCGGTCTCGCCGTCGCACATCATCCGCAAACCATTTGCGTGCATGTGCGGAGTGTCCCAAAAAGGGTGTTCAGACGATATGCGTGAATTTTCGCATATTATGACGTAAAAATGACGTCAGAACCGCAAACGTGTGCGGCTTTTATATGCCGTCTGCACGTAGCTTAAGCTTTTGCAATAAAACCGTAGGTATGATATAAAGTATATCTGAACACATTTTGACACAAAAGGGGCCAGCACGAGTAAAGCTCTACAAAAATGTTTACCCACTTAAGTTCTTTACAACTTCAACCCGATCAAAACTTTACCTTAGATTTGTGCTAGATGCACCAGAACCTTCATATAGCCTGACTTATATGTATGTTATAGAGTAAAGGTAACATTAGTAATTTTCTTTTCTGTTTTAATCAATTTTAGCACTCAGTCCTACTGTTGATGGAAAACTTGACTTCCCTCCTCAAGACGAAGACGAAGCTGAAATAGCTATAGTTAAAGAAGACGAGGTGAAATGTTAAAACCCTTTGTTACCTTCTTCATCCATTTATTTTTTATTGTTTTTACCACATATAGATTCTATTGGCACAAAAAGAAAAAGAAGTTTCCTATTCTCTAACGGCTATTATGAAACTCAACAAACCCGAATGGCCGCATGTCCTCACAGGTTCAATATCATCAGTCATCATGGGATGTGCTATGCCAGTTTTTGCTTTATTATTTGGTTCAATTCTGCAAGTCCTTGCATCAAAAGATGAATCATACATTCGAAGCAATACCGACATTTATAGTTTGTACTTTGTAATTTGTGGTGTCGTAGTTGGAGCAGCTACATTCCTACAGGTACACAAGCGGCTTGTTGTTATATGAAATCTTAGAGATACTCAATCAACCATTTTTAAATGCAGATCTTCACTTTTGGAATAGCTGGAGAAAAGCTTACTGAAAGAGTTCGTGGTATGATGTTCGAATCAATGCTCAAACAGGAAATCGGTTGGTTCGATGACAGAGCAAATGGAACTGGAAGCTTGTGCGCGCGGTTATCAGGAGATGCATCCGCTATACAAGGAGTAGGCTCATAACTCGTGTAAATTTATATTCAGAGTCTAATTGTACTTGTCTATTTTTTAGGCAACTGGACAACGAATTGGAACTATAGTGCAATCAATTGCTACCCTGGTGTTGGGTGTTGGCCTGGCTATGTATTACGAATGGAGTTTGGGTCTTATAGGATTAGCCTTTACACCATTCATTTTGGTAGCCACATATCTACAGAGAAAGGTTATGGCTAATGAAAACTTAGGTACGGCAAGTGCTATGGAAACTTGTACAAAGGTAAGCTTGGGTCGACTTAATTGGGTAGCCAAAAAACTTATCGTCTTATGTTGGATTTACATGCATCTGCAAGTGCAGATGAAAATCGGAAAAAGACACAAGATGTAAAATTCATACTTGTCTGATAGAGAGGGAACGAACTTCCTAGTTATGGTTGCAGATGAAAAATTATGGGTGCAGATGAGCATGTTCATCTGCGCCCACCCTATTCGTCTCTCTTTTTAACTTTTGTGCTTTGTAATCTTCATCCGTCTCGCTTTACTTTTCTGCACTTCCGCAGATTTGCAGATGCATGTAAAGCCAGCATTAAGCTCTTCCAAAAAATGCCTTTCTTTAAACTCTTCTCATTTCTGTTTTTCTTTTCTCCTATTTCTATTGATTATAGCTTGCTGTGGAGGTTGTCTCGAATGTAAGAACAGTAGTTTCCCTAGGACGAGAAGACATGTTCCAAAAGCAATACATGGATACTCTTCTTCCAGCGTGCAACGTAAGTTCTACTTTAGAGTTAGTCAAAGGAACAATTAAGTTAGTTGTAGGTGTCAGTACCAACTATTTTAAGACCTGAAAAGCTTTATTGAAAAAATTCATGATTGATTGTTACAAAAGCTTGTGTAAGTGGTTACACTGTATACGAGCTAGATTATAAGTTTCTTATCCTTTTTTAATTTTTCATTTTGGCATTACAGAAAGCAAAACGGAATACACATTTCCGTGGACTCGTCTATGGATTGGCTAGGTCAATCATGTTCTTCGCCTATTCTGCCACTATGTTTTATGGAGGTTACTGCATTGTAAACAAGGGAATGCCATATGGAAACGTTTTCAAGTAAGTAAATCAACCATTTCGTAGATTTCCTTAAAAACAAAAACATTTTTATATTCAGGGTTTCACAAGCGCTTATCATGGGTACGATGTCCATAGCCAATGCACTTGCATTTGCTCCAAACTTCCAAAAAGGAGTAACCGCAGCTGAAAATATTTTCAAATTACTAAACAAGGTTCCAGCTATACGAGATTCACCAAATGCCAGTAAACAACCATGGGCATCTGAGGGCAATGTCTTCTATGACAAGGTTAAATTCAGCTATCCCAGCAGAAAGGACATACCCGTTCTCACAGGACTAGATTTGGAAGTCTTGAAAGGACAAAGTATCGCTTTGGTTGGACCTTCGGGCTGTGGAAAATCCACATGCATTCAACTCATACAACGATTTTATGATGTTAGCGATGGATCGGTTTCAATTGACAAGGAAGACGTTCGTAATTTGACAACATCAAATCTTCGTCGGCAACTTGGTATTGTTTCCCAAGAACCAACGCTTTTCGATAGATCCATCGCAGATAATATTGCCTACGGAGACAACTCAAGAGAGATATCAGAGGCAGAGATTATTTCAGCAGCTCGAAAGGCGAATATTCACAACTTTATTACATCACTACCATTGGTAACATTCCAACTCAAATGAATGTGAAAATTTGATAACCTTTTTTATGAATAGGGCTACGAAACACGCCTCGGAGAGAAGGGAACACAACTTTCTGGTGGGCAGAAGCAGAGAGTTGCTATAGCTCGAGCGCTTATCCGTAATCCAAGAATATTATTACTCGATGAAGCTACGTCTGCATTGGATGCGGAGAGTGAAAAGGTATGACTTTTATTGATGTTCAATTAAAAATACGAACTTATTTTGTTCAACTTACTTGCATAGGTTGTTCAAGATGCTTTAGAAGCTGCGAGTGAAGGTCGCACAAGCATAAGCATTGCACACAGATTGTCTACTATAGTTGACAGTGATAGAATATTTGTGATAGACTCTGGAAAAGTAAGCGAAATGGGTACACATCAAGAACTCATCAAGAGAAGAGGAATCTACTACAACTTGTACAGATTACAGTCTGGTTCATCTTAAATTTTAAGTCGTACTCCCATTTTTTGTGCTATATTAGTCTAGAGGCTCTATTATATTGTTTTATTTAAGATAACTTTTAGTGTTAGAATTTACTACCCGAAATCTGTAAAACGAACAAAAGAAACTATTTTCGAAAAAGAATAAAGACGAACAAAATCGATTCATGGAGTTTTGTTGTATTGTATGTAGTGAAGCTGGGATTCTTCAATGAAAACTAATCACTCTTATTAAGATAAACTTTCTATCAAAACGCCAGGAAAGTGACATACATAGATCTAGGTGGGTCTGAAATAAAATTACTTTCGAAATAAACAGAAAAAATGCTGAACTTAAATTGTTATTAAAACGCAAGCCGTCGGATCTGGAGTTGTGTCATTTTCAACGCGTTTAAGTAAAACGCCCTACTGTAATAAATAAAATCAGTATATGTATGAGTTTTAAAAGTTAAGCTCCTTGTTTTGGAAAGAGATAATCTGTCATCGTATCCGTTCGTTCTGATAAATCCACCATCGAAGAAAAGTTCCATAACGACATGCATAGCATTTTGATACTTATCGCTATCACTGAAAATATCTCACCGGCCGGTATCAAGTGACGTTTTTGAGTTGTGTTTGACGTCAGGGTATTCCAGATTGAACAAACACTCTTATCTCCAAGTGGCTGGCGTTGTTATTCGCTTATCGGTACTCCACTTGTTGCCAATTAGTGAATGGAACATAAAAAAAACTTAAAGAGCAGAAACAAACTAAATTTTGGGATTTATACCGGCCGATAGTACTACCAGATAGCAACCTTCTTTTTGTTATAGTTTTCCAGATATTAGTAGAAAAGCCAAAAAACGCTGTGTTGGTAAAGTGCCTACTAAGTTACCAGCTTTCACAATGTCTGCACTGAGTATCTGCAAACTGATACGAGAAAATTCAGGACATTCACGGTGTCATCATCTTCTCCACAGTGTCATCATCTTCTCCACAGGATTCAGAGAGTACTTGGCAAAAGAGAAGTGCCCCGTGGCTTAGCCAAAGAGTTTTATTCTGCATTCTTTTCTGCTACGGGATAGCAAAAATATTGCATTCCTCTTATTAACGTTGTAGTCTATTGATTATGTCGTTTCTTAAGGAACTCGATTGCATGTATCGATTAATGGGTTAATTTTAGAGAAAAAACCGAAAGTGATATTGAATTAGAGGGTGCGATTCGGAGATATGGGTTCTAAACCATCTTCATTCAGTTATAATATTATTGAAAGTTGAGCACTATTGAACAAAATAAAAAAATAGACAATGAATTATTATTTTGCTTTTTTATTTCTACTTTGTACATATAAAATGTGTAACTTTTGAGTTTTTTGTCTAAATGAACATATGTATATTATTTTAAGGTAATTTGCGACGCGTTTCAGAAATCACTCCATCATCGGGCAACTGCTAAGCTCACATGTATTATATTAATATATACGTATGTATCTAATGATCATGTAATAGTATGCCATCGCATTCCACAAAGGCACCAGTGACAGATCCTTTGTCCCTTTGTTTTACCAAAGGCTAAGTTATATACATTGCCAAAAGACTGACATTGTCTTAGCAGTTTTCGACCAAAGAAGCTTCTTATCTAGGATTTCGATTTTATGAGAATTGACGGGTAGACCGTTTCTAGCACACAAGGAGGTGTCAATCAAGTTAATCTTATAGCGTTTTTCATTGAAATCTGAACGAACTACTCTCAAATCCAGAACTACTCTTTTCAATGAAACATATTTCAACAGTTTTGTCGTAGTATTAATGACAATTGTCATGAATAGCATTGGGTGCATTCACTTCAGTAGTCACTATGTAGTCAAAATTCAATTAGTTTTGTGAATGCAAAATTGAACTACAAACGGAATAAATCCTTTTTTGTTTGTAATCTTTTGTATTTTTTCCGAACAGCCGATTGTGAAACGTCGAAATGATTCTACATTAACTTTATATCTGAAATTTTTACATTACGTGGGGTGAAAAATTTTCAACTCATTTCGCAGTTGTTTCTAATGACTTGATTACGTAGTTACTAAAGCAGCGAATGCGCCCACTTGCATCTTTTCTATCCTTTTTTTTCCATGTAGATGATGAGTGGAAAGGGATGACTACGAAGAAGATTACAACAAACAATGCAGCGAACTAAAAAATTCTAAATTATTTACCTATTTCTGCATTCATATTCAATTACTTTCTTTTTTCTTTTCAATTTTAATAATCACCAAACAAATTTCAAAAAAAAAATTTCTATTTGACGTTTGATACAACAGATGTTTTTGCATGTGTGTGTAATTTTCAGAGTAGATGGTAGATCTCCCAACCGATTGGGAGTAGATCTTTGGTGTTTAGAGTAACTCCAGAACTACTCTTTTTTCCAATGAAACATTAAAAATGGAAAAAGAGTAGATCTTTTCACAAAAGGAGTAACTCTTTTCGTCAATGAAAAACAATATTAGGCTGTGCTCTTGAACAGAAGGCTTGTAGGCTCAATCCAACCGACAGCGCGGTGACGTTGTCGACATATGATTGGGCGAATATACAAGCGTCAATCTTTTGTATGAAAGAGTAACAAACATCCACACAAGCTTTTACCTGATGACTTTTTTAAAAGTTTCCCTCAAAAGATTATCCATGATCCAAACAAGAGTCTAATTGCTTCCGGAAATTCGATAGGTGATAAAAATTTTTTCCCTTTTCCGTTTCCTTTTCTATCTGGTACTCGTGATAAAAAACTTGATAAACAAAATTCATTATGACATGGCTTCTGCCGTCTGCCAGATTGACAATTTTTATATACTGTTACATATAATTAACCGAAAATATAAACTTTTTAAACAACCATTCCTTTTAAAATTGTAAGTTTACATAGATAATAATCAATATTAAAATTGATTGACCTAGTATAAAGCCTTGCGCAAACCAATGCGGTGATATCGTACGATGCGATTGCGATAAGTCAAATTCCTATGCATTAAGTCAAACGTCCATAAGATTACATAGGGATTTGACTTATCGCAATCGCATCGCACGCACTCACCGCATTGGTTTGGGCAAGGCCTAATTCTTTCACGATAATTTAAAGCGATTTTGCAGAACTGAAACAATTTGGAAACATCCATTTCATTCAATTTGTTTATGACTTCATCGGCATCGAGAAAATATCTCCCAAAACGCTTCTCCTTGTTTCCCTTAATGTGGGGCACTTCCCTAAGAAATGCACTACGTCCTCCCTCTCCTCCAAGTTACATACACTGCAGATTATCGGCAAGTCTCTTCTGTGTGGTATATAGTTAAGATTTAGGATTTCTCCCCGCAGCCGCGTCATCATGGATATTTATCTGCACCACCCAATTTTGGAATGGATTGCCTTTCAAAGCCGCCTTTTTCGGTAGCCGATGGTCTCCCAAGCTTAAACTTCTACATTTAAAATCTACTTGTAGTTTGAGCGTTTTCACAAACAGCGGGGACAGTCCTGTTCCGAGCATTATCAAATAATTAGGCGTATTCGCCGGTAGACGAAACGTTTTCTTAATGTAGAATCGCAAAAGCTTTTCAGCAGTTGCATATTGGTTACCTCCCCAAACCGGTGCAGCGTAAAACATAATGGATTCTGCTACTGCCTCAAAAATTTTGTATTTACTACTATGATTGACAAACTTATTGTTGAAACAGCTCCTCCACGTTAGATTGATCGCCATTTTTGCTTTTTCGAATTTTTCCTTCAGGTGCTTCTCCATATTGAGATTTTTCGTACAAAGAACACCAAGATATTTGAACTCATTGACCACCTCAATCAAATTTCCATCGAATTTCCATTTTTCATTCAATCTATTCGTTCCACCACCATTCTTAAAAACCATCGCCTTAGTCTTTTCTACATTAACATTCAGCCCCCATTGTTTACAGTATTCATTAAGTCTGTTTATCATTAATGGTAGCGATTCCGGGGATCTATCTGGTACTCTAAAACTGTTTGGAATTAAACATTACCAAGTGTCAATCCATTACCATTTCTCGTTAGCGAATCCAATTCAGCACATCGCTTCACTAACTGATGGTCAAAGGACTATTTTTGACTTCAACCTCAGTACCCTTTGCCTAAGACTCTATCTTTAAAATCACCCTTTTTTAATAAAAAAAAGTGCTACCCGCTGTTTTCCACTCTCAAGCGCTCTTTTGCACTCGCACGCACACGTACGTTTTTGCACGGCTTGTAATGATCCTGCATTCTTTTCCTTAAGTAAGAGGAATGATTTTGACTGTCAATTACCTTCTTAACCTGATCTGGTATAAGAAACTCCTGATGCAGTTTTCAGTTTTTTACTGATGTAATAATGTAACCTATGCAGAAAATCCTGCACTGCTACGTTTTCACAACAAGTGAAACTAAGTAGGTATTACGTGTATCGGTTATCGTTTTTGGGTATTTTGACTCTCGGTGGTAAATAGCTAATAGGTGGATGGGCGTTGTACTATTCGGGTAGGCTCTGATTGGTGCCAACTTGGCGGCGCCCAGATGCTGTAACTTATAGTACTCGTCAATTGTGCTTACTATACCTCCAAGCGGTATCCATTGGGACCTGGGATGCTCCGTCCAGAGCTGACCTGCTAAACTAGTAAGTGCGAGTGTTGATAAGGGAATCCGGAACAAAGAATTGTGATCGATCAACACTATAATTGCTCTGCGAACAATGACTGACTGCACGAATCTCAGTGGTCTACGAGAGCTTTCGTGTAAATGTCCCAGCGGAAGAATTCGAAGGACAGAATCAACGATGGACTTCAGCAGCCATAAAAGCAGAAACCCCTGAAAGAGCTACTCCAACATATTTGGTTTAAAGGTCTTTTGGGGTCTTTCAATACGAGGACAGGGTATTGAAGTAGAGATGGTGGTGGACGAGCTCCTGGTGAGCCAACGGCAGCACTCACACCCCTGCAGCAGGGTACTGACTCTGGATACTCCAGCCCTTTGTGTCCGAAGGGATCCAAAAGGACCTGGCCCTCCAGGTTGGGGGTTGTGCGTAGGGTTAACTACCCAACCACGTAAAAAAGATATAGTTCCGAAACAATCAACAGCCTCGGATAACGATAATGATTTCAAAGTTGACGACCCATGCAAACGAAAAAAGGACAACGACCTCCGGATCTGCACTTGGAACGTAAGATCACTTAACGGACTAGGTGCAGCTGGAGAATTAGCGGACGCCCTGGACTGCTGCAAAGCAGACATAACCGCCATCCAAGAAGTGCGATGGAGTGGACCGGGCATAAAGAAGATGAAAAACTGTGACATATACTATGGCGACTGCTACAGACAACAGAAAAAGCGTTTATTTGGATGCGGATTTGTCGTTAGAGGTAGACTCAGGGATAAGGTGATTAGCCAAAATCCAGTCAATGAGCGTATAATGACCATCCGCATCAGGGCTAATTTCGCCAACATTAGCCTTATATGCGCCCACGCCCCCACAGAAGAGAAAGACGACGATTCCAAAGACTGTTTCTACGAGCTCCTCGAAGAAACATATGAGCAATGCCCTAGATACGAAGTGAAAATCGTTCTTGGCGATTTCAACGCAAAACTAGGGAAGGAGGACATCTTTGGAAACACAATCGTTAAGCATAGCCTCCACGACAAAACCTCCGAAAACGGATTGAGGCTAATCGATTTTGCTGCGGGGCCAAATCTTGTTGTAAGTAGTACACGCTTCCCGCATCTCAAAATTCATAAAGGTACATGGCGATCCCCAGATCAATCAACCGTCAACCAAATTGATCATGTTGCGATCGACGCTAGGCACTCTTCCAGTGTGTTAGATGTCCGAACTTTCCGAGGGCCAACTTTGACTCGGACCACTACCTTGTTTTAGCCAAGGTACGAATGAGGATATCTTGTTCCCGAACAGCACGAGCTAACGCTGTGAAGAGATATGACGTCGGAAAGCTACAGTCGCAAGAGATTGCCAATGCCTTTTCCAATCGAGTGTCCCTTCAATTATCCTTGAATCCCATGCCGCCAGCATTAAACATTGAAGACCAGTGGCAGCAATGCCAAAAAGCCATCAGAACTGCTGCCTTTGAGGTTCTGGGTTTCACTCGGCCACCAAAACGAAACCCATGGTTCGATGAAGATTGTAGGCAGGCAAATGCAGCCAAGCAAAGAGCACGACAAATGCTTTTGCAAAACGAGGGCTGCTTACGATCGGTATAACGAGATTTGCAAGGAGAGAAGAAGGGAAGAACACCGACTTCTCAAAAAGAAAAAGAAGCAGCATGAGAAGCGCTCGTTTGAGGAAATAGAGAGATGATATGACAGGAACGAGATTCGGAAGTTTTACCAAAAGGTAAAAAGATCCTGCCAGGGTGTCAAACCCCGAACTCAAGCCTGTAAAGACCAGCAGGGAAACATAGTTATAGAGTCACAGTCGCTAATGAGGATCTGGAAAGATCATTTCTGCAGACTGCTTAACGGCGATGAGGACACAAATTCCGCTGTCAGGCAGATTGCCCCATTCAGCTTGGACGATGATCAGGAATGCCATCCTCCCGACCTAGAAGGAATTAAGCTTGATATATGCAAACTTAAATCAAAAAAGACTGCAGGTGCAGATGGCCTTGATGCCGAACTTTTCAAGGCAGCTGGAGATTAGTTGGAAAGGAGCATGCACCAACTGATCTTCATGATATGGTCGGAAGAAAGCATGCCCGATGAATGGAACCTCAGTATCGTATGCCCGATCCTAAAGAAAGGAGACCCTCACAACTGCGCCAATTATAGAGGGATAAGCCTCCTTAACGTCGCTTATAAGATCTTATCTGCGGTAATATGTGAACTTCTGAAACCCCACGTCAACAACTTGATAGGTCCTTATCAATGTGGTTTTAGACCAGAGAAGTCCACAATAGACCAAATTTTCACATTACGGCAGAGACCTTTGATGTCGAAAAAGGTTTTAGGCAAGGCGATAAACTGTCATGCGATTTCTACTTACTTATACTTGAACAGATTGTAAGAAACTCAAACGTCAACACCAGAGGAACAATCTTTCAAAAGTCTGTGCAATTACTCGCATATGCAGACGATATTGACGTAATGGGAAGAAAAAAGCGTTATGTCATAGGTGCTTTTGCGAGTATTGAAACAGAAGCGGCAAAAATGGGTTTGATGGTTAATGAGGGCAAAACAAAGTATATGCTGTCATCAAATAAGGACACAGAACATCGACGAATTGGACAAAACGTCACAATAGACAGACATAACTTCGAGGTAGTACAGGACTTCGTCTACCTAGGATCCGCTGTAGACACGGACAACAACATTAGTGCGGAGATCAAACGGAGAATAACTCTTGCCAACTGTTGCTTCTTTGGGTTAAGAAGGCAATTGAGAAACAAAACCCTCTCCAGAAAAACCAAGGTAACCTTATATAAGACCTTAATTATCCCAGTCCTGCTTTACGGCGCGGAAGCATGGACCTTATCGAAAGCGGATGAGGAAACCCTTGGTCGTTTCGAAAGAAAAATTCTTCGAATGATCTTTGGTCCCGTATGCGAAGGCAATGTGTGGAGAAGAAGATACAACAACGAGCTGTATGAGCTGTACCGTGACATGGGAATAGCCAGAAGAGTACGCATCGCGAGGCTACGATGGTTGGGCCATGTTGAGCGGATGGACCCAAACGCTCCGGCTCGTCGGGTGTTCGAAAGCACATTGCAGGGAAATCGCGGAAGGGGAAGACCTCGTCTTAGGTGGCGCAATCAAGTGGATGAAGACCTCAACCGACTTGGAGTGCGAAACTGGAGAGAGCTCGCCCGAAATAGAAGTCGTTATCGAAGGATGTTGGTTGAGGCCCAGGTTCACCCCGAACTGTAATGCCCACCTAAGTAAGTAAGTAAGCTTCTCCATATTGAGATTTTTCGTACAAAGAACACATTTGAACTCATTGACCACCTCAATCAAATTTCCATCGAATTTCCATTTTTCATTCAATCTATTCGTTCCACCACCATTCTTAAAAACCATCGCCTTAGTCTTTCCTACATTAACATTCAGCCCCCATTGTTTACAGTATTCATTAAGTCTGTTTATCATTAATGGTAGCGATTCCGGGGATCTATCTGGTACTCTAAAACTGTTTGGAATTAAACATTACCAAGTGTCAATCCATTACCATTTCTCGTTAGCGAATCCAATTCAGCACATCGCTTCACTAACTGATGGTCAAAGGACTATTTTTGACTTCAACCTCAGTACCCTTTGCCTAAGACTCTATCTTTAAAATCACCCTTTTTTAATAAAAAAAAGTACTACCCGCTGTTTTCCACTCTCAAGCGCTCTTTTGCACTCGCACGCACACGTACGTTTTTGCACGGCTTGTAATGATCCTGCATTCTTTTCCTTAAGTAAGAGGAATGATTTTGATTGTCAATTATCTTCTTAACCTGATCTGGTATAAGAAACTCCTGATGCAGTTTTCAGTTTTTTTTACTGATGTAATAATGTTACCTATGCAGAAAATCCTGCACTGCTACGTTTTTACAACAAGTGAAACTAAGTATGACGTGTATCGGTTATCGTTTTTGGGTATTTTGACTCTCGGTGGTAAATAGCTTGTTTGTTCTTTTGGTCGAAAACAACCGCGGTTTGTGTAAAGTTCAACCGTTATTCCAACATCAGCAATTAAATATTTACTACATCCAAATCAAAACGAAAATTACATCTATACTTATAATTTACAAAAAAAACTCAACTTATTTTCAACTTATTTTAACACAGCGTTTATTAAATTAACTGCATTAACATACCAGTTCATATTTCATGTAATGAATAATCACTCTTAAAAAATAAACATTAAAATTATTTAGTTAAACTAAATATACGCACTATTCTATGTGTTTGTAAAAAAGAGTCGAAGATGTATGGTGAAGAGCCCACAGAAATGAAAGAAATACAACAGTGTTAAGCCTACAAGTTTCACATCAATTAACTAGTTGAAATTTTAATTACTGACGGTTAGGGCAGCACATAACAACAGAAAGAGTAATGTTCAACCAGTTCTAGTAATTAAAACAACTTGGAGCTCTAACCATCCAACTCTCAGCAGTGAATCTTGTAACCAGTAAGCTTAACGTATCTACATGAAGGAAAAACAGAACGAAGCATTCTTTCACATTTCAACTGTGGTCAAAATCATGATTGAAAAAAACTAATTCGTGGGCAAACATAATGGAAACCAGCCCTCGTTTTAGCGCCGGATGGATTGCTTAGTTCTTATCTTCCTTTTTCTGATCTTTTGGCTCTTCTGATGACTTTTCTTCTCCGCTGGTGCTACTTGAAGAACCCTCTCGTTCTGCAGCCATCTAAATAATTCAAAACATAAAAATTAGATATCGAAGAGAAATCGTTCTGCAACCAATAAACTTACCTTTTTGTATGCCATCTCGAAAAGTTTCAGGGAAGATTGCTGCAGTTGATTTGTAGCCTTTCGCACTTCCTCTGGATCGGCGGTTTCCTTGTTGGCCAGCAAAGTTCTCAGGTCGGCGATTTCCTTTTTCAGTTTTTCACACTAAAATAAATTTTGTTTATTGGAAATATAAGATGCTGTGTATTTTATATAAAGCGAGTATGTACCTCATCAGCAGGCAACTGACTCTTGAACTCTTCCATCTTAGTTTCGGTGTCGTGCACAATGCTTTCACCTTGATTCACCAGTTCAATCATCTCCCTCTTTTGTTTGTCTGTAGCTGCGTATTCCTCGGCCTTCTTGATCATGTTTTCGATTTCATCCTTGCTCAGACCACCGCTCGACTGAATAACGATTTGTTGTTCCTTTCCAGTTCCTTTGTCGCGGGCTGATACATGTACAATACCGTTGGCGTCAATATCAAAAACAACTTCGATTTGAGGAACTCCACGTGGTGCTGGGGGAATACCGACTAAAGTGAAGGCACCAAGCAGTTTGTTGTCAGAGGCCATTTCTCGTTCACCTTGGTGAACTTTGATTTCCACTTGTGTCTGTCCATCGGCTGCTGTTGAGAACACTTGTGATTTCTTTGTGGGGATTGTTGTGTTCCTTGTGATTAATCTGGTAAAGACTCCACCAAGTGTTTCAATACCAAGAGACAGAGGTGTGACATCCAGCAAGAGCACGTCTGTAACATCTCCAGCCAAAACACCACCTTGAACTGCGGCTCCCACGGCTACAGCTTCATCAGGATTTACAGCTCGTGAAGGTTGTCGTCCGAAGATATCTTGTACTGTTGACTGTACCTTGGGCATTCTTGTCATACCACCTACCAGCAAGACTTCTCCAATTTCAGATTTAGATACTTCTGCATCGGTAAGAGCTTTTTGACAAGGCTGAATGGTCCTCTTGATCAGGTCACCAACTAAAGACTCGAGCTTGGAACGGCTCATTTTCAAGTTCATGTGTTGGGGTCCAGCTGAATCCATAGTCAGGTAAGGCAGGTTGATATCTGTTTGTTGCGAAGACGAGAGTTCGATCTTAGCCTTTTCAGCGGCTTCCTTCAAACGCTGCATTGCAATTGAGTCCTTGCGGATGTCAATGCCGCTGTCCTTTTTGAATTCAGATACCAAGAAGTTCACAATAACATTGTCGAAATCTTCACCACCAAGCAACGTGTCACCGTTGGTGGACTTTACTTCGAAGACGCCTTTTTGAATTTCCAAAATGGAAATATCGAAAGTACCGCCTCCCAAATCATACACGGCAATGCTAAAAAAAAGAAGATAAAATCATATTTTCATCAAACGAATTCTAAGGACTTATTTCAACTTACATTTTATCTTCTGTCTTGTCCATGCCATAGGCCAGAGCAGCTGCAGTTGGCTCGTTAATAACTCGAAGGACATTCAATCCAGCAATCTGACCAGCATCCTTAGTCGCTTGACGTTGTGAGTCGTTGAAATAAGCAGGAACTGTTACTACAGCGTTCTTTACAGTTGTGTTCAAGTATGCTTCAGCTGTTTCCTTCATTTTAACAAGAACGAATGCTCCGATTTGTGATGGTGAATAGACTTTGCCGTCAGAACTTTGCACCCAAGCATCACCGTTTGAGGCTTTCACCACTTTGTATGACAGATTTTTCAAATCTTTCTTGATTTCGGGATCATCGAAACGACGGCCAATCAAACGTTTTGTGGCATAGAATGTGTTTGCTGAATTTGTAACCGCTTGACGCTTAGCTGGCATACCAACCAAACGTTCTCCATCCTTTGTGAACGCAACATGAGATGGTGTGGTTCTGGCTCCCTCCAAGTTCTCAATGACTTTGGCTGCCTTTCCTTCCATCACAGCAACACATGAGTTTGTTGTTCCCAAGTCAATGCCGATGACAGCTCCTTTGACCTCCTCGGACCTGAAGTTTATTTTTTATTTTTAGCAAGAAAATTCGTTTATGAGCAAACTATGCAATCATTGTCCGAAAATGAGATCACATCACAAAAAATAAACAATGAAAAGTTTAAGGTGATATGGCCAATTTATCCGTCCGTTAAATGCGGAGGAAAATTCAACAAACAAAACATGCATAGCACTGGTGAAGCCTACACTTTATAAACTTTGTAAATTTTGTTGAGCCTTGAATGAATTAATTCAGTTATTGCTTTTTTAATCTACCAATGATTTTAAACTTGTCCAAATTTATTTCCAATTGAGTAGAATAACAAGCTAGATATGTATTTAACTTCTAGGGAGAAATCAATTCGAGCAGCAGTGTTCGAACATCGACTTTGCGTTTTCTACCAGAATGAATAATGATCACGCCAACCTTAAGTATCTTTTTTAAGATTTGCTCGTTGGGTTATACTTTTAGAAACATGCTAAATATGATTAACGACTTCGTACTTATAAGCAGAGATAATGTCAATGTAATATTAGATGAAAAGATATTTTTTTCCACGTATTTCCATGTATTTTTATTCAAATGACAGGGATGTGTGGTGATTTTGTCATTTAGAGTTTTTTGAGGACTGGAGAGCCCATGTTTTTTTGACAACACATAGGGTTATCATGGAAACTTGGGTCAACCCTGGGTAAAATTCAATGAACGAACCTATAATCAAATTATTTCCCAATTAACGTTTGACAGAAAAAAGGTTTTTGCATATGTGCGAGAGTTTAGAGTAGATCTCCCAACCAAAGGGGAGTAGAAAGTAAAGGGTCCGCCATCTAACGTTTTTTTTTTTTTTGTTTTTTCAACTAGTGCTTATTTGGTAACACTTAGCTCATGTCTTATTTGACAGATAATTAGTTTTATCCTTCCGCTGAACGAATACGTTTGTGTATACGCTTGAACAACGCTAAGAAATATTGCGACATTACTTTAAAAATCATGGTAATGTTGCAGAATGTGTGCGAAAATTGCGTACGGAAGAAGGAAGCTCATTTGGCGGGTATGTAAACAAGCAAAATTGTCGCATTTGGGGCACAGAAAACCTGCACGCATAAATTGAACAGCCAATACACCCAAAACGAGTCACTGTTCGGTGCGGATTTTGGTCCAGAGGCATAATTGGCCCATTTTTCTTCAAAAATAAGCAAGGAGTGACCACCATTGACGATCGTTATCGGGCTATGTTTAACGAATTTTTGTTCACAAAAATTGAAGAGGAGGATATTGGCAACATTTGGTTTCAACAGGACGGCGCGGCGTTACGTGACACATAACTGAAGCTACACTCGATGTTTTGCGCCTCGGAAATTTGAGAAAATCTTCGGTTGTTTTTTTTTTAAAGCATTTTCAAAAAAAAAAAAAAAAATTGGCGGGCCCTTTAGATCTTTGGCATTTTGAGTAACTCCGGATTTACTATTTGTTTTTTTTTTTTTAATAAAACATGAATGTAGTAGATCTTTTCTTCAATGAAAAACGCTATAAGTTCAGAAAACTTTGAAAAAGCGAGCTCGAAAAACTTATAGTTATTTTTAGATTTAGTATGAAGTAATTTTCTTCAGAAATCATTTGCGTGGTTGCGAAATGACCGAAGATGTTTATTATACCAAGATAGAAAAGAAGAGTCATTTTTGAAGGGTATAAAATGAACTGATATAGGAGAACACTTATGGCACTTTCCATTGGACGAAAAGAATCATCCAGGAGCGTCCAGAAGCATTCTCAAACCGTTCCATTGGTGCAAAAAGATCGCTCCTCATGATTCTGAGGAGTGACAGCCGCTTCTCGATTTGAAGTGAGAATCGACTCAAGAAGCACTAACATGTTACTCAAATGTCAAAAAGAAAATTTTCCACAGGAAATATTTTTTATGTGCTGTTGGTGTTTCACTCACACAAAGCCAACACGTTAAGTTAAACAAAAACTATTTTAGGTGTTCCATTGGTTTTTAAAATGGGTGCTACCCCGAGTGAAACCAAAGGAAAGCGCCATTATATTGGTTTCACTCGGGGTAAAACTCATTTTAAAAACAAATGAAAAACCTTAAACTTTTTTGGTTCAGTTTTGCGTGAAATACCTGATTCATAAAAAAAATATTCCTTGGGGAAAATTTTCATTTTGACATTTGAGTAACATGTAGTAGTGGTTGTTGAGTAGATTCTCACTTCAAATCGAGAAGTGGCTGTCATTTCTCAGAATCATGAGAAGCGATTTTTTTTGAACCAATGGACCGGCGAGGATGCCACCGAACGCTCCAGGACGTTTCTTTTCGTCCAATGGAAAGCGACATTAAATATCTCGTAGTAAAATAATGACAACACATGATCGATCAAGTTTCGAGAAAAAGTATAGTTTTAGTTTATGGAAAAGAAGTGTTTTAATTACAAAAATCAGCTCTTATTAAGTTCAAAAAATAGGCTATGGCGATTTTAGACTGAGGTTTTTGATAAGAAAATGAAAACCACAGTTGGGCGATATTCCTCAATTTTGGAAAGAAGTTGTTAACTCGATTTCACGATAGCCTTAAAAGAATCAGAAAAACAAATACTAGATCTAGTTGCCACTTATTTGGCAAGGATAAGAGTCTAGCATTGCAATCAGTGAAAAGCATTTCTTTTTCTAATGTGTAACACATAATTATTGGTGGAAAATGTATTTTCCTTCGGCTTTTTTTGGTCACTTTGAGTTTAGCAAAGAAACAAGATGGATCTTTTGCTTTTTCCCGACGTTTCGGCAAGGGTTGTTGCCTTCTTCAGGGGAAATTCTTAAAAGAGATTCTTAAAACATTTCAAATAAACAAACAAAGTTTGACAAAAAAATATTTTAAAGCTTTAATTACACTTCTCTGTGTGAAAGAAACCAAATCTAACTTTCACACAGAGAAGTGAATATATTTATATCAGTTCGAGGTTTCAGAACATTGAAAAGAAGGTCAATTGCATCAAATATGAGCTGATATGAGGGCAGTTTCATTTTGACTGTTATGGATTCCAGATCAGTTGAATGTTAGAATTTGAAAGGGCCAGCATCAAGACGATAGTTCACTAATAGCAAAATACCACTACCCATATTTGAGCATATCCTCACGAAAAATTAAATTGTATTGTATTGTTCAATAAAAAATTTATTATTTCTTTGTGTTCTTTTCAAGGTTAAGAAACAAGGTCGTTTGAATATGTTGTTCATAATTTTCACCAAATGGCAAAGCTACATTAGTTGGCGTCAATGTCATTCAGAATTTTGAACTGATGAAAGAGCCACGTTCTATTTCGATTATCTTCAGCAACAAAAGAGTTACCGACAACCAGTGGCGAGGCGTGAATAATTCCAAATGGTAACTCGAAGAAAACATAGTATTCAACTATTTGAATTTCAAAAGTTAACTTGATATTTTTTCGTGCAATGCACGTCTTTGCATCAAGCCAAAAAGTCAAGTATTTCAAACCAACTTTGCTATACCTTTAGTCATTTAATTAAATATAACAATGAGCTTGACGCATAAAAAAGTGGTTTTTGGCATATGCGTATGCAATGTCTTAAATAAATATATAAGTATGTAGTTAATTCAAATGAAAACAGGACATTATAGTTCACAAATGTTTTGTTTAAAATAATAAAAAAAAAAAAATGAAACTTACTATCGGAAAACTTTTTGCACTTTAATTCCAATTTTTCAAGACTTAATTTGTAATATTTGAAAAAAATCACAAGCACTAAATCAATTCAATTAAGCATTGCACTCTGCATAGCGTTCTGCTGGTAAACTAAACTTTTCAAATAAGAAAACTCGCTGGGAATTGAATAGAGTTCATTTGGGCCAGTTCTCCCACTTTAGAAAAATTCCAATTATTTTTTGCCTTTTCTTTCAAAAATATGCATAAAGCTATGAAATCTAATATCCACGCATATTTGTTGTCAAAGTGGTAACCTTTGACACATCAGTCCAGTGCAGAGACACATACAAATTGTTCTTCAAGCAGAGACCTACCTCAACCTGCAAACCTGCCATATACATTTTTGTTTATAAGCATGTGTCCATGGGAAGGAATACTAAGGAAAGCGTTTTTTCTTTTATAAAACGAACCTCATGCAAACACCGAAGTGTGCAAAAGCAATGCTGCAAAGGAGCACTGGGCTACTGCGCCGGCGGCGGCGACCTACACAATATTCACCTGCTCAGAGCGCAAAGAATAAGAGATAACAAACAGATCTACCAAAAATTATGAACATCGTCTTATTTTCTTCCATAAGAAAGGATGTATTGAACAGAGATTTGTCTAGCGGAGTGAATAGTGCAAGAAAAAAGAGGAAAGAACACAAATTTGTTCAATCCATCGACAAATATTATATGTCGTAATATTTGGGGTTACCTTGTTGTTGCTTAAGTTTTGTGTTTGTTTATGGAGTGAGTTGAAGAGCCAACATGTGTGTAGAATAGTTGGAAAAAAATAGGTTGGCAGCAAGTTCATGTGTATGATTAAGTTTGATTCATGTTGCCAGAAGTCTTAGATGTTTCGGATGTGAATTTTAAAAGGTAAGTAGGGAATAATCGACTTTTATGGACGCTTCGCCACTGCCGACAATACTTAGAAAATAGACATCATCGGAAATTGGTGTTTCGCCGATCAGTTAAGATAATTAGTGAACGGCGGTTCTCAAATAGTTTAAGAGCTGAAATGGTTTAACGTAGTTGCGGCCCCAAAAACCATTGAACGATTATTTGAAAACCAAGATGATAGTGAAAATGAAGAAGACTACGAGGCATCGAATCTTTCAAGCGATGAATCTGGTGATGAATAACTGCTTGTTATATTCCATTTAAATGAAATTTTAGATTTTCATTCAGTTTGATAAGCCTGCTAAAGTTAAAAGGCGTCTAGCAAGCAGCGGCAAAACAAGTCTAAGGACCGATAGGCAATTTCTATGTACAATTATGGCCAAGGCTAATGGCCCAATTCTCCCCAAGCATCGTAAGTCACAACGTTCCCGTCGTCAACAACTTTTCACTCAATGGTCAATCTGTGAGGCGATTCTCAGCAAGTCACAACGTTGTAACTTGTGATGTTCGAGGGAAATCAGACTTATGTATAAGTTTGTCAACATAAACTTAGCTCAATATGCACCAATGCATATTGTTTCTACACTTTTCTAGAAGTTTGGAATGGAAATGTGCATTCAAAACGTTCCCTTCGCCAACCTCGATTGATTGGATTTTGAAATGCTTTGCGCTAAAAAAGTTTGTTTTTTTTTTACTATTATCGAAACTACTGTCATATATAAAATGAATTATGTATGGTTGATGCTGCTGCACCCTAATCAATTGTCAATTTCAAAACTCTCTCATAGAAAAAAAAAACATTTCGTTCGGCTCTGAGATGATGCAATACGCACTATCACCGGGCTATGCATCTATGTAAATAAAATCATTTTCGTAGATTTTTTTCTTCCGAAGCACATGTTTGGACCGAAAGGAGTTTAGATACGGCTTGACGCTTCAGTCACAAATTTTCCTCCAAGCAAGTTCCTCAAAACAGCAATTTACATACATAGAATTGTACGTTGTAGATAATAAAAAAAATTGAGGTTACATAATCCCTCACATGGCGGAGCGTAGTTTCTCGGTTTTCGGGCAAAACTTTTTTTCTTGAAAAAAAGGCAGATTGACACCGGAGTTTAACAAGGATATTGAAAAATTTGTTGTTTATGATGGTCAAATGAGTCCTTCAAAGGATTAAGTACTTACTTGTGTCGGACTTGTGATAAAAATCCATTGCTCAGGCCGGATAACCGCTGAAAACGAATTAAAAACAAAAATTATTTTCATTTCTTTTTGAAACGTATGTATGCATGTACATATGGATGGAATTATTTAGATTTAGATTTCATTGTGAAATTCGGATAAAGACGAACTTTATACTTACATTCTCGAATATACTAGAAAGTTGTGATTTGTTTCCGGCTGCGAATCCCAATTGGCGTTGGGCAACATATTGTGCCAAGAATTTTGGTGCTTTAAGCATTTTCGTTGGTTTTTAGTATGTTAAAATATTAATTGAAGAACTTTATTCTAGTTAATGCAGAAATTAATCAGCACGTAACACTCGGAAAAAATTCCTTTAATACTTGCAGAGCACTCGACACGAGAGAAGTAAATGCGACTGTCAAAATCGTATCGAGAAACTTCATGGGGATGGTGGACATTGGAGACTGGAGAGTTGTTTCTGGTCGGTGCCAATGGGTAGTATTCAGCGTTTTCTAATTTCAATTTTTGTTCATTGTTTGCTAGAGCTTTCACAAACCAAAGCGATTTTGTGGATAGTTGCAGCAGCGACAAACTCAGCTGTCAAATTATGTTTCATCAACAATATACTGTGGTCCATTAACAATAAGAGTTTTTCATACACAGATGACAGTTGGGTTTGGTACAAAAAGTTTTAAAAAAGTATGCTATGTGCTTGGCAGCTGATCTGCTTTCAATGTCTGTTGTATTTTTGATTCCTGCTATGAATTTATTCAAGTGGAGACACAACGTAATAGACAAATTTTGAATCAGCAGTTGCAAAAACAGAAAAGAGAGAAAATGAATCTCAAACCAAACTCCTTCTCCTGGTGCCAATTTGTTCCTCAACTATTATTCGCTTACCAAAAGCACAGGCAGGCGTCTTTTGTTACAAATAACCTACGAAAGTAGGAGAAGTCCACTGGCACTCGGAAAAGTCTACTTTCACACCGAAATGTTGTACTGTAGTATTTTGGAAAATGAAACTTACCTACGTGAGTTGCTGAATGCGACCATCATTGCTCCATTTTTAGAACTTCTACTTGTCAAATCAGTCAGCTGGTAAAGTACTAAAATCTTGCTCTTCTTGTTACGAAGCAAAAGAATTTAGGTTATAAACTTAAAAAAATTTCTGATTCAGGTGAGTTAAAAACATTGCAAGTTTTGAAATTCTTCAATTTTATATCTATCAATTAAATACAATTGGAAAAGCCATGGCAGATGAGGACGAAACAAATCAGGAGTTGGAAGAGAACTATTATGCCTTTTTAAACCTTCCAAAGGATGTAATTAGAACCTCTTAACTCGCCTAGCAAAATTGACATAAATTTTTATTATTATTGTTTTTTACAGGCCACGGGAGATCAAATAAATGCCGCTTATAGAAAACTTAGTAGAATCTATCATCCTGATAAGCATGTGGATCCAAATAGCAAGCATAATGCCGAAATGCTATTTAATCGCACAAAACGAGCCTACGAAGTGCTCTCGGATCCTCATAAACGTGCAATTTACGACTGTGTTGGTGAAAAAGGCCTTAAAACAGATGGCTGGGAAATTGTTCATCGGACCAAGACACCAGCTGAAATTAGAGAAGAATATGAAAGTCTCGCTAGAGCTCAGGAAGAGAGGAAGCTCCTGCAGCGCACAAATCCCAGAGGAAACATTACGATCAATGTGAATGCTACTGAGCTGTTTGCTCCATACGATGATGATGAGTATGCTTTCTGTTATAATGACTACTATGAGTAAAGTTCTAATATGATATTTACAGGCTTCCTAAAGTCGAAGTGTCATCAATGAGCATTTCTCAATCAATTGAGGCACCTATAACGTTAAAAGACACAGTGACAATGTCTGGTAACTTACATTCTTCCAACGGCATTGGAAGTGGCAATTTCCTTATTTCGGGACGAAGATTGATCAACAAAGGATGGCTTGAGCTTGATCTTGGTGCTGGTAATGGACCAATAGTTGGGTTCAAAGGTAGGCAAACCGATTTATCCCACATAAACATAGGTACAAACATTTTATTTGTGATAGGGTCGAGAAACTTAAACCAAAAAATTTTCTGCAACGGAGGGGTATCTTTAAATTTCCGGGAGAATGGTGTTGTTCCAAGTTTTGTGTCAACCTTAGCAGTTCAACTTGACAAACATACCATCGGCTATTTAACGTACAATGCGAGCATGCAGTCTTCGATGTCTACATCGATTGAAAGTCAGAACGAAAAACACGCCTGGAACACATCCGTGTTGATTGGGGTACCTCATTGTTATCTTACAGCATCTTACACGAGAAAACTGGTTGAGCATGAGATGAAACTGAAGTTTGCCGTCAAGTGAGTATTCTTCCGAGTTCCTTCAAGAGCTATTCAATTGACTTTCTTTACAAAAGCCTTCTAGAGGGTTCCAGCCATTTGTTGGAACTTCTCTCTTTACAATGTGTCTATTAGTGATGCTGGAAAAATGATTTTTGGTTGTTTCTTTCAGAGCCGGAACTTTTGGGTTTCTAACTGAATGTGGTGCGGAGAAGAAGGTCTCTAAATACAGCTCCGTGGTGGCCACGGTATCGGTGGGTAAACCCACGGGAGTTATTCTAAGACTAAAGTAAAGTATTACTATTTTACCATCCGCTCAGATACAAAAAAGATAAATAAAATTACTTTCCAAATGCAGGCTAATCCGATCGAACCAAACGTATGTCTTCCCAATTCACTTGAGCGATGAAATCGTTCCTGCAGCTATATTTTATGCTACAGTTACGCCTGTTCTAACTTGGATATTAGTTAAGAAAATTCTTATCGACCCTATGAATCAAGAAAGAAAAAATATTGAAATAAGGAAAACTAAAAAGAGCAACGAGCAGAGGCTAGCATTAAAGAAGGAAGAAGCCAAAGCAGCAATTGAGTTGATGATGCACACATATGAGCGGATTGTTCTAGAAGAGAACGAGCGACAAGGTCTGATTATTCTAAAAGCTACTTATGGAGCAACGGATCAAGAAGATTCAGAAGAGTTGGCTATTGATGTAACGATCCCAGTCCAGTGTTTAGTAAATAGCAGCACTTTGCTTTTGTATAACTCGACCAAGGTAAATGCAGATGCAGGAGTTTTTGTTTTTTCTAATCTAACAATTTGAAATTTTTTACTTTCTGTTTTATAGAGTGAGCTTCCTGGTTTTTATGATCCCTGCATCGGCGAAGAAAAAACTCTTTTTGTTGAATATTCATACCAAAATCAACAGCATTCAATATCGTTTAAAGACACTGAGGCTGTTCGGTTACCCTTAAGGGGGTAGAGCTAAGCTAACTAAGTAAATAAAACTATAAATAAAAGCTGTTACCATTGCCAATGAGTTTTGTATACGCTTTGCAATTTTCAGTGCTCCTTTGGTAAAGTTTAGTATGTAAGGTACTTGTATAAGAACTTCAACATTGTTCAGTTGGTTCATTATCTGTGTTTAAATTTGTGAAAACATTTGAAAGAAAATTTCCATTCTACTAAGTTTTTAACATTACAGCATTTTTGAATTTGACAATCGGTTCTTCCAAAGGTCCAGTACAATAAAGGCTGAAGAGTTAAATTGGGGCATTTGGGCATTTCAACTATAAATTATTTTGGTTCATTTAATTTACCGGAAGCTATCAACTATTATATAAAAGACATTGATGGCTTCTTTCCGGTCGTAAGGGTTCGTTCGTTGATTTCTGCCCAGGGTTAACCCAGGTTTTCTTGACAACCCTATGAGTTTTCAAAAAAAACCTGGGTTTTCCCGTCCGCTAAAAACGCTAAACCACAAATCACAACACATCCCTGTCATTAAAAAAAAGTATATGCCATTTGACAGCAATTAACTCGCCACAGCAAAATCCTATGGCGAGTCAAGGAGAAGCTAGGTTGACCCTAGGGCTCAAAAAAGACTCAAAAACACTTTAGGTTTCTCAAAACGCTGTGTGGCGAACAAATCAAGAGCAAGAAGGAAAACCGTTACTTCTCTTGCCCTGCAACTTCTGGAATATCAATTATGAAAGGTATTGGTAGAGCCTCTATGAAGTTCTTCGACAGGCCACGAATGAGTCCCAATAGTAAAAAAAAATTTTTAGAGTTACTTGTGAAATTTCGGTTCCTAAAACTTAAAATAAGAGTTTCGAAATTGCTTTGAACTCGGCGGAAATAAAACAGTACAACCATACAATCTTACACCTTTTTTCAACAGCGAATCGTGAACACCCCTATTAATTTATATTTACTACTCTGTGCTGCGATATACAAAAAAGAATACGTTCCACAAATCGCAATCCAACAATCGCAATCTTAAGCCTTTAAGCTTTGCCCAAACCAACGTGGTGAGTGCGTGTGATGCGATTGCGTTAAGTCAAATCCCTATGCATTAAGTCAAACGTCCATTAAGATTACATAAGTCCCCTATTACATGATGTCTCACGAGCCCAGTCTCACATGAGTGCGAAAAAGAAAGGGGATATGAGGAAATGAGATGCACAAAAAAATTCCCGATGAGTACCGTACCGATTTTTAGCAGTCTTATATTGACGTTTCTCTTTTCCCATATTCGTTTTTGCTATGTTGCTTTAATGTATTTTTTGTGTTGGTCAAATGAGCGTCAACTGAATGTTTTTTCATTTTCGTTGTGGTCTTGTTTTTTATTTTTCAAATCAAAAGTTGTAAAACCAATTTGTTATTTTTGTAATTTTATCAAGCAACTTTCTTTATTTAGAGAAAAATAAAACTTTTGTCGTTTTCCAAAAACCAAATTGGGAGTGATTTGGAGACTTTATCTGTCAGATCTGACAGATAAATTCTCCAAATCACTCCCAAACATGTTCCAAAATGCGGTTTGGAGACACTTTTTGGAGTGATTTTTTCACTCCCGTTTCTGTTTAGGTGCAAGGGAGTGAACACCAACACATAAACAAACTGTCATCTGACTGCTTGTCAAAGCAAGCCGCAGCTTCTATTTATTTTTTGTCAGCTCACAAAGCATGCGACAGTTTAATAAATTATCTTCAGAAGACCATTAAATAATTTTTAAAATTAAAGTGAACGATTTTTAGTCTTGTTTTCTGATTTAACATGAAAGAAAAAATCTAGCAAGCTAACCACTACCAATGCAATCACTCCAAATCTTTCACTTCGGTTAAAACAAGTTCCAAAATAAAGCGAAAAAGGAGTGAAAGAGTGAATTTGTTTTTGGAAAACGACATTTGAATTTTATAAAGTGACAACAAGAAAAGGATTGAAAGAGAAATGAAGAATTGTCAAATTTGAGACGTGAGCCTTCAAAATTGAACATGTAATAGTGATTGTCTCACGGGATGGAAATTTAAAAGGAACGTCAAAAATGAAACATGTCTCGTGAGACATCGTAGGGGACATAAGGGATTTGACTTATCGCAATCGCATCGCACGCACTCACCGCGTTGGTTTGCGCAAGGCTTAAGTCGTTTCTTAATTTGTGCGCAGTTTCCCTATTTCTGACAGATTTTAAACCACCTACTCTTCAAAAGATGACAGGTTGTTAGTAAACCGAATAAGGAAACGGACCCAGTCTAAAATCTACTGTGTGCGGTACAAACTAATAGGAATACGTTCCACAGATCGCAGTCGCAGGCCACACTGGTTTTCACTTAGATTAATGGTTTTGATGGATATGAGGTACTCGGAAACCGTATGAATTGAATAAATAAAATAAAGCCGTCAGCGTTTAAACTTAGCACATTATAAAATAAATTGAATTCAAACAGGTTTTTTTAAACCCAAAATCACCAGTCAAAAGCGTCAATTTTCACCACACTGCTTTCAATTCGCTATTTGCTTCTGGCAGTGCTGAATTCCATTTACATAATTCTGTGGACTGCATTCGCGCAAATCGCCAAATGTCAATAAATTTTTCTTGTCTACTTTCAACCAAGTGCATTTATTTGTTGATAGCCGAATTATAAATTGAAATAAAATTAATGTTTTTTCCGACTTCGTTTAATGGGGATGGGAGTCTGCACCAAAACGAATGGATTCAAAGCAGTTACGTTTGGTGTTGTTTTATTTGTTCTATTAAACGTGTTATTTAATTACTTCAGTGGCGATGCAGACGACACATTTTCCTTCTCAAAATTAAGGTAGTACTTAACCTAATGCCTAATGCAATTTCTTCATTTATTTTCAATTGATTTCATTACTTTTTTTTCTTTTCTTTTGTTCAAAGCATCAAAAGAGTTACTCTTTCCAGTAGTCATATGTATAATGTATCATCAGCCGAAACATTTGTTCATTTCAATAATTCTGAGCCTAAAATTACTTTGACGGAGTTAAATATCACTGACCCAAATGAAAGCCCAGGTGTGCGTGTCGATGCGAAAACATGGACCCAAATATCTCCGATGCAACAAAGCAAAACAAATAATCCCTCTAACAATATTCTTCCAATATGCAAGGAACCTAAGCCAAACGCAGGTATGAGTTTTCTTTTATGTTACTTGAATTCGTTTATAGATTTTCATATATAAAAAAAAAAACAAATTATATCCAACAAAAACTGTCTCCGAAATTAGCCAGTGACCTTGAGTGCGGGTTTATAAATTAGTAACGAATCATGTTTATCTGGTTCATGATATTTTATCAAGACAATTTCAGCTCATTAAAAGCTTATATATAAAGCTACAGTGTTATTTAGAAATACAGCCCCCTCAGTTATTTGTTTTTGCCAAACTAGACAGATATCTCAGTTGTTTTTATTTGCATTTTTTAAGTATAAGATAATGCATCTACATACATTATTCCATCAACATGCCATGAAACAAAATTTTCAGTTTCAATAAAATCATTTAAAGAAAGGAAATAGTCCTACATGCAATCTGAGAGTTTTTTGATTTGACTATTAAATCACTCATTAGTAAAACTTATTTTATAGAATTTGTTCGTAGCTGTGTAGTAGAATTTTGTTGAATTATTATCGACTTGTAGCCCTAGCCACCACAAAGCAGGAGGCCTACTAGGTGACTTTATTCTCAAATAAATATTTTCGAATGCTTGAAAGTCCTCCTCCATAATTCTTAAGAGTGTAGGAGTAAAATTGAGACTTCACTAAAACTAGACAGTTTTTGTCGAAAGCAGTTGAAATAATACAAATTGGATTCCACTTTCATTCTTATTGGCATTTAAAAGTAGAATCAAAGATAACTTTCAAATGATTCGAAAGCAGATTATAGTTACATAGTGGGGCCCAGTTTTTAAAAACCTTGAGCTCTTCCTGAAAGTTAACTGTTAAGTTTTGCTGGGGTGAGTTCGGTCAGGAAACTGGACTGTCAAATGAAAGTTATATTTCTTGGAGCTATACGAAGACTTATCTTGCTTCTGTGAGGTCCTTCTATCTCTGAGAATAATCGTGAGAGGTACACTATTTCCCTTGACAGTAGTCAAGAAGATAAAGAATTTGATTATATTTTGTTATCAATTGCCTTATACAGGGGGTGTTCAGATTAAACTAAGGGTCTTAAAAGGAAATAAACTACATAGAATACACCTCTAATGTCAAACAGACTCGGGCTCTCTTATCGAAAATGGGTGCTTTCGTTATCGATAAGTCTCTTCTTTGTTTGATTAGAAACTAGCCTTTCAACCGTTCAAGTTCAAGTTGTGGTACGCGGGGCGTGATGGTTAGCATATCTGCTGTTAACCCATAGGTTCGTTATTCTAATCCCTACAGAGGAAAAAATGTTTTTCCACGGGTATCGTCTCGCGAGGAATGGCAAGTCCTCCATTAGTAAATTCATTGCCATGAAAAGTGCTTTCTCGATAAGCCACTAGGAAACGGCAGAAAATTGTATGCCCCCTACGTTCCCTCACAAAGCATTGTTGTGAGAAATGCGCTAGGCCCAAGAAATGTTCAATTCCAATTCTAAGCGAAAATGAATTAATAGTGTGGCGCAGCAGAATGAGGAGTCCGGGGCCTAGTGCATTTCTTTCAACAATGCATTGTGAGAAAATGGAGTGGGCCTCAGAACGGATAATAGAGAAAGAGCTTTTCCTATCAATGAATTTACTATCGGGTTACTTGCGAATTACTCGTGAAAGGCGATACCGATGGAAAAACATTTTTTGCTTTCTGCTGGGATTCGAACCAAGAACCTCCCGCGTTCTAACTACCAGTACGCCACGGTTACCAATTCGAGTAGTTCTATATCATGTTTTTACACTTAACATAATCGCAGAAAATTACAAGAAGAAAAATTGTATGCGTTTTCTATTCACCATATGCGATTAAGGGTAGACAATTTGTTTTCCGAATAAGCTCAGTGATTATTGTAAACATTGAAACCTAGTAGTGAACCTGGCCTAGAGGAAAAGTTTTCGAAGACTAAACGAGGCATCTCTTTGACATGGGAACGGTGCATAGAAAAACAATTTAGATACCGAAGAGTTGTGTTTAAAAACCCGAAAAAGCTCACAAAACTTATGACACGATTGTTACTTTCATTTTAAAATAATTTTTAATTATGAATTATCTTGTGTCAAGAAAACTAGTTTTAAGAATAACTCAGTTAAGTTACTGACCCTTAACGAGTGTTCTAAATTAGTGTACATATTAATACTTATGCCTTTCGGCTTGCGAAAGAATAAAATAATACTAAATCAAGTTACAACTAAGAAGAAATCAAAATAATTTTTTTTTTAATATTTTTTCTTAAAAATTTTTTTTTTTGTTTTTGTAATTTTAATTTTTGACGACTATCAGTATTGATTTCTGCACTTAAAAAGCAACATTTTTGCAACGTCAAATCGATCGCGATTTGAGGACGACCTACTGAACTGAAGGAGCTCTTCAACATATCCGTCTACTACGTCCCGATTATAAAGGAACCGGGGTTCCACGGGTTTACGGCAGACGTGTGTTTATTACTTTATTAACGTCACCGGCAATCTGTCCTGAATGAACCCTTCCATATCATAAAAAAATATCCCCTGAGAGGGTTCTCTCCATGTAATCTAAATTGGGGTAGTAATAACAAGATAAGCCTGGGTCTCAACCAACATCTTTTGCCAACAGTTTCGACTCAGACTCAGTTTCGGCAGACTCTTTCAAGTTTTGCACTTTAAATCGCTTCAGATAGTCTTCCACTTGATTGCGCCAGGTCTTCCCTTTCGGCAATGCCTATGTATGATTTCCATCCATTAGACCAAAAATTACTCAAAGTGTTTTTCTCTTAAAACGACAAAAGGTTCCCCAACCGCTTTAGACCCATGCAAGGCCTTATAAAGGGTTGCTTTGTTCTTGTGGTTCTTTGTTTTCTCATTTACATTTTCAATCCAAAGTAGCAGGAATTGGCAAAACGAATTCTCCGTTCTATATCCGCACTGATATTATTTTCCGTCTCTTTTGCGGATTCTAAGTAGACGAAGTATTGTACTACCTCGAAGTTTATGTCTGTCTATTTATTAACAAACCTCGAGCTGTCTTGAAAAGATTAGCGTCAAGGGCGTCTGCACCTTCAGGATTTAGGTTTAACTTCTTGATTATCGTCCAAGTTTTGTCTGACATAGTCGTTTTCACAGTCTGTAGAAGTGGTCTTTCCAAATCCTCAGTAGCGACTGCGATTCTTTACTATTTATCCCTGCTAGTCTTTACAGGCTTAAGTTCGCGGTTTGCCATCGTGTCCAGAACATGAGAAGCTGCGTTTCTGATGGACTCTTGGCATCGCTGCCATTGGTCTTTAATGCTTCATGCTGGCGACACACGATTCAAGGATATTTGGGAGTTTGGAATTGGAAAATGAATTGGCCATCTCTTGCGATCGTAGCTTCCCGACACCATATCGGTTCACATGATGTTGTCATTCGTACCTTGGCTACAACAAGGCAGTGGTCCCAGTGAAAATCAACCCCTCGTAAAGTTCGGATATCAATAACGTTGGAAGAGCTTCTTGCTTCGATCGAAACATAGTCGATTTGGTTGACACAGGAATCGCACTATGCCTAACGGCTATCAAAATTGAATCCCGCAGCAAAATCGGTCCGCCTGAGTCTGGTTGACAGCTTTGGATAAAACGACTTCTAGCGACAAACTAAGCAAAGTCGAACAATCGGCAAGTATATGTGTCAGCGGAGCTCGGCTGCTTTAGACATATTCATTAATTACCCCTTAATCCACCTTAGCTCCACTATCGGTTTTGTATCCGGAAACTGCCTCTGCACATACGCTTCCATCTCTCAGAACGTAAACTACATTTGGGATAGCTCTATTTCATCTTAGGAACATAGTCATCTATGGTCTTTAGCACTTTATAGAAAGCTCAATTGACCTGTAGCCCATAAAACAAACAAATTAAAATACCCAATAAAGGCCAAAAACTCATACTAATATAGCTCAAATGGTTAAATTATGGGTCAACTCCTCAAATTCTCTTGTAGTATCACAATGGGCTGACAACTAACGTCAGATGAGTTAGGGCAAGGTTTGAAGTGTTCAAAATGATGTTTGCCTGATTCAATATTTAGGGGGACACTTAAAAAAGTGTTTGGTTAAAATCAACTATAACTGATTCCTTGTAAAGTCCTTTTTAGGTAGTACCGGAATCTTGGCTCATTTTAAAATTATAGTTATAAATTTGCGCTTTGATTTTTAATATTCGAATAAATTAAAACTAGAATTTTAACATTCTCTCTTAAATATTTGTCAATAAAATCATTACAATAAATAACTATATGTAGATTTACGATTTTGTGTTTAAATTGCTTTGTTAGTATATTATTAAGTTATTAAAAAGTTTATTCATTCATTTAAATCTTAAAACTAGTACAGCAATAAAGATGTTTAAGTGAATAAATAAAGGCTATCATTCTTTAACATAAAGTTAGTGTTGAATGATGCTTTCTTGAATTAATTGTATATTGATAATAACTGATGTGGGGTGACAATCAGGACATATTTAATTAAGAAACAATAAATAAGTTAAACATTTTTAAAGGGTCTTACAATGATAAAAACTACTGAGAGTAAAATGATAAATGTTTAATTGAAAATTGAGAAGAGAGAAAAAAAATAAATATAAAATACAGCAGAATGATAGACTTGTTCTAGTTTACAGCATTAGGATTTATATATTAACAATAGTTTTCGATAGAGATTAAGTCAACAGTGAATAACCAGTCTTTTACTTTTTTTAGAAATGAGCTTATATTTGGAGTTGTTCTGATAGGCAGAGGCAGTTTGTTAAATATTTTTGGTGCTGCGGCGGTGTAAAAGTGAGAGAAATGAGCTTTGTGAACTGAGGGTACATTGACAAGGTGCATATTATTTATTCTTAGGTTGTATAATTGCGAGGTTCTACTAGGAATATTACCACTTTGCTTGAAGAATTCTTTTAGTACTTTAAAAATATATAAATGTCTCATAGGTAGAATTCGTAATTCCTTGTATAAAGGCCAACTGTGCGTGTATCGACTTTTGTTACAAATAATTCGAATAAGATGCTTTTGAGCAATTAGTAAAGGTCTAAAAGTATTTGCATAGGAACCACCCCAGCTAGATAACCCATATTGCAGTTTAGAGTGCGCAAGTCCATAATATATTGAAGTCAAAATCTTTTTCGAACAGAATGGTTTCAAAAGGTACATTTTTCTCGTAATTGCCATCATATGATTTTTAATATTGTTGGTATGGTCTTTCCAATTAAGGTTTGAATCAATTGTAACACCGAGATACTTATAGCTCATCACAGAATCTATTTTAAAACAGGAACTTGAACAACGACCGTTGTGTTCGAAATTTGATTTACCACAATCATGAACTGGAAAGCTAAATTGTTTACAGCTGGAAGCATGGAAAAGTAAATTGTAGTTATAAGAACAATGACCAGATGTTTTAAAGGTCATAAATCTAGTTTTTTCACTAATAATTAACTTATGGTTTGAGAACCAAGTTCTTAAAAGTTCGAGGTCTTCTTCTATTAGAAGAACACAATTATGGTCAGAATTAGACTGATAAGTAAATGATATATCATCTGCAAAAGCAGTTGACATACCGTTCAAACGTAGTTTAAAAATAGAGTTTATATATACTAAGAAAAATAAGGGGCCGAGAACAGATCCCTGTGGTACCCCACTTTTTAAAAAACGAGTGCCACTGTGTGTACACTGTGTGTACCATTTATATTAACTTTTTGCACTCTTGCCTTTAAATATGTCTTCAACCATTGAAAAATAACTCCTCTAAAACCTGAATTATACATTTTCATTAGTAATAAATCATGATCAACCATGTCAAAAGCTTTGGTCATGTCAATGAAAAGAGACATAGTCGATTTATTATTATTTAAGCTGCCATAGAGCTGACTACAAAGCCTGAGAATTGCATCTTCGGTTGACTTCCCAGAGCGGAATCCGAATTGGTTTTCGCTAAAAAATTTGGTTTTCGTAAGGAAGGAGGTAATTCTTTTGATCATGATTTTTTCAAAAACCTTTGAAAAAGTGGGTAGAATAGAAATCGGCCTGTAATTAGTCATGTTTTTTTTATCTCCCTTTTTGAAAATTGGGATTACTTCGGCACATTTAAATTGCTCAGGAAAACACCCTTTTTCGACACTTAAGTTAAATATATAACTCAGAATATCAGATACATAAAATGCAATTTTTTTAAGGAAGTTACTAGATATTCCATCTGAGGTGCACGAGTTTTTACTTTTGAGCGATAATATTACTTTATAAGTTTCGAACGAGGTGATGGGATTAAAGACAAAGCTGTTAGATTGTATAGTTTCCGCGTACTGTAAATTTTCATTAAAGCAATTACAATCACCAACGGGATTCGTAGATGGTTTCAATGTTTCCGATATTTCAGTAAAATATTCATTGAACTTGTTCGATATAGAACTTAAATCGGTTAGGGGAACATCATTTACTACGATAGTTTCAATCACGTTAGCCTTTTTTGTTTTCCCTAGAATGCAGTCAACTGCTCTCCATTCTTCTTTAACATTACCTCTCGCTTTTTCTACCAAATTAAAATAATACTTTTCGCGAGTTAATTCTATTTTTGAGTTAACTGCCTTACAGAGTGAAAGGTAATACTTCTCTAGTTTTTTATTGTGTGGATTTTTTTTTAACTTTAAACTGACTTTGTTTTTATTTCGAATCTGCTTAAGGAGACGATCATTCATCCATGGCTTTAGATGTGTTTTTAATTTAGAATTTCTTACGGACACAGAAGTACAAGACTGTATGTGGTTTTGCAAAATTGCGATAAAAATACCAAATGATTTAGAAGGATCTTCTTCCGAATAAACCTGATCCCAAAATTCATACTTCAAAATATTCTGCAATAAGACGTAGTCGGTGTTAAAATGCTCATTTGTTTGTGTTTTTGAATTTGAGTTCAAAGCAATATGTGGTTCTTTCACTAGAACAATCATTTTGTGATCAGTAATTTTCATGTCAAGAACACTGCCATAAAAATTTGATTTATTACATACTTTAAAGCGGGTGAAAATGTGGTCTATGCAAGTACTAGAAGAACTTGTTACGCGGGTCGGCTCATTGACATTGCTCTTAAGGCCATTCGAAGCCATTAAGAACAAATAATTTTCAGTGTCTTTGTCAGATACGTCTAATATATCAATATTAATATCACCAATTAGAATTAAATTACAGTTTTTGTTTATACAAAGAATATTAGAGAGTTCTTCGACGAACAAACTTTTACGAAACGCGTGCAACCTATATAAACACAACATTGTATAGTTTTCATTTTGATAACAAAAAGACAACTCTACAACATCCGCACTACATATATCAATTTTGGTAAATTGGTGAACAAGACTATCTTCAATGTAGACAACAACACCACCTGCCGAATACGTTTCATTACAACAACTAAATTGCGCATAGCCCGGTATATTATAAGAACTCATTTCACTCTCAAAAACCCAAATCTCTGATAAAACAATTACAACCGGCAATTTTTTAAGAGACTCAATGTGAGCTAGGAACACATTAAAATTTTTTCTCAAACTTCGGATATTTTGGTGCAAACAAAAATTATAATCCATTAAATTACGAAAGACTGGTACTTTACAAATATTTTGAACAACCTTTATATATATAGCAACCTTTACAATCGCTCCCCTGAGAAGATTTAGTTAAACTATTAATTAATTTTTATTAGTTATTATATAACCAATTAGTATTAGTAGCATGATTAGTGTAGGTGCTGCCCGTCAAACAAAGACTTTTTTTAATGATTATTTTTTGTTTATCGTTGTCACTATAAACTTTGTTTTAATTTTTAGGTATTCTATGTTCTGTAGTGCATGATGTTTCAAACTACCAGTCAATGTCAATGTTGATTGAAGTTATGTTAATTGAAGCAAAACGACGCACGTATGTACTCTACTAACACATTAATTTGAATTGTTTGGAGGCTGGCTGATTTATTTTGATTTGTGTTTTTTTATGTTTTTGTTTGTCTTGCTTACATATTTTTGTACTTTGCTTTATTTTTGTTCATTTATAACGATGCACATTCAGTGTTCGAAACGAAGATACTCATCGCAAGTCTACGTAGTGCAGTTGACCGAAAAATCCCCACGCGACACCTGACAAATGCATAGATTAGCAAGTAGTGATGTGGCAAAACGACTATTTGTTGAGAGTACTTCGACTGGCAAGTGTTTCCCAATCAAAAGTAAAGAAAAAGACGTACCCCTTAAAAAAAAAAACAATAATAATAATAAATAAATAAAAGCTTTGCAATACTTTTCCTGAGGCAGTGGCTAAGATTAAATACCCTCGGAGGACTTGCCATATCTTCGCAAAAGTCAATACACGTAGAAAAACAACTTGACGTTTCTGGGACTTAAATCTCGAACTCCCACGTAATAAGCAGACATGCTAATCATTACGCCACATTCACCATGAAATGCTAACTGCATCGATAAAAACAAAGATTTCAAGTTCTTTAGTTTCAAAACTGGTGCGTTACTTTCGTTTATTTCTTGTTCAACACTAGACTGAAAACATTCTCAGCCTGAACAAATATTTTCTCATTTTTATTTTTAAGTCATCATCATCTTTTGAGAGTTGCGACAGCACGCTAATTTTGGTCTCTCATCCTCACCTTGTGGTTGCGAATATTTTGACGAGTAAAATTTGTTTCTTTTACGCGTGTGTTTGTGATTTATTGAAGAAATAACTTGTAACTAATTATTTTTGTTGTTTCCTTTTGCTTTAGGTGGTCCAATCAAACCAAATATAACATTGGAATCGCTGGACTTTGTTCAGCAAAGACTGTCTTCAACTGTGATGATGGGCGGTTGGTTTCGTCCAGCAAATTGTGTAGCTAAATTTCGTGTGGCAATTGTTGTGCCCTTTAGGGATCGCTATGCACACCTATCGATATTTCTTAAAAATCTTCATCCGTTTTTGATGAAGCAAAACATTGAGTACCGCATATTCGTGATAGAACAAACAAATGGAAAATTATTTAATAGGGCTGCTTTAATGAACATTGGTTATTTAGAGGCTTTGAAGACATCAGCATGGGAATGTTTCATATTTCACGATGTTGATTTGCTTCCGTTGGATGAGAGGAATTTGTACACTTGTCCAACTCAACCACGTCACATGTCTGTAGCAATTGATGTGTTTGGCTACAGGTGGGAATGAATGATGGAGAGTAAATGTTGTGTTTTTAACTTCTTTTTTTCTTTCTTGCTTAGATTACCATACAGTTCAATTTTCGGAGGAGTTTCTGCAATGACCCGACAACACTTTGCAACAGTAAATGGGTTTTCAAACTCGTTTTGGGGATGGGGTGGCGAAGACGACGATATGTCGAATAGGTGAGTAGGTACTTTGTTGAGTGTCTATTGAAAAACTTATGCTGAGCTATCAATAGAAACACTTGATAAATAGCAAGTTGATGAGCAAAATGGAGTAAAAAAAAGAAATAGTTCTATATCACAAAACAAAACACAAAGAATATGATCTGTGGGCTTGCGCTAGTGAACTTGCCAGTCAAGCTGTATTTTATAATCTGATCCTCCAATTGATCTTCCATGCTGTCTAGTAAAACTTCTGTCAAATGTTGGAATCTGTGAAGAGAACTGAGGTAAGAAATCTGATCCTCAATGTCCGTAAGACGTATGAGACATCCTTGCTGAATTTGGGGTTTTTATAAGACATTTCTCTAACGCCAAGCATTTAACCTTAACTTTAAAGTTTTCCAAACCTCTATACTTACATGGCGAGACCAAGAAACTGGGTCTCGTTGCCATGAGCGACACCGCATCAACGTCAAATAAAGTAACGACTGCATAGCATGCATAAACGAGAAAGAAGAGAAGACCGTCTCGTAGTTCATCTGTCCATTAAAAATTAATTTAAGACAGCTCTTTTTCAATGATCCAAGTAATCCAATGAATATAGTCTTCCACTGTTTTCGTTCCTTGTATCCTTTTGTGGTATCACAATGATTCTATCATTGGTCTAAGTGCATCAGTCGTTTTCGTGACAACCACCTTTAACCTAAACTAACAGTCCTAAGGATTTTTAGCTTTCTGCGTTGGCCTGAAAAATATAACAGAGATTGCTAACTCAATGATATGACTTCACAGTTCCACATATCGGAACGTGCTCAAGCTTTGAAAAGAACTAAAAAAAAAACTAAAATTGAATTAACTAAACGACTAATACAATGTTCTCAACCCCGTTTTTGCTTTTCCTCGTTTACAGATTAAAACATGCAAATCTGTTTATATCTCGATATCCAATCAACATTGCCCGTTATATGATGTTGACCCATCAGAAAGAAAGAGCAAATCCAAAAAGGTATAATCATAATACAAGATAACGATCTACTTTGACCTAAGCAATCATCACTGCCCATACTTTATATTGTTTTTGTTCTTTTTAGGTACGAGAATCTCGTGAATGGTGTAAACAAGTTCGACATGGACGGTTTGAATTCAATAAAGTATGAAATTTATAGTGTGAAAGAGTATCCGCTTTTTACTTGGTATTTAGCGGAACTTAAAATGTCAGATCAAAGATGATGCAGTAAACGATGCGCTTAAAGTGAAGCATTCCTTTCTTTTTTGTTTAAAATAATAGCTATAATAACAAGTTGTAAATAAAAAATCATTTTTTTAATTATAAAGTAAAAAATCGTTATTTATCATAAAGTTAAAATAAATGTTTTTTTATTTGGAATAAGAGCAAAATTACTGGCATGCAATAAATTGAATTAGAATGATCAACCCCAGCTTCAAAATTGGAACGAAATTATACCAAGAAATTAATTAGTTAATTGCATACAGGAAACAAACCTAGTCTACAAACCTAGCAAAAGTCTCTAACTGATACAAAACTAAACTCACAAATGTGTAGACATCAAAAACGTCAAAAACACTTGAAGGCTGTGTTCATGGAAAAAGCTTTTTTCGGAATTAAAAATACCTATAGCGGCTTACGTTTGCGAACTGTGGAACTAGTTCAAGAAGTTTCAACCAATGCGAACTTTGTCATGTTGCGATCTTTGAAAGCTTATTGCGACATCTCGATCTAAACGCTAAAACTGACTTGACCCCTGACTTTCAAAAAAATAACGGGTATGTTCACAATCCGGTGTATCTAATCTTGTATCGTTCTAAATGTGTAACACTTTTCTACACGCCAACAAGAAATATAAGTAACATTTTTTTACACATTTACATTTCTACTATAACCTGGCTCTATTGAAAGACAAAACTCTTTATACTGCTTGCTATTGCATTGAAAAGAAAAAAAACAAAGAAAAGTGCAAAAACAGAAAATTTATGTGCTCTAAGATATATATGTAATTAAAAAAAGACAAAATTTAGGCCAAACAGAATTGGAAATGAACTTCGCAAGTTAAAGATTTCCTCAAAGTTTTTTGTTTTTGTTCCTGAAAGATAATGTAGCAGCTCTTACTCGGGAAGGAAATAAATTCAAAAATCATGAAAATCGGTCCAGCCTTTCTCGAGTTATAGGTGAAAGAACAAATCAGCGTAGTTGACTCAAGCACAATGATCTAATCAGGGCCGTTATTATGTATAGTGAATGGCCAGCCATAGCCAAAAACATGCATGAGCGTGTAAGGTTAGTGCATGTCGAAACTTATTATGCTGTTAATGGTATGTGATCAGACGTTTTCATTATTCCTCGCCCAAATTCTCCCTTTTTCTAGAAAATAATATTGAAAAACAGCATACAGTTAACTTTCAAAAAAGCGCTAAGCCACAAATACATGCTTTTTGCAGCCCTGGTCGTTGCCTTTACTCGACCCAGTAAAAATATAGGGCTTCTTCAGGTCGAGTTGAGGGTGAAATCAGAGCTAAAAAAACACTCAATTTGACATTCAGGTCGAGTTGAGGGCGAACCCAGGGCTAAAAAAACACTCAGTTTGACATTCCGGGCTAGTTTCAAAAACTGCTTAGTGGTGACCAAAGGGCAACCACAGGTTTTCAAAGAACAAACTTATTGATCGCATAGAGTAGGTCTGTTCGTTGAACTTTCCCCAGGGTTGACCCAGGTTTTCTTGACAACCCTATGAGTTGTCAAAAAAACCTGGGTTTTCCACTCCTCAAAAAACGCTACACCACAAATCACCACACATCCCTGTCATTAAAAAAAAAAATACATGCCATTTGACAGCCCTCAAATCGCCACAGCAAAAAGCTAGGGCGAGTTTGGGGAAAACCTGTGGCAAACCTATGGCTCAAAAAACACTCAATTTGACATTCAGGGTGAATTTAGGTTTCTCAAAAAACGCTTTGTGGCGACCATAGGGCAACCCCAGGGCTTCAACGAACAAACCTAGTATGGCTCTTATATGATTTGACATTTAAGTCATCGGAGAGCGATAGTAAGGAAACTGTTTTTTTTCTGAGTTTAGTTCCATAAAATTCATATTTACGATTTGAAAATGAAAAAAATCCATCATTAAATGAAATTTCTGCATAATTGTACTTTTACAAAAAGTTTTCTTTTTTTACTAATTTGCCCAACGCAATTCCCTACTACCTGTTAGTTTCCAGACGATTTAAAAAATATAGCCATCCGCACTTTATGTATCGCTCGTTTTGAACGCAACCATCTGGTTTTGATGACTGAACTCGACCTATTTTCCCCACTTCCGCATCAAGTCATAACGGTAGTTCAGTTTGTCTTTGTTCTTCAGTCGGTGAGTTTCATTTTTGTTATTTTATTCTATGTAATTTAGATTCCAAAAATTTCAATCAAAGAAATGTGATAATTGGTCTTGAAATTTCAGTAATAAAATGCCAAAAGAGCTTCTGTGCTCTGAGTGATAAAAAGGTCTGATTTAATGCTTCTAGTAGCAGGGCAGTGCGGTTATGTGTTGCTGTTCGAATAGGAAAAGTGTGTGCGTTTCAGCAGTGCTTGTCCTTTATCGCTATGTGTGCCGGTTTCTGCAAATCTTATAATGAAATAAGTTTTCTTCAAAATAATTTGCATTTTCGCTTAGGTGTACCTATATCAGTGCATTTTAAAGAGGAGCGAAAATAGAAAATAGTGCAGTTGTGCCTTTTCAGTCAATGCTGTAGAAAAGCCAAGTTCTCCAAATCACTTTGCTCTCAGCCACCTGTTTTATCTAGAGATCATATGTATTTATGTATGTAAATATTCTTGCCTATTAATTTCTCGTTTTTCGTTTAGAAAAAATTTATTTTGTTAAGATGTCCATTTCCTTCAGTGCGCGATGTTTTGTTTAATATATTTTTTAAAATAATTTCCATTTGTAAAAGAGCCGTGTGTTTTTTTCCATTCAAAGTGCAGTGAATTGAAGGAGATAGTTTGGGGGTTTTAGTGCGTAATTAATGTTTCTTGCATTTTTTTGTTTCAAAACCTCTGTTACTGTGGCAAGGTGCTCCTCAGCAGAAACAGATTTCTCTATGGGAAAACGAAGAGCAAAGGTAAGTTAATCATTATTATACATAATTATTTACCTTTATCTTATCTGTCTATATGTATATAATATTTTGCAAAATACTCGTACATAGGTACATATGTACTCTGAACCCTGAAGCATTATGTTCAGTCGTCGTTGTAGCGTTAGGGAGTTAAGAACTAAAAAGCACCTTGAGTTAAAGATGAGCAAGTTGTAAAACTACAGATAAGATGTTCGAAATACTTAATGAGATAAAGAGAAGTTTTTTTGTTTTTTATTATATTTATTTATATTTGAACTCAACTTTTTCTTTTAATATTTAAAGTTGAACATTCCATTTAGAGCAGTGGTTCCCAAACTTATTTTTCTCGTGGACCACTTTAAAATTTTTTACTGGTTTCGGTGGACCCCCTGCTGCTACATTTCTACCACATTCTTAAAGTCACCAAAAAATAAAAATTGTATCGCTTCTGAGATCTGTCCCTTTATTCCGATAGGTAAAATAAAAACGAAAAATGGTATATTTTATAACACTTAATTTATTAAAAGAATAGAATTACAAAAAAAAATTAATGAGGTAATATAGGTTCAAACGATCAATGTTTGGCTTTATTTTTGTGAGCAATAACTTCAAATCCCCCCGCTCTGTGATGTTGAATTTGCTTCTTTTTTTTTTGTTAAGAGGTTTTCGACAGCACTAAAACTCCTTTCGCAAGGTATGACGAGGGATAAAAGCTATTCAAAATTTCCTTGCGATTTCCCACAGTCCAGGACATTTTTCGGGTATTTCTGCTTGCAGCCACAATGTTTGTGATCCATGGTGGTATGTCCAATGTCACTTCAAACCTAGGGGCCAACTATGTAACTCGATTCTACAATAAAAATGTTCGAATTCGCAAAATTCTAACTCCGGCGCAATTCTATAGGACGCTTTAGTGTTCGAAAGTCGAACAGTGCATTTTCTTTTTCGGATATATGGCACTACCGAAATCTAATTTAGATACAGAAATGGTTCGAATTCGGAAATTATCGTTCTAATACAAATGTGTTTGCGAGCAAGGAGTAAGTACACATGAACGGAAAGCAAAAATGTAAGTAATTTTTTTTTGTATTGAAATTCATCAAAAATTATATACTTATTTGTATTAAAACCATTTTTTCTCCACTTAAGCTAAGTGTACACGATTGCCTGATCTGCAAATATTGCCAGATCTGTCAGTGAAAAATTTGTCTCGAATGGCTAACAATCGTGTACACACCAAATGAATTTGCAGAAAAACTATTTGGCTGCTAATTTGTAGACAAATATCTGCTAATTAATTTGCAGATATCTGGCAATCGTGTACACGCAAGCTGACAACCGTGTACACACCAAATATTTTTGCAGAAAAATTTGTTCATCAGTCATTTTGAAGACAAATTAATTTGCGAATGTGGCAATCGTGTGTACACAAATTTTGTTCATTTTCTGACGCTTCTGCAAATGTCTGGCAATAAATAAATTTGCAGACCCAGTTTGACGAACATTTTCAAATTTATTCATTGGCAGACAAATCTGAGGATTACAAGAAAAAAAAAAACACTTGTCTCTACAATTGGATTGTCAACTATAAAACTCATCGAAAATTTAAAGGTGAGTTTTGTTTTTATAGAAAGTGTGTTAATTACGTGAACATTTTTTTAGTTATGGATGCTAACTCATATAAAAAAGATGAGATAACCAGTGAAATGGATGACATGCATAACATCATTATATTCCTTTCTGTATGTCACTTATGATCTTTCTACAGAACGATCATTTCCACATGAATCAAGTGCGATTATTCCAGATGGCTGAAACAACTAAACCTAATCAGGATACGAAGCCGTTTGTTGAGGATTAATATCCAAACGTCTTGTTCATAAGAAACCGAGCCAAGGGGATAGATTTCCTGGACACAGAGAAACAAATGCAAGACAAAATGCTAGGCCAACCAAACCAAAAAAGCAGAAACCAAACTCAAAATATTCCTTGGTTAACAGATGAACAAAAGAAGTTCTCGAATGTTTCCGACTCAGAGAAGATTGTAAACTCTTTTTTGATACCAGAAGTCACTGGTAAGTGAATTTATTTTCATTATTGAATCAATATTCATACCAATGTTTTCTAGACGAAGCTGCAAGTAGTTTTCATTCAGATTTGCAATCTGTAGCAGAAGATCTCAGACGACGAGTATTTATGACACCGCGTAGTCAAATTTATAATGCTCCAGGTGAGCTCACAGAGGCGAAAAAGTCTTGCTATGAATTCAGACTGCGGTGCATCAAAAAATTAGCTAAATTTGTATGTAATCCGCTGGCCGGTTAACCTAAAATCGAAATAAAACAAAGGGAAATATTTTGTTGTACTCGTATTTGTATTCTATTCTCGGAAATCTAATCTTAACGCTAGCTTTCCATTCGGACCGAATGAAAACTAATTTTTTCTGTAGATCTATGAAAACTTCATGAAAACGACACAAGAAAAATTTGGAGTATTCTTAAATAATGTTGCTTTCCATTGCAAATTTGTATCTTTCTTTGCATATGTGGAGCCACCAAAGCTAAAAGGTGATCAAATTGCTTGCAATCCATTCGCAATAAATTTCGGTATAGTTCTGGTTCCTCTGCTCGCAATTTCACCATCAATTTCGCGAATCCCTCCTGCTCACGACGGGCCACCCAATCCTTCTTCCCACCTTCGTCCATACCTTATGACAAATCTTTTTAGTCTGTTTTATTATCGCTGTTTTTTAACAAATACGCCGTTAAAATACTGAAAATGAATTTGCAGATCCACAAATGAATTTGTGTGTACACGGTTTGCAGAAATCTACAAATATCTGCAAATCTATTGCCAGCTATTTGCCCAATTTAGTTTGTCGACATTGTCTGCCAAATAGCTGGCAATAAACTTGCAGATATTTGTAGATTTCTGCAAACCGTGTACACACAAATTCCATTTTCACCCTCATTGTCAGCTCATTTGCCCACATTGTCAGACGTTTGCAGATCTGACAATGATTGTCAGACCTACCAATCGTGTACACTTATGTCGTTTTCCATTGGTAATCCGGAAAAACTCTCCGATCCGGGATGCCAAAGAAACACTTTTATTTGCTTTGAAGTTTCGTTGCTTGTATTGTGTATCAATACAATATTTTTTTTCATTCACTTTTTTCATTTTTTTTCATAATTCACTTAAAACGACAGGAATATGTCTTAAAATGTTTTTAGAACTCATCTCTCAAAATTATTTAATTAATAATTGTTTTCAAGTCACTTTTTTTCAATTTTTAGAGGTGGCAAATCACATTTGTCAATTTTGACATCAACAGTGTTTCAGTGTGTGAGTGCTTCTGGTTTCGCTTCCTTCTTCAAATCAAGAATCAAATTTCTCTTCTTTCGAGGAGAGGAACTGTCATTTGATGCCAATGGAATGATTTGAGAAGCGTTCAGAAGGCTTCCGAACGACCAATGGAAAACGACATTAGCTTTAGGAATTCATCTAAAACTCCTAACACCAAATTGTCTCAATTTGAGATCATAGTAAATTATATGGGCAAGCACCCCGATCTGTGCAAAGGATATTTAAAAACCTCGGAGGCGCCAGCCAGCCTTTTAGATTTCTTTTTGTCGTCTTCGCTCATTTTGAAACATATGAGCATCGGGCACACTACCTTCTCAATTGCTTCCAAGACTTCGGCCATTATTTTTGATACTGTTTGCTGTGCGAGTCCAGCATTTTTATCTGCTCCAATTTGATGCAGGTAGCCTCCTGTTGCCAAATTTTAAGGTTGACGATAATTTAACAATGTCTGGGATTGAACTTTGTCTTCGGCGAATCCTTAGTTGCCTCGAAATGTTTTCAAGCAAATATCTAAAAGCATCTTTTGATAGTCGATAACTTTTTATAAAACTGAAATGAAGACTTTAAAATAACTCTTTTCAATGCACTTGTAACAAACCTTTTATCACTAAGCTCAAATATATTTGACTTATCGCGAATTCTTCGTCGTTCAATTTGCTCTTTCCGTTCACGATTTACATAAGAAAAGAACCAAACCGCAACGCTGTCCATTGTTGTTTAAAAATTAAATTGATAACAAAAATAGTTTTTTTCTTTTTTACGTCTGTCAAACACGGTAGACTCGTTCGAAAATCAAACAATTTTGTGAGAATATGTTGGTATTACTATCGTTCGATTCTTATTTCATACGTAGTGCCAGTTGAAAGTAGAATCGCAAATGGTTTTCGAATAGAATCAAAAGTAGAATAGAGTTACATAGGGCCAACTACCAACCTGGTTTTGAAGTCAGCATGCAGGGCACTTAAATGTTGACTGTAGGTATGGTTATCCTCATCAATACATTCTATTATTATAGGTATCACACCGCAGCCTTTGTCAGCACGCGGAAATAGAATTACGGCTTGTAAAGGAACCAACTAATAAACCGCTAAGACAAATTGATGTACTCAGTATCGAATACTGATCATATTTGTGTAGGAAAAAATTAAAGTCGAAATCCCAAAATTGTCCATAAAAACGATAACTAACAATTCATTAAAACAAAGAGTTCACGCGCTCCGTGTATTTGCGTATTTTTTGTCTGTTACTTCATTGTTAAAACGTGACAAACTGACATCGAAGCCCAAGCCCCGCTCTTCCGAAAAGGAATAGTTTTGATAAAATAGTTAATCAATTTAAAATGATTGTGAAATTACGGTTTTATAAAATTAGTAGTTATTTGCAAGAAAAATTACAAAATTAATGGCTCTGAAATATTGCTTATAGTAGGGGAGCCCAAGAGGGGATTTCGCGCGTTACTCGAGCGCGTCAGAAAATCATATGGGGAGAAACCTTGCACCATGTAATGTACATACTCCTACCATATATTAAACCTAAATGTTGGGGCGTTCGCTGAGAGCAGCCCGTCAGATTAGTAAAAAAAAGTCGATAATCGGAAATACTCGAGCGCGTCAGATTAAAAGATGGTAGGTTGATTACATCGAGAAGAGTGTATATTTCAATAATCTGACAATTTGAGCGGGGCCTTCGTAAGTAGGCGAGTCACAAAGATGTAAAAAAAAATCGATGTTTCGAAATACTCGAGCGCGATTAATTTTTTTTTTATTTTGAAGGTAATTTTATCAGGATTACAGAAAGCATATAATCTGACATTTTGGTTGGGGCGATTGAGGTAAAATCGTCAGTGAAATATATAATATATGATGGTTAATATCTCGGTTAATATTGATATTAGCAATTGGTCCAAAAGACTTTTTTTGTAGAAAACTAAATTCTCTACAAGTTTGTAATTTACAATTTTTCTGTAGCTTTTGTTATTTACGAGATAACTGCGACAAAACGTGAAGTTTTATGCAAAAATCTGGTTAAGTGGCCCGTACCACCTTCCCGGTATAAGTAAGGACTTTGCCAAAAATAACATTTTTGTAGAGCTTTCAATTTTGAGAAAAAAACATCTTCGGTTAAAGCGATCCCATGAAATGCCGCTGAGTTATAGAAATTTAAAAATAAAAAATCAGAGTTTCCGTGTATTTTCAATGGAAAATCTTCACACCTCTTGATCGAGCACTTAAAATTAATATTAAGGGCTCAAACTTTCAGGATTTTTTTTAAAAGTATTTTCAACAAAATTTCAATACAAAATTTTTAAATACATAATATGTGTACATATTTTTTGATTGCATCCAGTAACAAAAAATAGAAACAACAAAGAATTGTTACTTTAAAATTGTCAGACTAAGAGTACGCCCCCATATAATTGTCAGATTATCATCCTGGAGGACGAAGACATCAAGTTGATCACTCTGTATAAAAATCTGACGCGCTCGAGTATTTCAAGGTCACGTGTTTTTTTTACATTTTTAAAAATCAGCCATGACTGATCGCCCCACTCAAATTGTCAGATTATTGAAATATACACTTTTTAGAGTACACTTAACATTCACTTTGAAAATCTGACACGCTCGAATAACTTTTTATTTTTTGTTTTTTTTAACCTCTCTTTACGCCCATTTGCCCCCAGTAAATCGTCAGATTAATATGTATCCGTTATAAGAAAGACAAAGCGCGTATACTCTTTGAAAATCTGACGCGCTCGAGTATTTCAATTTAACTGTTTTTTTTTACATATTTAAAAGCTCATACACGCCCATCGCCCCACTAAAATGAAAAACTGCCATACACTTTTTTTCGTTTTAGAACGTAAACTTCACAATCCAATAAGTCCCCATGACGATTTAGTAACTGCAAATTTAGCGGCTCGGGCTCCCCTACTATTATTCGGCATTTTTCGAGAGGCAGTGCTTCTCTCGTGAAAAAATCAATTGAATAAAAAGTGCTGTGTTTGTTTTCAAATCGAAAGAGTACAATCAAAATATCTGTAAGTTACTAAGTTACCTTTCTATACGAGCAGTTGTGATCAAACGATTAGTACACGTAAAAAATATACTTAACTACTATATAAAAAAAAGGATATTTTACTTTTCTTTAGCAAACACTGATGATATAAATTTTCTCACACCTTTTTTTCGAAATTCCGGAAACAAATGAATGAGTTCGCCTTTGGCATCAAGTATTTATAGTGGTGATCAAGTTCATGTCGAGCGGATAGCGCTTTGCAAGTCTGTACACGAAAAATACGCAAGCTTTCACAAGTAACAGTCGCTTGCCTTATTGAAATATTATCTCATTAGTTAGGTACTTAAAACAATGTAGGCAGCAGGCCCTTATAAAAACTATGCTTACATTTTTGCTCTTTACTATCAAAAGCAGATAAATTTTCGTGGGTCCCCATTAACATCTTATGGACCCCCATTTTTTGTTCACGCCTACGTAGACCCCCAGCAAGTCTCCCGTGGACCCCTGGGGGTCCACCCAGTGGCGGATTTAGCTTTAGGGTGAGTAGGCTGCAGCCTAGGGCGGCAACTCCAGAGGGGGCGGCAAATATTTTGAAAATAAGGATTCTTTTCTCGAACAAAAAAAATTTTCAATAGAAATGTTATTTTTTATTTCTTACTAGCTGACCCGCCCGGCGTTGCTCAGGCCCTACGTCAATCGAATTAAGTAAGTTTAGTTAAGTAGTTTCCAAGTTTCCATTCTAGTGGGATAATAGGGATGAAATATAGTTTATGTAACTCAGGAACAGTTAAGCACTCTAACGATGACATAGTTTTTGGAATCGGCCCAGTACTGTAAAAGTGAAATATGCATTGAAATCGGTAGTAGGTGGTTTTTTTAATCCCGTTCCTGTTCCTGTGGGAAGATGGCGATGAAATATTGTTTAAATTATTATGAAATATTGTTTAAATTATTATTTAAATGAACCACTCTAACGGTGAAAGAATTTTTGTAGTACTTTCCAGTTTCTTGGTTATTTCGCCATTACTGTTTCCGTTCCCGAAAGAATATGGGAAGGAAATAGTCTTTAATACTCAGGAGCAATGAATCATTCAAACATTGAAAAATTTTCGGGATTTGGTCCAATATTTTCCAAGTTCCCGCTAATGTTGTTGTTCCCGTTCCGATGCTGAAGCTTGTGACACTTGTTGAGTACATCAAAGTGTTAGCATCTGCACCACTCAACATGGTCACAGAGACCACCAAGTGGTTTTGCAATACCCTCATTTGGTCAAAAATAAAATTTTCTTCGAGTCCTTATTACTTTACTCATTTCTTCTTAACAACAAAATAACCAAAAAACTTCGACTTCATTTCGAACCCTATATCCATTCAAGATCCTTATCTCTACCAAAGGCCTAGAAGACGCTGTCATTGCTTAGGTCAAAGTGTATAGTATCACTTTAAATCAGTTCGTTTTGTTTAGCGAATGTAAATAAAGTTCAATATGCGGTCATTTCATATGAAAAAATAGTTTGGATTATTGTAAAAGTAACACTTTTAACTAAAAAAAAGTTTAAATCTTTATTCCTACCAAATGAAAATCAAAAGAGTTCTCAAAAACAAACAATCCAATAATCTAACTATATATTTGTTATTTCATTAGCTGAGCCGCCTGGCGTTGCTCGGGCCTATAGTTTTAAGGCTCCCGTGCTCATTCCTGTTTCTGTTGCCGTGGGATTATAGGGATGAAATCTACGCTAAGTTACTGAGGGATTATGTGGCATCCCAGTGCCGAAAGAATTTCTGAAATCTAGTTTTTAGGTTTCCGTTCCCAGACCCGTTCCTGTCGGAATCTTCCGTTACCGTGGAAATATGTGAAATATAAGCCTAATTCACTGATGGATAATATAACATCCTAGAACCTAGAGTTGAAAGAATTTTTGAAATCGGTCAAGTTACTTTAAGGTTCCCGTACTTGTTCCCGTTTCTGTTCCGGTGGGTTTTAAGGGATGAAATAAAATCAAAATTACTAATTGAGGGGGATAATGTAGCAATCCTAATGCAGGAAGTGGAACGGTTATAGAAATCTGTCAAGTAGCTTCTAAGTTTCCTTTGCCAAACCCGTTCCTGTTGGAATATCCGCGAAATTTTTTGTAATTCCGTTCCTGAGGGAATATGGGGAACAAAACTTGACAGGAACCATTTATAAGTCATTGTGACTGAGGGATAATGTAACATCCCAGAATTGAAAGAATTTTTGAAATCGGTCAGGTAAGCATAAGCTTCGGTTCTCATTCCCGTTTCTGTTCCCGTGGGATTATAGGGATAAAATATAGTCTAGGTTACTCATGGAGGGGGATAATGTAGCACTCCTAGTGCCGAAAGAATTTTAGAAATCTGTTTCGTAGTTTCTAAGTTTCCGTTTCCAACACCGTTCCTGTGGGAATATGGGGATCAAGCCTTGACAGGGACCATTTATAAGTCATTGTCACTGAGGGATAATATAACATCCTAGAGTCGAAAGAATTTTAAAAATCGGTCAAATAACTTTAAGGTTCCCGTTCTCGTTCCCGTTTCTGTTATCGTGGGATTAAAGGGATGAAATACAGTCTAAATTACTAATGAAGGGGGATAATGTAGCTATCCTAATGCAGGAAATGTTATAGAAATCTGTCCAGTAGTTTCTAAGTCTCCATTCCCCAACCCGTTCCTGTCGGAATATGGGGATCAGCCCTTGACAGGAATCATTCATAAGTCTATGTCACTGAGGTATGAATGTAACATCCAAGAATTGAAAGAATTTTTTAAATCGGTCAAGTAACTTAAAGGTTTCGATAATCGTTCCCGTTTCTGTTCCCGTGGGTTTATAGGGATGAAATATAATCGAAATTACTGATGGAGGGGGATAATGTAGCACCCCTAATGCTCGAATCTTTTTAGAAACCTGCCTAGTAGTTTCTAGGTTTCCGTTCCCAAACCCGTTCCTGTGGGAATATCAATTTTCAAATTTTTTATGTCATAAAAACCTTCTCCTGACAATAACAAACACAACAAAAAAAGAATTGGCCAAATTGGTCCAGGCGTTGTTGAGTTATGCGCTTACCAACACATTTTGCGATTCATTTTTATATATAAGATGTCAACTTGATTTTTATTTTTTATTTTACAATCTTATGCTATCGACGTTCATGGTCGAGTTTCATATGACTGTGGTGAGTATAAATATGTAAGAAAAATTTTTTGGGGCGGCTTTTTTTCACAGCCTAGGGGCGCCATTAGTCTAGATCCGCCACTGGGTCCACCTGGACCACTTTGGGAAACACTGATTTAGAGTCTCATATCAAATTCAAAATCACATAATGCAAGTTTTAATTCTGAATGTATAAGCTTCTGAAGAAGAACTAATCCAAAAATCCCTGTCAAGTTTGTTTCCCTTTCGCTTTTTTCTATTATTTAAAAAGGGGAGTGAAAATCAAGTTCAAAGTATCAATTAGTTGTTGATTTTTTTCCTCATAGATACCATGTAATGTGTATCAACTGCATATTATGACTAAATAATATTTTATCATAGTTTTAGGTAATTTTAAATATTTCAAAATAACATTCTTTCCGATTTAACCCTTGTAGAAAGCTACACTCAAGCTCTATTTTTTAAGATAAGATACCCTGGCTAAAAAGTCGTCGGCTGAGTTCTATCTTGTTCAATAGGCCATTTTTCACGAAATTGAGTTAGGTATGCAGTCTTCATAATTTGGGGGCGCTCTTTCGTTTGGCGCAAACCATTTTGTCCTATCTCTTTTGGTTTTTAAGTTATGGAAAACTGCTTTGTTCAATAGTACAACTTTCTAACTGTTTTTTTGTTCAATAAACACTTATTGACTCATTTTTTAGTATGTTGAACAGTTTCTTTCTATCTTGTTCAATATTCAATTCTACTTTGTTCAATTACTTACATGATGATTTCCAACTTGTCATTGCTCCATACAATGTTGTTCAATATCCAAAACGACTTCCTTATTGATTTTAATTTATAACTTTTTTAAAAGAAAAGAAAAACATCTAGTGTGACTTGTTTTAAAACTTAAATTGTCTACGCTTGCAGAAAAAATTTACTTCCAAACAATAATCTTCTAATATAATAAAAAAAAAATCGATCTGAACCTTAAAAATCGATTTCCCAACATTTTGAAAAATGGACATTGAACAAGATAGAACTCAGCCGACGAAGTTTAAAGCTTCGGACACCAAGATCGTTTTGCGAACTCGGTTAAAAACAGTCGATGGAATGTCAGCTTAGTAAATAAATAAATAAATAGGGTGGCGCAACAGGCAACAGAACGAGGAGCCCCAGAGCCTAGCGCATTTTTCACAACCATGTTTTGTGAGGGAATGGAGGGGAACTATAATTTTCTGCCGATTCCGAATGGCTAACCGAGGAAGGGCTTTTCATAGCAATGAATTGACTATCGGAAGACTTGCTTATTCCTCGTGAAGGCGATACCAGTAAAAAATTTTTTTACTTCTGTTGCGATTCGAACCACGAACCTTCCGTTTTAGGCAGGCATATGCTAACCTTCACTCTACGGGTGCCAGTTCAGTAAAGCTATAGAAAGTTTTTAGGTCATGAGATTGAAAAACTTTTGACTTTTAAGTTTGGCCCTGGTTGGCTATAGAGATGGATGTAGAATAAATTCTGTAAGAAACTGGAGACTGGCGAGGTGTACCGTCAGTTTAGGCTAAACTTTGTTCAACACAAAATAAAATGGGATTTAAGGCTGTTCCGTCATCTTTTTTCTTTGAATGTTATTTCTTTTTGAAACCCCCTCTCTTGATGGTTTCAAGAAAAAAAGGAAGCTGCTAATATTATTTTCAGGCCAAGTTGCTCTTTAATTCCGTAATATGACGAGTTCGTGGTGCATCACTTCTTTTTCTTCTCATACGACATTATAAGCAGCGTATGCCCCCGGTTTTGGTTTTTACCATGTCTAATACCTGGTGTCGTCGCATTTGTTTCTACCAGTAGTATTTGGACTGGGCTTTTTTTATCTTCTTCGCGTGTCTGAAAGTTGTATCACATTGTCTTTTTGAAGGGGTTCTTTGAAATCAGTATCAAGGAGCCAGTTAGTCTTTTTTGATTTCTATATGATAGCATATCCATCCATAAAGACCATATGATAGGTTAAGTTGTATGGAGTTGCAGCTGCTGGCGGCAGCACATCACTAGTATTGTATTTAGGTAACTAAGTTATTAGGGTTCAAGGACCTCACTGAACCATTTTGAGGTCTGAATGAACTTTAGAATGCTGTTCTGTAAAGTAGTTTAGAGATTTGCCCAGTTCGTCGAAGAAGTATTCTCCAAAGGACTTTTGCTTAGCCTGTGCCAAGCTATGGTGCTTACAGAGGAAGTGAAATGGTCCTGCCACCGCCTCATTGTGGTGGCATCCTTTACATAAGTCGGATGTGCCCATTCTCAGCATATCGGTACTCAATGATTTGTGACTCGTGAGTCGTGACAATGCTAATCAATGGAGAGAGCCAAGGCCTAATAAGCTGGAAATTCTATTATTTTCTTGGGAATATCTGGCAATAGGTTTCTGGAAACTTTGCAGGTTTCTGAAGATGATAACCTGTAATTGGCAGTTATTTTTATAAAGTTCGTTGGATTCTGATTTTTACTTGCGATTATAGGTACTATAAGGCAAGTCTTGCAATCGTGCAGAAAAAAAATTTTGAGATAACAATTAAATATGACATTACGACGATAGAGAATACGAAAAAAGTGGGTCCTGCAATTCTGTCTGTCTGTCTGTATGTCTGTATGTCTGTCTGTATATGGATCTACAGCCTGAACTAATTGACCGATTTTCTTCAAAATTTGCAGGTAGGGTCTGTGGAGCAGTCTACAGAGGGGTTTTTGGAATTGAGTCTCTAGGTCTTGAAATAACGGTACCTGCCATACAACCGATATGATAATACTTATTTTTCTCAAAAACGGCTCCAACGATTTCGATAAAATTTTGTGTGAGGGATTAATTTTAAATTTTCTTTCTTATGATGTAAAAAAAAAAATTGGAAAACGCCTAAAAACGGTACCTCCCATAGTACCGTTTTTTTCAAAACCGACTTTCTCGTTAATGGCTTACACGATCTTGACGAAACTTTAGATTTAAAAAGTCGTAAGCTGTTACAAAAAGACTTCATATCAATATTAAAAAAAATTTTGTTGTGGAAATTTTTAAAAATGTTTTTAAAAATTTTTGATATTTTGAAATAACTTCAAAACTATAACTTTGATTTTTTTCAAATTTTTTGTCAAAACAACTCTTATTAAGATCTAACACTTTGCATACTCGACTTTTAAAAAACAGTTTTTTTAAAAAAATGTTAAATAAAAAACCGTTATTTTTAAAACTGGTCCAACGATTTTGATTAAATTTTCATCATTCATATGTATAAGCTATTGCAAAAGAATGGCGTTTTTAGATTTTTGCTTGAAACCTTTGGAATATTTAATTTAATTTTTTCATTATTTTACGTGATTTAATTCAATTTTCAAAATTAATGTGTAGTTGGCAACCCTGTACCACAAAATATATTATGAAGAGCTAATACCAAAACCTTTAACTCAGCCTTTAGATTTTGATATTGTATTTAGAACACAATCGCAAGTTCGTGCGACCCAGTCGTGCCCATTTTTTCTTTCTGTAATGGCTTGAGTACAGTCGGTCGGTCATCTTATCTATCATTTTATTGACAGTTATGAAACAGTATCCTGGAACCCAAATCAAAGTTATGGTGTTCATTGCGCTGAGCAGTCTGAAACTACTGAGACAGCTTTCTACTAATTAATTTACATTTTTTTAAATTCATTTATTTTTTATTCATTTTCCCTTATAACTACTTACATGCTAACAAAAATGTATAAAACTAGCCTGTATAATATCTTAACTAACTTACTGTCCCTAATCAGGTAGGTACTCTAAATAAAACAATATCTTAATTCTAATGCCTTTCGGCCTGAGGATAACTTATTAATTTACAACTTATATGTAGACATATGTCGATTTCCTTTCACCAATTTGCAGTCGACTGCAGTCGCTACTAAATTCGATTCTTTTCTGGGTATTTAGGAAATTAAAAAAGTAGCGATTCTTTTTTTTATGAATCTGTGTGTGTCCAACTGACTAATGAAGAAAAACAAGCACCACGGAACAACACAATTACATTCATATTGTTAAGCACACAATTTTTTTTTTTTTTTTCACCAAATGTTTTCCAAATTCACAACTAAATACAAAACAATTTTGCTTCCTTTAATTTTTTTCATATGGCGATGTTTTTGTTTGCCGTTTTCGATCTGTCAAAATTGTTGTGTGTGTGAAAATCTGTGTGCAAATCCGTCTCAAAAAAGTGATCGACTGCAGTCGATTTTTTTTCCTGCTAAATGAATTCCATTGAAAAAAAAAAAAAAATTGACTGCAGTCGACTGCAGTCGATTTTTTTGTTGAAAGGAATTCGACAATAGTTTTTATGGCCACTTGGCTGTCTATGAAGATGTCAATTTTGTTGACCAACTTTAACTTAGCGAGATGATTTGCGGCTTCACAGACTGCGAGTACTTCCACTTGGAAAACACTGCAAAAGTCTGGAAGCTTTATCGATCTATTTAACAGAAGGCTAATCTGAGAAGATGCCTGACCCCTCCACGGCTCCATTCATCCGTTTTGGAGCCGTCTTTTGACTCACTCGATCACTGATGCAGTAATTCGACCCCCGGATGCGGTGGGCTGAAGTCTGTTTAAAAATCTATATCGGTATGGTTCATTATAAATGCGTGGCCTAACAGGCATGTTTTCCAATTATTGTATTATTTAGCCGCAGTGTGCATTTGGCCTCCATCACTTTGGTGAAATGGTCTAGGGCAGGGATGGCGAACCTTTTTAAAGCCTAATGGCATTTAAAAAAAAAGTTAAGTTAAGGTAGACGAAAATATTATCAAAAAAACAAATGCCAGCTCTTTCCATTGCGACGAATTTTTGAGTCCTTATCGAACTAGACCGAGATTCGATTAGCTGCATTTCCATATCTTCAATTTTAAAGCAATCAAGTTTGGAGAAGTATAACTTATCAAATGATGTCATATCAGGATGCATAATAAGCTTAAGCGTTTCCAATAACTCTTTAAATTGTGAAAACCTTGACCAAAAATCTTCGTCTCATGAATTATTACCGACAAAAACTCTTCAGTTATTTCCACTTTTGGAAGAATTCCTCATGTAAATTTGAACCGCTCATAATTTCTTTTAAGTTTGGAAAGTACCTGTAGTTTTTCACAAAAATATCTTTACTTAAGATTTGAAGCTTACCCTCAAAAGTTCGAATGTGATCTATCATGACAATGACCGTTTTGTTTGCCCCTTGAAGCTTTACGTTCAAATCGTTAAAATGTTGGCAAATATCAGTAAAAAACATCAGTTTCGAAAGCCATGCTACATCCATCAATTGGGCATAATGGTCGATTTTTCCTTCATTTTGTAAAGACAATCTTATTTCTTCCAAACAATCAACAAATCTTTCAAGAACGTGACCGCGACTTAACCAACGAACCAAAAGGAGCAACGCCCATGAATATGTTTAGCAAATGATATGCAAAAAAGAAGACATTTAAGCTCGATGCAAACATTGCCGCTCGAAGATGGTGCAATCTGATTTTATCAATTGATGACGTGCCCTTAATATTTGGCCGCGTGCCACCAATGGAAAGCGTCCCGTTGGTTTGCCATCGCTGGTCTAAGGTAACTAGCGACAGATAAATTTCCACAAATGCAGTTTATATAGTTTTCATGACACTGGTTGAGCCAAAGTATGCAAACTTTTGGACTTTGGTCATAGTCTTGAAGTTAAACGCCTTCTTTAATGATGCCCACCATACCTAACAGTCGTATGTGAAGATTGGCCTGTGTGTATATTTAATGAATGGCTTTGGGACCATGTCTCCATTTTTTTTCAAAAATCATACTGCAAGTGTAAAAAGCGATTTGGGCTTTTCTTCTTTTTTCTCTTCTTTTTCATTTCTCTTTCCAACTTCAATCGAGAACGATTGCGAGTAATTTTATAAGAAACATGCATTTTTGTATCGTTAGTATTTCGCGCAAAGGAGTTCATTCATTTCAAAATTTCTTCGTTCCATTCAAACAAACAATCATTGAATTCAAAGACGAACTGTTCGCTCAATGTATCGCAAGCGATTTTTTTTATTTGATCAAAATAATTCTGTTGATACAAGTGTAAAATGTATGTTCTTACATATAAGTTAGCAGTCTGGTTTATCATTTTATTTTTTCAATTTTATTTTTACAAATATGGCGCATTGAACAATTACTGAATTCAATGCATGTAATGTAAGCAATGTTAATAATATCAATAGAAACTCTCTTAAAAAAGATGCGTGTTTATTAAACAATAATATTCGTTATTCAGTTAAAAAGCCGCTTATAATTTTACTGCATGCATGAAAAACTGCGGCTACTTCTCTATACAAAGATTATTTTGAATTAGCATCACCAGTTTGTTAACACAAACACTGGTACAAGTATTTTAGCCGATCGAGGCAAGCACGATTAGAAAACATTTATTTACGAGTATACATTTTCGATGTAAAAGCAAAAAAAGAAAAAAACATTAACGTAGAAGTATAATTTTGTATAAAATATCATTCTAGTTAAAAGAAATAAAAAATAGCACTGTGAGATTTTTAGGGAATCACATTATGCTGCAGGGCATAGCACAACAAAGGGGTAGACAAACTGGTACCACAGCTGCACCTGATTTACTTGAACTTTTCGATTTGGAGCTCGACTCGTACTCATACATTCCAGACGCTTTGGCATATTTTCCCTAAAAAAATGAATAAGAAATTCATAACGTTGTAAAATTGGTTTGTTAACTTACAGAAGCTGAATAGCCGCCAGCCATACTCTCTTCTTTCTTAGTCCACTCATGGCCGGGTGGATAGTAAACAGCTGGACCAGCTTTGTTCACCGATGGTATAGTCTGCTGGTTTGTTGTGGCCAAGGCTGTTTCAATCTCCCTCTTTGGGCGATGGGTAGTATCATATTGCCTGCTGTCAACGTTGTCCTGTGGACACAAATACATAGTTAGAATAGGTTTCTTGAGATTGAAAATAGCTTACCTCGCCAAAGGAGTCCAAAAGTTCGTTGAGTTTTGCTGGTGGACGTCCCATTGTATCGGGATAGACAACACCTTCGACAGGGAATGGAGGTGGTTGTGATGTTGGAGAATCGTTATAGTTTGGACCACGACGTGTATTGGTAGTGGTAGAGCTGAAGTTATAAGTGACTGTGCTTGGTGGATTTTGATTTTGTTGAGGGTAGCTGTCTCTGGGATACTCTATCGTGACGTTTGGAGGCAAGTTGTCTCCTGGTGATCCGTTGATTGTATTAACAGTGTTTGTGGATTCCCGGTAATAGTAGTTAGTTGTTCCATTTGGATGATTGGGTGATTGTTGAGGACGTGCTGGCAAAACGGGGTGCGAAGGATGTGTGGGGTGTGAGTTGTGTGAGGGGTGTGATGGATGCGAGTTTTGAGGCACCAAATGAGTTGCCTGAATGGTATTGGTGTTGCGTTCTGATTTATTTATGTTATAAACAATTGTTTTGGTTGTCGGCTGAACTGGTTGTGGAGAATAATGGTCGTTTCTTTGAGTACGGTACTCTTGGTTGTCATTAATTTCATAAATACGATTGGTCGTATTATGTTGTCTATCAATGGTGGTGGTTGGTGGTGGTCCATTTGGACCATTTAGACCATTTGGACCATTTGGACCGTTTGAACCATTCAAAGTATTGTAACTCTCAGAGCTGTACACCACTGTCTGGGGCAAATTCGGCTCGGAAATCAGCTCATTCCTGGACGAATTGTAGACATTGTTGTTCTTATACAAAATTGTTCTGTTATTGATAGTGTTATGGTCTGCTGGTATTTCGTATGTGTACGTGCGAACAGTTGTGGTCACCTTGGTACCGGGTATGGGCAAGATATCATCGGAAAGTTGGAGACTCTTTGCATCGTTTTCCAAAAGCACTGGGACGAGCGCACTGTTGTCGGAATGGGATGTACTGATCGTCTCGAACGCATTTTGAGAAGTGTTGATGTTTTTGGATGACGAAATCGATTTATCTATGTAAAAAAAAGAAGAAATTTATTAGACAAGTTCTATGCAGGGATGCTATGAGTTAGGCACTTGATTTATAAGTTGAGGTATCGTTGCGTATGATATCTTGCATTGTTAGACTTGGTACTTCACTAGAGTCAAAAGAATTGTACTCAGTTATGTTTTCCACTTCCATTGGCAATTGATGAGACTTGATAATTCGTGTGGTTTTTGTTACGGTCCCTGATGGCTCTCTGAAAAACATAATTTTACACATTTTTGAAAAGTACTAAAGTATTTTTCTATGAGAACTTACATGGTTCTGTAGCTTGTGCTGGTAGTATGAATATCTGTAATAAGCAAAATGGAAAATTGAAAATAATGTAAAGGAAGGTTTGAAAATAAGATAGAGCAAAGGCTAAGGGAAAGAAGACTGAAGTTATGGTTTCCTTTCGAGACTTGGGTTTGCCTCGAAATCGCTGTGGAGCTAAAATGAACTTGAAAAGGAACCCTACCTCTAGCTAAGAGTCAAACGTAATTTTTAGCTTTTGATTAACAACATTTTGTGTTTCGAAAACAAACAAGCTTGTTTAATTTAAATTCATTATTCCTCCAAATAAGCACAATTTGACCTAAAGTGGTATAAAAGGCTCAAAGAAGGAGTACTCAAGAGATTCGTTCGCTGAAGTTTATCAACAATACCTACTTAAGGACTTCTTCTAGTGGATGACAACCAAATTTTTCACAGGTGGCGAAAGCATTTTGATGGGCTTTTGATCGAACAGTTCACTCGAGAGAACCTTACAGAAGCTGAACCAAATTTATGGAAATACATCACAGTTGAAGATGTTTAAGAGGCAGTTAAAAAATAAATAAATAAATAGGGTGGCGCAACAGAGCGAGGAGCCAATGGGCCTAGCACATTTCTCACAACCATGCCTTGTGAGGGAATGGAGGGGACCTACCTTTTCTGCCGGTTCCGAACAGCTAATTGAGAAAGCATTTTTAATGGCAATGAATTTATTAACGGAGGACTTCCCAATTTCTCGCGAAAGGCGATACCCGTGGAAAAACATTTTTGCCTCTGCTGGGATTCGAACTTCGAATCTCTGGGTTAACAGGTGGACATACTAATCATCACACCACGGGTACCACGCGGTTAAGTGCCTCAAAAAAGGCAAAGGTGCTGTGTCAAACAAAGGACAATGTACCATATCAATTTTGGAAGAAAATAGGAGACATCGAGTGAATGTAATGGAAAAACATCGTGATTCTGTAGATAATTAGCATGTTCTGATTGATTTAGAAAAAGCATCCGATCAACCGCTAATATGGGTGGCTCTCTGACAATGAGATGTTCCAGAGGCCTATGTGGGTATCATTGAGGATTTTTATGAGGGAAGCAGTGGTGGTCGATAGTAATATGTCCAGCTGGAGTTTCAAGGCTTTCCAAGTCACTGTAGTTGTGCACTAAAGAAGCGTCCCGAATCCTCTGCAATTTACGTATGGGTAAAAGTTTTAGAAGGTAGTACATTTCGTATTAGTCTCAAAAAATTACATGGCTATTTCAGACATTTATTGGAAGGCAAATGTGCGTTTCAATTGTGAAAAGTTTACAAATCTTAGATTTTTCATCGACTGTTAAGAAATCTTTTAGGATGATTGATGCATCGAGAACCGTAGAGGTGATAAATTGGCAAGAAAATTTCCAAATCTTCTATGACAGAAAAAGGCCCCTTAGCTGAAGGAAAAATTTTCACGATGTTGGACAATGAACAAAGGACATAAAGTATGAGAGTAAGTTGATAGCGGGAGTAAAAAGCTTGATCGTATTAGAAGTACCAATATCGGTCGAAGCCTTCACGTCAAAAATACCATCATGGAAAAAATTGAGCATGACCGGGTCAGTTAGTATTCTCATTGCCATGTCTATATGTAGCCACGTTTTAGGTGGTGTAGGTTGGTGTTACACCGCATTTTTGAGACATCTTTTATATGGACATGTCCATTCTCATGTTAAAAAAAAAAACAATGCAGAGAACCCCATAAAAAAGGCAATTCCGTACCTACAACTTTCTCATACGATCGCGAAGAAACTAAAATAAAGACAAACGTAACAATTCTGGTATAGACAAATGCATTGAAATCTGATCTTGGTTGGCCTAAGACGTAAAAACAATCCAATCTCGGGAGACTTTCCGACGCATTCTTAGGTCAATGCGGTGTACCCCTCGATTGGATCACTAGTGTAAAGCAAATAAAGGGTTGAGCAGTAATTCCTTTGAAATCACGATCCTCTTACCGTTGAAACAGAATATCGGAAGGAAAGAAGAATTGAGATAACCAGTCAAAATTCTATGAGTATTCTATTGTGTCGTAAAAACAGTATCATGTTTTGGTCGACCTAGTTGATCTTTGTCCTTGACTAAGCAATGATTTTTAAATAAATTAGTGTCTGATGCTTTAGCTGTTTTTTCTATATATTGACAATTTTTTAAAGTGTGAAGTAATCCCCGAAAGCACTGTGGTGTTTTATAAATAAGTGCACATTCTAAGAATATTTAATAAATGACGGTGGTCGACAGCATTTTTGCGCACGGATTATTCATACAACAAAAAAAAAATACTGAATGTGCTTGTGTGTAAACAATGGAAAAAATTCAAATCAGTGAAAATACTTAAAAAAATGGACATGAGATGATGATTCAATGATACCGATCATCAATTTGAAACACTGTGCTTGATAACCTGACTTATTTTGACAACAGGTTCCTTGTACGGGGTGTGACAAAAGCTCAAGACGGAGAAGTTGGGTCAAGACAAGAATAAATCTTATTGGAGGAGGGAGATCCTCCGTTTTTAGAAAAGTTGACTTCATTTCTTAAAAAAATTATTAAAAACTATGACCAAAAACTAGCACACACTTTAGCTTTTTTGAAAGCTTATACTTTGTTCTTATTTCAGTTCAAGTTAATTAAGTGAATAGCCCTGTTCACACTGTACAATGCTTGATAGTGTGAAGCCTCAGACGACCGCTTGTTCAACTTGTTGGATGATTTTCAAATATTTTTGAAAACTTAGAAGTTGGATGGAGCGGAGGAACATATGACATAAAGCTGGACGACAAGCTTGATAGTCTGAACGCAAACTACATCCGACCATCCAACATAGCTGTCAAACGAAGGCTGTCCAACTAATAAATTGTATAGTGTGTACTCGGCTAATAAGGTTTAAATAATCGAGTCTCAAAGTCAAATTTGAACCCTTTTTTTTTGGTAAAAACAAGAACCAAATTTGATTCCTTTATTAAATAACGGTTTTATACATAAACTTTTTTGGGAAGGTGTTTTAACTATGAGCAAAAAACTATTTATTAAAAAAATTTATTCTTGTAATACAGTCAAACTTCTTTATAACGAACCTTCAAGGGAACAAAAAATTGCTTCGTTATAAAGAAGTTTTATAAAAAATTCGTTATATAGAAAATTTATTTTTTTAACACTGCAAGTATTCTTTTAGATTAAAAAAAAAAAACAGTGGTACAAAAAAGAACTCATTTCAAGTAAATTTATAAATTTTTATTTTTTTGTTAAAAACATATAAATTTTTGATTGAACATGAACAGTTTTGGGTTTTGTTTTATTATAAAAACCTTCCAATTTAGAAAGAGAATATGCATAGAATTGAAAATTGCTTTATCCACATCACCGTATTTTGTTTTTCTTAATCTTTTTTCGCTTTTGTTTGAACTTGCTTCGGCAAACTTTAAAATTTTTAAATTCATTCTTTAAAATTGTTGATAGTGTACCAAACGACACACCAGCCACATCTTTTATCTTTTCTCTACTTTTAACTTTTTCAATAATCGTCAATTTCTCTGAAAGCGAAATAGCCTTGCGCTTCGACATTTTTGTATAAGCGATTCGCGAACTTGAAATGTAAACTTAAACGATTCACCTGTCTATATGCGTAAAAATTCTACAACACATGTACCTACCCTTTTTCATGCAACCATACCTACATACATTACATACATTACATACATTAACTTTAAGAAAATTCTTGCCAAAACGGGGAGTTCCCTATTAAATCTAGGAATAAAAATCTTAGTAAGCTTTGTTTTCAAATTTGAAAATTGACATTTCGTTATAAAGAAACAAATTTGCTTTTGGGTCAAAAAAATTAGTTCCTTATAAAGAGAATTTCGTTATAGGGAACTTCGTTATAAAGAACCTAATTCGTATGGGATATTTTTTAAGGGGAAGGGGAACAAAATGAAACTCGCTATAGAGAGAATGACGCTATAAAGAAGTTCGTTATAAAGAAGTTTGACTGTACATAGAAGCTTTGAAATGAAGTATAAATGTTTAAAATTCTATTCTAGAACAGAGAGTAGAGTCAACAGCGTAAAGGTAGTTCTATTTTCTCTACAAGCTTAACTAGTACGGAAACCTATGTCGCCATTTTTTTGGTTTAAAACAATGGAAGAAAGTGGACTTGCTTTTGATATTTTGTAATAGTTGAGAATGTTGAAAGCTTCACTTAAAACCGCCGAAATAAACTTCATTTGTCGTCAAAGTGAAAACTGCAATAAAAAAGTGGAAATAATGAAACTTAGTTGCAGCCGGATTGACCTTTGGTTTCAAAACAAAAATAATTGGAGGGTGTTTCAGGCAAAAAAAGTACAAGTTGACTCTCTGTTTAATCTACTCTGTAATATTGGCGTTGGTAACATCGCTCAAATCTAATTATAAAGGGTCCGCCAAATAACTTTTTTTTTAATTGCTATAAAAGAAAACTGCGGAATATTATCTCAAATTTCTTTTTTTTATTTAAAAGTACAATCCTTTCGGTTAATAATGGAAATAATTTCATTCAAATGGCTGCCTCGGCTGGCAATGCCGAAGCCTACACTATCGGTCCAATTTTTAAGCACATTATCAATTGTCATTGACTGTAACGGCCACTCCTTGCTCATTTACGAAGAAAAATGACCCAATTATGCGTCTGGACCAAAATCTGCACCCAACAGTGACTCGTTTTGGGTGTATTGGCTTTTCAATGCATGCGTGCCGGTTTTCTGTGCCCCAAATGGGACAATTTTGCTTGTTTACATACCCGCCAAGATCAATATGAGCTTCATCTTTGGCAAAATCGTCATCTTCTTTTTTTTATCACGGTTTTCAAACTAATGTTTCAATATTTCCCAGCGTTGTTCAAGCGTATACACAACCATATTCGCTCAGCGGAAGCATGTCAAATCAGACATGAGTTAAGTGTTACCTACCATTCACGAAATAAGCACTAGTTAAAAAAAAAAACCTTAGATGGCAGTACCTTTATCTTGATGGAAGCGCTCTTTTTCTTCTTTCGAATAATCTCCGTTTGAATTTTTCCTCATGAGAATTTAACATTGTGAATTTTCAGAGATATTCCACATCAGGGGATGAAAAATTTGACAATCATGTTAGGGATGAGCCCGTCATAATATTTTGCTCTATGATTTCTAAGAAAATTATGTACTACTGCCTTAAAACTGTAGCAGGTTTTTTTTCTCCTCATTGCTTAGTAATTCTGGAAGAACATCACAATCTCTAATTTTTTTGTTTGAGAGCCTATAAAGGTCCAGTTTTAGTTTTTGCCTCTTAAAGCTTTGGGAAAAGCTCTTCAAACGTTTAAAGGATTCGGGTTCATAATGCAGTGCCTTTATAAATTATTTGATAAGACCGCTATTGCTCTTGCAGTCTTACAATATAGTTTAAGGATCGACAGTTGGTTCCACCTTAATATTGCATTTTAACACTTCGAACTCAAAAAAAATGTTTTTGGCTTTAACTAGTGGCATCCTTTTACTATCCAAAAAGAAGAGATATCAAAAGTATGTAGTACATCCGACTTTCATTCCAGTCAACAATTACACCATTTTATGGTGTTCAAGGATTTTTCAGGCCTCTACCTTAGCCGATCCCTTTACATATCATTTGTTCCTCCGCTTCTTGAATACGCTTGTCAAGTCTGGAAGCCTTACCAACAAGTGCACATTGCCAGATTTGAGAGCTTATAACGCCGTTTCCTTCAATTTGCTCTTCGAGGTCTTAATTGGAATAATCCTTTATCCTTAATCCTCTTTATCAAGACCGAGTCAAACTTCTCAACCTGAATACGCTGAAAGATCGAAGAGATATATTTGAAATTCACCTCATTCACGGAATTTTTGCAGCTACCATTGATTGTACAGCCTCAACGAATCCATCTTTCTAAATATTATGCGGCCAATTATAGCGGTAAGGAAAAACCATCAGGAAAAATTGAGACAAATGGAAACCTGAATTTTTTCCTGATGAGCGTTTAGAGCGAACAAGAAAAATGTGTCAGTTGCCAGGCTCTCAACTTTTGGCAGAAACACCCCAGGCTGTGAGTCTGTCAGTGGAATACATGAAAAATGGAGTCCAATTAATCGGAACGATATGTTCCATTTTGGCTTAAATTTCAATCAGCTGACACGAAAAATGAAATTGTAATAGGAAAATAGAAAATTACAATTTAAGCAGCAAATAATAATTCAATTTTCCTTGCATAAGAGTGTTCCATGTGAAATATTTATGTGTATATTTCATCCCCATATTCCCACAGGAACAAAATGGAAAAGAGATAGTCAATATAGACAGGAAGTTAGAAACTGCTTGACCGAATTTTTTCACCATTCGAATGCTATTCATTATCTTATTCCCACGGCAACGGGAACATAAACGAAAAGTAAGTGTTTGTATTAAACAAACCTAAAAACTACTGAGCTGATTTGAATGAAATTTGTAACAAAAATTGTGTTGAACCTGAGAAATGACATGGGCTGTGTTTCTTTTTCATATTCCTACGGTAACGGGAACGGGGACATGATCGACTTCAATTTTTTTTCGCTATTTCAATACGGTATTATACCCAAGTAAAATTTACTATGGTTTATCACCACGTGAACTTAACAAATACTGGATCGATTCCAAAAATGCTTTCAGCCTTAGAGTGCTTTATTGCCTCTAATTAACATAGACTATATTTCATGCCCACTTTCTCAGTAGTAGTATGGAGACTTGGAACCTACACCCAGTGTTGCCAACTTAGTGGAATTCCCACTAGATCTGGTGGTTTAGACATGCCTTTCGGCGTGAAAAATTTGGTTTTAGTGGCTGGTGGATTTTTTAGCGGATTAGATTATTTGAGTTAGTGGTCAGCTTCGGGTTCAACCACTAGTTTTTTTTAATTATTTTAACCCTTGAAGTTGCACAAAATAGGGAAACTAAATAACATCTATTAGATTTTTTTTATTTCTCTTTGTTGTGTAGATAACACCGAACTCAAGCCAGTCGGGATGTAAAGGATTCCCCGAAAATTGTTTTATAATCTTGAATGAACGAATATGAACCTTATTAGTACTGTTTCAAAGTTGATTTGATTTGAAGAGGTTTTAATTATTTACTTATTAAGTCAATCAGTTTAGTAAAAAGTATAGTTCGCTATTGTTTGTTATGTAAAATATTATTTACCTACTTTTACGTAATGTTTTCCTTTTTTAGAGTAACAAAAATAATTATTTCACAATAACAATAACGTTGTTGTTGTTTTATTTTTAAATTATATTCAGGTAAGTAGTTGTTGCCTTTAAGTTATTTAGTGGAATTCTGGTGGTTTGAGAGGCCAATTATGTTTTAGTGGTTTCTGGTGGTGTACGCTGCCGCATTTGGTGGGTTGGTAAATATAAAGTTGGCAACACTACCTACACCTTACTTAATTTACTCAATTCGATCACATTAGGGCCCGAGCCACGCTGCGCCGGCGCGGCGCCTAATGCGGTCAGCTGGTTTTTAATATTTGCTTATTGAATCAGAATATGCGCAGAAATTTTTTTTGTCGACCGGTGTCATAAATAGCAAGTAAATAGTAAATACCAACAGATCCGGCATTGTAACTGTTTGATACTATAAATATCTCCTATTTCAAATATCTCATTCATAAGTAAAAATGGTTTTATTTAACAGCAGCAAAAAAAAAAAAAAAAACAAATCAAATGATCTGTTTGACTTATTTTTTTCACCGCCAGGAAAACAACTAAACTGTTGAAAGCTGCGACTGTCAAGGTATATGTTAATCGGTATACTGGTTTGCACAAGTGACATCGTTTGAATTTTTATATTTTTAAATAAACAACAAACAAACTTGTCTTTGAAATATTTCACGACTCGATTTGAGAGGATCCCACAAAAAATATGGCGCGTGTTTAGTTTGATAAATAAGCTTTCAAAAAGTCGTTAAATTTCTAGTTTTGATCTTTATGGAGTTTATTTTTCAGGGTTTTTTCGGAGTTTTTTGGAGAAAAAAGAGAAGAGCAAAGCAGCTCCTTGTGAATGTCTACAAAAGTATTGCAATGTTATTTAAGTGCCTTTCTTACGTATTTTGATCAATGGTTACAAACAAAAACCATCATTATTTTTACAAGGCTAATGTGAAGTGCACTACCCGGTACATATTTCTGCCCTTGGACTACTTTACAAGTTGTTCTGTCAAAAAACACGAACTTCAACTGTATACACATATATGTGCGTTTTTGTTGACATTCAAAACACTTAACATAGGTCACTGGGGAGCTGTTTTCACATTTCAAGCCAAATAAACCAATGTTTACTTGCTATCCTCCACTACTCAGAGTGATAACCTTTCTAATCAAAATTCTTTAATACCCATACGTTGACTATAGCTTCCGATAAAGCAAATCCAATTAAACTTTTATAAAGATTGGAGATCATCTTCTATTCCCATGAAATCTCGAAAACTCATAATTTTTCATAAGAAAATTTACAACTCCTTGAAAATGGTTATTAGATAGATCACCGACGAGGGCGACGACGCCGACGCTTATTTTATTTTGCATAAGTTACTTACCCTTCTCCCTTGTCTGTTCACGTTCATTCTTCAAGTCTTCAAGCAAAGCATCCAATTGATTGACATTTTGTTCTGATGATGAGGTATTTGCAAAACTACTTCCGACATTGCCATCCGAGTTCGATGAGTATTGGTATGACGACTTTTTATAGACATATTTTTGATCCTAAAAAATCGATTAACAGTCATTACATTGCAATGTTTTCTTTTTAATTAATTCAAAACTATAACTCACTCGTCCATACTTTGACGGGGAGTCTAGCATGGGTGCCATCATGCTTCCGGAAGATACGTGCTGAGTGTCCATTTTTGTTCTAAAACAGAATAATAACACAACTATGACTTAAGTGTTTTACTAAGTAGGCAGAGACATCATAGACATGAAAAAATTTAAGTAGGTGTACCCCATAAATTAAATACAGGTTGTAATAAGAACATTCAAGTGCTTTTACGCATAGAGAAGAATGCTCTACAAAACAGGGAAAAGAGAGAAAAACAGAAAAAAACACGCCTAGTGTAAGGAATCTTTCGTCACCGACTGTATAAACAAATTAGATCAGCACAAATAAAATCATTTGCCCAATTTATTTTTAATTTTAATTAAAGTGCCCGTTCTCGTTGTACAAAGCGAGAAATAGAAGAAAACACATTTTTTAAACGAAACGCAACCTTATTCTTTTTTGTTTTTTTTTTTTTTTTTTGCAAAAAGGAACACAACACAACACACCGACGACGACGGACCTATGTATATAGCTGAACATATGGCCAAAGCTGAAAAAGTTTTTTGTGCATCTATACGAATGATCTCATGAAAGCAAAGTTTCATCTATAAAACCTGCTGTTTAACGAACCAGCATCGACGCGGCGCAGAGAATAGACGCAAGACGCGGTAATCGCGGACGGGGCGAAGCGAATGCCTATCGTTTGCGAGATGATGTGATTTGGTTTATATACATTTTTGTTGTTTCTTGATATTATTGTTCAAACCCACCCAAATTATGCACGAGAAATTGAAATTTGTATGCGGGGGCTATAACCACATCGCCACAAGTGTGAATTTAATGAAATCAAGCCGAAAAGTGTAAATGTAAAAATGATCTCATGGAGAGAGGTAAAATGAACTCGAAAATAAGAAAATTTAAACCATCAATTCGAAACTCTCGTCATAAGCAAAACATACTTCGCTCATGCAAAACAGTAAAACAACACGAAACAAACACGAAGGTGGGAGTTGAAAAACAAAATTTAAAAAAATTAATTTTCCCATAAAATAAATAAATCTAAATTTAAATCACTGTCAAGGCTTTGATGAATAATTGCTATACACACACTCGATTATTTAAGGTAACACACTTTATTTCGAACACAAAATGAAAACCGATCGAAAGTTAATAATCTGAGAGTATTGGTATCCAAAGTCGAATTGATTTAATGTTTTGCATTAAAATTCTATGCAAAATCGAACAGAAATTGCGTAAAACTTTCTTCTATAGAAAAGATGAACGACACATTCGGTTTGTGTTCACAATTTGGCGTGTGGTAAACACCCAAGGCCGAAGTGGGTATACATACTTGGTGGTGGAGGAGATTTAAGATGAAATCTACAGAATTTTGTTCTACACGAACGGACTTTAAATTGATCGTGAATGTGTCGCGGCGGTCGGTGCTATACTGCCTATGCCATAAATCCAAAAATAAATCCTACCGATCGAACTTTGTGAGCACGATCGTACGTTTCTCCGTTGATCGCCAGCCCCAGCGCCATTCTCCATCACAACTTGTATGAGTTCTATGATGGGGATTTGGGAGAGCTGTTTCGCTTTGAATTGTTGTTGCTTTTTGTATATCTACTGCCCACTTTTGTTGGAAGTTAGAAAGCTTTTTCACTCATTTAAATAATTTTATTTGTTTAACATTTTTTTGGTGTTTCAAAAGATACACTTAATGATGCACTTGTTGTGGTTAATGATGTTTAAACAGCCTGTTTTTATTTTTGATGCGTAACTCCGTTTTCGCTTTCGTTTTGCTCAAAAATTGGATCAACTCGAGAAAACTATAAATAATAATCCCATTCATGTATCATTCCGCTGAATAAAACTGATGTTTTTCTGAAATCAACCACAACAGACAGATGAGGCGGTGGCGGGCGGTTCAAATGACTCCCAAACTTCAATCATTAATCATGTGTAAGCCGACGGATATGCGAACTGAGAGTTTTTTGTTTTAACCGCAATTCAAAAGCAAATTGTCGCTATTTCCGATGACGACATTTTCGGTTTATTTCGAGGCTGACTGCTGACTTATTCGACAGCATTTGCGTGGGGCACATGAACTAAACCTGTTGCATATACAAATATGTAGTGTAAATGTTTGCAAGGCGAACACCGGACAGTGGATACCAAGTGCGTCGTCACTTTTCCTTTTAAATAATGATATTATATTCTTAATCACAACTGATCGTTGAAACACATATGTAGGTACATAAATAATTTTGATGCGACGCCGACGACGGCTGTGGCGACGCGTTGACGGACGCTGAGCAGCCTTGACCCACTTATGTGTTCTGAGTAGATATGGGATGCATCAGCTTCAGCCGTCGGATATAAACGAAGGAAGTCTTCTCTGTTTTTGTTTATTTAAGGAAAATTTTGATATTTTTTTTTTTGATATAATATCTACATATTCAAAAATTTATTTGATGGTTAACGTTTTGGGAGAAGACAACTTTTTTGGCGACATCCATCTAAGTTTCTTGAGGAGCGGAAAGCTGAGGTACTTGGTATACCATACCAACGTGTTTCGGAATGTTTAAACATCGTGTACTGACTTCGATCTTTTAAGAGGGAGCCAAAGCTGGCTCAACGTACCCTCCTTTTTTCTAAGTTTTTGTTGCAAATAAACCAAATATTTTTTGTGTTTCTTATATGTGAAAAAAAAAACCATTTAACAAGAAAAACGGATTTTTAATGGAATGTTCTTTCTACCTGGGCGATTTTTGGTTCGTGATTGACTTATAGGTTCTCTTAAGTATATAAATTCCTAAGGTAAAGGTGTGGGTTTCTAACAGCTAAGTTGTTCTTTTGACAAATGCGGGTCATCTTTTATCTCGAAAAGGAGAAGAACCAGTTCTAAAAATTATACCTTTGCTTTTTTAAAGATCTTTTTTTTTTGATATTGTTTGGGCACGAGAGTGATTTATTTGCTACTATATAAGATCACATACACCTACATATGTTTTTGGTTTGCTAATAAGTTAATATATCATCTCCATTCCGACGGTGTTTATAACCAGTGCTTCAGTGTGTAATGTTTCGTTTTCGTTCATCTCCATGGATCAGTCTTCACGATTAGCAGTAGTTTTCAAACTACATATCTGTACGCAATGCCGGATCAAGGGGAACCGCGCCCTTTTTTACTAGTGTAAAAACTTTTTTTTTTGTTGGAGGTTTTTAAAATACCAGTTGGAGCACTCAGACCTAAATACCAGTCCATTGTACTACCAGTTAGCAACCTTCTATTTGTTATAACTTTCCAGATGTTCGGAGAAAAGCCAAAATACGCTGCCAGTTAAGTTACCAGCTCTCACCATGTCTGCGCCGAGTATCTGTAACCTCATGTGAAAAAAAGCAGGACATTTACAGAGGAAGTGCTCTGTGGTGTCCTCATCTTCTCCACAAGATTCACAGAGTGTGATATCACTTAAGCCCAACACGTTTAGATGCTTGGGAAAAGAGAATTGCCCGCTGGCAACGCCAATAAGCTTTCTACAGTCTTTTCTGCTACGAGCTACTAACGTTGGGGAGCATACGCTTGGTTTGTCTGCATCCAATGGAGGCAAGCCATCTACGTTTGTGCTCTTCACAGATCCAATCGTTGATTGAAGCACTCACTGAGGACGCTGGCAGACCTATCGACGGTTCAAGTCCTGAGAATCCCTGCCTAGCAAGTTCATCGGCTATTTCATTTCCAGTTATGCCGTGATGGCCCGGACCGGAACACAAATGAGACTCAAGGAATTTAATCTTCCGATCGCATTCAGAGAGCTCTTGCATTCCTGGATTACTTTCGAAGTGGTTAGAGGGTTGAGAAGGGCCTTAAGCACAGCTTGGCTGTAGCTACAAACAAAGATACTTTTCCCCGTCCATCCATTGTTCGTAACGTGGCTCAAGGCCATTAGGATAGCATATGCCTCCGCTTGGAAAACGGATGCGTATGATCCCAAAGATGTGTGCAGTCGTATGTCGTCGAATTCCACAAAGACACCAGCACCAGAACCCTCGTCGGTTATGGAGCCATCTGTGAAGATACGATAAAAGTTCTTTCCAGGCTCAGATTTTGGAGCGAACAAGTCCTGAACCGAATGTAAGTTGACTGAGTAATTTTGACGCAGTTTGAGCCTTGGGATCTCGTGTCAAACGGCATATCCATTAGACGTGAGCCAAAAGATATGCTGCTTGCGAGCTCCTCAAAGCTCCAGTGCGAATTGTGCCAGAGACCACATCTCTTTACGCGAGAGCTTATTCCACCAAACAAGTAACAACTGACGCATAGGAGATGATTGGTCTTATCATAGCCGTATAGATCCAAAGGACCCCATGTCTTGCCAAATGCTCCTTTACATTGCCAGGAGACTGACAGTACTTTAGCAGTTTTACACTCGACATGTTTAGACCGAAGAAGTTTGTTATCCAGGATCGCTCCAAGATGTTTGAGTTCAATTGAAAAGGGGATGTTGACGCTTTTAAGCGTAAGTTGGGTCAGTTCAGTCAATTTTCTACTTCTCGTGAAGAGGACAACCTCGGTTTTAAGAGGATTGACGGAGAGACCGTTTCTGACGCATCAGGTGTCAATCATATAAAACGCAGCCTGTGCTCGGGAACAGATAGCTTGGAGGCTTGAACCAACCGAGAGCACGGCGACGTCGTCTGCATATGCTTGGGCGTGAACGTTAGAACCATGGATTTCATTTTTTATTTGTAACCTTGTTTAGTAATGTTTCACTAGTTTAGTTTGTTCTCTTAATGTTAATTTAGTTTAAGTTTTACTTTGTTATATTTTTGTAATGTTTTTTTATTTTTCCTCATATACGTTCTCTTTGTGCTTGTGTTGGCGTTTTTTACTAACCACTAACACTTGCATTAATGATGAAGAGCGTATAGATAAGTGTGTACAGACGAGCTTGCTCTAAGTTCAGTGCCACTTAAGTCTCTGAGATGCAAAAAATGGAGCATTACAAGTAGAGAGTCGATCAACATGCACCACAGAAGAGGAGGTAAAACGCAATTAACACGTTCATGAAAAAATAAGTATTTACTAGGTATTCAACAATAATGCCTCAGTGTTGACGTTGTTTAAAACCTCCGCTGAGTAGGTACTCTTGACCAGATCACTTTTGAAAATTGCGATTTATTCTTTTTCGGCTTAATTATAATCTATATGTGATACAGCGCTATTTTCTGCCTTTTGGACCAGTGGGGTTGTAAAGTACTTATAGACATGTAAGGTCACACTACTGAGGATCTCGTTCAAAACTTTCTAGATTTTTTAAGTGCTGGTTGGTATTATCAATATTATGGTATCATGATATCAGCAATATGAGTGGGAAAAATATCGGCTTACAAGCACGAACTAAGGAAATAAATAAGTGCTAAAAATACATTCCCTGTCTTGCCCAAGAAATTTGGTTGCTACTGCTTCACTTCGATTTTGTTGAACACCTCTGTATATTTTCTTCCGATTCTACCATTCGATGGGGTCGTTTACAAACACATTTACAGAGACCACTTTGAAAATTCCGATATTCAAAAGGTTATCGATCTGATGTGCTTCCCAATCGTTTAAAATATCTGGGATCAATTATCAATGATGGAGCAACTATAGTGTTGACGAGGTCAATCATCGAGTATGCGTACAGTGGATGAAGTGACGAGAAATCTCCATCTTCTGTTATAGCAAAATGACCCATAAACTGAAAAGAATATTCTACTGTGTGCGTCCAACACACACATACGGTTCACAATGTTGGACAATGTAAAAAAAAGTATGACAGTGTTTTGACAGCAACTGAGATGAAGATGCGGCAGAAAGGTAGACAAATACCCTTTTGGCACAGACATGGAACAATCCAAATCCTGGAGGTTTGCTAACGCATTCAGAGGCTAACGCTGTGTACGCCACAGCGGATCACTATTCCCAAGCAGATATGTGGGAGAGCTATGATCTCTACGAGATCACGATAATTGTAACGCCAGAAAAAAAAGAAGAATAATAGCAATCGGCTAATACACTTTTATGTGGTTCTATAACTATTGAGCAAGTTTTGGGAGACATTTTCCACAACTTGGATGGAAAAATAGTGCCTTAATAAAGCTTATGAGCTAGTTTCAATAATGAAGAAATTTGAAACGGAAATAACAAATAATGATTGAATTGAATTGATGGTCTGTCTGTACGGTCCTTACACCACGCACAATTATTGTGCAAAATATTGACGAAAAATATTGCGAATATATTGAAGATATTAGTCATATTCTTAGAAAAAAATTGTAAAGTCCACTTCTCAACTTTAACATCACTTTTCGACGGCTTACTTAGGTTTAGTGTACCCTGGCCTACATTATGTTAAATTCAATTTCTCTATCAATGCTGATATTAGAGACCAATATTTCGACTTTATTTTTAGTAGAAATACAAAACCTTTTAACTGTATTTAAATTGGGTTCGTATGGGTTAAGTGCTGCCGGATTTTCAATTTTGAATGGTGTTCAAATTTTCTTTCCCGAGGGGCATTTTTTTCATAAAATGACCGATAAACATACAGTTTCTTTGTTTTATTCTGATGCTTAAAACTAAAAATTCACTACCATAGCGGTCCACCATCTTGTTGGAAATATGATGAAACCAGCTTAAGCAGTGATACATCCTCCAATAGGTTTGTTAGATTGTTTTGTAAGAACTACAGATTAATCTAATTCCAACTACGCTCCTGCCCACATATTGATACAAAATCTGTGCTGAAACGTTCTTTGCCATCTTGAATGTGGATTGTTTAAAACCCTGGATCTGGCTATGGCAGGGCATTCACATAAAATGTGTTCATATGTTTCTATGTCTTCGAGGCCGAGACAGCAGGTGTCAACTTGACTGATGCCCATGTTTTTAAGGTGATATTTGACAGAGCAGTGACCACGACCAGTGAAGAAGTTCGTTGCGTCACGGTTGCTCATGTCAAGAATTTCTTTCATACATCTTTGAGATAAGTCGATGAATAGTTTTGACTGGCGGCGGCCAGTAGAATTATTCTAGGTGTGAATCATGTTCTGCCGTTCCCAGGTAACCAGTTCATGTTTAATGCTACCAGGTGTGCTGCAATAAAATTCGGTAAAAAACCCAAAATTTTTTACTAGTTTTGTATTTTTCCAAATATTATAAAATGTATATGGGTTCTTAAAAAAAACCATTTAGATTTGAAAATCTGGCAACCCTAGAATGCTGAAACCAAGTCGTCCGGGACACACATTTTTTTTTAATCAGCGGAGTTTTCTTGATGTTTAGGGGTACCATTTTCTTGGTTACCTATGATAGGATTAGTTTTAAACTGAAAAATGCATTTGAAAAACGTTAAAATGCGTCTGGCAGGAAGAAGACTGAAACAGAAGGCTTAAACCAAATCGTCATGTCAGGGACATAGTTTTTTTTTGTAATCAGGAAAGTTTTTCTTATTATTTGGCGTACCATTTTCATAGTTACCTATGATAGAATTGGTTTTAAACTGGAAAATTCATTTGAAAAATGTTAAAATGCGTCTGGCAGGCAGAAGGGTGAAACTAAGTAGTCTGGGAGACACTTTTTCTTCGACCTTAAGATCTGAAATAATACCATTTTGGAACACACAGGCAGACATGATAACCATTACGAAAGGGACATGTCTAGCTTAATAAAATACAAATTACAGAGTTTTACTCAGACGGCAAATTGCAGCAAGGTTCCATTTTGCCTATAAGCTAAATTTGACCGCAAGCACTCGTTCGTTATCTCTCAGTTGCCACTTGATTGTCAGTTAGTTTGAAGTCAATTTAAATAAGTGAACGTTTTTTTAAATGTTATTGGATTTTCCACATTCGAAAATGTAGAAAACTTGCGGCAGCAAACATATATTTGTCATTGAACTGAAAACACACTCTGAAAGTGGAAATAATATAACCTAAATGTACCGGGATTATTTATTTATTTATATTTGTTATCAATAACATATTATAATACATTATTAATAAATATTGTATAAGAGCACTAGCAGCGTAGACTATCGGCTCTTTGTGTAGCTGTCTGTTCCCAGGCTGAGCTTTTTATAATTGACACCTGGTGTGTTAGAAACGGTCTCTTCGTCAATCCTCTTAAAACCGAGGTTGTCCTCTTCACGAGACGTAGAAAATTGACTGGTCTGACCCAACTTACGCTTAAAGGCGTCAACATCCCCATTTCAAATGAAGTCAAACATCTCGGAGTAATCCTCGATAACAAACTTCTTAGGGGTAAACATGTCGAGTCTAAAACTGCTAAAGCACTGTCAGTCTTCTGGCAATGTAAAGGAGCCTTTGGGAAGACATGGGGTCCTTTGGATCTATACGGCTATGATAAGACCAATCATCTCCTATGCGTTAGTTGTTTGGTGGAATAAGCTCTCGCGTAAATACGTTATTGCCTCGTTTGCCAAACTTCAAAGAATAATTTGTTTTGGTGTTATTGGGGCCTTCCCCAGCACAGCAGGAGCTGCTCTCGACGCACTGCTGAATCTTCCTCCCCTTCATACCTACATCATGTACTCTCAAGGCCGTTTTTCGTTTAAAGAGTTGTGGTCACTGGCCCAATTTGCACTGGAGCTTTGAGGAACTCGCAAACAGCAAGGCTCAAACTGCGTCAAAATTATTCAGTCAACTTTCCTTCGGTTCAGGACTGGTTCGCTCCAGAATCTGAGCCTGGAATGAACTGTTATCAAATCTTCACAGGTGGCTCCAAAACCAAAGAGGGTTCTGGCGCTGACTGGTGCCATTGTGGAGAACAACGACATACGACTGCACCCCTCTTTAGGATCATACGCATCCGTTTCCAAGCGGAGGCGTGTGCTATCCTAATTGCCTTAAGCCACGTTACGAACAATGGATGGACGGGGAGAAGTATCTGTGTTTGCAGCGACAGCCAAGATTTAACAAAAAAAAAAAAAAAAAACTCCACCAACGAAACGTTATATTTTAATTTTTTTAACAAATTCAACAACTCGTCTTTACGAAAGCAATAAAACAATTTTACTTTGAGGACCACCATGTCTATGCGTTTATATGGTTGCCTATTAAAACGAGGAAAGCTAAACAAGCCAATGTAACAAATTGACTATTGATATTAGTTGATGAAGACGAAGTACGATCCCATATACTCCCACGAAAGGATTTTTTTGCAATATCAGGAGTACGCATGCATTGCGATTCAAACCACCGTCCAATGGCTCCACTGCTCTCTTTTGAAATGATACAAATCTCAGCTGTGTCGCCATCTTTTATTGCATTCTCAATACTTGCAACGGGAATCGTGGCTGATCTCTGCGAGTACTCAAACTCGCTTTGGTAAAGAATTTCATTTTTCTTATTTCGCAGATAAACTGAGAAGTCTCCAATATCTTTAGTTGACGTTACAAACCACCTTACGACTACTTGATCCTTTTGCCTGAAAACAAAAACCATTAATGAATATTTTCAACAGTTTTCAAAGTGAAGCAAACAAAACACTTACACATTTACGTCTCGGAAACGCACATCAGGTAAAATATCGTACATTTCCCCATGGAAGTTTGCATTGTCTTCGGATGTACATTGAAAGTTCTCATCCGGAATCGAATTTAGTGATTGACTAGAAAGATGAGTTGGCATTGAACACATAATGCTTGCATATTCTTCTGATACGTTTGTTTGCGATAGAAGATAATGCTTCAAAGGTCGAACAGCACAATTGCAATTTAAAGGATTTCCTTGGAAAAACACTTCTGTTCCATTCTTAACTGCCCATAAAAGACTCACTGGGAACTTCTCCAAATCGTTTTCACGTAAATCGAAAGTCTTCAACTGTAATTTCTGTAGCATCTTATCGAATGGCATTTTGTACACTTGGTTGTTGCGGATGTTGAGTGTGGTTAAATTTTCGGGTAGATTGGAAAAGACATTATCAGTGACCAGATCTGTAAGACTGTTATAAGACAAATCTAATGACCTTAAGGATGTGAGGTTTCCTAGAACATCTGTGAATTTGGATCAAAATGAAAGAGAAAGAATGAGTTTCACAAAAAAATTTCAAAAGAGTTTGGAACCAACTCTGTAAAGATTCAAGAATACGACATCTCACCTTTTCTAATATCGTTGATGTGGTTATGGGACAAGTTCAGTTTGAAAAGTTTCTTCGTGCCAAATGTTAAGTCGTATGTCAGAACTGGCATCAAATTGTAGCTTAAATCCAACTCTCGCAAATTGTATGGAATATATTGATTAGATGGAAAGGTTTTTCTGGTGACAAAACTTATTTTGTTGTTACTCAAATCGAGCTGAAACAAGACAAGTTGAAGTTAAAGAATTAAAAATGATAAATTGGGAAAGCAACCTTTTCTAAACTGAGTAGATCATCTAAGACTCCATTTGTTTTGTTGTCGAGTTTCTTCAGATAGTTTCGAGATAAATCGAGTGTCCGCAGCGAAGGAAGTCCTACAAACGTTTCGGGTGCAATATTTTCTAAAGCATTTGAAGAGAGATTAAGCAGCAACAGTTGCAAAAGTCCGTCAAATGTGCGTTTGCTGTAAGGAAGAAACGAATAACTTGAATAACCATTTTTGTTTGTCTCCCCATTCTCCTCTACCTGACTTCAGATATTTCGTTCTTGTACAAGTTAAGATGGAATAAGACTGGCAGCTTGCCGAAAGCGCTCTTTTCTAGTTTCGATATACTGTTTTCCTAAAACGAAAGAGTGTCACAAAAAGATTCTATGAGCTGCAGCTATTCTCACCTCCAAGTGCAAATACTGCAACGTTGACATTCCAGCTAAACTCTGTGATGGAGGATAGGTGATGTTGTTTTTATTTAATATTAACGTCTGTACAACAAGCAGCCCAGAAAAACTATCTGAATCTAAAGAGTCGCCGAGTTGATTTGATTCCAGGTCTAAATACAGAAGTGAGTTCATAACCGGCCACGTTCCAGACGGAATTGATGTCAATTTATTGTGCGCCATGTGAAGCTCATTCAAGGATATTGGAATTTGGAAAAGTTTCTCTAAGAAATTGTGTTCAAGGTTAAGTGATCGGCAGCTTGTTAGTTTGGCTAAGGCTCCGCGAACAATTGAAGTCAATTTATTGTGACTTAGATCCAATTCCAACACTGTTGGCATTGTCCCAAACACTGAAGTCTTGATCTCCTCCAGACTGTTATGACTTATGTTGAGGTTTCTTAGTGAAAAGAGCATTTGAAAAACTCCATTTGCGATGAAACTTATGTTGTTATGAGAAACGTCAATGGTGTGCAATTCGTAGAGTTTTGGAAATGTATTTTTCGGAATTTTTTCAATATTGTTGAAGGAAACGTTAAATATTTTCAAGCCAGTCATATTTTGCAGTGGAAACTAAGAATTGAGAAATGAAATAAGAATTGACGGTTTTTGTGACGAGAATTACCTGTGACAAGTCGGTGAAGAAGTTGTGAGACACTTGGAATTCGGTGGGGAATGTTGTTTCATCGAAAGCACGGTTTGAAAATTCTGTTAGTTTGTTGTTTGATAAATCCAAAACCGTTATGTTAACACAATTCTCAAAGGCTAAACTCTCTATTGTTTCGATGGCATTATGTGATATGTTTATTTTGCATTGGTATATGTCCTTGAATGAGTGTTTCTCAATGACTGTTACGTTGTTTTGCGATATATCTAGGATCTGAAATAAAACAAGAACCAAATTGCATTAAAAATTTTATTAGGTATTTGAAACGATTTTATAACCTATTTGGGAGGACTGTGAAAGTACTGTAAGCTTAAGATAAAGCAAGTCGTTATTTTTCTTTGTGGGTTTGTTGTGTTCACACATTACATCTACATAAACTTTGAATAGACCTTTCGAATCAAAGGAAAAAGGATGCATCCTCTTTTTTGATTGATTTTGATTATAAAAACCAGAATTACATACTGCCAAAACAAAACTGGCAAATACTAAAGCAAAAAGTTTTGGAAATAAGAAATCCGATACAAGTCAGAAAAAGGCAGAGTGGCTCAGTATCAACTTGGAAATACTAAGACTATAGACTCTCCTCACAAGAGTAAAGGAAGGGTAAAGGATTCCATTCTGAATTGTTTTTGGTTAGCTATTGGCCTCATAAGCTAAAACATTTATGTGGAACATGTTTACCTATATACAACTCTCTGCTTGAAATAGAGTTTGTTTCGGTGTTAGAAGCTTTAGCAGTCGATATTCTGTCTCATTAAAGGAAGCCTTTTCTGGATTAGAGCCCTCTTGATAAAAGAGGTAGCCTGAAGAGTGGAAGGAACCTGTTGCGTTGTTTTGGAAGTGAAAATGAAATGAAAAATGTTTGGGTTCAACATCCTCTTTTAATGTTAAGCCTAAAGATAATTTGTAGATAAACTAAGTTCTTTTCTTCTGTGCCTTGGAGTACTGGTTAGCATGTCTGCCTGTTACGTCAGAGATTCCAGGTTCAAATCCCAACAGAAAACAGATGTTTTTCCACGAGTATCGGCTTTCGCGAAGAATTGTCAAGACCTCTTACAGTAAATTTTACCACGATACGCAGAAAACAACATCTATTTGGATAACATAACTCCAAACCTGGACTTTAAAAAATCCTTCACAACCAGCTTCCCCAATAGACAGGATTGGGAGAATGAAACACCTTACCTGAACGAAACGTCTATATCAATCTATACCGACGGTTCAAAAATGGAAGTTGGAACAGGGGCAGGTTTCTTTTCAGAAAACCTAAAACTTGCCAGCTCATTCAGACTTCCAAATCACAGCAGCTTCTTCCAAGCCGAGATCTTGGCAGTTACAAACGCTACAAAACAGGTGTCCATGATGGCGCTATCACATGCTGATATCACTTTTTTCATTGATAGCCAAGCAGCAATAAAAGCGATTTCTGCCACTCTTGTCAAATCAAAGCTTGTTTCTTGCTGTCGCGAAGAGCTAAGGGTTCTTGGCACACAACATTACGTTAGACTCTGCTGGGTTTCTGGTCATAGTGGAAAAAGCGGACGAACTAGAGAGGAAAGGATCAGCACTTGACCCTTCTCTCATTGATAAATCAATCAGGATTCCACCCTGTGAAATGAAACAGATCATTGGTAACAAAATAATGCGAAAATCCAATGAAAGATGGGAATGCCTAGACTCCTGTGTTACTTCCAGGAAACTATGGCCGAAATATGATAAGAAGGAATCTGAAAAGCTGCTATCATTGAATAGACATTCATTGCGAATGCTTATCAGTATCATAACTGGACATAACTTACTAGGTTATCACAAAAAGAAAATGGGTCTTTGCACCGAAGACCTATGCAGAGGATGCAATGACGAAGATGAATATGAGGATACAAATCGACGATCTTGACGAAATTTTGGATTTAAGAAGTCGTAAACTGTTTTAGAAAGACTTCATATCAATATTTACAAAAATTAAGTTTTGGAAATTATTATAACAATTTTTTTTTAAATTTTGATTTTTGGAAATTACTTCAAAACTATAACTTTGATTTTTTTCGAATTTTTTTTCAAAATAACTTCTAGCAGGACCTAGAACTTTTCAAACTTGACTTTTAAAAAACAGTTTTTCGAAAAAAGTGAAAAAAATAAAAAACCATTTTTTAGAAAAAGAATGGCGCTTTTAGATTTTTGATTGAAACCTTTCGAATATTTAATTTAATTTTTTCATTATTTTGCGTGATTTAATTTAATTTTTATAAGTATGTAATGTGTAGTTGGCAACCCTATACAACAAAATATTTTATGAAGAGCGAATACCAAAACCTTTCACTCAGCCTTAACATTTTGATATCGTATTTAGAACACAATCGCAAGTTCGTGCGACCCAGTCGTGCCCATTTTTTGACCTTGTTCTCGAAAGAATCACAGTTTTCCCATTTATCTGCTACAAACAAATGACCCACACGTAAGGTTGATCTCAGAATGCGTCGGTGAATCTCCCAGTTTTTGAATTGTTCTATATGTGAGGTCAACCAAAGGCAAATTTCGTTGCATTTGTCTGCAGTCTGCACCAGGAATTTTTTGCTCTTCCTTTTTTTTTCCTTCGCAATAATATCTGAAGATTATATGATTCTGCCTTTTCCACGGGGTTTCCTGAATATCTACTTTTAACCAATACCGACTGACCTTGTCGTGGTCTATTTTTTCCAAGATGGTATTTTTGACGTCAAGACTTCTACGGGCTTTCATTAGAAGTGTCTTCATCTCAGTTGCTGATAAACTCACTTTCACATTTACAAACTGTACAACATTGTAAACTGTGTGCTAGTGCGCTGGATGCACAACTGGGGTGTAAAGTCTTCCGTTCAGCTTATGGGGTATTTTTCTATCACAGGTCATTACAAAGTTTTTTTCACCACTAAAAAGGTAGAATGAAACTTTGCCACTATTGCTTTGGTAGACTAACACCTTTTATAAGCTTAGAGAAGAGAATCGTGAGCCATCTAAACCCAATATCTCCCATCTTTTTCCAAAACTCATATCGTTCCGTATTTCGTCTGATCCATAGCGCCCTAGAATTTTTGAATAGTTTCATAAAATTTTCTGAGCATTTCTCCTTCTTTAAGTGCTTTTTTTTAAGATGGATACTCCCTTACTCAATTTATTTTGTCGTATTTCTTGAATAGCTTGAATCATCAGCTGTGCCAGAAACCTCATCCACCTCCCGTACATGGCCTCTTTGATTGAGGTTGGGTGCTTTTCTTCTTCGCATCTTTCTGACAACTTCTGTATTCCCTTTCGAGGTAGGCCTTTTCGTCTTTATTATCTGAGGAGCACTTTTACCATGCCTTGAAACCGCTTTCTTCTTCCTTTTTGCTGTCTTAGCTTCATTGTTCCACCACCACGATTTTTACATTCTACCGGACCTTACAAACCTCATGCAATGTTGTTGTCGATGGAAATTCCACATAATTTGTGGTGTGCTCACTTCATTTTGAAGGTGTTACACACATATTGCTGCATATTCAAAATGAATTGCTTGTCTTTTCTTTTGTACAAATTATACCACTTGATTCTCTTATAGTAGCCTTTGGTTTGCTTGATTTTCTGATCGCTTCCATGAACAAGTCTGTTAGCAGAAGACGTTGTTGCTGTGTGATAGCTTCGGTCGTAGTGAAATAAGTTTCATTTCCACCTGTGCTGCAAGTTATAATGTCTCATTCTTGTCTGATTTTGGTTCCTGGCACTGTGTCCCATACCTCCGTACAGTTGTCATAGTTTTCATTTGTCGTTCCAAAAAGTCCGTTAAATATCCGACAAGATACAAAAGCTCCTCTTTTCGGACTGTGAATATTAAATCAAAATGTATCTTTTCCACCTGCTTACAACCAACGTCTTCTAAGCTTTTATCTTTACATCCAAAAATGGGCCTGTTTCCAGTATTACGCATATTCCTATCCTTTTCATCATCTCTTCCAGTTCAAAATTTCTCCCAGTCATGCGTCTAACTTTCCAACTCGCGTCTCTTAAACTTCTTTCAATTCCGTGTTTGATCCCTTTTTTATCACACCGGTGATCTCCAGTCGTGTACACCGCTAGAATCTGCATGCACGCTTGTGGGAGAGTTATAACAAGTGTCGTTAGACTCACTTTGGTGTTGATTGTCTAAATGTGATTTCGCCTCTAACGGACTCTTACGACAATCGCTTTCAGAATCCGCCCTTCGACACCGGAAGAAAATTGTACGTCCATCCATTCTCGATTTCCTCACAGGGCATGATTGTGAGAAATGCACTAAGACCTGGGGCTTCTCGCTTTGTTGCGCCACCCTACTTATTTGACAATCGCTGAGGCGTTGCGTTGCTTCGAAACTCTAAGCCGTCACCGCATAGCACGTTGTTAGAAATGAGTTGAAGCTGGAAAAAGATATAACTTCCGGTGTTTCATTACAAAGTTTATTAAGCGTGTCCTGTTCTTTTTTTCCTTGACAGCTCTTGTTTTTGCCCTAAAAAAACTCGAAGCAAAATTATCATTCGTCCTTGTCATTTGAAGAAAAATACATGTCTTTTGACAGTCCTGTTTGTTATCTGTACTCGTTCCAACAAAAATCTACGGCAACTTAAGAGTTAATGGAATAACCCAGGGCTAAAAAACACACAGCTGACTGTCATTCAGGGCCAGTTAAGGTTTCTCAAAAAAGCTTTGTGATGACGCCAGAACAGACACAAGGTCTGAATGAACGAACTAACAATTAAATTTGTCGGTGACACAGCTCCCAGCCGGGCTGTCAACAAAGGTATCCGGATAGCCTTTTATTGTTGTTTACGTGTTAAACATAAATTTCTACCAAAAACTGTCTGGAGCTTTCCTGAAAATGTAAGTAAACTTATCTATCCAAGTCACCAGCTGATCGAAAACCTTTTTTTGTTTCTTTTTACGATGATTTTCCATTTTCGTTTGTAAAAATCGCAATATCAGAGTATTTTTTTAGTTTCAAAGAAAATGGGAAAAACTAATTCCAAATTTTTGGATTGATGTAAACATCTGGGGCTTGTAAAGGCTGGATACTAGTTTACAAGTCAGGAGCCACTTGCAGGATTGTGTCCATTACACTTTTAGAACAACAAGTAAATGTTTTAGCTTTTTGTTACTTAAATTTTTTACACTTGTCATAATTTTCTTTTACTACAAGTATGTACTTGTAGTTTTGTTTAGAGGCCCGAGAAAGGTACTACAAGTCTTAACGAGATTTGAACATTTTGTTGCTTCTCCAGAACTTCCAAGATCTCCATTTTTGGAGATATACTTCCTTACAAAAAACAAATAGCCTTTGCTTATTCAATTAACTTACCTCAACATAATTCAATTGGGAAAACATTTGAAACTCGATCTTTTTCAGGAAGTTTCTCGCCAAATCGATTGTCCCAATTCGAGTAATAGATCCAAAAGTTCCTCGTCCAATTTCAGACAAATGGTTGTCATTTAAATAAAGTCGCCTGAAATATATTTCGACAGTTAACTTCATATTTTTCACAAGTTGTAAGTACCTACCTCAAAAATCGCATTCCCCTGAAGCTATTCGCATCCAATCGTTGAATCATGTTGAACGATAGATTTAAAACTTTAAGAACTGAGTTACGAGCAAATGTTCCCCTGAAAGTAATGAGAAAATGAATTTTCATCACCAAAGTTAAAGTTTTATGTTTCTTTTCCTAACCGAGGGAGGTCAACGATGGCATTGTTCGAAACATTACACCATCCAAGCTTTGTCAGATCGGCTATGTGCTGTGCTTCCAACTTTATTATTTTGTTGAAACTTATATCCAAATTCTCCACATCTCTGAGGTTCTTGAACTGGTTTCTTTTAAGAGCTTCCAAGCGATTGCCGTGTAGGTCGAGCGTTTTTAGTTTTCTAAGAGGCTATAGTAGATAGAAGTTAGTAAATTTTAAGGTTTTTGGTTTTTTTTATCTTACCTGAAATGATTCGATTGGTAGATCCTTCAAGGAACCATTTGTAAGGCGAACCACTTCCAGACGATTGGATACTTCTTTCCCCAAGAAAATATCTTTTTGCAAGTTTTCAAGGTTGTGTCCATGAATATTGAGGGTTTTCAATTTGCTAAGAACCTGCAAATGATAGTTTTGGAAAACATTTCTTTAAAGCGAAACAAACGTTTGGCTAATAATTTACCCCCAAGGCTTCCGAAGGGAACACTTCAAGTTTACTGTTTATTATATGGAGCTCTTCCAAGGTTTTATTTATCCCGTGAAATGTGTACTCCTCTATTTTCTTCAATGGAACTTCATTTATAATCAGCTTTTGAACATTTATTTTAGAGAAAATTGGACCATACAAACGAGCTGAAAATGAAAAAAAAAAAAAAAAAAAAAAAAACAAATTAGTGACTATTGTATTTAACTTTGCTGTATAGACGTTAAAACAAACAATAAAAAAGTATTGAGAGACTTAGATACAACCCGATTAGAGGGGTTTACACGACCGACATGCTCGACAACATGGGTCGGTGGAAGTTAACAAAAAATTTTGAAATCCGTCGAGCATGTTGGTGCAGTGGTTGTTTTTGCGTTTAAATGGTCGAGCATTGATGGTTGTCGAGCATGTTGCTCCATGAAAATCCCCCATATTCTGCCAAAAGTCAGAACTCACAAAGTCGTGATCTGCTGAGAACCACATCACAATTTGAGTGCTGAGTGAAAAGTAGTAACTCTAGACTGGAAAATTGTTACTCATGAGGCATCAGTTGCTTTGGATAGAATCGGGCTGTTAATTTAATTTGTAAACTTTGGCAATCGTGTTGCAATTGTTAGGTTTTTATGTAGGAGGTTGAGGTTCAATTTAAAGTAATTTCGATAATGCTTTTACTAAGGTTTCACCATTTGCGACACGTTGGCGAGTAAAAAACTTTCACACTTCATACTTGGAAAGCACGTTTCAATGTAAATGTCTGAAACAGGCATGTCTGGATCAGAAAATTGGCAACACAGTTCCTCATTATTTTTTGGACTAGACATTAAGTGCTTCTTGCAGGGATGAATGATCCACACTTATGATGGCTTCATCGTCACCAAAGAATAGTTGATTTGCTTTGATGTTCTGTACTTTATTTTCACTCAGGACTCCCCGCTCTGTTGCACCACCCTAGATATCTTTCGATAGTTAAAAGCTGTTAAAAAGAGCAACTGCGAGTATAATTGCAACGCTTCAGTGACTCCAGCTCAAGGACACCTTACTTTCGTCACCGCTCCTTCTCAATATCAGCGCATAGGCCTCTCTTACTCCTCGTTCTCTGAGGACCACACAAATTAGACATCGTGGCGATCGATTGCTTCTTCTCAGCACAACATGCAAACCCTCCAAGGAGTCATAATGCTTTTCCATTAGGATCCTTATTCTTTGGATTGCCTATGTTGTATAGTTAGCCATGACAAAACAGCATTGGTTATCCGAAGCTTTATTGTTGGGGCTACCCAATACCGACGCAATGATCTTCAAAACATCCGCTTCAGGACATCAGCTTGATGGGACGGCAGTTATCACAACTTCGTTTATCTCCCTTTTCTATCTACAAAGTTAGAATGTAACTCTTCTAGGCAGACTACCACCTACTAAACTTGGAGATGAGGATCGTGAGCCATCTAAGCCCGATGTCTGATATCTCGTCTGGTCCAGTTTTTGTTCCTTTTTTTTGAAGTTTTTAACAACCTTCCTAAGTTCTTCGATTACAATGTTGATTTTTTCCGTTAAGTTCAGTTCAACCTCTGGGAAGTGCTCTCCAAGAAACTTTTCGTTCAAAGGCCCATCACAATACTGTTGCCAACTGTGCACAATTTTGTGTCCATCCAAAAGAAGCTGTGCTTGAGCTTTGCTAATATACTTCGACGAACGAATTTCCGGCTATTTAGAAGATAGTCCCTTATTCAACTTGTTCTGAAATGTTTCTTGAATAAATTGGTCTCAACGAATTTTTGACCCGCATGCTGAGTAAAATGAATTCTGTCCCTCTGACCTCAACATTCCATGTCCCTGTCTTAAAGTCCTCCTTTTAGACAGTTAACCGTCCTAATCCGTGCTCTTTGCTTTGGTGTGCTTTGATTTCCCACACCTTCAGAGGAAGTCGTCGTGCGTCCAACTCAATGCAATTTGATTTGACTCGTTGTACTTCGATTGCCCAATGCCTTGTATTGGGTAAAACGTGTTTGTGTTTTAGTCATAAAATTATGCTGAGTTTTCAAACGCATGGGCTGCTATCCAATGTTGAACTTGGAGTTCGCGATCCGTTCTTTGACACAATAACTTCAAGTTGTATCTAAACCATCAAAGTGCGTGGTCGTTTTCTGTTCATTTGGGAAAATATACATGTTATACATAACAGCTTGGAATTTGGCAATTTGAAGCGATCCTTTTCGTCTCTATAACTTGAAGCAATTTGACCATGCCTTGAAAACGCTTTCTTTCATCATCCCACCACTATGTTTCTTTGATTTGTCGAAAGTGCCCCGTTAAAAGCCCTTGAAATAATTTGGCCCTCTTTGAAAAACTTTGTCGCTGGCAGACCCACATACTTTGTGCCGTGATCCCTAATCCCTACTGTGTTGCACTGATATGTTTGCATATTCAAATGAATGGATCTCTTCGTAGCCCTACTTCTTTTCACAAAAAATTCTGTAAGCAGAAGATGGCGTTTCTGGGCAACAGCTTCACCCAGTATCACTTTAAAGGCTTTCACCATATAGGTTTCATACATGGTATTTTATACGATAAGACCATGCGACTTGCACATACTTAGCTTATCTTCACCAGGTAAAAAACCTGGTGCTGCAACCCATACATTCATTGCAGTCCTCATAATCCTTGTTTGTCTTTCCAACAATTTCATTCAAATCTTCGCCGAGAAACAAAAACTCCTCTTTTGGGATATCCTTATGTAGCCCAAATGCGTCTTTTCAAGTTCAATTTGGGGGAATAATGCGCTGGCAATATTCCATAGCTAGCATTGCATCACCAATTTTAGAGACTTTAAACGGTCACTAGATTTCGAAATAGTAAAACATCGTATTACTTACTTACTTACTTAAGGTGGCGCTACAGTCCGGGTCGGACTAGGGCCTCAACCAACATGCTTCTCCAGCCAACTCGGTCCCTAGCTAGCTGCCTTCAGTTTTGAACGCCAAGTTGGTTGAGGTCCTCTCCTACTTGCGTGCGCCACCTGAGTCGCGGTCTTCCTCTACTGCGCCGTCCCTCGGGATTGGATTCGAAGACTTTCCGGGCCGTATTAGCTTTTGTTTTTAAATCAATTCCGCCATTTAGCTTCTTGGACACATAAAGACGTCTACTCTTCTCATCATCTCTTCCAGTTCGAAACTACGACCAGTCATGTTTTCAACGTTGCAATACTCTAAAGCCTCGTCCAATGGGTCGCATTATTTTGCTCTCCCCCGCAATTCGTGTTTGAAGATATAACTGGTGTTCCACGACTTATGTATTTTGATTTTAATTGTCTAGATGTGATTTTTCATTTAGTCGCTTCTTACGACAAGTGGGGAGGCGCTGCGGTGATATTCTAAGCCGCCACTGCACAAACAAACTTCAATAGGAAATTAAACTCATATTTCCCGGATGTGTGATTAAATATCAGTATGTTTCAAAAAAAACCTTATAAAAACAGATTTAAGCAAATGTCTTAAATGATTTAGTTTGTTGCCATTTAACTGAACCAGTTCAAAATATCTTCTCATCACACATATTTATAAGAACCAGTTTGTAGTATTTGCCAAATTAAACTTACACCATAATTATTTATACGATAGTACCAACCGGATGTATAATTTTTAACTCTTCTCAAGTAGATATTACTTTAAATTATTTACTCACCGATATTTCCTTTGTATATTGTGAGATCATAAATAAGAGGGCTGATAGCCCCCAGATTTTGGAGAGCTACAGATAATGTTGCTAGGTTTACATTTTCGCATCTAACAGAAATACCATCGTCAGAACCTTTCTCGCACACACATGGATAGATCAGCTGTGCCCTAAAGAAAGTGAAAACAAGGTAAACGAACTTGGGCATATGAGAACATTTAAATTGGGAATACCTCTCTGGACATTTATATTTTGGCTCTTCTTGGTAAACGGAAGTACTGCTTTGAAAACAAAAAGTTAAAAGCCAAGCGACTGTGAGTACGTAGCAATGATTATTTAATAGCTTCAGCGAAGTCAGCATATTTCTTTCTGAAAGAACAAAATTTCATCAATTCGGAGGGTGTTGTTGGAGAAGGAAAGACGACGTAAATAAAAACAAGTTTTTTGTTCAAGGTAACACTTGTAGCTCAATTTCCTTTCACTTTCACATCACAAAGTTTGTTGTTGAACTCTTTTGTTTCAGTTTATTTATTTAGTTTTTCTTTAATATTTCTTTAAATAGCGAAACAGTAAATCAAAAGGCTGTATGGAACCTGGCTCAACTGGTTTTTAGCACAACATCGTAAAAAATTTATTGTTTCTTTCACTTATTTTCGTCTGTGACTAACTCTGATTGACCAAAATTCAAATGACCACCAAAAGGGAAAACATACCTTTGTGAAAACTGTAAAAAAATGAGTATTGCGTTTAATTTATTTGAACACTTTCAACAATCACACATCGGAAAATTTAATTTGAGTATCGTGAAGCAGATTATTATGGATTCATTTTTAATTTTGGAATTCTTTTGCGGTTTGTTTTAAGAGCTTTACTTTGGTGTCGACGTCTTCGTTGAAGAAGTGTGGGTACGTTTCATTTGTATCGTGCAGCTCAACCTGCACTCACCATTTCGAGTGTTGCCATTGTTAAGCTGCTGTGGGTTGTTGGTAAGAAAAGTAAGTCAAATTTGAATGGGCGCCCCATTGATTTACGTAAAAAAAATCAGAAATGAACATAAATTGATCGAATAGGTAGTAAATTTAATTTCGATTACTTATTTCTTATTATAAGATGCCAAAGCCAAAAAGCATCACATTAAATATTACACTTTACTTTTCTACGTTCCTCAGAGTTATTTGCGCACTTTCCACACCAAATCCGTACAGTAAACTTATCTGCAGCAAAATACCTCCTCTTTTTATTAAAAGAAAAGTGTGAAATCAAGTCGGAGAAATTGTGTAGGTTTAAAATGAGAGGGGAAAAATTGGCACAATTAACTCAACAAAAAGTGAACTACGACTGTGAATTCAATGCGGTCGAAAATTTAGCAGTTGTATAATTTGCTCTCAAACTAGTCTGCTTTTTTACTTTTAGGGTAAAGTGTGACAAAAAAAGCTTGGGAAACGGCTCAAGCTTTATGGTGTTGTTCTAGTAAGTTGTATCCAGAAAGGAAACGAATTTGGAATATTTCTGGCATTTCAAAAAGAGCCGATTTAACAAGCAAGATAGTGCCTATTTTACTGAATTCCGTTGAAACATTTGCGACATTAATGACTTCGGTTATAATTAAGTAGTATTTGAAATAGATTCCGGAAGAGACGTAGGAGATTTTCACAGAATCTGTGAATGACGAGACTTTATTTTATTCTGCTTAAGGATTTTTCTTCATTTGCACTGGAATGTGTTGAATGCTGAAAATATATTCTGAAGCTCTTCAAGCACAATCTATTTTTTTTTTTTTGCTTTTTAGGAAGTTTTTGAATGGGCTTTCTCTTAAAATCATGTGTGGTGCTTGAAAATGTTCATCTGTTCTTTTCATTTTTCCCTTAAAATTTGTAAGTTTTAAAAAATGAGACACCCAACTGTCGACTCTATGACACTTGTTCTCACACTAGCGCTGTCCACAATGTACAACAAGTTAGACAGACTTTATTTTGATGGACTAAGTGACTAAGTTCACATTGGTCGATTTGTTGAAACTTCATGCGAATATCAAAAATAATAGAAATTCTTAATACAAAACCCACCAAACTCAAGCTTATGTGGACAACTGTGCATGTTGGAATACGAGGAAACGAACTGGCGGACAAAGCTGCAAACGAATCGCACGAAGCCCCAGTATTCAAATTTGACCAGTATTCTGAATGTGACCTCCGTAGATTCATACAAAAAAATTAAATGAAAGACACCTCACTGCTTGGAAAGAATATCAAAACCATTACACAAATATCAACCCCAATAAAACAAATCCAAAATTTCTGTCTAACATTTCCAAACCAATGGTTACAAACTTTCTTCGTCTTTGACTATTAACTCACCGATATCTTCTCAAAAAGGAACAACCACCTACTTGCAGTTGCCGTAATATCATTACCATTAATCACTTGCTTGGCCCATGGTTTCTTTCATCAGACTTTATAAAGACACAATTCTCATTTATTGATATTCGTGATCTGTTAAAGGATACTTCTACAAAAAACATTGACACTATTAACAAAATCTTACTTATAAAATAAGAATCGAAGAAGAATTCACCGAGATGAGTTTTCCTCCTATGAAGTAGTTCAGGGCATGAGCAAAGAAGGTGTTGAATGGTTTCTTCCTCCTCCTCGTCCATGCAGCTTCTGCAGAAAACATTGGAAAACACACCAATTCTTTTGGGTTGTACCCCTATTAGACAGTGTCCCGTAAGAACACCTATGGTAGAACCTAGATACAGGCGGTTCAGGGCTAACAAACTCTTAAAGCGTTTTGAGTCTACACACGGCCAAACTTTTTTGCTTGCAAGGCAGTTGTAACTCTCAGTCCATCTAGTGTTTGTTATCCTTGAAGCGTCTTATCTAAGTAGGAATAAATAAATAAATAAATAATTAAAGCGACTGTACTCTTGTTCTCCTTCTCTGTTACACAAAATCTCGAATTGACACTACAAATTGGTGTAACAGAGAAGGAGTTCAAGAAAACAGTCGCTTTATTCGCATGAAATTTCAACAAATCGACGAATGTTTTTTTTTTTATTTTGATTAACTTAAATTTCATGAGAATTCTAAAAAAACGAATTCCAATCGCATGGCACGACATCTTGATATCTTGAATGTTTTTCTGATTTCAAAATTTGAATTTTCATATTGCTCAGCTGAATTTTTGGCAGCAACCTGGAATAAGATATCTCAATCGTTCAGGAAGGTATTTAGATTAGATTAGATTAGATTTTTCTTTATTTTCGTTTTCTTAAAGGTAACATAAGATATTTTCTATAAAGATTTACAAGCATGGCTTTTAAAGCCGTCTGCCGGATATTAACAAAACGTTTAATATAAGAGATTATACAATTTCTATTTAGATTTTATATATATAAATATTTTTTTTTTTACAAGAAAAGATCTAAGTTTGATTGATTATAGAAATTAAATTAACTTAGTTTTATTTTAACATGTTTTTTTTTTTACAAAATAGATAATACATTATAGAGAATACAAAAGCAAGGTGGGCTTTTAGTTTAGCTAAAACAAAAATAATGCCGAGGAGGACAGGTGAAAAGCTGCAATTTTTTTTTTTTTTTGGGCTTTTAGTTTAGCTAAAACAAAAACTATCGATAAGCACGAAACAACAAAAATTTGGTCTCTGTTGAGCTAAAACATAACGAGGATAATATTTCAAGAAAAAATTCAAAACATATTCAAATAAGTATTCCTATAATTCCTGGCATGGAAAGAAAATTGTAATAGCAACCTCCAGCCACACTCTCCATTCAAGACTTTGGCGCATTCTTCAGAAGTCAGGAAACTTTTATTGAAATAGAGTCTACGAAACTCTTGCAAAATGGGGCAAACCCCCATAAAGTGAAACACATCTTCATTTTCATTAAGGTTGCAGAGTGAACAAATAGGTGATAAATCGTTTCTATGTGGCCTATAATTAAGTTCAATCATTTCCGTTCTCAATTTAAAAATCAAGCTCATTTCTGCAATTGTAAACTCTTCCCTGAAATAGTTATCTACACTCAAACAAAGATTTAAGCGTTTATATGTAGTTCTTGAAGATGAACCTCTAGCCCTACCAAGGCAGAGCTGAAATATGCTTTCATCTACAATTGAAATGCAGTTGTAAAAATTGGTCTTCCATTCCTCCGTGCTGCCAAGACTCAGGGACAAAACAAAGTTATGACTTGTGGCGAGTTCATGCCAATTTTTGAACGGGGTATACCCACATCTAAGAGATATTAGAAGTATTTTTCTATGAAGGTTGGTTTCGGCTCTCTGCATAACTTTGATTATAAAATCTGCATTTGCCTTCAAATTATTAATAAAGATGTATGGAAGCCCTGATTCTACATGAATGGCATAGTTTGGAGTACTAGATGGCAATTTGAAAATACGTTTAAAAAAGTATCTTTGGATAGATTCAACTTCATCTAACTGCTGGAACCCATAGACCTCATTTGCATAGCAAAAACAGCTCTTGACTGTGGCGTCAAAAACCTTGAACTTAGACACTGGATCTACAAATTTGTTTTTAAAAAATTGCGGAAGGTATTTAAGATACACATATCCGATCCGGGATAGCATATCCAGGTTCTTGAACGTGCCCAATTACTCACCAATCCTTTAGTCAACTTAGCAATGCATTTTACCATTGAACACAAAACGAATACATAAATTGTGAGCTCACTTAGCTCCGTATTGATTTGTTTTAGTATTCAGTGGTTAAGTTCATTCCTGTGATGATTATAAGATTGCTGAGTTGCGACAAAAACGCAGCTATTATATCTAGAGCGAATCGAAATAATAATACCCTAATCGATTCGGCTGTGCAGTTTGTGCCGAGGCTAGGTTAACAGTGAGTGAGTAAATTAAGTCAATTCTTCCTAAAAGTTGATAAAGTAAAAAAAGTGAGTGAGTGAGTGGTGTTTTTTTATATCAATTTGTGAATCTATTTCACAAGATTCTTATATTGAAGCCAAAAATAGACGATTGAATGATAATAGTTATGGAATCTGGAATCCTTCATCGGAAACCGATTCTAATGCTGTTTTTAAATATATCTGCTAGTACAGAACTTCAAAAGAGTAAAGCGTTATAGTTTAAAAGGCCAAAAGTTAAAAAGGGAAACTCGATATCGCTTTTCGAAGATGCTATTATCAGTTTCAACTCCTTGACAGCCTCGGACTCGAAAATGAGATCTATCTCTCATTTAAGCAATTTTTTGTAACTTTTATTGCCTAATTTTAATAAGTTTACTTACTATTTTTCTTATTTTAATAACTTTCTATAGATGTACTAGCACCCTAACGGATAAAATTATGGCTGCTGATGAAGTTTCTACACTCAACATGCTCATCTGCACCTATAATTTTTCATCTGCATCCTATAACTAAGGAAGTGCATACGTCTGCACTTGGTGTCTTCCCTCTCTATGACGCAAGTATGATCTTTATGTCTTATGTCTTCTTCTTTTGTTGTTTTGTACTCACAGATGTATGTAAATCCACCATAATCCTATTCAATAACCTGATCTAGCAAAGCCCTTGCATAGAAACATCAAAATCTATTTACGCTAGTCTCAATTTAATTTGCATTAGCGCTTTTTGACTGTTCTAAGCCCTGAACTCATAACACAATGCAACAAAAATTACTTCATTAAACACACCCATTTCTCTGCAGACGCGCTCATTTTTGAAAGCAACACCGGCACTACACCAGGGAGAAATACTGACTTCGCCCGTTTTGATTTCAAATGCTCTAACTAGCCAATCAGCCACTATTTTACTAACACACTCTCATTTCTTTTTCAAACTGTCTCGTGCGTACACAATTTGCTGTCTCTGTGTAGAAAAATTTTTAACTCGAGGGAGAACGCGATTTTTATCCCAACGCATTTAATGTTGAAAGTCGAACGCCATATTTTGTTTTGCTTCGAAATCCAGTAATTTCAGTTGTATTTAACATTCAAAATAAACAAAAATGAGTGAATATCAAACCGTAACTGCAGATGCACTAAATTCTGCCCATTTGGAATTGCAAGGCAACCCGGCAGCCTTGAGACGGCCCTTTGATCCAACAGCACACGACTTGGAGAGTACTTTTCGTCTTACACGATTTGCTGACCTAAAAGGAAGAGGCTGTAAAGTGCCCCAAGAAGTCCTCGGTAAATTGGTATCTTCGTTGCAGCAGGATTATTCTCTTCAAGATGATTCTCAGTTCATGCATGTGGCGATACCTAGAATCGGAATCGGTCTGGATTGCTCGGTCATCCCGTTGAGACACGGTGGCCTGTGTCTGGTGCAGACCACAGATTTCTTCTATCCAATCGTCGACGATCCATATATGATGGGTAAGATTGCCTGTGCAAACGTCCTTAGTGATCTTTACGCAATGGGAGTGACCGAGTGTGACAATATGTTGATGTTGTTGGCTGTGAGTACAAAGATGACTGAGAAGGAGCGCGATGTTGTCATTCCATTGATCATGAGGGGATTTAAAGATTCAGCTTTGGAAGCAGGTACAACAGTAACTGGTGGTCAAAGTGTTGTCAATCCGTGGTGCACAATCGGAGGAGTTGCATCGACCATTTGCCAACCAAACGAATACATTGTCCCAGACAACGCAGTAGTTGGCGACGTTTTGGTTATGACTAAGCCATTGGGAACTCAAGTTGCCGTAAACGCCCACCAATGGTTGGACCAGCCAGAGCGATGGAATCGCATCAAGTTGGTGGTGTCTGAGGAAGACGTTCGCAAGGCGTACCACAGAGCCATGAGTTCAATGTCAAGGCTCAATCGTACTGCTGCTCGTCTTATGCACAAGTACAACGCCCATGGTTCGACCGACATCACTGGATTCGGCCTACTGGGGCACGCCCAAACTTTGGCTTCACACCAGAAAAAAGACGTCTCTTTTGTCATTCATAACCTTCCAGTTATTGCCAAGATGGCTGCAGTGGCGAAGGCCTGTGGAAATATGTTTCAACTTCTCCAAGGCCATTCTGCGGAGACATCTGGAGGATTGCTGATTTGCTTGCCACGTGAACAAGCCGCTGCTTATTGCAAGGACATTGAGAAACAAGAGGGCTATCAAGCGTGGATTATTGGTATCGTCGAAAAGGGCAACAAGACTGCTCGCATCATTGATAAACCACGAGTCATCGAGGTTCCCGCCAAGGATTAAACAAATCTCTACCAACCTTTCCCATTACTTTGTATTTTGTTTTGTTTGTCCGATTTGAAAATAGTTATAGTGTTTCTGTTGTGTAATAAACAATATTACTGCTGAAACGAATAAAAATTTTGCTTCAATAAAAATTAGTTCAATTTTAATTTGGCGTAAGCTAAATCCACTTGAAGAATTGCTGTTTGCTGTTGATTGGGTCGAACTACTCTCTTTGTGTCTTTGTGAGTACTTTTATCGAATTAAGAGCAGGTACGTTTTTGAACGATTTTGGAAATCAAATGTGTTGGAACTCTTTTTTCTTAAATTAATTTCAGAAAATCTATTGAGATCATTATTCATTACCGACATCACAATCGGAGTTTTTATTCGGCCAAGCGCCAAGGGACTGCCTCAGTTGCTTAGTTACGCTCTTGAAGTAATAAATGAATTTCACTCTTCACTGTGATTTGTAAGTATTTTATAATTATTTTGCTATGACCTCGGAAATATACCGCCCGCGCCCTAAAACGATGCTTACAAAAAAACCGTCGTGATTATTTTTTCACGATACCTGCTCGCTGTCATTTACGGCTGCTTTTGTCGATCGTTTTGTTACTATTCTGACATTTACATGGATACTTATGTACTTAGTTGGGCATTACAGTTCCTGGTAAACCTGGTTCTTAACTCAACCACCATCCTTCTATAACGACTTCGATTTCGGGCGAGCTCTTTCCAGTTTTGCACTCTAAGTCGGGTGACGTGCATTCGAAAACCAGTCGAGCCGGAGCGTTTGGGTCCATCCGCTCTACATGGCCCAACCATCGTAGCCCCTTGAGTTCGGGGCTTACCACCCTGGCAGGATCTTTTTACCTTTTGGTTAAACTTCCGAATCTAGTTCGTCGTTCCTCTCATGGCATCGCTCAATTTCTTTTTAAACGAGCTGCTTCTTTTTCTTTTTGAGAATTCGGTGTTAATTTCGTTATACTGATCGTGCTTTTTGTTTGGCTGCACTTGCCTGCCTGCATTCTTCATCGAACCATGGGTTTGGGATGGTGGCCGAGTGAAACCCAGAACCTCAGAGACAGCGGTTCAGATGGCTCCTTGGCATTGCTGCCACTGGTCTTCAATGCTTAATGCTGATGGCATGGGATTCATTCAAGGATAATTGAAGGGACACTCGATTGGAAAAGGCATTGGCAATCTCTTGCGCTTGTACCTTTCCGATGTCATATCTCTTCACAGCGTTAGTTCGTGCTGGTCGTGAACAAGATATCCTCATTCGTACCTTGGCTACAACAAGGTAGTGGTCCGAGTCAAAGTTGGCCCCTCGGAAAGTTCGGACATCTAACACACTGGAAGGTTGCCTTGCGTCAATCGCAACATGGTCAACTTGGTTGACGGTTGATTGATCTGAAGATCGCCAGGTACCTTTATGAATTTTGAGGTGCGGGAAGCGTGTACTACTTACAAGATTTAGCCCCGCAGCAAAATCGATTAGCCTCAGTCCGTTTTCGGAGGTTTTGTCATGGAGGCTATGCTTACCGATTATATTTCCAAAGATGTCCTTCCTCTCCAGTTTTGCGATAAAATCGCCAAGAACGATTTTCACGTCGTGTCTAGGGCATTGCTCATACGTTTCTTCGAGGAACTCGTAGAAACAGTCTTTGGAATCGTCGTTTTTCTCTTCTGTGGGGGCATGGGCGCATATAAGGCTAATGTTGGCGGATTTAGCCCTGATGCGGATGGTCATTATACGCTCATTGACTGGATTTTGGCTAATCACCTTATCCCTGAGTCTTCCTCTAACGACAAATTCGCACCCAAATAAGCGCTGTTTCTGTTGTCTGTAGCAGTCGCCATAGTAGATGCCACAGTTTTCCATCTTCTTAATGCCCGGTCCACTGCATCGCACTTCTTGGATGGCGATTATGTCTGCTTTGCAGCAGTACAGGGCGTCCGTTAATTCTCCTGCTTCACGTAATCCGTTAAGAGACCTTACGATCCACTAGCAAATACAGAGGTCTTTGTCCATTTTACGTTTGCTTGGTTCGTGAACTTTGAAATCATTATCGCTATCCTCCGAGGCTTTTGGCAGTTTCGGAACCAGATGTTTTTTCCGTGGTTGGGTACAGGGCTTGAGGGCACAGGGCAAGTGATCATTTCGGACATAAAGAGCTCCAGTGTCAGTGCCCTGCTGCAGGGGTGTGACGTGTAAGAGCTCTCTACTTCAATACCCTGTCCTAGTATTGAAAGACCTTTAAGCCAAATATGTTGGAGTAGCTCCTTCAAGGGTTTCTGCTTTTTCGACTGCTGAAATTCACCGCTGATTCTGTCATTCGAATTCATACGCTGGGATATTTCCGAAAAGCTCTGGCAGACCACTATTCGCAGTGCAAGTCCAATATTGAATGAACAAATCTACTACTTGCTTTGGAGGAAATTATCCATTCGCGAATGAAATGAGGATTGAGGAAGGTAATCACCTAACCTAACCATAATAGCTGCGTTTTATTGGGAATTTACAGTCATCTTCAGTCTTTACTAACCATCCATTACCAGCCATCCCTGTTGTTCACTTCTGAACACTGATTTATTTGTGTTCACTCTTCTGTAATCGTTGTTCACTAATGGCTGTTGTTTTCCCATGTGCAACTGCACAATAGACAGACTTATCTTCAGGGCACTATAGGAGACTTTAGAATACGCTATAGACACAGAAAATAGCATTGGTGCGGAGATCAAACTGACAATTGCACTTGCCTTTCACTGCTACTTTGGGTTAGGAAAGCAATTGAGAAATATAACCCTATCTGGGAAAACCAAGGTAACCCTTTATAAGAGTTTGATCATACCACTTCTGCTACATAATGCAGAAGCATCGATCTTATCTGAAGCGGTTGAGGAAACTCTGGGTCATTTCGAAAGAAAAGTTCTCCGAATGGGCCTACGTACCGGATGTGAAGACAATGTGCGAAGAAGTAGATACAACAACTAGTTTTATGATCTGTACCCCTACATCGGCATTTCTGGAAGATAACGCATCAAGGGCGGCCGTGGTGCAGTGGTAGAGTGTTCAGTAGGTAGGCCGGATGCGTGGGTTCGAATCCCGCTCTGGGCATCTACTTTTCTTTCAGCCTCCTAGTTTCGCCGCCCTTGAGGTTATATGTGAAATAACTAACACCTTATTTCCACTACTGCAACACAGAAAAAAGGGAAGGCTGCTACCCTGGTAGTACAATGGACCGGTAATTAAGTCTGAGTTCTCCAGGTTAGCATATAAGCCTCTTCTTTTTTAAATAAAAAAAAAAAAAAAAAGATAACGCATCGCGAGACTGCGATGGCTGCGTCATGCAGAGCCGATGGACATTACCGCTACTGCTCAACGGGTTTTCGAAAGCACATTGCAGGAATTTTGTTGAAAATTGTTAGCGTAAAATTTTGTTTGAAGCACAGTTTTACCCCGAACTGTAATGGGCTAAGTAAGTAAGTTCATTGTCTTTCCTAAACAGGAAAAACCTTATTTTCCCCCGATGCGATGTACACAACTGACTGTGGGTAACATTCCACTTTTGCTGACACTTCAATGTGAACAATGTAATGTGAGCACTTCGCAGTATAGCACAACTCATCTAGCACAACTACAATCTCTTAGTGGCCCAAAGTCTCGCGAAAAGTCATAAGAATTAGAAAATCTTACCAAATTTGTATTGGAAGTGATGGGAGCTAGTTCACTCTATCTAGTCAAAGTTAACTTATTTTGGAATTACTTCCTGGAGCGAAGTTAAGAGTGTTTTTCTTTGTTTGCTTTAAGTAAAACCACACACCTATTCATGAACGATTGAATTTTATTTGAATATTTTACATACATACATAGGTTTATAAGACAAGATTTACAGTATAATTTGTTTGATAATAAATACAAATGAATGCAACGATTTATTATTGTACATACGTATAGATTCTATCTATGGTTAAACGAACGAATTTAACTAGAACTATTTAAAATTACAAGTGGCATATGTATATGTGGTAACTGTTTTTTATTGCAGCGATATTAGTTTATCTGTTTAAAAAAGAATTAAAAAAAAAGAAATAGAAAAGAGTAATGAAATTTGCTTGCTTGATTTTCCATATTTGTTTTGTCTGCAATATATATAAGGAAAATGTTTATATACAAACCATTTCTGAAGTGAGCGAGCTTAGGGCATCTTCAACGGTTGGTTTATGTCTATCGAATTTAGGTCTGCTTATGGGCGAAAAATGATCTAAAAGGTTGTGTTTTTATTTGATAAATTATAAAATAGTATTTACTTCATACCGAAGTCTCCACTTGAACTGGAATCAGTAAAACTCGGTGTACCTTCGGTCCATGTGGGTGTGGAGCCCTCACCAGACGCCGGCGGTGTCCATGCTAAGCCACCACGCGAAGAATATTGACTGCTTAATGAGGTGTCAACAGCTAGGTAGGGTTCCAAATGAACTTCAGAAACACTTGAATTTAAATTTAAAAAAAAGCTATCGAATAACGGTTCTTTGAAGCTTAAAATAAAAAATAAACGTTTTGAAGAGCAGAACTTGGCTCATTTGAAGATATGTATAACGTATAAGGCTTACGTATTTACATCGTGTATCTTGTGTGTTAGTGATTGTGAAGGAGCAAATGTGAAAAGGGTACCCATGGGATAGAGTCGCCTTTTTGGCAATTATACCTACATTCGTCGAGTTTAATGGTTGGTTTAGATATGCGACAGCCTGAGGAGGTTTTCAAGGTTTTTCAATAGTGGGTTGGTTGTATTCACACATATTTACATAGTTTTTTTTTTTTACAATTTAAATCGAAATAAAACTGATAAAGTGGACTCTTGAAGGACGATAAAAAAATTTTTAAATCAGATTTTTTTTGAAAACCCTTAAGCTTTCAAAAACTTTAGTTTATCTGCGATTAATATAGAAAAATGGTTAGGCAACCCCACTTTTCATACTTTTTTTTTTGTTGGAGGTTTTTAAAATACCAGCTGGAGCACTCAGACCTAAATACCGGTCCATTGTACTACCAGATAGCAACCTTTTATTGGTTATAACTTTCCAGAAGTTCGGAGAAAAGCCAAAAGACGCTGCGATCACAGAGGGTTGAGAAGGGTCTCAATAAGCACAACTTGGCTGTCGCTGCAAACAAGATACTTCTCCCCGTCCATCCATTGTTCGTTATGTGGCTCAAGGCCATTAGGATAGCATAAGACTCCGCTTGGAAAACGGATGCGTATGATCCCAAAGATGAGTGCAGTCCTATGTCGTCGTTCTCAACAAAGGCACCAGCACCAGAACCCTCGTCGGTTTTGGAGCCATCTGTTAAGATACGATAACAGTTCTTTCCAGGCTCAGATTCTAGAGCGAACAAGTCCTGAACCGAAGGAAAGTTGACTGAATAATTTTGACGCAGTTTGAGCCTTGGGATCATCGTGTCAGACGGCATATCCATTAGACGTGAGTCAAAAGATATGCTGCTAGCGAGTTCCTCAAAGCTCCAGTGCGAATGGTGCCAGAGACCACATCGCTTTAAACGATAAATGGTCTTGAGAGTACACCCCATGATGTAGGTATCACACACCGATTTATACTAAAAAGCTATCTAGAGGTATCCTCCGTTAGTAAATTCATTGCCATGAAAAGCGCATTCTCAATTAGCCGTTCGGAACCGGCGAAAAATTGTAGGTCCCCTCCATTCCCTGACAAGGCATGGTTGTGAGAAATGTGCTAGGCCCAGGGGCTCCCCGCTCTGTTGCGCCACCCTATTTATTATTTATTTTTATTTTAGAGGTATCCGAGAATTTTTTGTATAACTTTCTATTCAAGTGATTGTGATCAGCAGATAGAAATTTTGTTTTTTCTACTTTTCATGTTGGTTTATTGTTATGGTGTGCATTTATTTCAGCATTGTAGTCTTTTTAAATGCATACTATCGAGGAAATAAATTCTAATCGTTAAAGATATCTGAATCGTTCAAAAAGGTATCCGAGATAGCCTATCCGATAGGTTCTTGAACGTGCCCACTGTGTTTCACATCAAACTCTCCCTTTTTTGATACATGTGACGAACATGCACAGAGCGAAACAAAATTTCAACTCGGAGTAACATACCTTGTAGCTTGTACTATACTCCTGAACACAACTCAACCGCGAAACAAAGCCTATGTTTGTCTCAGAGCGGAGATAAATACGATTTTGAGTGAGATATGGAAGTGCTTCTTCTGTATACAACCTATTGGCGATGATAACATTATAGAATGGTGGAACCCGCTGACAGGCAGCATTTGCCCGGCAACGTTGACGATATGATCAAGAACAACCTTTCTAACCCTCGAAAGGAATTAAACTTGTAACAAAGCCTTAGTCGTATTCTTGGTGCAATGGCAGTATAGAATGGGGTCTTTCATAACGGGGCTCAACTGACTCGTGGTCCTACTGCAAGAGTGATGACCTTAATAACCGAGATGTCATCGCAGTAGGCGGAGATGTTGAAGAGCTCCTTCGGTTTAGTAGGGCGGTCTCAGATCGCGATCGTCGTGACACTTGACGACGTGACGTTGTTAAAATGTCAGATATGTTCTGGCGGTTGTCCGCGCAACAAATTAATATTTATGATGATAGTCAGTCGCCAATGGTTGGCTTACAAAGGTTTAGCGTGCAAGTCTTAAGCTACGTGCAGACGGCATATAAAAGCCGCACATATGTGCGGTTCTGACGTCATTTTTACGTCATAATTTGCGAGTATTGACGCATATCGTCTGAACACCCTTTTGGGACAGTCCGCACATGCACGCAAATGGTTTGCGGACGATGTGCGACGGCGAAACCGCACATAAATGTGCGGCTTTTTCGCAAATCGTCTGAACACCCTCGCACATTTTTTGTGACAGTTTGCGTGTATGTGCGTGCATGTGCGATCTTCAAAATCATGTGCGGTGACACGAAAATAGGACAACGCAAATGTGCATATTTTACGCAAATCAGTAGTAGTTGCACAGCATAATTGTGATCGGTTTTCAATAAAAAAAAATTATAAAGTGAGCGAAGCGAAGTGTGTTGGTAGTAGGCTGTTTTTATTTTCATGAGTACAATACGGACTGAAATAATTATTTTGTCTCTTGAGTATTATGTTCTTTTTTTTTATTTTGTTGACTTGAATATTTTATTTAATTTTTTTTTTGTTATTTTTTTTCTATTGATTAATTATGAAAACATTAAAATTGATTGCAGATAAATCATATCCAATGCCAAAACAGTAGTAACCCACTTTCTTTTCGAAATTTTCAAATAATTTCAGCACTTTTATATTTATGTACGGATAAGCTTCGTCAACAACCACAACCCATGAATAAAACACAAAATTCAAACAATTTATTGAATTAACGCAAACCTGCATATGAACGCAAATGGGTGATGTGCGGATTTTTACGCATACCGTGTGAACATGTCGCACATCGACCGAAAAATGTGCGTATTCATTTGCGTACATTTGATGTGCGAGCAAATCAACGCAAACTAATGTGCGGCTTTTGGGACAGATTCCGCACATCGTCTGAACACCCTTATATGCGAGTTTGCGTACACTGATTTACGTATAGCATTTGCGTTGAATTTACAACTTTTTATGTGACGTCAGAACCGCACATATGTGCGGCTTTTTATATGCCGTCTGCACGTAGCTTTAGGGTAAAGGGTGGGCACAGTAACAAACAAAAAAAAATAAAAATAAATAAAAATACATACATATATACAAAAAAAAATAATCTAAAAACATTATAAAGATAAAGCGGCATCGAAAATCAAAAAAAAAAAAAATAGAAAAAATACAATCAAAAATCCAAAAAAATTACACAACACAAAGAACAAAAAACCATAAAAGCTACTGTGGCTGCTCATGTTTTTTGGTGCTGCGTGTTATGCCAGAAGAAAGTAGGCAATTGTCGTTAACGATATGCTGAATAGCTGAATTAGCATTGCTGATTCGAAACAGTTTTGTTTCATTCTAATTGTTTTATTCCTATAAAAAAAAACGCCATATTATGTTTTCGAGAACCCCCAACCGGAAACACTTCAAAATCAGAAACGTGTTTTCCTTTTCGTTTTCTTTGGTGTGTGAAGTCTTATAGAAAGCAATGTTCTCTTTTTTCGTAAATCAAAAGAACACACCAAACAAAGGGTTGTTCTCAGTTTTATGATCCTTTTTCGTTTAGTCTCTGGAGTTTATTTCAAGCAAAAGCAAAAATAAATTCTTTGTTATATTTCTTTTTTCATTATTTCAAGCGTTTTGCTTCGTGACTAGACAAATGTTAGATGCACCGGACCGCATTTTGCAAACAAGCCTATACAAATCTCTATCTAATGTGAATAGTGAAAAACAAAAACAAATGTTTATAAAGCAACTCCAGGAACTGACTTCAAACATGACAAAAAAGCCCTCTTTGTCGGCTTGACTGTCAATGTCCATAATCCCCCAACTGATAAATCGAATCTTATAAGATTTCCTTTTTTTTTTTCAGTGTAACTTGGTCCAAATAAAAATCTGAATGGCTCAGGGTTCATGAGGGGTTTCTTGTGTTTTTTTGTCTTTGGGAAAGAAGGGGCTTTCAAATGACTTACCTAATCGTATCTTCCCTGGTAGATGTTCTCAAAATGGATCCACTGGATGTATTCAGTTTTCGTTCATTCTTTCTACGCCCAGAGCTCTGTTTCTGTAAGCTTTCTTCAGAAATTTCATCAAAAGCAGGGGGAGGTGTCGAGCAACAAGAAGGTGTAGTGCCTAGCAATACATGAAATATGAATGTTATCTAACGTATAATAGTTTAAGCTATTTATTTAATGATCTTTTTGGACTATCTATGGGGCAGGTTAAGTAGTATAGGATGATTAAATCGTTTAAAGCTAAAATTAAATGGAATGTGTGTGATGGATCTTAAGCGTGTTCCTGGAATTATTTTACTATAGGTACTAATAAGCGCCATTGCTTCCGAGGGAATCAAGTCTCATATCCTACGCCCACTAGAAGCCGTAGAAAAAACGTCGGAATTTTTGCTCTGCATTTCGAAGCGCTGTCGTGCTTTGACGAAATTGGAATTGGGGCTTCTAGAGAAGTTCTTACGATGTCGGTCGGAATTGTAACTTTCGATTGTTACCGAAACCGATGGTGGATATTTATTTTTGGATTCCATCACTAAGGCATCTTGTCTGTTTCTGAGCATAACATCTCCCCTGGGTTCATCTTCAGTAAGTTGTAGTTTGGGTAAAGGTCTCCTGACTCTTGGATTGTTTTCGATTTCTCTTTTCACTTCGATAAACGAGTGCAGGGTCTGTAAAATGTTCTCTTCCTGACCATCATCGTCCCCGAATGCCATATCTGCATATTGGATATACTTTTCTTTTTTTCGTTGCTTTTTTGTAGAGTGTAATTTTCGGGAAACTTGCTGTGGTTGGGGAGTAATGTTTTCGGGATGAATTGGTGGGAAACTTCGAACTATCGATCCCACCGTTGACATGTAACTATGAGACATGAAACTATTTCGCTTTTTGAAAAGATCTAATCGATTAAGGGGCTGTTGTTGGGTTACTTTGGATCTGGCACTTTCGCTGGGAGCTATTGGTGCCGAGGCTATATTGGATGTAAACCCGGGCCTACTGGACTGGACATCGTCGACGTCGAAAAGATCGTGCAACTCCAACCAGTCTTGAACGTTACTAGGCGAACGACGATCGCCAAATTTCGGAATTGGTGGTGCTTGAAGGTGGTCTATTTTTTGGGATTGGTTAGCATAAGTTAACATGGGTCTACCTGTTGATGAAGCTCGTTGCTGTAATAACGATTGCTCTTCGAACAGGGAGGTGGCCTTCGGTTGTCGCGGTTGGTCTCCTTTCTTGTTACGTGGAGAGCCTCTTGGTGGCACAGGCGGTGGTACTTTTGGTTTTATAGTACTGCTACTTGTTTTTTGCTTGCTTTGGGGTCCACTGGAGTTGGAGGCCATTGTTGTTGCTTTGCTCGGTGGCTTAGATGCTTGCGTACTAGAAACTTGAGAAAGGCCAGCAGTGTTAGCAGCTGTGTATAGTCGTTTCAAAACATAATTTTTAGTATCGTAAGAATATCCGATCAGCGAGCATGAAAAGAAGAAAAAAAAGAAACAAAAGTGAAGAGTGTTATTTTTAAGTTTATTTTTATTCAGAAAAATTTAATGTTAACAGCTATCAATTTGCTCTGAAATAAGAAAATAACTTGTCTTAAAATGGACTTGTTGCCCTAGCCTAAAATATAATACCGCTCGAAGGACCAATGAATCTATCTAGTTTTAGAAGTACAATAAGGCAAAAGTTTGATTGGGACATAGAAATTCGTCTTCATTCTAGCTGAAGCTAGTGAAGGACGCATAACCCATAAAGATGCTTTAAAATAGGCATTTATGTATATTTTTGCTTAATTTTAAATCTGTACCAGAAACAGCTTTGAGTTTTTATTTCTTAGATTTTCAATCACCAACGTGTTTGTTTCATCAAATATCTCTTTTACCATAGTTTATACCACCAACTTCGTTGAATAAAGTTAGAAAGTCCCTAAATAGTGACGAAAGCGTTTAGATTTGAAGCTGCACAGTGTTCTGTCAGTGTCTGCCTGAAGTTAGACATACTTTGGAATGGCATTATAAATACGCCTGACAATTTTTAAAGTATTCTGCTGTGGAAGTTATTAATTTAATACCATTTTAATATTGGAAATTTTTTTTCCTCTTTCCTTGAAATTGCAAGTCGCAAATCTCAAAATATTGAAAAACGGGAATAGACTGACATTCTCTAGGAACCAATGTCTGTTGACTTTTTGGGGTTTATTTTGGTATATAGGCCAAAAGAAAAGTTCAACGCAGAAATACGAAAATTTAGAACAGTTAACAAATGAGAATTTATTTTTGATCTGAAGCTAATTTTGCCAAAAGATGTATTTCCTTTTGTTTGGGCCTGGAAAAACTTGAATTTTTTGTTTTATTATTTGAAAACGAGCAAATAGTTTCTTCTGTTTAATAAATTTTGTTGGTAATAAAAATTGGTGTATGACGTGTACAACTTTTTTGTCACAATTTGAAGAGGGAACTTACATCATGGAACTATAATAAGTAGATATAGTGGAGCAACAGAGCGTTGGTTCCAGGGCCTAGCGTATATCTATACCAACCATACGTTGAAGAAATTGAAGGGACCTACAACTGTTTGCTAACTCTGACCGTCTAATCGAGAGAACGCTTTTCATGGCATGAAATACTATCGGAAAAATTGCCTACTCCTCGTGAAAGGCGATACTCGTGTGAAAAATTAACAGCGTTTTGTCGACCCATAGGGTTGTATAGGGTGGAACAAATGAGAACTCGTTCTCCAATTTTCTTATTTTCTCAAAGACTAAAAATATTTGGTCTTCAGTTGCACTCAAATTGATAAAAGTCTTGAATATAGAAGTACGAAAATATAAAAATTTTATTTCTACGCTTCTTTTTTTCAAAAATTTGACACCGTTTGTTTGAGTAACTCAAACGCTCTACCAAAAAGGCTATTTGGAAGGTATTTACATTCGAATTCCAATAATTATAACTCTAGTTTTGAGTTTTGTTATGTATCTGCATATTGACTTATTTTTTTTTCTTACTTTATTTTTTATTTATTTATTTATATGCATTTTTGATCATTCAAAAAATTAAAGGTAATTTTGTATCAGTGTGAAAATTGCTCTAAGACAAAAAAAGTTCAAAAATAATACGATACGATTAAACGCAACATGAGCTTTTGTAAACGTCATAGTTCCATCGCTATTATAATTGCAATTACACTCGGAGGACTTTGCAAATTTAACCCGAAAAAAGATATTCGTAGAAAAATAATCGAATGTTTCTTAGATTCGAACCTCGAACTCTCAAGCTTTGTTATTAGTGACGGAAATATATTTTTCTCACTTATTTTAAAATTATTTTTCTCTCTATAAGTTGTAAAATTGGGTTTTTCTGAATTAAAATGCGTCGGAAAGAAAGCAATAAACCAAAACAAGAAAAAGTTTCAATCTGCTGCTTTTGAAATATGTGATTTGTGTTTACGAATCGTACCTTATCTGTAATGTAACGAACATTTCATTTCAATGAACGACGAATAAATCAGAAACGAAACGATGCAAATATAATTTGTACTGATCTAAGGATTGTACAACCTATCGTGTATGTCCAGGCGGAGTAGAATCTCCAACTGCAAACGCACGGTTAAAAGGCTGGGGAAAGTTGACTGGAATGATATGACGGACTTAGAACGGAAACGACTACATAACGCACGAGCCTTTTTAGACAGGGAGAACTTGGGAAAAGACGGGCCTACTGCTAGTCTAGCACCAAGCCCCCTGCAAGGTACAACTGAAACAACTGACAAGACCGACCGAAACAAACCACACGGCACACGAACCTTGGTGGTAAGGGAGGGCTTGGGAAAGGATGGGCCTATTGCTAATCCAGCACCAAACCCTCTCTCCCCTCTAAGTCAGAGTGTAAAAACCTCGATGGGTCCGCCTGCTCCGTACACTGATAAAATTCAGCCAAAGAAAAGGCCAACCCCATCGACGGCTGGTGTAGGGACTACGGATACAAGACACAATACGAAGAACGAACAGACAGACCCTGGAGCACGGAAGCACAGCAGTACTTCTCACCCAGAAATGGGAAATGAAGCCGCTGCTGAGGGGAAGGAGGAACAGAAACTTGATGGTAGTGTAGAAGGCCTCAGCCCTCCGCAAGACCTAAATGTGACTGAGGAATCCAACCCCGAAAACCCGTCACACAACAAAACGACAGACAGTCTGGCAACTGTCATCGACAGAAATACAAGACAAAGACGAGCAAGGGTCCTCAGCAAAGACGAACTTCAACTGAGACAACAACGAAACGCGGTAAGGACAGTCAGACGCTTATCGAAAAAGAACCCTGACTCCTTAACGGGGAAAGCAAGGAAGGCTCTGATGAGGTCCGAACAAAGACTACGGACATTGACACCAATAGACTTAACAAAACAAACTGGACAAGACCCGACGGACAATAAACGAGCTGGCTGCGGAGCAAATACTGGTGCTGGTGAGGCGGCCTCTCTGCCCCTCATCGAAACCGTTGTGCCGAACTGCTCAAAACGAGTAAGGAATGCCAGCTCCTCCCCGAACAACTCCTCACCCAACAGATTACCGAAGAGGATGAAGACCTCCTCAGTCCCTGCTGCGAATGGTCACCTAGTCGCTATAGCCGACTTTGGGAAACCTGACCGCAAACTGAGTGAAGATGAATGGCAGTTGCTGGAACTAAGGATCCTGGAAGAGGTAAATGAGGCGATCGTTAAGAGTAGGCAACCGCCACTCTTCGGGGACCTCACTACCGTCCATGGTTTTAAAGTAATGAACTGCGAGAATGAATGGACCCTTCAATGGCTCCAGGAATTCGTAAAAAAGACGGCAGCTCCCTGGCAGAATGCTGAATTACGGCTCTTGACTGTCACTGAGATCAAGGACATAAACCGACCAATAGGTAAACTACTGGTCAGAGGCCCCTCTATTCCCCGCGATCGGCTGGAAAGGTACATCCTTTCTCTGAATGCCGAACTTTTGAGCGACCAATGGAAGGTCGTGAAGGTGGAGAAGACGGAGACAGGCACTGAAGTGATTGTGAGGTTGACACACAACTCCATACCACTTCTAAGAAAAGTTAGCTTCAAAGTTCGCGTCGGCATCACCCGATGCAAACTCAGGCTGATAGCCAGAATCAAAAAACAGGTTAGTAAGGCGTTGTATAAAAAACAATATATGCAATGGAATTGAAGTTAATACAAATCAATCTCCAACATAGTAAAGCCGCCTCCGCCAACCTGGTCTACCTCATGGAGAGTAGACAAATAGATGTAGCCCTTATTCAAGAACCTTGGGTCGCGAGAGGAAAAATTAAGGGCCTACATTCCAAAGAACTCACGCTGTACAAATCCAATTTTGTCAGCCCAGACAGTAACCATAGAACATGCATAGTAGCTAGAAAACAGTTAAATCTTTTTCTTCTAACTACTTATAGCACAATAGACCAGACCGCAGTAAAGATGGAACGCGCAGACCTCCCATCACTAATCTTGGCTTCCATCTACATGCCACATGATGGAATTGAAGGACCACCAGCTGATATCACCCACCAACTGGTTGAATACACAAGTAAGAGTAGACTAGATATTATTATGGGCTGCGACGCCAACGCACACCATGTGCAATGGGGAAGCACCGACACGAATTCTAGGGGGGAACTCTTATTTGAATTTATTTTAAGAAACAATCTTTTGGTTATAAATAGAGGTAACACACCTACCTTTGTTACAAAAAACCGTAAAGAAGTACTTGACATTACACTCACAAATAACTCGGACACTTGTCCAGTAGAGCAGTGGAAAGTACTAGATGATCTCTCTTTCTCAGACCATCGTCTGATAAACTTTATCACTCCCACTACAGATCGCCCAATCAAACCTTTTCGTAATAATAGACGTACCGATTGGGCTACCTTTAGTAGGGAAGTAGACGATAACATAGATTCCCTTAATACTAATAGGAACCTTGAACCGCAAAGCCTTGATAAGTTGACTGCAGAACTCACAGGGATTCTGAGAAATGCCCTGGATAAAAGCTGTCCTCTTATCACAACGGTAAAAAAGAACAAAAAACCAATTTGGTGGAATAACGAGCTGAGCAGCATTAGAAAAGAAACTAGAAGACTTTTCAATGCTGCCAAACGAACCGGCTCCGAAAATGACTGGGAACATTATAAATCCAGCCAAAGGAAATTCAAAAATGAAACTCAACGAGCGAAACGCTGCTCGTGGAGAAATTTTTGTAGTGAAATCGAGTGTACGAACAAATCGGCCAGACTAAGGAAAATCCTCTCCAAGGAGACCATACTACTTGGTTCTCTGAGAAAAGCGGATAACCACTGGACTGAATCCGCAGTCGAGAGTCTGGGACTTTTGTTCGAGTCACACTTCCCTGGATGCAGCCCTATAGAGAACAGTGAAATAGAAAACACTAGGTTTTCTAGACATGAAATCCCGGCAGATATCGTTACGGAAGAGAAGTTGGAATGGGCTATCAACTCCTTTTCACCTTTTAAATCTCCGGGTTACGATGGCATTTTCCCTATGATGCTGCAAAAAAGCAGCAGGAAAGTCATCCCACACCTAAAGAACATTTTTGAAAATAGCCTCATATGGGGATACATTCCCAAATTATGGCGGGAAGTTAGAGTCGTTTTCATACCGAAAGCCGGCAAACCCAGCCATACAGAAGCAAAAGACTTCAGACCTATAAGTCTGACCTCCTTTATACTGAAAACTTTTGAAAGGTTGCTTGATTTACACATCCGTAGCTTAATGAAACCGGAAGTAATATCTACCTTTCAACATGCCTACACAAAAGGACGAAGTGTGGAAACAGCACTTCACTGTGTAGTAAGAACCATAGAAAAAACGCTGCTAGATAAAGAATATACACTGGCAGCTTTCCTGGACATTGAAGGAGCCTTCAACAATGTACAAAACAGTGCAATTAAGAAGGCCCTGAATGATCTAGAAGTTGAGGATACAATTACAAATTGGATCATGAATATGCTAACAAAACGTCAGATCCACAGCGAACTGGGAGGTGCGAACTTGAAAAAGTGTGTGTCAAGGGGAACCCCACAAGGAGGTATCCTCTCACCCCTGCTCTGGATCCTGGTCATGAATGAGATCCTCGTAGCTCTCAAACATGATGGCGTAAAAGTGGTCGCCTATGCCGATGATCTAGCTCTTCTGGCAACGGGGAAATTCCCTCTCACTATTAGTGCACAATTGAACTATGCACTAACCAAGGTAAGCGCTTGGACAAAAAGGTGCGGCCTTACAGTGAACCCCCTCAAAACAGAGCTGGTACTTTTTACAAACAGAAGAAAAATACCTACTTTTGAGTTACCAAGACTAAATGGGACCTCTCTTAAGATCTCTGATCAAGCCAGATACCTGGGTGTGATCTTAGATAAAAAACTGAATTGGAGTCCCAATATACAAGAAAGATATAAAAAATCTATGATAGCACTGTATTCGTGCAACAGAATTTTTGGCAAAAACTGGGGACCAAATCCCAAGATCATCCTGTGGATGTATACTGCCATTGTTAGACCTATCCTTTCTTATGGCAATTTGGTGTGGTGGAAGGCGTTGGAAAAATCCACGCATTTAAAAACCCTAACCAAAGTTCAAAGATCTGCCTGTATTTGCGTAACTGGTGCAATGAGGACTACACCGACCGCGAGTTTGGAAGTAATCCTCAACCTTACACCTCTTGATCTCTACGTTCAAGAAGCAGCAGCAAATAGTGCACTTAGACTAAACCAATGCAATGTCTGGAAAACCAGCCAAATAGGACACGCACAGATTTTATCAAGATACGCAGATAACAATATCTGCACGGATTACATAACTCCATACCTGGACTTTAAAAAATCCTTCACAACCAGCCTCCCCAATAGACAAGATTGGGAGAATGAAACACCTTACGAAACGTCTATAGCAATCTATACCGACGGTTCAAAAATGGAAGTTGGAACAGGGGCAGGTTTCTTTTCAGAAAGCCTAAACCTAGCGAGTTCATTCAGACTTCCAGATCACAGCAGCGTCTTCCAAGCCGAGATCTTGGCAGTCTCACACGCTGCAAAACAGGTGTCCATGATGGCGCTATCACATGATGATATCACCTTTTTCATTGATAGCCAAGCAGCAATAAAAGCGATTTCTGCCACTCTTATCAAATCAAAGCTTGTTTCTTGCTGTCGCGAAGAGCTAAGGGTTCTTGGCACGCAGCATAACGTTAGACTCTGCTGGGTTCCTGGTCATAGTGGTATACCGGGAAACGAAAAAGCGGACGAACTAGCGAGGAAAGGATCAACACTTGACCCTTCTCTCATTGATCAATCAATCAGGATCCCACCCTGTGAAATTAAACAGATAATCGGAAATAAAATAATGAAAAAATCCAATGAAAGATGGGTAGGCCTAGATTCCTGTGTTACTTCCAGGAAAATATGGCCGAAATATAATAAGAAAGAATCTGAAAAGCTGCTATCACTGAATAGACCTTCATTGCGAATGCTTATCAGTATCACAACTGGACATAACCTACTAGGTTATCACAAAAAGAAAATGGGTCTTTGCACCGATGACCTGTGTAGAGGATGCAATGACGAAGATGAACACGAGGATACAACTCACTTCCTTTGTCATTGCCCAGCACTCTGTCACATTAGGAAAAAATTTCTAGGCAATTATTTTTTCAATGAACTAGAAGAATTATCAGACGCTTCAAAGAGCAGTCTGTTAAACTTCACTAAGGCCACAAAATGGCTAAACACCGACTAGACATAAATTCATAGGTTTCAAGGACGTTACAATACGTCAGGGTATCACAATGGATCTACATTGATCTAAGTGTGGCGGAATTAAGATCAACCGTCAGCCCATTCTACCTAACCCCTAACCTAAGGATATGTAAACTTTTTTATATCTAAAATCAAAGAAATTGAAAAAGGATTTTTCTAGTTTGTCCGAACTGTTTAAATTTGTTCTCGTTCCGCATACAATCCACCCTTCAACGAATAAATTTTTCGTTCTTGTTCAACTTCAAAATCACCTCTCCTTCCAATTTCATGGAAACGTTGATTAACCGTCAACTTATGAAATATCTTGAGGACCGAAAGCTTTGTAATGACCGACAGTACGGCTTTCGCAGCAAAAAGTCCACTGGTGATTTGATGATATATATCACCGAAAGGTGGAACCAATCTTTACATTGTTTTGGAGAAAGTAAGATTATTGCGCTTGATATTTCTAAAGCATTTGATAGAGTTTGGCACCAAGGTCTCTTATCGAAAATGAGTGCTTTTGATATCGACGAATCTCTTCTTCGTTGGATTAGAAACTACCTTTCTGACCGTTCAATACAAGTTGTATTGGATGGCTTCAAGTATGATACCCACTTTATAAATGTGCCCCAGGGCTCCGATTTGTCTCCAACTCTCTTCCACGTTTTCATAAATGAACTCTTGTCTGAAGCTTCTAATCCTCTCAACTGTTTTGCTGACGACTCAAACCTCAACTTCGCATATTCGTTTCCAAATTCTCGTCCTTGCTCTTCGGATGTGGAAGTGGAACGGTTGCGTATGATTAGCTCATTGAATTCTGAACTCTGAATTCTGACCTTGACAAGATTGTTATAAGGGGTTGTTAAAACCGAGTAGAATTCAAAGCTTCGAAAACACAATGGGTGCTTTCATAATTGCACGGTTGCTCTGTTTACATGCGATCATATGCAATCAGACTAACGTCATTCAAAATATTTGCGCATGCATTTTACAATGCATTTATGAACACTTTTTCGGATTTGCGTCATCTGTCAAAGAATTGAAAGAATTTTTCTGTATACACAGTTCCATAAAATACTTTTCTTTCTTTTTCCCAAAAAAAAACAGTTTATTTATTTAATTCAGTACTTTTTTGTTTATATATCACTTGGAGCCTGAAGAGTTTTCGTCCATTTTTTGTTACTTTTACTTTGTTTTGTATTTTTTCCGCGGTAATTAATAGTCTTCTTGAAATCTGACATTTGACTTGAATAAAGAAAAAAAATAGTTGTGTTTTGTACTGTCTGTCTCTTTCTCTGAAGATGAAAACCGAAAAGCAAACGAATTAAAGCATTTGCACATTTGCGCTGCAAATATTTGCGTTTTGCTTTAATGAAACTATTACATTTGTCATTTGCATTTATGAAAATTATGCATTGGTCAGACTAACGCAACTATGCAATTATGAAAGCACCCAATGTTGTCGTTTGTCGTTAAAGCTAAACATCCCCCCATTACCATTATCCATGAATGGTACCTGCATCCAAGAAACCGAAAAGCTGTAAATGCTTAGGTTTCTTAAGACGATGCAGGAAGTTCTTCACCCCTTTTGATCTGGCTACAATTTATAGGACCTTCATCCTCCCAAAACTGGAGCATAACTCCCATATCTGGTCAGGTGTCTCTCAAACATCTTTGCGCCTACTTGATGGGGTACAAAATAGAGCGTTAAAATTGATAGGATAGTTCAATTGTAGAATATATTGATTCTCTTGAACATTGTCGAAACGTTACCAATGTTAGTCTCTTTCATCGCTTTTTTAAGAAACAGTACCCAATGAAATAACCCCTTCCCTGAAACAATTTCACCGTTACACTCGCCTCGTCAGGAACGCCCATCAGTTTTACCTCGAACCCAACTTCGGGCGTACAGTCAAGTATAGATATTCTTATTTTAGTCGCACCACCAAAATGTGGAATGCTCTACATGACTCTGTTTTTCCCCTATATTACAATTCACAAAGGTTTAAAAGCAACGTGCATCGTTGTCTTCTTTTAAATCAGCTCCTATTTTATTAAATACTGGGACTGTGTTTTGCAACATTATAAGGGTAGTATTCATAAAACATAACCCCTTGATGTGTGCGGTAATTATAAAAATAACAAAGTGTCAAATAAACAAATATTCATTCGTTCGTTAGTCTTTCTCAGGTCAATAGTCCTTCACAAAAACCCAGCATTTTGTAGGGTAGGGTATATTATCCTCGTTTTTGAACCCATATTGGGTTCCTCGTTCTTATTTCAATAGTTATGTTCCAGAATGGACGTATATTTCTCTGCTCAATGCGAGTTTATCTAATCTTGACACAGTCACCGACTATCCTTCAAGCCGGTCGCATCGTTGCTTTACTCAGTGCTTGTTTTTCGTACGGTTACTTTTCCCGCTATTCTCCAATAGCCACAAAGCTTTCTGATTTAACTTTTTTTTTTTTTTTTTTTCTTGCTTAACACCCCGTTACTCAGTGCATTCAATCGTATAGAGATAATTAAATAGAAACCATGGCCTCAGGGCCGCATGTGCTTGCGGGTAACCGGTTTCGCGATCTCGATGTAGATTTGCAGACTGATTACTCGAATAAAAAGAAAAGAAAAAAAACTAACTTTACAATCGCAGACACCGATCTTTCATGGCAACCCCACATGTCAACACCTAACCCTAAATTTATAGTGATGTCCCCAGCTGACAACAAAAAACCATTCTCTCTTTTTAGTGTGTTCTTACTAAAAACAGCTATTGATGGAATTAGCACGGGCTACGATTCCATTACACAAATGCGTGACGGAAATTTGCTTATCCTCGCTAGAACCCAAAAAATTGCTGAAATTTTCCTATCAAGAAAACACTTATCAAATCTTTGCCCGATCAACGTATCCCTTCACATTAACCTGAACTCTTCTAAAGGTACAGTTTATGCTCCCTACCTTACAAATGTTCCTGATGAAGAAATCAAAATAGAAATGAAACCACAAGGCGTTACAGAAGTGTACAAGTTTACGAAAAAAATCGATGGTATCCAAACTCCAACGGGTCTCATTCTCCTAACGTTCGACTCCTTCCGGCCACCGTCCTCGGTTAGCATTGGTTGGTACAATTGCAAGGTAGTGGAATATTTCCCCAACCCCATGCGGTGTAGAAACTGCCAGCTTTTAGGACACACTGCGAAAAGATGTAAAAATGCTCCATCCTGTGAAAATTGCAACATGCCACCTGTCGACCCCCACGCATGTTCGCGTACCTATTGCGCAAACTGCTACGAAAAGCACCCCGCTTCCTCTAAAACATGTAAGAGTTTTTTAAAAGAAAAAGAAATATTAAAAATTAAAACAATTAGAAAGTGTACTATTCGAGAGGCCAAACAAGCTTATAAAGATCTACATCCCGAAAACATTAACCAACAAACATACGCAGCAGTCACAGCCGGATCATCGCCAGCCACACAAACCCCACCTACGGATAACCAAACCACAGCCGCAATTATCCACTCACCACCTCAAGTTGAATCCAATGTTAACTCAATCAGTGAACAAGGTCCTTCTTGCTTGCAACACAACCAACAAAATAAAACACCTCAAACCACAACCTCAAACAGCTCACCACAAAAAACCATTCAAATTAATATATCAAAATTACAGGAAAATCAACTAAACGAACCCAGTAAACTTAATAATTACTCAACTCAAACTCCCACCAATCTCCCCCCGTGTAACACGGACCCAAACACTTATCTTAATTCGCCTTTATCTAATTTCACAGAATCATTAATCAAAAATAACAACTATTACATCACCCCCATAGAGGCCGATGATGACAGCACTTAACCCATATAAAAACTCCCACACAAACGACTCCGCTGCTGCTAGGATGGGACAGGCGGAGCATCCTGACGTTACGGGTGCTCCGGGTGCCCCCTCCAGCGGGCAGCGGGGTCGCAATATCCATTTCACCAACAAACACAACACCAACAACGGCCTTAACCAGTGCAACAAAGTGTGCACTGGAAATAAGCGCCCTCACACATTCAAAACTTATTTGAAAATCCTACAATGGAACATAAACGGTTATTTTAACAATTGTCATGAACTGCAATTGCTATTGAATGATCATAATCCCTCCATAGTATGTTTACAAGAAACGCATATTCAACACAACTCCTCGCCTTACCCTCCAAAGCAATATACAGCATACTTTCACAACTCGCCTGCAAACAGTTATGCGAAGCAAGGAACAGGATTACTAATCCACAATTCCGTCCCACACACCTATCTAAATATTCAATCAAACATATCCACAGTTGCAATAGAAATCAACATGAACATCAAAATAACAGTTATTTCAACATACATACATCCTTCTCAATCATTTACGTCCTCCGAACTTGCAAACATTCTTAATAACATCCAAACTCCGATCCTGTTCACTGGTGACATAAATTGCTGGAATACCCTTTGGGGCTCACCTATAACCAACACTAGAGGTAAAGAATTCGAAAATTTTCTCTTAAATTCAAGCTTAGCCGTGCTAAATGACGGAAGCCCAACTCACTTCTCTACACACAAGACATGGACTCATGTCGATATCACAGCTATCTCTCCACAACTTTTACCCAAATCTTCATGGGAGATCTTTGACGACCTACACGGGAGTGACCATCTCCCAATCTTGACAAAGATTGATCTAGGTGGTAAGTCGTTCCCAAAAACTGTTTCGTGCAAATTCCTGACCGATCGTGCTAACTGGGAGCTGTACCAGAACTCAGTTCTAAATATTCTCAACAATTATAGTCTTTCCTCTAACATCAACCAAGAGACTGCATCAATTACAAAAATTTTAAGAACTGCAGCCAACATTGCTATACCACAAACAAAAACTGCGGAACTGTCCATTCTCCGCACCAACAAACAAAATTTATGGAAATTGGTAAAAAAGCATCCCAGCAACGCAAACGTTATTAATTACCGTAAGGCAAATGCCTTATTCAGAAGAAACTGCAAAATAGAAAAAAAAGAGTGCTTTCAAAAATTTACCTCAAACATCAACCCGAACACCTCCAGCAAAAAAATCTGGGCTGATATAAAAACCCTATCAGGTAACTACACTCAACCTTCAATAAGCAGCCTAATAACTGAATCTGGTACCTGCAATAATCCTCGTGAGATTTGTGACCACTTCGGCAATACCTGGTCCTCCTATGCTGGTGACTCTAACTTTTCAACAACGTTCCTAAATGCTAAACGACTAACGATTGATTTGGAACACCATATAACAAGCCCCAGTTCAGACGCAAAATGTATTGATAAAGAAATAACTTTCGTGGAATTTGAAAGCTGTTTGGCAACTCTGAAAGGAAAAACACCTGGGTTCGACCGAATTTCATATCCAATGCTTAAAAATGCTCCATACTTACTTAAGAAAAGATTATTGCTCTTATACAATACCATTCTAAAGGATGGCACTATACCACAAACTTGGAAAGTGGCCACTACAATTCCAATTCCAAAAACCGCAAAAAAAAACCTTCCGACCCAAAGGGATACAGACCAATCTCATTGCTCCAGTGTGCGAGCAAACTTTTAGAAAAAATTATATCTAAACGTCTTATCTGGTTTATTGAAAAAAACAACTACATTAATCTAAAGCAAGTTGCTTTTAAGCAAGGCCGCAGCACCATCGACTCACTTTTGCACATAGACGAATACGTATGTGCCGCGCTCTCAAACAAGAATCATGTTTCTATCCTGTCCCTTGACTTTGAAAGAGCTTTTGAGAGAATTGGCATCCACGTAATTATTAACAAACTCGTACAATGGAAAGTGGGACCTAAGATTTTCTCATACATCAAATCCTTTCTGACAAATCGGCAATTTAGAGTCAGAGCAAATAATTATTATTCTACTACTTACAAGTTAGCAAACGGTATCCCGCAGGGCTCACCTCTTTCTGTAACACTTTTCATAATTGCATACAACGACATTAGTGAAATTATCTCCAAACAGAAAAATATAGATCACTGTCTTTACGCAGACGATCTCATCTTACTATCAAAATTCAACGATGTCAACAAATCCAAAGAAGTTTTCCAAAACATTTTAATGGACCTAAACAGATGGTGTTCCTATTCTGGATCCATAATTTCCAGTGAGAAAAGTAACCACCTTCATATATGTAAAAAGAGGAATTGTAATAAAATTGATATCCATTTACTTGACAATATAATTAAAAATGTAAACTCTTTAAGTATATTAGGCATCACCTTTGATAGTAAGTTCAATTTTAAGGAGCACTGTTTGCTTCTCAAAAAAAAATTAATTACGAGACTAAATATTTTAAGATTCTTATCTGCTAAAAACAGTTTTATCCACACTAACACACTATCTCTTATAGCCCGGAACATTATCTTAGCCAAAATCGACTATGGGTTGGCAATCTTTGGCAAATGCGCTAAGTCGACTCTTAATATCATCAAACCAACTTACCATGCCGCAGTCAGGACCAGTCTAAAAGCTTTTCCAACAACACCTATAAAAAACATCCTCACCGAAGCCGGGCTCCCATCTATCGACCAACAAAGAGACCTATCAACGACTCGCCTGATACCAAAAATATGCCAGTCCTACAGATCCCCAATAACAGAAGACGCCAAGAAAATACTGAGACGGAAAAAAAGTCCAAAATGTCCCTCCACCATCTATATCGCCTTGAAATTAGCCAATAAAGTTGGAATAAATCCTAAGATCAGTGTACTACCGCCTTGCATCGTTCCACCTTGGGAGTTTCCAACCACCATTGTAAACACTAAACTTGCAAAATACAAGAAAAATGTTACTCCAACAGAAGTTTACAATCAGCAATTTTCAGAAATCACGGAAAAATACAAACACGATTCATGGGACTTCCTCTTCACGGATGGATCCAAAACTGAAACTGGAACTGGCTATGCTATCGTTTCAGGAGAAGGTCTCACGCTGTTCAGTGCAAGAGTACCTAACTATTTCTCTGTATATTCCACTGAAGCCTACGCAATCCTAAAAGCAACAGAAATAGCTTTGAGCTTAACAAACAACGCCGTTATCTGTACCGACAGCCTATCCACTCTTAACGCCATTAAGAACGTTCATAACTGCACTGCCACCTCAACTAAAATCCGTAACAATATTATCCTAAACAAAAAAAAGATTTTGTTACTATGGATACCAGGTCACTCTGGCATAACAGGAAATGGTTTGGCGGACTTGGCAGCCAAAAGAGCCACAGAACAACAAAATATACTGCCAATACCGCCAACAAAAATCGATGCCCTAAAATTGATAAATACATACTGGGAAAAAATTAAAACAGATGAGTGGAACACATATTGTCACCACTATTCCGCAATAAATCCTAGAAGAGAGCCGCCTAAATACCCAACACAAACAACATCCAAAATGAACAAATGCTTCCTCCGCCTCCGCCTGGGACATACACAAATAACGCATAGCCACCTTCTCAAAAAAGAATTGCCTCCTAGCTGCCATCTTTGCCAATCCAGCCAAGTCTTATCTATAAAACACCTTACACACGAGTGCCCTATAGTAAATAATATCTGCAGAAATAATAACAATAAGAAATTTACTGAGCTTCTCTCAATAGTCTCAACCGAAAACATAAAAAATGTATATAAAATCTTAAGTTTATTAAAAATAGAAGCAAACATATAACAAATACGCAAATCTTTGTCAATGGAGCGGTCGACGGCCGGAGTCCCTGGATCCACTACGTTGGAATACAGCGATTCTGGCCACCGACCACCCCAACACTATGTATATACATAATCTAATTAATACTCTACTTTCTCTCACATACCAGCCGAAAGCCTATGTAGCTAGTGCTGTTAAAAAAATTGTAATTATAATTGTAAATTTATTTAAATTATAATAAATAATAATAAATAATATCTAAGCTTGAAGCACGGGACACACACGGCTGGTGCTAGCGGAGAGTAGAGTAGCCGGTGCTGACAAAGTTGAATCAATTTTTGACTGCTGGCAGCGGCTGCTAAAAACACTGATACACGTAGTTATAATAGAAAGTAAATTTGTCTTTCAAAAGTTGTTGCTAATTTTTAAAATAAGTTAAAAAATAATTTTACGGTTTTCTGTTGCTTTTTACTGATAGAAGCTCAGCGAGTAGAAGCCGATTGTGTGGCCGCAGAAGCAAACCACTGCTTGCTCTACAGTCAGCCATCGCTAAAAAGCGGCTGCAAAACCACCCTGTGTGACCCTTGCTTAACCAATAAAGTTTTAACCAAATCCATTTTTCGTCGGATATTATATGCAATTTAAAAAAAATAATTTTTTACTTACATCGAGATTCGGTTTCGCTTTCAATTGACTTTTGTATAACCCGCGATAAGCTTTTTCTCTTCGACGGCGAGTGCTTGAGTGCTGAAATGAAATAGTTTCGTTCTTAGAAATCATCACAACAATGAAACAGCTGAAAAAAAAAACACTGCAAATATTTGTTTCACTCATTATATCATACGAAAGCCTGATTTATGTATAAATGTGTGCAGCATTTTCAAACTAAAAATGAAAAATTCATTATTTATATTCAAAAGAAAAACACATGATTAAAAGCATTTTTATCCAATCATTGTATTGAAATGTCAAAGCGTGCAAACTGTTTCCCAGGTAATTCTTCTCACAGCCCTTCGCTTCTTCGAAGTCATTTCATAATTTTTTTTTTTCAAATTCAACTCGCATTTTTTTTTTTTTTTTATTAAAATTAATTTCGTGATGGTTATGGTTATTTTACCTATGTAACTGGATACCAAGGTTCGGAACTTTCTATGGTTTCCCTTAATTTCTGGGAGATCCACTTTGCAATCAAACGAAAATGAAGAAAAAAACAAATGAAAACAAACAACTTGATTATTTTTTAGCAGATTACATTGGTGTGTGATAGTACTTCTATGTTATGGAGTTCACTCTGCGTTTCAACTAGCTTTTGGAGTTATTTTCGAGTCTTGGTATTGGTACTTACGTGAGGGGATTTTTCGAAACACCTGCTTGGCCATGAAGTTTTGAAAGCGCTGAGCATAGAATGATGGACGGCAAACAGACACGGTTTCCTTAAATTTTGTAAAAGGTAAAGTTCAAATTATTAAGGAGATAGTAGAAATGTTATCTGATCTGGTATGCATACTCCGTCGTGGATGATGGCCTTGAAAGTGTGTTCCAGCTTCTTTTTCAATCGGTAAGACTGCAAAATATCAATTATTCCTATAAAGAGAAGCAGTCGTTCGCCTTTTTCACTTCTTGCTGGAATTCCTCCGGGCCTATTGGATACTAAATTTAATAATTATCATCTATAACTATTTAAAAAACAAACGCACGGAACGTCATCTTCATCGTCGATAGGCTCGCTTTCCGCCTGGATGCTCTCCATTGCTGTTGAGTGAGCGACTAGTCGCTGTTTATTCACAGATCTGTATAACGTGCTATGTTCAAGTTAAAACTTTTACTGCAATTCAAAGTTTTTAGAAAAAGCCAGTTTTTTTTATACCTATTTCGATTGATGCCGCTGCTAGAAGTCTCTCGGCCTTCCATTGCAATACATTGATCAGCTTCAGGAGCGTCTTCTAGATCAGAATCATCCGATCTGGGATGATAAGATTTGGCATTTGACTTACGAGCACTTTGTTTCTCCTTCGACGACAGATCCAAATTATGAACACCCACCAATAGGGAATAGTCCATAATTTTGAAGGATTCCAAAACAGTGCAATCACGCTGTATGGTTTTGATCAATGCATTGTATGTTTCAGCTTCGAGGAGTATTCCATTCGGATGGTGCTCCATGAAGTCCAAGTCCTTGAATGTTGGCGATTTCTTGCCACGTTCAGCTTTCGATGCTTTTCTTTTGTATGTGGAACCCTTTAAATCGTACTTTAGATGCATTTTCACGAATGACGGCAACAAATTATTCATAACAATTAAGCGAACATTTTTGCTATTGCATTGAAAGCAGTAAAGGCCAAAAAATTTTGGCAACAGTGTTCGTGGATTTTGATTTAAGTTCATATAATATCTGTTGAATAGGAAATAGAATTGGTTCAGAAATCGCTTTTTTCTGGTTTTTATTTTGTTACCGTACCCTGGCAAGAGCTTTTGTAAGAACTCCCCTTCCTTATGTTGAACGGTTTTGATGATGAATTCATCATCGTTGGTAAGGTAGAATATCGAACCGGATGCACCCGGATTGGATAATTCCCTCAAGGGAGATGAACACATTGACATCTGAAAATAACAACAACGAAAATGCGTTGAAGACGTATCGTAATTTTTTAACAGATCGCGTTTACAAAAATTGCTGCAATTCGAGTTTAGCGTCAACGGGAGGCGTTTGTGAGGCTAAGATTTCGTGTTGCCATTGTCTAGGTATATATCTATGTTCTGAGCTGCTATTTTCACAACCGGAAAAGGCATTGCTGTTCATTGTTTACGTTCCAACGAAATGATTACGTGTTGTGGATTGTATTCACAGTTTTTTTTTTTGTTGCCTTAGCAAATTGACCCATGACTATTTATGTCTAGGGTCCATAACGATTTTTTTTATAATCAACGCGCACATCAAGGGGTGAGCATTTAGGAAAATAGGAGAGGATTTGAAAGGAGCCACCGGTGCACGTTGCTTTTGAACTTTTGTGAATCGCAATGCAGGGGAAAACAGAGTCAGGTAGAGCATTCCACATTCGGGTGGTACGACTAAAATATGAATCTCTATACTTGACTGTACGTCCGAAGTTGAGCTCAAGGTAAAACTGATGAGCATTCCTAGCGAGGCGGGTGTTCCGGCTAAATTGTTTCAGGGGAGAAATGCAACTGGCTTTTTCACTAGAGCACTGTTTATAGAAAAAGCGGTAAAAGAGAGTGAGAGAGGTAACGTTTCGACAATGTTCAAGAGAATCAATCGATTCTACAATTGATCAATCAATTTCAATTTTAACGCTCTATTTTGTACCCTATCAAGTAGGCGCAAAGGTGTTTGAGGAACACCTGACCAGATATGGGAGTTATACTCCAGTTTTGGGTGGATGTTGACCTTATAAATTGTAGACAGATTAGAAGGGGTGAAGAACTTCCTGCATCGTCTCAGGAAGCCTCAGCATTTGGCAGCGTTTTTGGTGACTTCGAATATGTGGTCGTTCCAATGAAGATGATCGCTTACACAAATACCAAGTACTGACGCAGCTTTTCGGTTTCTTGGATGCAGGTATCATTCATGGATAATGGCAATGGAGGAATGTTAAGCTTCAACGACAAGAGACAGATTGAGATTTCGAAACATATAAAAATGAGGAAGAGAGTCGGAGACAAAACAGAGCCTTGGGGCACACCAGCATTTATGATGTGGGTATCAGATTTGAAACCATCCAACACAACTTGTATTGAACGGTCGCAAAGGTAGTATCCTTGTTCGGTACATATTTTCATAAAACGAACGTTACGTATGAAGCCAGTGTAATGCAAATACGTAGAGTGCCGCCTGCGCTTGTGTAAATAAAATGTAAACTTAACGAGGATGAAAAAAACTTTGTTAGCTTTTGCCTTTCTTAGTATACACCAATGACGGAAAAAAAATCACAAATCACAATCACAACCGCGTTACGTTACGTTGACTTCGAAGTAAAATGGTATAATGGTATATTTATTATTTCATAACATGTAATGGTACGTATTTTTATATTGCGCTGAATTTTTGAGTAAGGTAAAGTGTGACACGTAATGTCCAAATTCAAAACTTTATGCCTCAAACACAATCACGCTTTTGCTTTGAATTTTCTTTCGTTACGTTCATTTCGGTACGAAGTTACTACATTCGAATTTTTGTCCATTTTGTGTGCCATGTCTCATGCCTAAATTACCGCTTTATTTGTTCATGACGCTTAAGAGCTCAATCCAAAAAAAATCAGTAGATCCTATCGCAATGTCGCTTTAAATTTGATATTACGTTGCCGGACGTTATGTGACTCCAATTAAAAGCAAAAAGTTTTTTTTTAAACTTTTGCTCGCTTTTACAGTAAAAAAACAATTAAGATATCAAAACGGCAGTTCATAACGAACACGAAGCGCTCATACGTAACGGGGGTCGAAACTGAAGCCGAAGTCGAAGTTTGATTGTGATTCATTCATTCACGTATACGTTACGTAATTCTTATTTTAATGTTACTTAATTCTTATTTTGTACATGAAACAACGTAACTTCGTAATAAAACGACATTGTGGTAGTATTGATTTGTTATGGCATATTTTGTATGCGGCAGACAAATTGAAAATTTAACCGTTAATTTATCTTAAGCATAAGCATCATTGTCAAGACGCAAAAATGTATTGACTTCTTACGGTTGATTCCGAAATGGCACAGTGAAGCTTGCTTCAGTCTCACTGTGACATGGCTATTGTGTTTTTGGCATCAAATTTGTACAAATTTTAATATTTTGTATAAAACAATAACAACAATAACAATTCCTTACCATGAAGTCATCTGGCTGAATTCCAAACAAATCTCTGAAGTAACGAAAAGCGATGGGAGCGTAAATTTTAAATCTAAATTCGCTGTAATGATGTGCAGGTGTTAAACTAGAGCCTTCCGGTGGAAATGATATGCTTTCAATCTCCCAAAAGTCCATCATCAGAAGATCTCGTTTTGGCTTAGATGCAAGGCTTCCAACCTTAAAACAAATAAATATCTCAGTTTTTTTTCTCTTATTAAAGTGAATGGAATTCTTACCGTGTGTTGTATTCCCAGCTGAATGGAGCCCATAATTTGCGAAGTTTGGATTTTTTTGTACGTGATTTCACCGCCTTCACCGACGCGACGATGCCCGATCTTTCGTTCCTTGTCAATCTTTCCATATTTTGAATTTTGTGCTCGTATACCCTATAAAAAAATATCAGCTTCAAATACCTAGACCAGATCTTTTTGCAAAAAGTTTTTACCTCAGGAGTTGTTAGCTGACCCAAGCGGTCTGAAATAAATGAAAAATATTAAAGAATTATGAAGCTCTGAGAAAGATTATTACTTGTGTATTGTTTCATTACATAAAGTAAAATTGTAACTTAGCTTATGTCTGTTGGTACATACCATGAGGACCCCAAATAAATGAATTGCGCATAACAAAAATGTTTTACCTTATCGCGCAAAACTAATTGCTTGGAGTTATCTTCTCTGCTTCTTTGTCGCAGCTTCTGCATTCTCTTTCGGGCCGGTGCTCCTTGCATTCTGGACTATATTGATGGTATTATAACATTTATTTCTACATATTCAATATGGATTGCTCTCCTATTCCCTTGTTCCTGTTTTATTTCTTTCAATTATTCCATTTCCATTGAAAATTCTGTCATTAGGAGATGGTGTTGATATGTGATAGCTTGACCCAGTATCACTCCAACAATTTTGTTTAAAGGGGTTTCATGGTCTTTCAATGGACTACGTCAGAGTATTGAATTAGGGATGGTGGCGAATGAGTCTCTGGAGAACTAACAGCGGCTACCACACCACCGCAGCAGGGTACTGACGATATATGTTATCCGGCCTTTTATGTCCAAGGGGCTATGTTTAACTACCGAAACACGTAGGTGGTTCCAAAACAACCGACAACTTCGAAGAGCAATCGGAAAACAGGACAAAGGCCTCAGGACATGCACGTAAGACGTAAGATCTCCTAACACACTAAATGCAAGGGAGAAGTGGACGCCCTAGACTAGACATAACCGCCATTCAAGAATTGCTATGGAATGAGACGGGAGAAGAAAAAGCCCGAGAAAATGAAAAACAGCGATATCTAGTATAAGGTGACTGCTACAGACAACCAGAAACAACTCTTACTTGGTTGCGGATTTTTCGTTAGAGGGAGACTCAGGGATAAGATTATTAGCTAAAATCTGATCAGCGAGCGGATTATGACAATCCGCATCAGGGCCGATTCACCAACTTTGCCCTGACATGCGCCCGACGCCGACGCCCTCATAGAAGAGAAAGGGCGATAATTCCAAAAACTGTCTTTACTCATTGAAAAATCATATGAGTGATGCCCCAGACATGACGTGAAAAGCTTCTTTGCCGATTTTAAAGAACAAATAGAGGAGGAGAACGTCTTTGGAAAAACAATCAGTAAACATAGTTTGGGCTACCTCTTCTGGTAAGGAGCACAAGCTTTCTGAGTATGAGAATCCGGTCGAAAAGTATGCCAAAATGAATGGTACCTGAGTATCGTATGTTTGATCCTAGCATAAGATCTTGTCTACAGTAATATGTCAACGTCTGAATTCCCACATCAACTATTTGATATAGGTTCCTATCAATGTTTTGGACCAGGAAATTAAGCAATCGACCAAATTTTCACATTTTCCAGATCTTGGAAAAAGCCCGTGGATATATATGTTAATGCTGTCATGAAACAAGGACATAGAACATCGACGAATTGGACAAAACTTCACAATAGACAGATATAACTTCGAGGTAGTAGGACTTCGTATACCTTAGTGAATCCGCTTTAGACACGGAGAACAACAGTGCGGAGATCAATAATAGAATACCTCTTGCCAATCGCTTCGAATAAGCCTTCGTTAAGAAAGCAATTGAGAAATAAAACCCTTTCTAGAAAAACCAGTGTAACCCATTATAATACCTTAATTATCCCAGTCCTGCTATAGGGAGCGGGGAAGCATGGACCATATCGAAAGCGGATGAAGAAACCCGAAACCCTTGGTAATTTCAAGAGAAAAATACTCCGACTGATCTTTGGTCTCGTATGTGAAGACAATGTTGTTTAGAAGAAGATTCAGCAACGAACTGGATGAGTACGCATCGTGCAATGGCTGGACATGCAGAACAGGTTGACATCAATGCTCCGGCTAAAAGGATTTTAGAGAGCACATTGCATGGAAATTGTGGAAGGGATAGACCTTGTCTTAGGTGTGCAATCAAGTTGAAGGGACCTCAACCGTTAAGGCCTCGATTCACTCCCAACTGTAGTACTCCACCAAGTAAGGCAAAATCTAATGATTCTTAATGATTTTGAGGAAGAAGATTTGCCGGGCTACGAACAAGAATACTCTACTCGAGCATGCTTTTCATGGTGAAATATTAATCGTGTCGAATTCAATGCGTTGAAAAATAACGCCCAATTATGTCTTCTGTCGTTAAAGTTAAACTGCCATTTACCATGAATGGTGCCTGCATTCAGGAAACCGAAAAACTTTTTGAACTTGCTGTGTGTGCAAACAACAATTATAGTTGGAACGATCACATCGAAATGACTTGCAGCATGCTTAGGATTCTTAAAATGATGCAATGTGTTCAAAATAGAGCAATAAAATTGAAAGGTAACACTTCACTTCACGTGTATCGCCTTTCACGAGGAATTGGCAAGTCCTCCGTTAGCATTTATTGCCTTGAAAAGCGTTTCTCGATTAGCCGTTCGGAACCGGCAGAAAATTGAAGGTCCCTTCCATTCCCTCACATACATGCGCTAGGCCCAGGGGCTCCTCACTCTGTTGCGCCACCCTATTTATTTTTTATTTTTAACACTTCAGTTGTAGAATTATTTGAATGTTTAAAAATCGTTGCAACCTTTTATTTCCTTCTCTTTTTGAACGTTATGTTTACAAACAGAGCTCTAGTGATATATCCAGTTGTATTCCTACCCTCAAAAAATTTAACCGCAACGCCCGCCTCGTAGGAAATACGCATCAGTTCTTCCTTTAGCCCAATTTCGGTCGTACAATAAAATACAGAGATGCATATGTTAGTAGAGATGTATATTTTCACTCGTAGTGTAGTGTAAGGCATGTCTGCTTGTTAAGCGGGGTGTTCGTGGATCCCAACAAATATCAACAAAATGCTTCCACGGGTCTCACCTTTCGCGAAGAATTGACAAGTCCTCCGTTAGTAAATTCATTGCCAAGAAAAGCGCTTTCTCAATTAGCCGTTCGGAACCGGCAGAAAACTGTTGGCCCCGTCCAGGTTTCGAACGTCAGTCATAAAACTAAGGAGCAGAGAAAGAAGTGGAGTACCTAAATATATGCAAAATTTCCGGAATAGATTTGGAACAAAAATAAAATTTTCACTCTTTCTATAAAAAAGTGATGAAAATGGACAACAACAGATGACATTGCCCAAGAAGACCTATGGTTATGGGGGAGGGGAAAGATTGTGAAAGACTGATTCGGAAACTATCCAAGCCTTTTGCGAAGAACACTCAAGTCAAGAGAGTGGAGTAAGATTTAAAAAAGTCTTCAAAAGTGGAGTAGGGTTCGAAGGCCCCTCCTATCCATTCCGTTATGGTTTTGCGAAACACGGTAGGCCCCGTGCTCACCGCTCTGTTGCGCCACCCAATGCATGCATTTATATTAAGGTGTCCCTTATTTTGACTCTTATTTATTTGAAAACAGCAGTTATTACTAAAAAACCTGAGTCTGAGATTATTTAAAAAAAATCTTAATCTGTCAGAAACCACTATGGTTTCCGTTCGAAATGGGGTAAGTTGCCATCTACTGACAAACGTACAAAAATATTTTTCGGTGCGAAATCGGCACTGCCGTCATCGCAATAAAGAACAGATTAAGGTTTTCTTTAAATAGTCTCAGACTTAGTTTTTTAGTAATAACTACTGTTCTAAAATAAGGGACACCCTAATGTATAACTTAGCCAGTCAACCCGGATGAGAAATGCTTTATCTTACTCAATTTCCTTCACGTCTTTCAATGTCTTTATGACAAATAATTTATAAATTTATCTTATATCCTATTTTCTCTAAATAATTAAATAAATAAATAAATTAAAAATAATTTATATATAACGTATAATTTTGACAAATAAAATAAAATAAATAAATAGGGTGGCGCAACAGAGCGAGGAGCCCCAGGGCCTAGCGCATTTCACACAATCATTGCTTTTGAGGCAATGGAGGGGACCTACAGTTTTATGCAAGTTTCGAACGGCTAATCGGGAAAGGGCTACTAAAAGAGGGCTTGCCAATTCCTCCCGAAAGGCGATACCCGTGATAAAACATTTTTGCCTCTGTTGGGATTCGAACCATGAACCTCTGGGTTAACAGTCGGACATTCTAACCATCATGCCACGGGTACCTTTTGCAAAACGACATATAATTTTCTAAACTCATCTTTGCTATCAAACGTTAATTGAGAAAATACTTGGACATCGCTGCATTTTAATTTGCCTTGACAACCAAGCAGCCTCAAAGCCTTGATCTCAAAATAAATATAATTCTTAGCTTGGCTGGAAAACGTCGTTATAACGACAACGCTAACACATCTAGCCGCTTGTGAATAAATCTTTTGAAACTGATTTTTTCAATAATTTAGTGTGAATTTGAGTCCAAAACATATAATTTTGAAACTGAAGCCCAGCAAAGCGCCTTTTAACTTTAGATTTGTATTGTACTTCGAAGGCAATGTATTTTTATTACCCCGGACGATTTCACTTTAATTTATTGGTGTAGGTATGTACATATGATTTCTACCGTATTTGTATAATACACGATACCCACTGTGCCAAGGCTAGTAATTGCTCACTTGGCCTTAAGCAACCTACTTGCCTTCTTTTAAATTTATGGTTTAACTTTAAACGCACACTCAAAAAAGTGAGCGTTATTTTTCAAATATATTATCAAATTTTCCGTCATGTGTGTCTTTCACTTATGTATTGATTTTAATTTTTGGGTCAGTAGTATTTTTTTCAGGTAGAACGATGGTCCGATGATGGTAAATATTTATGCGGCCCATACACGTTTTGAATTGAAAATACGTTTGATAACAAGAGTTCGTGTCCAAGAATTGTTATTGTGACAGATTAGGCTAAGGCGTGCTTGGAAGTTTTTTTTTTTGTAAAATAACTCTGACGCACTATCGGATGTTAGTTTACTTATGACTCTTGGTGACTAACCAAACCGAGCTCACTCCACAAAATATGTCGAAAACTGGTCCAAAAAGAATATGAAACATGATAACTCATCAGGGAGGTTCTTTAATCTTCTGAGATTATCAAAACCATTTTCGGTTCTTTTTGATCAATAAAAATAAAAACAACTTCCTCAGGAAATTCAAGTTTGCTTTTGGAACATACACAAAGTCACGCAAACGTTTGTTTTTTATTTTTTAAATTTTTGTTAATAGTGTGTTGTCCTGGAGAGTGAAGGCAAAATCGATTAAATCACCAGAGGAACACCCGTGCGCTAGACTTGAAAATATTACCAACGACTAGAACCTCAAAATCCATAAAGGTTTTCTCCCAAATTGTTCAAACAAACAAAAGTATTTATTCAAATAGTTGGCTAAGAAAAATAAATTCGATGAATTCCCTTCCGGCAACAAGCGAAGGCTGACCCTAATTTTATCGTTAACCCATTTCCAAATATGTAATAAAAGAACGGGGGCTATTCGAGAAATAAAATACACAAGTCGACATGTAATTAAAAAGGACATGAAGGATAAAATCGTAAAGCCTGGCGTTGGCGTTGCTTCGGTTTAAATTGGAAAAGGAAAAAACTAAGTAAACTTTTTTTCTTGTGGTATCTACATACCTTCCGACATGTGTATTGATTGCAAATTTTCTCGAAGAAGAAAAACTTAGATGACTTAATACTTTCTACTGAATATATATAATTTTTTCTTTTTTCTTTTTATTCATTTTATTCCTCAGCATTTGGATGAAGGGTTCTCGCATAGCTACAATTTTATTGTATATTTTTGTGTTTTTCAAAATTAAATTACCATCTTTTTCACAAATAGAACTATCCGCGTTTTTGGCATTGGACACGGAAGATGACTCCATGTCAATTGAATTAATTCCATCAACCGACTCCATTATTGCGATTTTGAACGGTTAAAATTAAAGTTTTAATCTGTCTAAGTCATAATTTAACCAAAAACTAAAAGAACTAACACTAAAAATAAGTTTCGTGGGAAGGAAATATTATTTCCTGTGAGCCCGTTACTTAACAAACCTAAACTGAAATGAAGAACAATCTACATGGAGTGTATTGATATAAGAGATGGGTGTATATTCGAGTCCTTTTCCAACTCATTTATGTATACGCGATGAATCTTACTCATTTGATTCTCTCTCGAGAGCCAGACCAATTTAGTTCTCTCAATTGAAATGGGGCATGCTCGGAAAATCGAACGAGCACTGAGCAGAATCAAGAAATGAAAACATCCCTTAAATGTGAAAATTGATAATATTTTGACGTTTCATCAACACGTTATGGTCATGTCGATAAGGTAGTTGTGGCATGCTTTGCAAATATTCATACCTATAATCAAATTGCAACAAGGTGAAGAAACTCTTGGCTTAGGGTCAGTTATTTGACTCAAACTTTAAGGTCTTGTTACCTTTAAAATAACTTGATGATACAAACCATCGCATCGTTTGTAACAAAGGTAAGGAAATAAGTGTTAGACGTTACACTTTCCACCAAGTCCTGTACTTTTGCTGGCAGTAACTGGAAGTCCTCAATAACGTTACATTGTCTGATTACAGAATGGTAACATGAATCTGGCAGTCGTGTCGCTTATAGAAATCCCAGAAAAGCTGACTGTTGGATCTATAACAACAATCTGGCCCTATTTTCTATCAAGTGCAATAATATTAGTGTGCTTAACATGAAGCAGGCAAGTGAGCTAACGTAGAGTATTATCAAAGTCTGCAAAAGTTCTTGCGTGCCATCTAAAGGGTACGCCTCAAAAAGGCTTTATACAATAGATCAAAATGTAGTACTGTTCCAACTGACTGGGATGTATAAAAAATCAAAAAAATCAGACAGAAGGAGAACTACTTATGCAAAAGAGCAGTCTGACACAATTTCTGTTCCTATATTGATGCCGCCATGCTAAGAAAAGTCATGTCTAACGTATAAAGTCGCTCAAGTTTTCTTAGAAGACTTGACAACACATGGGCTGATTCCTGCTGTGAAACCCTAGAATCGGTTATTAATACCCATTTTCCAAAGTGTTTTCAGTTACATCTCCAGAACACAGTGATTCTAACATAAATGTTACTTTCAAAACAGGAAATCAATTATTAGTAGACAGCAGGAAGGCCATCGACTGAGCACAGACGGCACTGACAGCATCATTAGTGGAAGTATTAAGTTGTTGTCTAAACTTCAGAAGAAGAAGAGAAGTCTAATTTCAATTTCAATTTCAATTTATTGTATAAAGTAAAAGTGTGGCACATTATGATTATTATTTTATAGTACTAGAGCTAAATGAGTTTACTAATTAAAAATTAATAAAAAGTTTATTAAAAGAAGAATTTTTATGATAGTAGAGTAAAGAAGAGGATAATGAAAGTAGAAAAAGAGAGAATTGAGAAAGAATAGCTTTTTTAAAACGGTTAGTGTTCAAAATAATTCTTATATTAATTGGCAGCGAATTCCACAGCGACGTGAAGAATTCAAAAATTGGTATTTAGCTGTAATTAGCGTAAAGGTTCGCGAAAAATTAAGTTTGCTGTATAAATACACGGAATATTTATTCATTATAATATTATGTAGAAAAATGCAGTTTCTTGCATCGATATAATTCTTCAAGGTTCCAAGAAGACCATCAGCATAGGAAACATGGTCATATTTACGTAAACCATAAATATATCTTACATCATCATTAAAAGCAGCTTGTAGTTCACGCTGAGCTAGAGAATCAAAGTTACAGTACACATTTTCGAAATAGGTTGCATGTGGCAAAATCAAGGTTAGAACTAGCTTACGTCTAGTCTCAGTAGGAGTAAAGCTCGCAGTAATCCATAGTTAGTTGTGAGAGATGACAAATCCAAGATTGTAGAAACAATTTTTAGTTTTTTATCAGAAAGAATTATGTCAGTTAAACTATTTATTTCTGTCATTCAATGCAAAATTGGTATTACTTGCAATTTTCTTAAATTAAGAAACAGATCATTCGAGTTAGACCATATCCGAATGCTTTCAAGATCATCATTTAAATTGTTTGCTAGTTCAACGAAATCAGATGTTGGTTTTAAGGGATACAATTGTACATCGTCTGCATAGAGGTAAACAGAAGAGTATTTATACAAACTGATGGCAAGTCATTCACGAACATGCAAAACAAAATTGGACCAAGAGTTGCTCTCTTAAAAATGACCCAAAAAGCTTTTGGTCCTTTGTTAACTCCAAAAAGAAATCAGATGGCTATCCAGCAAATTTTATTTATAATAGCAATCTGTTGAAGGATACTCCTGACATATTCAATGCCTTTGCAAATCAATTTGTGGCACTTTTTGCAGTACATCTCTCAAAATTGATGAAAACTATTTTGAGTATTTACCTCACTGTTCGCAAGTAAGTTTTAATAGTATCCCCATTCACAGTGATAGAATTATTCATTTCCTTTCTTCTCTAAATGATGACGTTTCATCTGGTCCGGATATGATACCAGCTATCTTTTTAAAAAACTGTTTTTTACGTTTAGCCTTTCCTCTCGAATACCTTTTTAAGCTTTCTTTAAAGTTCGGAAAATTTCCTAGTTTGGGGAAGAAGTCTTTTATTATATTACCCCTGTTTTAAGAAAGGGTGAAAAAATAGATATAAAAAACTACAGGCAAATTGCAAAGCTTTCATGCATTCCTTAGCTGTTTGAACAAGTAGTCTGCAAAAGTTTATCATTCTTTGCAAGGAATATAATCTGTAATCAGCAACACGGATTTATGCAATGAAGATCGACAGCTACTAATCTTCTCTAATTTTACCATAAAGAAAAGGGGTATGAAAAAGACTGCATTCACACTGACTTGTCTAAGGCCTTCGACCAACTTTCTTATAATATTATATTGTACTAGGAAACTAACATACTGTTATCGCAATGAATTCTCTGAGCAAAAATTATGATTTCAGAATTTATTTTGAAGCAAATTAAATTGATAAATATGACATTTACACTGAGACTGTAGAATCTAATATATAAAATTCTCGTGTCACAGTGTAAATTGAAGAAACAATGTTAACGGTAGATGGCCCTTATCACTTAGGGGCATGGAAAATAATAGCCGATTCTCAGACCTACTGAATACGCATATCAAATTTGGTAAAAATCGGCAAAGCCGTTTCGGAGGAGTACGGTAACTAACATTGTGACAGGGAAATTTTTTATATATAAGGAAAGGATAAGCTAAAAGCATTTGGATTTCCACCAGTATTTATTGTTTGGATAAGTTCATACTTAAAAAATAGATAAAAAAATAAATAGGGTGGCGCAACAGAGCGAGGAGCCCCAGGGCCTAGCGCGTTTCTCACAACCATCCGTTGAGAGGGAATGGAGGGGACCTGCAATTTTCTGCCGGTTCCGAACGGCTAATTGAGAAAGCGCTTTTCATGGCAATGAATACTAACGGAGGACTTGCCAATTCCTCGCGAAAGGCGATACTCGTGGAAAAACATTTTTGCCTCTATTATGGGATTCGAACCTCGAACCTCTGGATTAACAGGTGGACATGCTATCCATCACACCACGGGTACCACAAAAAAAAAAAAAAAAAATAGGTCTTATCAAGTCAAATTTCGTAACGTCTTGTCAAATTCTTTCAGTGGTCTTTCTGGTGTGCCACAAAGGAGTCACCTTGGTCCTTTGCTTTTTATTATTGCAATAAATGATGTGATAATTTGCATATCATACAGCGATATTCTAATTTTTGCTGACGACATGAAATCTATTGAAAATTTGTCAGATCGAAATTTATTACAAAAATATATCGACAGTTTTGTTACGTGGTGTTCTAAAAACGGTCTTAGTTTGAACCCTTCCAAGTGTCAAAGTATGACGTTCTCACACAAAAGGATTCCCTGCATTGCAAATTATTCAATAACTCAGCAATCATTATCTCAAGTCTCGGATTTTCGTGACCTTGGTGTCATTTTAGTATACTAACCTTGAATTCAATGAACACATCAAACTCATAACAAGTAAAGGAAATTCAATGCTTGAGTTCATAAAGAGATTACCCCTGTGTTACACTTTCCTTATACAACTGTCATGTTCGTCCATATCTCGAGTATTCTTCTCAGGTTTGGTCACCTATATATGAAGTTCATAAATCTCGTATTGAGGCAGTACAACACAGATTCCTACGTTTTGCCCTGAAAGGTCTTCCCTGGGATATTAAAAGCTCCCCCCTTATGAAAATCTTCTTTTAAATCTTCAAGCACTCTCACAAAGACGGATCTACAATGATTTAGTATTTTTCCATCAACTTATAACAGGTTCAATTGATGCTCCCGACTTGCTCTCTCACATAGGATTCAACTATCGCGGAGGATCTCACCAGCTACGTAATCTGGAGTTTTTGCATTGCTACCACCACAGAACTAACTATGGGATGCATGAGCCGATAGCTCGCATGAGTAGGTTATACAACTCTAACGCTTTTACTTCAGATTTCAAACTTAGTAAAAGTAATTTAAATTTAAAATTCAAAACCAGTGCTCTACAAGCATGATTTTTGTTTTGTATTTAATTTGTATTTAATTACAAGTTGATTTTAGCTAAGTTTACTTGTATTTTATTATACTTTCAATGATGTTTTTATAGCTTGATTTTGGTTTTTCGATGTAGTAAAAGTTAATTATGTTAAATGTTATGTCCTTGTTCGAATACGTTCTTTTGTGCTTGTGTTGGCTTTTTTTTTACTTACCACTAACACTTGCATTAATGATGAAGAGCGTAGATAAGTGCGTACATATGAGCTTGCTCTAAGCTCAGTACCGCTTAAGACTCTGAGATGCAAAAAAAAAAAAAGAAATGGTACGCCAAAACATCACAAAAGTTCTCCCGACTACAAAAAAGTGTGTCCAAATGGATTTCGTTTCAGCCTTCTGCTTGCCAGACGCATTTTAACATTTTTCAAGTGCATTTTCAGCTTAAAGCACTAATAACTTTTTTTCTATTACATTTAACCAAGAAAGTGGTACACAAAAAAATATGTTTTGGGTATCACTCCACTCCAAAAATTTGCTTCCTTATACTAATATATTTTAGATGACTTACCAATTAATTTAAAGTACCGATAAAATAATTGCATTTTTTAATTTTTACCATCGGTCGTCCTACTGTGGGTCGGTGCCGTGCCATTGAAACTTACTATGCCGGGACTAATTTCGGAATCAGTCTTTCCGAACGTTGCTTGTACAACGAATCAAAGCCTTCTTTCACTTTTGGGGGCCCAGGGCACTTTTTGAAAATGGGGCCCTGTATGATTCCTTAAAAATGTTATGTTGTGCAATAAAGGTATAAAGAAATATCACATAACTTTGAACTAATATTTATTCTTTTAATTTTTTTTAATAAATAATGTTTTTTTCAATTCATTATAGAGGTAAATAATTATTGCAGCATGTCTATGTCTTAACATAATACATAAACATAGACAATGTAAGAATAAAAATAAAATATGACATATGTAAATAGCAAAAAATTTAATTCAGAATGTAGTTTGGGGAATGTAATTTAAGGAACAAAATATTGATATGCAAAAAGATGGAAAGACGAATGTTTATTGAAGGAGTCTTTTTTCTTGATTTAATGCCTCTGAGAATGTCGCTTCCGATTGACATCAGCGACAAAATTTTCAATCTTTTTTGAACCGTTGTAGTTCTGAGTTCGTTTTTTATTCTTTTAAACTTAGAGAAGGAACGTTCATCACTGCAGTTGGTTAGAATCCTACTTAAGAAAATTTTAAGTGCAATTTCAGCACTTGGAAATTCATCTTCAACTTTATTTGTTTTTAAAAAATTATAAAGTTTTTCTAAAATATTTCCAGTTTTTTCATTTTTGTGTCGAATAGTTATCCAGTATTGTTTTAAATACAGGCATTCAGCATGTAGTTCATCTCCGTTTACATCTTCAATGTAAAATTTAGCAAAAGATTTGGAGTTTTCTTTTAAGTCATCTGAATTTAGGTTTTTTAATCGAAAGAAAAGTCAAAACGTTGCCTAATATTCGTATACGAACCTAGTCGCTGTTTTAAATCAACGCTTAGAGAGTGGATGGGCGTTGTACTATTCGGGTAGGCTCTGATTGGTGCTAACTTGGCGGCGCCCAGATGCTGTAACTTATAGTACACGTCAGCTGTGCTTACTATACCTCCAAGCGGTATCCACTGGGACCTGGGATGCTCCGTCCAGGGCTGACCTGCTAAACTAGTAAGTGCGAGTGTTGAGATAAGGGAATCCGGAACAAAGAATTGTGATCGATCAACACTATAATTGCTCTGCGAACAATGACTGACTGCACGAATCTCAGTGGTCTACGAGAGCTTTCGTGTAAATGTCCCAGCGGATGAATTCGAAGGACAGAATCAACGGTGGACTTCAGCAGCCATAAAAGCAGAAACCCCTGAAAGAGCTACTCCAACATATCTGGTTTAAAGGTCTTTTGGGGTCTTTCAATACGAGGACAGGGTATTGAAGTAGAGATGGTGGCGGACGAGCTCCTGGTGAGCCAACGGCAGCACTCACACCCCTGCAGCAGGGTACTGACTCTGGATACTCCAGCCCTTTGTGTCCGAAGGGATCCAAAAGGAAATGGCCCTCCAGGGGCTAGATTCCGCAAGAGTGAGTTTTTATTGTGTACACAAAAAATTGTGCACACTCTCTAGTTTGAATTCCGCAAGGGTGAAGGTGAGTTTTTTTGACAGAAGACGTGTACATTATCTTTCAAATTTATTCACGGTGTTTCAGAGCGTGAGTTTTCAGAGGGCCGTGAGTGTGAGTTTTTTATACTCACTCTTGCGGAATCTAGCCCCAGGTTGGAGGTTGTGCGTAGGGTTAACTACCCAACCACGTAAAAAAAGCCCAGTTCCGAAACAATTAACAGCCTCGGATAACGATAATGATTTCAAAGTTGACGACCCATGCAAACGAAAAAAGGACAACGACCTCCGGATCTGCACTTGGAACGTAAGATCTCTTAACGGACTAGGTGCAGCTGGAGAATTAGCAGACGCCCTGGACTGCTGCAAAGCAGACATAACCGCCATCCAAGAAGTGCGATGGAATGGACCGGGCATAAAGAAGATGAAAAACTGTGACATATACTATGGCGACTGCTACAGACAACAGAAAAGCGTTTATTTGGGTGCGGATTTGTCGTTAGAGGTAGACTCAGGGATAAGGTGATTAGCCAAAATCCAGTCAATGAGCGTATAATGACCATCCGCATCAGGGCTAAATTCACCAACATTAGCCTTACATGCGCCCACGCCCCCACAGAAGAGAAAAACGACGATTCCAAGGACTGTTTCTACGAGCTTCTCGAAGAAACATATGAGCAATGCCGTAGATACGAAGTGAGAATCGTTCTTGGCGATTTCAACGCAAAACTAGGGAAGAAGGACATCTTTGGAAACACAATCGTTAAGCATAGCCTCCACGACAAAACCTCCGAAAACGGATTGAGGCTAATCGATTTTGCTGCGGGGCCAAATCTTGTTTTAAGTAGTACACGCTTCCCGCATCTCAAAATTCATAAAGGTACATGGCGATCCCCAGATCAATCAACCGTCAACCAAATTGATCATGTTGCGATCGACGCAAGGCACTCTTCCAGTGTGCTAGATGTCCGAACTTTCCGAGGGGCCTACTTTGACTCGGACCACTACCTTGTTGTAGCCAAGGTACGAATGAGGATATCTTATTCACGACCAGCACGAACTAACGCTGTGAAGAGATATGACGTCGGAAAGCTACAATCGCAAGAGATTGCTAATGCCTTTTCCAATCGAGTGTCCCTTCAATTATCCTTGAATCCCGTGCCGCCAGCATTAAACATCGAAGACCAGTGGCAGCAATGCCAAGAAGCCATCAGAACCGCTGCCTCTGAGGTTCTGGGTTTCACTCGGCCACCAAAACGAAACCCATGGATCGATGAAGAATGTAGGCAGGCAAATGCAGCCAAGCAAAGAGCACGACAAATGCTTTTGCAAACACGAACGAGGGCTGCTTACGATCGGTATAACGAGATTTACAAGGAGAGAAGAAGGGAAGAACACCGACTTCTCAAAAAGAAAAAGAAGCAGCATGAGAAGCGCTCGTTTGAGGAAATAGAGAGGTGCAATGACAGGAACGAGACTCGGAAGTTTTACCAAAAGGTAAAAAGATCCTGCCAGGGTGGCAAACCCCGAACTCAAGCCTGTAAAGACCAGCAGGGAAACATAGTTGTAGAGTCACAGTCGCTACTGAGGATCTGGAAAGATCATTTCTGCAGACTGCTTAACGGCGATGAGGACACAAATTCCGCTGTCAGGCAGATTGCCCCATTCAGTCTGGACGATGATCAAGAATGCCGTCCTCCCGACCTAGAAGAAGTTAAGCTTGCTGTATGCAAACTTAAATCAAATAAGACTGCAGGTGCAGATGGCCTTGATGCCGAACTTTTCAAGGCAGGTGGAGATCAGTTGGAAAGGAGCATGCACCAGCTGATCTGCATGATATGGTCGAAAGAAAGCATGCCCGATGAATGGAACCTCAGTATCGTATGCCCGATCCTAAAGAAATTAGACCCTCACAACTGCGCCAATTACAGAGGGATAAGCCTCCTTAACGTCGCTTATAAGATCTTGTCTGCTGTAATATGTGAACGTCTGAAACCCCACGTCAACAACTTGATAGGTCCTTATCAATGTGGTTTTAGACCGGAGAAGTCCACAATAGACCAAATTTTCACATTACGGCAGATCTTGGAAAAAACCCGAGAACATAATATCGATATTCACCACCTCTTTATCGATTTCAAGGCCGCTTATGACAGTATCTAAAGAGACGAGCTGTACAGAGCCATGTCTAGTTTCGGCATCCCTGCAAAGCTCGTACGACTATGCAGGATGACTTTGGAGAATTCACGCTGCTCCGTCAAGGTCGGTAAAGAACTCACCGAGACCTTCAATGTCGAAAAAGGTTTTAGGCAAGGCGATAAACTGTCATGCGATTTCTTCAACATCATACTTGAACAGATTGTAAGAAACTCAAACGTCAACACCAGAGGAACAATCTTTCAAAAATCTGTGCAATTGCTCGCATATGCAGACGATATTGACGTAATGGGAAGAAAAAAGCGTGATGTCATAGGTGCTTTTGCGAGTATTGAAACAGAAGCGGCAAAAATGGGTTTGATGGTTAATGAGGGCAAAACAAAGTATATGCTGTCATCAAATAAGGACACAGAACATCGACGAATTGGACAAAACGTCACAATAGACAGACATAACTTCGAGGTAGTACAGGACTTCGTCTACCTAGGATCCGCTGTAGACACGGACAACAACGTCAGTGCGGAGATCAAACGGAGAATAACTATTGCCAACCGTTGCTTCTTTGGGTTAAGAAGGCACTTGAGAAACAAAACCCTCTCCAGAAAAACCAAGGTAACCTTATATAAGACCTTAATCATCCCAGTCCTGCTTTACGGCGCGGAAGCATGGACCTTATCGAAAGCGGATGAGGAAACCCTTGGTCGTTTCGAAAGAAAAATTCTCCGAATGATCTTTGGTCCCGTATGCGAAGGCAATGTGTGGAGAAGAAGATACAACAACGAGCTGTATGAGCTGTACCGCGACATGGGCATAGCCAGAAGAGTACGCATCGCGAGGCTACGATGGTTGGGCCATGTTGAGCGGATGGACCCAAACGCTCCGGCTCGTCGGGTGTTCGAAAGCACATTGCAGGGAAATCGCGGAAGGTGAAGACCTCGTCTTAGGTGGCGCAATCAAGTGGAGGATGACCTCAACCGACTTGGAGTGCGAAACTGGAGAGAGCTCGCCCGAAATAGAAGTCGTTATCGAAGGATGTTGGTTGAGGCCCAGGTTCACCCCGAACTGTAATGCCCACCTAAGTAAGTAAGTAAGTTAGAGTGTCAACAAGAAGGAAGAAACTTTTGAATTTCGAACCTTTCTTTCCCAGTCAAAATTACTGTTCTACACTAGTCCTTTCAGAAAGGGTCTTATATTCGGAATCCGGTTTTTTTTTGTCTGGATGATGAATCAAAGTTATCAAAATTGTCCTTGAGCCCAATTATAAACTCATCGATTACACTCATCAGATTTAACATTTTTTTTGCAAAGACTAAGAGCTTCCTGTCTGGCCTTTCGTGCCTGTCCTAAAACGTTAGCGATAGGCATCAAACCTTCTTCAATTTCTTGATGATCATTATATAAGACGCTAAGTGGTCGCGCTGACTATCTTATTTGAGAAAGACTTTTAACAACTTTTTTTTGAACTTAAATGAGCAGTCAACACAGTCCATCTTTGAAATCTTAAAAAATTTAGTGCCGTTCATCCCAGAGTATAATAAATAATAAGTACGGACAATCTCTATGCAAATTCAACGCCTATGTATAAATTAACAATAGACAGCAAAAAGTAAAAAACCCACAATTAGTGAAAACAGGGAAAAATTATTAATAGGTAAAATATTCAAACCATCGCATCGCAAAAGTCCAAAGGATATACAAGAAGTTTTCCCATATTCACAACACCATTTAACTTCGATCATAAGATACACACACTTATGGATGTTTTTTCTGATTGGATTTTTAAAAGTGCCCTGGCCTCTTTTTTTTTTGAATTTGAATATAATTTTGTTAAAAAAAAAAAAAAATTATCCAAAATTTTTATTTTTTTTTCTTGAAAATAGATCAATAGAGGTTGAGTGTTGTTTCAGCAAATTTGGGGGCCCTTGGTAAGTGCGGGACCCTGAGCCTGTGCCCAGTAGGCCCAGTGGTAAAGAGGGGTCTGCACCGAGTTCAGACAAGTATGCAATTAGATTTTCTCCTTAGCCTTTTTCAGAATCGTTCAAAAATTCAAAACAAAAACAATCAAATAATTCCAAAGAAGCCAAATGACAACAAATAATTTTTATCTTAGTAAAAATTAGGAAAAGAAGTAGTACTACATAATACATACTTACCTACCTGCATACATATATATGTACATACCTCGATTTAATCTTGATGGCTTTTTAATTAGCTTTGATTGACTCGACATGTGTATGAAAATCGAAAATTACTTGAACTGAAGCACTTTAATTAATGAATTACGTTGGCCTTAATTGAATCGAACACGATAGTATGAAAGAATTAAAAAATAATACTACAATAATAAATAGCATGAATGTGTAAAATGTAAAAATATAGTTAGAATTAAAACGAGTGGGCTCCTAGAAAAAATATCAAAAGCAAATCAGTTCCTTGGTTTTTTCGAATGCAAAAAGTACCTGTTGACGGAAATTCAAATGAAGAATCAATCATCATGCAGGTAACTTCCCACTTTTTTCTGCCAATTTGGACTTTTTTAATGAAGAATTCAATATCAAATATATCACACTCAAATCTTATAAAACACAAATCTGCAAATAAATAAATTATTAATGATTTTGGTGAAGCTCTTGCTATTGCTCAGATTTTTTATTTTCTTCGGTCCCTTTTATCGCATCCATTTGTATCGTCTAGTTGACATGTGATTTTCATGTAATTTTTAGATAGACTATAAAATAAACATCATCGGACATCTTTGTAGAGCCTACCTCTGCCTGCACAGCTAAATTATATTATAATGATTTTTTTATTTTCAAAATAAAAAACGTAAAATTCAGATTTCGTTTGTATCCATATATTTACATACATTTACAAAATAAGCACTTTTTAAAAATACGGCAAACTCTATAAATTTATTAAATAATAGTCAATTATTACTTATTACTTTATTTTAATTTAACTAACTGCTTAGAGTTAATGATGCTATGGACATCACTACAGCTACAGTAGTCCATCTTCTTTGTATGTTGCTTGCTTTATCTGAAAACAAATAATTGATATAATTTATTTTTAGAAAGATTTTAAATTTTATTTGTTCCGTTAAGCGATTAGAATTCACTTGAAAACGGTTAACTCAGTAAACAAAAAAAAAAGACATATTTTCTGTAATTAATGAAAAACTATGTATACACCATAGTCAGGTAAACTAGCTTTGATTTATGTATATTAAAAAATATTTTGCAATGGGTTCCTAAAATTTAACATTTAAAATTTTTAAGGGGAACTTATTAATTTTTAACTTTATGCTTCAGTTGGAAAATGAGTAAAGGTTGCTAACACCATTAAAATTTTTGAAAACACAGTTTTTAAAATTGCTGAGTGAAACTAACATGGCATCGTTTAACACGTTTTCCTATTTCATTTTTTGTGCTATGAAGAAGAAATCATTTGTCAAAGATGGAGGAACACAATTACTTATTTATTTCATCCTACACAATCGGAGTAGCTTCGAATAGATTACGGAAAAATGGGTTTTAGTATGAACCCTTTCAATGTTGTTCCAAGAAACAAACACTGCTAATTTTAAATGGGGTTTGGGTCTGGCTGTGTTCAGACTCAAAATCCTCGAAGAGTTTGTTAACCTCAAACCGCCTGTATCTAAGTTACGGGACACTGTCTAATATGAAGACACGCCAAAAGACTTGGTGTGCACTCCAATGATTTCTGTAGAAGCTGCATGGATGAAGAAGAGGAAGAAACCGATCAACACCTTCTTTGTTCATGCCCTGCACTACTTTATAAGAGAAAAACTCATCTCGGTGAATTCTCGATATTAGCGACTTAGCTTAAGAAGACCTTAATATGTATTCTTTCAAAATACATCAAAAGTTTCGCGTGGTTCGGCTAGCAGTTGATTAACCGGCTAGTCCCAAATTGACAGATTAATGGGTGGTCAATTCGTTAATCTCATACCGGGGTTTTGGGATTAGTAGGTGATTAACTTTCTGATCTCTGTGGTATTAAAATGGACTCTCGTGGTTTAAGTGTGTCAGGTAATGCATTTATACGTACGTACTCATTAGCTGACAGCCACTTCCCCGTAACCTAACCTAAAAGGGGTCGAATAAATCACGCTAGTGCTTCTTTTCTTTTCAAAGAAAGAGCAGACGGTAATTTGGAGCTTAGAAATTTTTCTATTTCCATCGGTGCAGTAATGGATTCAATTTTCCCATATAATGTGTTTTTGTAGTCTTTCCAGGGGAAGCTACATTAACTATGACGCAGCTGCAGCCGGACAAACTATCGCTGTGTGAAGTCTTTCCATTAGCTAAGGGGCGTTTTCTGTCACTGAAGATGACAGTGTTTTCTACTCTATCAATTAATTTTAGACATGCGTTCAGTGCTTTTTGCAAGGATGTGTGACCCTCACTTACGATAGCTCTATAGTGAGCGAAGGTAGTTAGTGTTCTGAACTTTATCTTCCACAAAGTAGTTCGGGATTGTAATGAAGGGAAAATGACACAAAGGACCTTTTAGGTGTACACTATTGTGACTTGAACTGCTTTGATGACTCCACCTGGACATCTTACGTTCATCACTGTTCCTTCTTACAAATCCTCAATCATCCGCGCATAAGCCTTTTGGATCATTGTCTGAGGTGAGGGCCACCCATATTACGAGTAGATTGAATGCTTTTTCGAAGTCAAATTTGCATTATATCTGTTGTTGGCTTGCACCCGATCATCCAGCATTGGCCATTGGATAGCTTTATTATTTTTCTCAGTCGCCTACCCAATAACCAAAGTGTATAAGATCAGCTTAATCGAACAGGATTTATTGCAATTATGGTATCTCCCATTACTTTGTACACTGGTAGACGGTAACTCTCTTTCGATTTCTCAGCAGACCTTTTATAAACTTTGCGATAAGAATAGTTGCCTGTCTATGCCCGTTGTCTACCATCTTTTTCAAAATCTGATACCTATATATGTTTTCTTCTGGCCTTTTCTGCTTAGATAATTTCATGGGCTGTTGTTAAGCTAGCTTCAGCTTCTGTGTAGTGCTCTCGAGGAAACTGTTCGTTAAATAGGCCATTACGATACTTTCGCAAGCGGTAACACCTCACCAGTATTCCAAAGTATCCATTACACTCCCCAGGATAACGGAGGAACCGAGATAGGGAAGTAAGAAGGAGGGTTGGGGTTTTTTTGGGAGGACATTGAGGTTGAAGCACCTCACTGAACCTTTTGAAACCCTTTACATTACCGGGATACTGTTCAGGGTGAGGTTTGAATTTTTTCCACTCCTTTGCCTCCTGTGGAGGATGCTCTACATAGATCGGATGTACCTACTAGATAACAATGCTCATTTCATCATGTGTTTTAAATGTGGTTTTCTTCTTGGAATTTTCTGGACGTAGGTTACTGAAAACCCGAGGCAAAATTACCGCACACGCGATCGAGTAAAACGTGACTGAATTAAGTGTTTTTGGCATTACTTACCGTCCCATTTCCACATCCGAAGAGCAGGGGCGTGAATTTGGAAACGATTATGAAAAGCTGAGGGTTGAGTCGTCAGCAAAACAGTTAAGCGGACTAGAAGTTTCAGACAAGAGATCATTTATGAAAATGAGTAAGAGAGTCGGAGACAAAACGGAGTCCTGGGGCTCCAACACAACTTGTATTGAACGGTCGGAAAGGTAGTTTCTAATCCAACGAAGAAGAGACTCATCGATACCAAAAGCACTCCCTGGCACCATTTTCATTACACAATAACGCGTCTTCGCTTTTCGAAGTCTACTCCAAAATAGGACGAAGCTCTCTTACTCTATAAGCAACAGTTGGATTGCCTCCAACTTTTTCGACAAAAAATTCCGATTTTTGGCGAAGTCTCCTACGCTCTTAATAATTATGAAAGAAAATTTTAAGCATTTGAACAATTTAATTGTAAAACCGAGTTGTTTAGTACAGCCTCTAACTTCCTCTATCTCAAATTAGCGTTTCCAAAACCCATAAAACAAATAAAACGAGCAATTCAATAAATGATTAATATTATTACGTTTTATGAAACTAATCTGAGTTCTGAGAAACGCTTCAACGTTTACTAAAACCAATCAGCTGTTAAGCGATCGAATAGTTTGATATCTCTACAATAAAGTCACCACCGTATACTGTCTCATACGCAGACTTCCCGCAATACTTAAGCCTCGAAGTCTTTCGACAGAAGTTAAATAGTTGAGGAAGAAGTGGAAACCATTTATCTTCTTCGCTGCTTATCCTCTGCTCTTACTCAAAGAAAAAGACGGATAATAAGCACAGAGTAATTAATACAAATAACAGTCAAGTCGTGCCACCTTTGCTTGAAGCACCCTTCATTTTTTGCCAGGTGAAATCAAAGATATCGTCTTATTTGTCTCATTGTTTCCACTTTTTTTTAAGTGCACTTGATAGCAAACTATGTTTACTACGACAGCTTTGAACGAAGGTTTCTACAGATTTCACATTGACAGACTCTAAAATATAGAAAACGTTATCTTTTTTAAATCAATTTTAAACTAAGTGACAAAAAATGGCGACGAGGGTTAACGGTCGAGTGTTTTCGATCGACTCCTGCCGCAGCTGACTCTCTGATTCTACTCTGTGATGATAAGCACGTTGGTTCAAGCTTCTTTGATGTATCTATAAAAAAAACCGTTTCCTATGTTGTTTAGTTCTAAATTTATAGAATTCGAAGCTTTTAGAAAGTGCTTTCTATTGTTTAGAAGTTAGTAATATTTGCCTACTATAATTACTGGTAAATTTTGCCCAACATCACTGATACCTCAAAAGTCAGAACGTTCTATTCAAGTCACAGATTCCCAGTAAAGTCACAACTTTCCAGTAAAGTCACAACTTTCCAGTAAAATCATAACTTTCCAGTAAAGTCACAACTTTCCAGTAAAGTCACAACTTTCCAGTAAAGTCACAACTTTCCAGTAAAGTCACAACTTTCCAGTAAAGTCACAACTTTCCAGGCAAGTCGCAATTTTCCCAGTCAAGTCGCAGCTTTTCACTCAATTCTCAAATTGTAATGATTTTGGTTTTCAGCAGGTCAGAACTTTTGTTCAGAATCGGGCTGATAGATAAACTTTTATATTGCTTTGAATCATAAAATATAATTTCAACTTTAAAACTGCATAATCCTGCTACTGTGTACAAAATAATAGTAACAAACCAAAGAAAAATCTGCCATAAGACGTTTCAAGTTGTCTTACCTGTACTTACCATAAAAAATAGTTTCTCTTCTTTTGGTATAATTCGTACCAAGTAAGAAAAATGCACATGTGATTGGAGTAGGTGATTCCAGTTTATTCCGTGGAATTTTCGATTTTACAGTCATACTGTAAAGTCCACTTGGATCCTGTTCCAGTTGTGTAAGCACAGACTCTAGCCTCCTTGTATTAAAACTATATGATAAGGAGAGACTGTAATTAATTAATTATGCATTTGATTTTGTTTTCTAATCTTCCAAATCATATACATACAGCACAGATAGCACTGGTTGTGGAAAAACATTCTGAACCGTGCATATAACATCTACATTGCTTTCTTGTACATCTATTCTCGTCTCCAATCCAAATTCAGATTCAGGAACTGCAAAAGGATTATAATTAAGTAGAGTAAGGCTCTTACACAGAAAAAAAGGAAAAACACTCCTACCAATTATTTGGAGACGAGCACTCCTCTTATCAGTGGACTCAAACGTTTGGACCGAACATGTATATTCCCCCGTCATATTCCAATCAGGATTATTGATCGAAATAACTCCCGGATTTCCCTCCAACGATAGTATTTTCGTGTCAATCTTAGATTTCATAAATCCCTGAAAACAAGCCAGACCAGTTAATTATAATCGAATCAAGGTTATTTATCACAAGGCAGAATGCGAGTTCGAGTGCCTGCCGCCTGCCTATATACAACGTTATACCATTGCAAATCCTTTGACAGAAGGGATCCATTGATAAATTGAGTTGTTATTAAAAAGCCATTTCAGTACAAATCCCTTCTCCCTTGGCCCCAGTTCATATTCGCAGTCCAAAATTAGTGGTTCGGATTCCCCATTGCGATCCAATGTATACATTTGTGGCACTTTTAAGTTTGTTATTTTCACCGAATTCGATACTGGAACAGCAAAAAAAAAAAAGAAGTAAAAGAAAAGAATTACACTGCATACATACAAGCGGGATATAGAAATACACTGATTCTGATTATACAAAAACGAAGAGAAAAAAAGACACTGATAGGGACACTCTACAGCCCCTCGCAGTTGTTATAATGTTTCCCATATAAAATCACTAAGGAAACGAATTATTATTATGAAAAATACGAGTAATTACCATCCTTTTGCCATACACTTACCAGAAAGAAATGTAAACCAAGCTAGTATGAAAATAAATAATGCATATCTATTCAAAACAATATTCATATTTAATAAAACTTTTCTGTTGTTTGTTCTTTAAATTTTCGTTCGCTTAGTTTCGCTTAAACAAAATCGCATTTGCATTTGCAGCAGCCACTCGATGATACGCGATTAGTTGATTTTACAAAATTCGTGATGGAGTTAAAAATAGCTGCAAACTTTCCCGAAAAGAAATAATATGCATACATAATTGACTGGTGGTTTGCCTTTGCGTTTGAGAAATCATTAAGTCGATTTTGGTATGGTTTCGTTTTAGTTGGAATTTGGTTGGAGTTAGTATCACATTTTCATTGTAAGTTTTAAACGATTAATCGTTGTGTTTTTCTTATGTAATTTCACTATTCACTCCACTAATTTTAATTTTCACTTTGCATTGTCTTGTTTTTTCACACACAAAATTCTTTCCAAATTCACTGTGAGGATATATGAAAATCTCCTGTCTTCTTTTTTTTCCTTACTACTGAAATATGAATTTTCCCTGTGGAGCTTTAACGATACGGGGACTGCGCAGAGATGGTTCGACGAAAGCTTTGTGTGAAGTCAAAAAAGGACTTTTTTGGTTGGACATATTCGAGGTTTTTTGTGGAAGCTTATATAACTGACAGATTATTTGTAGAGTACAGGGGTTAATATGCCCAACGTGTAAAGTTGGCAGCCCTTAAGAGTACTTTTTTTAAATTAAAAAAACGTAATTGTTGCCAGGAACTTTAGACGAGTTAAAAGAAATGGAGGATTTAGTGGTTAGGGTTTCCGCCGTTACTCATTGCGGTTGCTATAATCCTTTTTGCTTATTCGAGTAACTAGTGCAGTCAATGAAGCGAAAAATAGGGCCTTACCTCCGAATTTTTTTACTGTGAACCGATTTGCATGAAATTTTGGAATTAGGCTCATCTTACCCTTAACTTCAAAAGTGAAAATAATTCGAACACCGCCACCACCCTGGGGGTGGTTGCCACGCCTTCTCGGGGGTGAATTTTTTTTCTTCAAAATAATCTCGGATATCGATAGAAGGCCTAATTTTAAGCAAAAAATCAAATATAAAGTTTTTCACTAAGTCCAATACTTTTCGAGTTATTGGCAATTGAATTTCGCAATTTTTTCACGTTTTTCATCTATTTATTGCAAATATCTCCAAAACTATACGTTTTATCGAAAATTTTATTAAGAACAAAATTGTAGCAGGTAAAAAAATGAACAATTTGGTTTTTTATAAAGTATTCTAAAAACAATATTAAGCTAGATATAAAAGATCAAAGCCATTTTTTATTTTGTCTGAAATTTAATCGTTGTGGTCAATGCCATTTAGCGGCGAGCAGATGCATTTTATGCATTCTAATATAAAGAAATATTTTGTAGTGCTTGAAATAAGCTTCAAAATGAGCACTATTAAAAGTCTTTTGCACGTAAAATAAGTGAGCTGTAGTGCAAATAAAGGGAGCATTTAATGTTTTTTTCTTTTAAATCAATGGGTTTCCTAAGTGCCATTTCCACCAAAATTAAATTTAATCGTATTCCGCCTAAAATTAAGTTTGTTATGAAGATTTTGATAGATACTATCAGTTTGGCTGCTTCAAGACACATATTTTTCAAAAAAGTCACGATTAAAAAAAAACAACAAATTTTCAAATTTAAAAAAACCCACTTTTTTTCATAATATCTCAAAAATTACGACAGATACGTATAAAAGTGTAAAAAGGAAAAATTTAGGTATTTTTCTGACAAACAATTTGGTTTTTTAGTTTTTTTCAGTCAGACAAAAATTAATGGAGATATGATTGTTTAAAGAGCGCGAGGCAGCGCAATCGCAGCCACTTTTAAGTCCTTTAACCCTTCACCGTTTTTGCAAAAGGTTGTTTACTACATATTGCAATAAAGCATGTTGTAGCTCTCTTAATTACCTTTACTATGGTTTTTTATAAGTTGAGATAGCATGAAAATTGAAGGAGTTATGGTCCAAAAACTCATTGATTTAAAAGAAAAAAACATTAGATGCTCTCCTTATTTGCGCTACAGCTCACTTATTTTACGTGCAAAAGACTTTAAATAGTGCTAATTTTAAAGCTTATTTCAAGCACTACAAAATATTTCTTTATATTAGAATGCATAAAATGCACCTGCTCGCCGCTAGATGGCATTGAACATATCGATTAAATTTCAGACAAAACAAAAAATTACTTTGAACTTTAATATCTAGCTTAATATTGCACATAGAATACATTAAAAAAAAAATGTTAATTGATTTATCTGCTACAATTTTGTTCTTTATAAAATTTTCGATAAAACGTATAGTTTTGGAGATATTTGCAATAAATAGATGAAAAACGTGAAAAAATTGCGAATTTTCAATTGCCAATAACTCGAAAAGTATTGGACTTAGTGAAAAACTTTATATTTGATTTTTTGCTTAAAATTAGGCCTTCTATCGATATCCGAGGTTATTTTGAAGAAAAAAAATTCACCCCCGAGAAGGCGTGGCAACCACCCCCAGGGTGGTGGCGGTGTTCAAATCATTTTCACTTTTGAAGTTAAGGGTAAGATGAGCCTAATTCCAAAATTTCATGCAAATCGGTTCACAGTAAAAAAATTCGGACCTAAAATGCTTCATTGACTGCACTAAACTGGAATGCATTTAAAATTTCAGTGAACATTGTGAGGACTTGAGTTGCGTGTGTGTACATTCTACAGTCTGTAGTTGAAAACTGTTTTTCTTTTAAACTTATAAACATTTTTTATGTGGAGAAATCAAGTCAGACTACACCAACATCATTTTAACTACGATTTTTCTTCAGTCAAGGTTTTAAGTTCGCGATGTTAAATTTAAAGCCTAGAAAGCTTTTGTAACACAATCGGGAAAATCTATCATCGATAAATTTTTTGAAGTGAAACTTCTTATGCGACTTGCAAACATGAAAGCGTTACATGAAAGCGTTACACTTTCGTGTTACATGCAGCGTTACACTTCCGTGTTAAACATATTCAGTCGTAAAATGAAAAGTCGATCAGTGTTGAGTTTTACTCTTTTCTCCAATGAAAAGATAGAAAATATCTAAAGCAGTTTCTTTTAATTTGTATAATATACATAAATGTATGTAAATATGTATGTTGATAAGTGCTTACTAAATGTGTAAATCGATTGAGTTAAATTATTCTAACAAAAAAACCAATTGTTAAGTTTCTCCTCGAATGTGCTGACTGCGGAATTTTATTAGGAAGACAATATACATATGTATGTATGTATGAACAAATCAGAGCTTTTGGTGAGTGGTAACTGTAAGATTTTATTAGAATTTTAATATATGTAGTAATGAGTATGTAGTAGTTAGCGGAGGCATAATCATGTATATATAAGCAATTTCCATTTAAGCCCGGCCCAAAAATGTTCGATCATGTCTAAACATGTTTGATCATGTCTAAACGTGCTTGATCATGTCTAAACATGTTTGATCATGTCTAAACATGTTTGATCATGTCAAAACATGTTTGATCATGTCTAAACATGTTTGATCATGTCTAAACATCTTTGATCATGTCTAATCATGTTTGATCATGTCTAAACATGTATGTAAATGTTCTCTTGGGCTTAGGTGTTAAGACTGCGGTCTTCATTGTCAGTCAGCTACCACTGACACTGGCCAATCAACGGTTTCAGAAAGGTTCCTAGTATTCTATTACATACATAAGTACTATGTATGTACAAAGATCTTTAAAATCCTAGTTTTCGTCCTCTAATCTCCAACAAAAAATAAAAAATTGTTCTATGAAATGGTGATAAGTAGCTATCCCGTGAAAATTTACTCCGATCCATCTCTTTTCTTTTTCTTTTAAAGAAACAATACGAGTTCACTCAAAATAAATTTCTACCCCTTTCTATTTTCATTTTCATATTAGGAAGTTTCACTTCTTCCGCGCGGGGGGACTGCACGCACTATTTTTTTTTTTTTTTATGATTTTTGAATCACTTTTGAATTCTGAATTAAAAATTATATACTAGCTATTTCCATGAAAATTTCAAATCAGAAGATAGGAAATGAGATTTGAAATTTCAAAACTATTTATGGCTGACAACTGGATGGATCTCCGAGAGTGCCACGGATTTCAAAAAAACCTAATTTTTGACACCAAATTCAGTGTTTTAGTTTTCAGTTTTTTGTTTTGCGAAAATCCAATCTAAAACGAACATTACACAATATTGATGTAGAAAGATGAATAATTTGCCGCAATAGATTACCAGAGGTCCGAAGCCTTGGACATTTCTCTCAAGCATTCTTTTGAGTCTTTTTATTTTTCCTTTTTGCGCCGTTACGTGCGTGTTATCTCGAAAGGATCACAGCTCTCGAGCTTAACTTCTTCACACTAGTGATCCACTAGTGCGGTATCAAACCTCAGATTACTCAACTGTCAACCAATTTGACAATGTTGCGATTGGCGCAAGACACTCTTCTAGTTTTGTAGGTATACTAATATTGCAAGGGGAAAACTCGAACCACTACCTTGTTGTAACCAAGGTATACGAATGAGAATATTGCGAGAATTTAGTCTGTGAAATGATATGATGTTGGTAAATGTATTATACCAGGGTGGCAAACCTTGAACTCGATATTGTGAAGACCAGCAGGGAAACATAGTGATAGAGGCGCAGTCGCTACTGCGGACCAGGAAAGACCACTTCTGCAGACTGCAGACTCATAGAATCAACTTGGACGATGATCAAAAACCCTTCAACTTGGATGATGATCAAGAACCCTGTCCGCCCGACCTAAGCTTGCCGTATGCAAAGACTGCAAGGGTAAATGGCCTTGATGCTGAACTTTTAAAGGCAGCAGGAGATAAAAAGGAGTTGGAAAGGAAATTGCAATAGATCTGCATGATATTGTATAAAGAGAGCATGCCCGATGAATGGAACCTCAGAATCTCATGCTTAATCCTAGAAGAAGACCTTCGCAATTGCGCTAATTATAGAGGAATAAGCCTCCTTAACGTCGCTCATAAGATTTTGTCTGTTGTAGTATGTGATCGTCTGAATCCCCACGTCAAGAACTAGATAGGGCCTTATCAATGTAGTTTTAGGCCAGAAAAGTCCACTGTAGACCGAATTTTGACATTACGACAGATTTCGGAAAAAAGCCGAGAGTATAAGTAATATCGACATACACCATCTTCTTATCGATTTCAAGGCCGAGTATGACAGTATTTACAGAGACGAGCTGTACAGAGCCATGTCTAGTTTCGGCATCCCTGCAAAACTCGTACGACTATGCAGGATGACGCTGGAGAATTCACGCTTCTCCGTCAAGGTCGGTAGAGAACTCACCGAAATATTTGATGTCGAAAAAGGATTTAGGCAAGGTGACAAACTGTCGTGCAATTTCTTCCACATCCTACTTGAAAAGATTGTAAGAAACTCAAACGTCAGCACCGGAGGAACAATCTTCCAAAAGTCTAAAAAACTCGCTTACGCCGACGACATTGACGTATAGGTAATGGGAAGAAGGGGGATTGATGTTATAGTTGCTTTTGCGGGTTTTCAAACAGAAGCAACAAAAATTGGTTTGATTGTTAATGAGGTAAAAACGAAATATGCTGTCACCAAACAGGGACAGAGAATATCGACGTTTAGGAAAAAACCTCACAAATATAATTCAGGGTAGTACAGGACTTTATCTACCTAGGATCCGCTAACCGCTATAGACATGGAAAACAACATAAGTGCGGAGATCAAACGGAAAACTACTCGTGCCATCCGTTGCTTCTCTGAGTTAAGATAAGAAAGCAATTGAGAAACAAAACCATGTCTAGAAAAACCATGTTAAGCCTTTATATAAAGCCTTAATCATCCTAGTCCTGTTTTAGGGCACGGAAACATGGACCTTATCGTCGTTGGTCACGTATGTGAAGACAATTAGTGGAGAAGGAGAGACAACAATAGTGGCGTTGAGACTATCCAATTTATTTGTCAAGCATCGTGTTTGTCAAGGAAATTTGTAAGTGCGAACTATCAATCAAGCGACTTGTCAAATTTGTTGGATGGATTTCAAAATTTTTTGATATTCTTGCAAGTTGGACAACAATTTTGTAATGTGTTACTTGTCAAACTTGCAAGAAATTTAACTTCCCAAATGTTTGAGGCGATGTCTGGGACATCAACGCTCAGGCTCGAAGGGTTTGGGAAAGCACATTGCATGGGAATCGTGGAAGAGAAGAGAAGAGAAGAAGAAAGTCCTTATCGAAAGATGTTGGTGCAGGTTCACCCCCAACTATAATTCCCACCTGAGTGAGGAAAAGTAAGATATTTGTGTTATGGTAACGTTTCCGATTGCTTAATCGGACATATGTACATCCGAAAGAACGAAACAATGCGATGAAAATGTCAAACTCACAGCAACGCGTTTGGAATTCATGCGATGCATGGCGGTTAAATGTGAAAATGGTTGGAACACATTCGGAATTCATGCGATGCCTGCCGATTTCTTAGTTTTTTGTTCTATCCGATGTCTCCGACAGCAAAGTAGTCGCGGAAGGTTTGTACGTAAATAAAAGAAAAAAAATTCTGCGGAGGGCAGAAACAGAACAATGTATAAATTTTCATAAATTTTTTTGTGTTATTATTTTTTTCAGAAAAAAAACAAAAACAAACTCAGTGCAATATCAAAGATTGGTCGAGTTAATGCAAACCAAAACCGATATTGCCACGAAATTTCGCAAACCGGCCGCCTGAGGAGACAAACGTCGTTACGCGTCAGTGTTTCCTTTACGAATGGATACCATAAACGAAACAAATGTTACGATCGGAATTTCTCTACGATCGTATGTTTCTCCGATCTGTTACGATGATAGGACTGTATTCTGTATAGTCAAATATATTTGAGCTTAGTAAAAACAAAATTCATTGAAAAGAGTTAATATTGAAAGTTTTGTAAGAAACCAACGCCATTCAATACTAATTATTGTTTGAGGTACAATTTTACTTCACTTGTGGTGGCCGTTGCGTAATGGTTAGCATGTCTGCTTGTTACTAGGAATTTTCAAACTCGAATCCCAACAAAAAAAGTTTTTTTCGCGAGAAGTTGGCAAGTCCTCCGATAGTTAATCCATTGCTTTTTCAAATGCTTTCTCGATTTGCCATTCGGAACCGGGAGACAATCTTAAACCCCTTCCATCCATTTACAAAATATGGTTGAGAGAAATCCGCTAGGTCCCATGGCTCCCCGCTCTGTGGCTCTACCCCCGTATATATAAGTATACACAAATTCTTTTTTTCGCCTATATTGTCATTGTTCATATTGATTTGGACTCTTTAGGATTAAATCCTTAGTCCACAAATTTGCAGATTTTATTCGCAGATTCGCACTCGTATATCCTTTTGAAAGAGAAAGGTTGCTCCTCCATGTATCGTAAACTTATACGCTGAAAAAAATAAAAAAAATAAAAAAATACTGCGTTCAAACTACTCAGAAGTTTTACAATTTTGTTATTTAATTTATTTTATTTTGAGCTACTGAGTAATACCCGTGGCGTGAAGCGTGATGGTTAACATATCTGCTGTTTACCCAGAGGTTCGTGGTTTGAATCTCAACAGAGCCAAAAATATTTTTTTTCGGTTATCACCTTTCGCGATGAATTGGCAAGTCCTCCGTTAGTAACTTCTTTGCCAAGAAAAGAGCTTTCTCGATTGGCTGTTCGGAACCGACAGAAAATTGTAAGTCCCCTCCATTCCCTCACAAGGCATGGTTGTGAGAAAAGCGCTATGCCCTGGTGCTTCTCGCTATGTTGTGCAACCCTATTTATTTACTTTATTTATAATCTAAAATTGTTTCCATCAAATGAAACAATTTTCTTTACTGCAATCACTTCGTCGATTACGGAAAACGGATGAAATATTCACCAGAAACTCTTTACGCTTCAGCGAATTAAGGCCACGAATGGATGGTACGATCTTGCGATTGTGTGCTTAGTACAATATCAAAGTTTTGAGGCTGAGTACATGATTTCACTCTCTTCTTAATATATTTGGTGGTATAGGATTGCCAACTACGCATTAATTATGTAATTTGAATAGAATCGCAGAAAATATTGAAAATAAAAAAATTTACATTCTTGAGGTTTCTATCGAAAATCTAAAAACGCCACTTCTTAGCAGTTTCTAATACAAATAAACACTGAAAATTTGATCAAAATCGATAGAGCTTCAATTAGAAATAACTTACATTTAAGTTTTGGTTTTATGCTCGCCAACACACTTGTATTAACAATAATTTAAGAATCCAAACTATTTTGACATGTGAATTAGATTTGAGTAGCAATAGGGATCAAACAAGCCTCAATGACGCTTGAAAAATAAAATCCAGAAAACACCTTTTTTTCTAAATATATTTATAATTTTTGTTTATTTATTTTATATCACATTACACATTGAACAAGTAAAAAAATGTACACATTCAATATTTTGTTTTAAATTTACGGATATAAGTTTTTTTTTACAATTGGCAGGTAATCTAATAAATGAGGGAAAAAGTAAATTGTAAAGAAATCTTTGAAACGACAGGTATACTGAGTAAAGTGTTCACGGACTAGAACAAGTAATTAAAGCAGTGAGAGAGATCATAAATTTGACTGCGAATTAATGTAAATGTCAAACATTTTAATTTTCAATTTAACATATTTTTTTAAGTCAACGGAAATGAAACTCGTTTCAAGTAATCATTTTTTGTTTTTTTATTTTTACTTTTCTTTTATTCTCACAAAATCCTTGCCCATCGAAAACTGTGAATTCAAAACAATTTTTTTTTTTTTATAAATAAAAGTAGCAAAATACATTTCAAGAACCAACTGAATTTTATGGTTTACCTGCTGCAAAATTTGATTTTAATTAAAAGATAATCCGATGACACAAATACAATAACGACTGTGAAGTATTTATTCTTTATGAATATATTTTTATTTACAATTTCAAAATACTTACTACCAATTTTTAACGGACGGCTTTTTATTTCAAGTTTCATAAATAAAGGCAGGTATTGAATTCTTTTCATTTTAAAATGATGATTTGAATAAGGAAACATAATTTGGTTTTGAAGATAGTTGTAACCATTGTTGGGCAGAGGCATCCGTATAAGATTCTTTCCGTGTCCATATGTTTATTTGTCCAGATGAAATTTTCTTCATAAAGCTGAATCAGCTCTTCTGTATAACTTTACAACTTTTGGTCGACCTGTCGAACGCAGTCAGGCAGAGGTGAACACGGAAAAATAATAACAGAATTTTTTTGAAAAGACTAAGGAGTTTGAAACAGGAAAAAGGTTAAAATGGTGAAGAGGAGTTGGAAAGAAAAGGGGATGCGTCATAATGTCAATATGTTTGTTTTCTTTATATAACTAGTCAAATATAAACTACGAATTCCTCAGTTTGATTAGTATCGTCTTGGTAAACTTCACATTTCATGAAACTTAAAACTACGAAGGCTTTACTGAGTCAAGCCATTAGGGACTTCAAAGAGCCTTGTGCTTGATTGTGTGTGATTTTTTTTTACATAATTCTTATATGGAGTCTTTGTTAAAATTTCGAAATGATAACGAATGAGCTGAGAGTTATTTAAGTTCTAGAAGAAAAAAGACGAGAAAAATCATTCAGCATCAGGCATTTGGCAAGGAAAACGTTTGCCAAAGATCCAAGCATTGCTTAAAAGCCCCACAGTTTTCTCTTCGTGGGCTAAAAAAGTATAAATTTATATTGCTTCAATACCTGCCATCGAATCCGTTTGTAGTTAATTTAATCTAATTAGGAAAGGTGCATTAGTCACAATTACATACAAAATCCTCCTATTTACATTTTGCAAACTCCTTAAGAACTACCTTACGAAAATATTGCAGTAAATTTTTTGTTATTATTTTTTTCTTGTTCTACATGGTTGTTTAAATTTTTCTTTTTGCTTAAGATATAGGTACTTAGATGCTAGATTAAAACTATGCTTCGCTAAACTCCGCTGCACTACCAATAAGGGTCTCTATGCTGAAATCTTTTGAGTGACTGTGCTTAGTTTTGGTATGATGATCTAAGTCCAGTGACAAGAGAGTAGGTTTGTAAAGATTTCGATTCGAGGACTCTAAGGAACTGAGGATTTTGTTTGAGAAATTATCTTCGGGAGTAGTTGAGACTGTGAGTGAGTTTTCTGATAGATTTGAGTTTTCGAAAAGCAGCACATATGGATTTAAGTCACTTGATGAAACCTTGTTGCACTTTTCAGTGTTCATGAATTGCAGTGATCGTTTGGTTTTCTTGTGGGCAGGCTCCATAGTTGAGTCGGATTGTAGCCTTTCAATTCGTGTACAAACGATGTCGGATGAATCGGATTTATGTGATTCCTCCTGCTCGCTTTCTACATCAATTCGATCGCAGGAAATGTCCTCGATTGGATTGAAGTTCCTTTCGGGGCTTCTTTGGCCACTGTTTGTGTAGCTCAATCCCATTGGTTGGCTGTTGTGTTGCGGGTAGTCTCCGATCGTTGGCATCTTTCGATATATGCTACTAAAGTCTGAGTTGTTTAAAATGTCACTGGGATTGGTTGTATCGATGTTGTCGGTAGATCGGCGAAAACGAGCTACATTTTGACGAATGAGTTCGATTTTGTCTGTGTTGTGGTAAAATGGAGCTTCCAGATTAGCAAAGAAATCGAACTTGTTGTTTGGAGATGTGACATCGATTGCATCGTTGGGAGAACTAACGGACTCGAAAGGATCGTGAGTGTTGCCGAAGTTCGTTACGTTAAAATGAACAGGTAACACCGGAACCGGTTTCCTTATCCAAAATGGTGAAAAAGGGCCAAATACTGAGGGAAATGGAAAGCGATGCGCCACAGGGGCTCTTTTGTATCGCTTCCTCCTTCTCAAGAAACTTCCATTGTCGAACATGTCTTCGGCAAGAGGGTCTAAAGTCCAGAAGTTGCCCTTGCCGGGGTTGCCTGGTTCTCGCGGCACTTTAATGAAACAGTCATTTAGGCTCAAATTGTGCCTTATAGAGTTCTGCCACGCTGGGAATTTTTCTTTGTAGTATGCAAACCTGAAAATAAAAAATAATTATTTTAAAATTTTGTTGTTATATAGATATGAAGTTAAAAACTCAGAAATCAAAGATATGTCGTTTCCAGTTACGTCAGATCATTAAAAGGTTTGAGGAGAATCGATCGACTATAGAGACCTAAGACTTGAAAAAAAAAAAATTTGAAAGATAATATATGTACTTTCAATAATCCATTGATTCGTGACCCATAGTTCAAGTGTTCAAGTCAGCTTTCCAACTTTGAAATCTCTTTTTGTTTTTTGAGGATTTAAAAAAATGCTAACTTGTTTGTACCCTCACTTACATTACGTTTGGTTTCTTTGACGGCACTAATAGTAGAGACCTGATTTTAGACTTTATTTTCAGTGGAAGTACTAATCTTTTAAAGTGTATTTAAATTGGCTGATATGGTTATAAGGTTTGGTGCAAAAGTTAGAGTCTACTTATTCGTTGTGTGATGGTGGAGTGTCAACTAGACAACGGGTTGGTCGACATCGAAAATATCGCCGCCGTTCAGGCGTTCGCAGCAAACGATCCAAAACAGTCAATTCTACGCCGGGCGTCCAGTTGAGTCAAACGAATCGACCGCTGCCAACCTGCCCGCTGTGGCCATATGAACGACGCTAATGTGGCTAATGTTTTTGGTATTCAAAAAATGACTAAGATTAATCCACGTTTCGATCAATGGAAACACATCAAGGGAGAAGACATGAGAATTCATTTACAAGTCAGGCCTCTAACACTGTAATAGAAGAGGGAAAATATATTAAGCTTTTGGAAATACTCTTCCTTAATAATTTTTTTGCTTTTATTTAGGAATAGTGTAATGCCCAGGGGTTTTGACCTCGGAAATACAGTAAATTAACTTTTTGGTTGAAGTGGCATTTTCTCAGCACGGATAATGTGAGCCAAGACAATAAAAAAAAGTATTATTTTGGGGGAGGGACTGTCTGTCTCCCTCATTATTTTATAAAAAATTTACTTAATTAAAAAAAAATTATTTTAAATCAACTAAACCACTTACTACCACATACCTACTATAGTGTTTTTGAAAGCTTATACCTTGTTCTTTAATTATTATTTTAGTTCAAGTTCATTAAGTGAATAGTTTTTGAGTAATAAGGACTCAAAACTATATTAGGGAAAATTGGATTTTTTCCTCTAAATAAAATACAGAAAACCGAACGAAAAAAATTTTCTTCGTCTTTGAAAAATTTAAAAAACAAAAGATACGTATCTTTTTTTCGCTGATTGGAATTTTTTCTTTGAGCAAATAAGGTATAATTACCTTTCTCGAGCAACTGGGGCCGTATATCGGCAATAACAATTTGCAAGCGTTGTTCTAAAGTAAGTCCTTTCCTTGTAAAATTGTCAAAACGTACTGACCACAAATATACCGCCAGCCTATATGGTCAATGTGATAATCACTTGAAGCAGTACTGCCAATTTAAAAACCAAATCTTAAAAAGCCTTTTATGTATTTACATATTCAACCTACAGAATTGAAATGAGTCACTGAATAAAAGCAAGGCTGCTACTTTTCAACTAAAATCGCGATGTATCCATAAAAATAAACTTTTAATATATATAAACACTTGTTCGTCCTACGGTTTTATTTCTTGGTTCAAAATTTCTACCATCACACCGTAGTAAAAGAATGTCAAATTTTTTTTTTGATATGTATTAAAAAATTGTATCTTACAAAAATTCAGTTTGCCAGTGCAGTCCACGTGTTCGAAACTTCAGCTTAAAAGCAAATAATGACGTACGTACTTGAACCTGTGGTTTTTATTATACATATAAGAGGAATTACTTGTGTTATTGAAAGAAATTTTTAGAGTAAAAAGTTAAATTAGAATAATGTGTTTCTGCCCTGTTTTAGAATAGGAAACTCATTCTTACCTAGTTGCTTATTTTCGAACAGTTGTGTTCGGAATAAGCAACTAGGTAAAAATTAGTTTTCTTTTCTCGAACAGGCAAAAACACATGCTAACTTAACTTTTTATTCTCAATTGAAATTGTTTTTCATCGGCTTAGTACCGGGATTTAGCAGAAGATATATTGCTTTCATTTAATAAATAAATAAATAGGGTGGCGCAACAGAGCGAGGAGCCCCTGGGCCTAGCTCATTTCTCACAACCATGCCTTGTGAGGGAATGCAGGGTACCTACAATTTTCTGCCGGTTCATGACAATGAATTTACTAACGGAGGACTTGCCAATTCCTCGCGAAAGGCGATACCCGTGGAAAAACATTTTTGCCTCTGCTGGGATTCGAACCTCGAACCTCTGGATTAGCAGGTGGACATGCTAACCATCACGCCACGTGTACCATTTATCATTTATCATTTACTTATATAAAAAAAACACCATTGTGTTTAGTAGCCAAGTTTCATTAGGAACGTTTATTCAAAATCAGTCTTGAACCTTTTGAAGTTCCTGATGCATTGGAACTTGAAAGGTGCCATATGGGCATGGAGCAAATATTAGAAGATGCGGAAGTGGAGATTCCAAAAGCAGATAGACAAATGCTTGATGACGTCGACCCTATCTTATCGTTGAAAACAATACAGACTCGATTAAGGACAATGGCATATTGGGAGATGCCATGAACCCAATTCTGTACTGTGATGATATGCGAAATGCAAATAACTTTAATATCCATTTTTTTTTTTTTAATTTAAATGTCCCGAGCACTTCAGCAATAAAGGAAAGCTCTCCAGATGCGAGAATAGCCACTTCAAACACTACTAATTTACGCTTGTAAGCTCAAAAAATTTTAAATTGCAGTCCATCTTCGAGCTTTAAAAAGTTTTTAAAATGTCCGGATGCAATGATAGACAAGAAAGACATCTCAATGAAAGCAAAGGATAGAAGATCTACGTCCATATCTTCTTTTTTTTTATTATCGACTGAAATTAATTTAATTTTATTTAAGTGAAATAAAAACAACGGAAATCATTCCATTTCAAATCTAGATTGCTTAAAATTTCGATTTCATGTCTTAACATGTGAAAAATTCCATACAATCTCAGTGTTCGAATATAGAAAACTTTTTGTTCGGCTTTAGGCAACTCGTGTTCGAAAATAGGAGAAAACATATATTTTTCAGTTTTTCCCATTTTTTATTTTTTTGATGCTAATAGTGATAAAAATTGCTACCGGACTCAAAAGTATTTGAGTTTTGCTAACAAAATAAATAAACAGTATTATTTTGAGTCAAAGGCAAATATTTTTTATTGATCATCCAATCTTTGAAGTATTGTATCGCAAAAGTGTTCGAAAACTGGTGACCCTACTACTTCTCTCCAATAAGCCTTGCTAGCCATTTATCAACACAACTCATTGTACTGATTAATAATGAATTCACAATTAATTTGTTACAATGGTGAAATATTTTAAGTAACCTCTCCAAAACTTTAAAAAGCATTGTTTTGTTTTGAGTTTAGTTAGAAGCTGTATATGTCTAAAGGAAGTGGTGCATATTTCTATGGAGCCTGGGCCCAGGGCGTACACCTATGAGAATAGAACCAAATGAAAGCTTACGTTCAGCCCAATCAGCCTGCCAAATATTTTTGAATTCGGTTTTGGTGATTTTGAGATAATTAGACTCGAAGTTGAGCGCCGGAAATGGGAAAAATCTGACATTTCTGCAAATAATTACGTACATATATCTCGAATAGCATAGCACGTAGGACAATGATTTTGGTATCATATTAAAGATCATAAAAATATCTTTCATTTCATTTAAAATACAGTTTTCAAAATGCATTATATTTCGAAAAACAGACCTAAAAGTTGTTTGAAAAGAAACATTTTCGTTGACGTTTGCCAGCCAATATCTCGAAAAAATCAGTGATGACCTATAATTTTTTTTGCACAACTTTAATCCTTAATTGGTAAGCTTTAATTTGATATATAATTGCTCTATCATACATAAAGCATATCACGTACATTATACACAATTCCTAAAAAAATTAAACAAAAAATATGTTCTACAGCAAATGCATTTTTTCATTTAATTTTTCGCCCTACTTTGTTTTTTACTAAACATAAATACAAAATACATTTTAATGCTGCAAATGAGAAAAAAATGACTAATCTTCGTTTAGATCTATCAAAATACCATCAAAAAACAAAGCTGGTGCTATATTCATTGCTTCCTGGTGTCTTGCGTAACCCAAATACCATAAAATACTCATGACATGAGCGCAACAACCAACAGTCCTCATTCCAACGAGACAGTTACAATAGTAAGCTTTTATTGCGTTCGAACTATGTGCTACGTTTGCATCGCTATTCACCAAGATGTAAGTGAGATACACTTTTCTACTTACATGCCTGGATTTGATTCGCCCTCGCAATAAAAAGTTATTGTTGCCTATAAGACTATTATGAGCAGTAGAGACCTTAAGCCCTCTTAAACATACAAATGTAATTTAACTGAATATCATTAAAACGTCATTAATATAAACAGCAACCGAGATTCGTTACTAACTATCTGTTTTTTCTTAATTTCAGATGGCAGTTTTTCAGAAAAATTGGTAAGTTAAATCCTTAAATTTTTCTATGTATCTCGAAATAAAATTAAACAGCTCAACGATTTCATACCTCAGTATGTACCGATAAGCATTAGCACTAATTGTAACGTAATCGGTCTTAAGTCCGACCAAAAAATGTACACTTTTTTAGAAAATTATATTTTTTATGAACTGGCTATCGGGTGCATATCAAATGGCCTTGCTCCAGTTAACCAACATATTTAAAACGCCAGGAAAGCTCAAAAATCCGAAACAATTTAAGAAAATTTAAGATCCGCCAGAATGAAGAGGTAGATAAATTTAGGCCAAGCGTTATAGTTAGCATGTCTGCCTGTTCTTGTTTCGAATCCCAACAGAAGTAAAAATGTTTTTTGACGGGTATCGCCTTTCGCGATTCATTGCCATGAAAAAAGCTTTCTCGATAAGCAATTCGGAATCGGTAGAAAATTGAAGGTCCCCTCCATTCCTTCACAAGTAGCTAGGCACCGAGGCTCTTCGCTCTGTTGCACCACCCTATTTATTAATTTTATTTAGAAAAACCCGTCTCTTGAAAAAATTTTGAATTTTTTATAGGAAAATTGGTTTTGATTCTTATTTTATTAATGAAATAATTGAATTGATTAAATTTATGTTTACGATGAAATATGTTTTATTACGACATATTGCGAGAAGCATTTATTCAAAGTTATAGAAAGTATAGTGGGTACTGTAATTAGTAACAAAAAAAAAAAAAAAAAATATTTGTGTTGCCTGTTTTATTTTCTAGACATGCCTATTTCCGACATTTTTTTTTTAAATAGAAATGTGCCCCCCAATTATGAGATTAATGAAATGATCAAGGAATTGTGATGACGACATCAATCGCATCGAGTAATCGTCGAGTGGATGAAGTGAAGAAAAATGCCCTCCAAGCTGATGAGAAGACTTTAAGCCGCTGTTTTGCGTCTAGCACTCACATACGGTTCACAATGTACAAAAAGTATGAGAATAAGTTGATTGCATATAGTGCAGATGAGATGTATAAATTTCATATGACAGCTGGAGTAACAAAGTTTAATCATATTGCAGTAGACGAGGTCTCTCCTACCGCGATTTACCTTCAATGTGTATTGTCGAAAACCCGCTGAGATAAAAACGAGAGTAGACAGGATTTAAAGGTCTATTCTTCAACTTTAAGTCCTGAAAGTTTCTTTTTGTTATTTGCATGTACACTGAAGTAACAGCTGATTAAAAACTCTTACAAAAAAAATTTTAAATTTTGAATAAGAACGATATTAAAAGAAGTCTTTAAAACTAAGAATTGTGTTCTATTAAAAGAATAAGCTTGTTTTAAATCAGCCGTAACTTCAGTATACCTGCGAATAACAAAATGAAATTTTCAGGACTTAAAGTTGAAGAATAGACCTTTAAATCCTGTCTACTCTCGTTTTGATATCTAGTAGTCAACATTCCCAAAAATCTTCCCAAAGATTGGCTTTTTTCAAAAACTCAAAGTTTGAAAGGAATATAAAGCACATAAAAAATTTGTTTTTTGATCAACTTTGGATTTTTTATTTTGTACTTATTGTAAGGTTTAATTAGGGAAATTTTTACGGACTTAAAAACAGGACTACTTCAAAAATGGCAAAAATGTATATAAAATGTGTTGATTTCAAAAGGATCAGGTTTCTAAAGCAACTCAAATATCTTGAACCTTTAAATTGATTTGAAAAGAATGCTTTATCAGCTTTAAAATGACACCTTAATCGTCCTAATCACTTGATCAGATAAAATTGTCTGTAATTTTAGAGTGCAAAGTCTGAAAGCCATAAAATCACTACGTTCGGTTCTTTGAGTAAGACTGGAGGGAAGAAGAAAATTACAAAAAAAAAAATCCTCTGACTATTTCGTATTTCGATAGCAAAGGAACATTTCTACAAAGTTTGAGCAAAATCGGGATATAGCAACATTTCGGATTGACCGTTTTCATATAGATTGGCTCTGCATACTCTTCTAGCTATATGCCGACGGCGCCGGCCGTCGCGGTTCAGCACATACAGCTCGTTGTTGTATCTTCCTTTCAAGACATTGTCTTCAAATACGTGACCAAAGATCGTTTTTTTTGGTTGGGTCTACTTGATTCTTATTTGAAAAAACATTATTTTGATGAAGGGGTTTTCGGGTTTTAGCGTAAAAGAAAATACTTTTTTGTATTTCTTTTTTCTCAAGTAAAGCCTGAATTACATCGAAACACAAAGTGAAAAAAGTAAAAAACTTAAATAAAGCAAAAGCTTTTCAAATACACACATATTACTGCGTGACACCTGTTGGAAACATTAGAAAAACTCCGAAAAGCTTTTTGACGGTTAAATATTTCAAAAAAAAAAAAAAAAAAAAAACAATAAACAATTTGTCAAAATAGAAAAATTTCCGTTTTCGGGAGCAGGTTATGGTTAATGTTCAATAAATTTAATTGAATATTCTTCAATTTACTTTAAAATTTGAAAACACAGTTGACATTTACTTCAATTTTATAATTTTCAAAATTGGTTTGAAACTACGAAAGGGCTTTTGTTATGAAAACTACAGGATTTTAGTGATGAAAGCGCTACCTTTCAAGAAAAATAAACAAAATTATTTGATTGTGTTTGTTTTCAAAAAATTGCTTAGAGTGAAAGCTTCGATATGTGCGAGCTTTTTTCAAATACACTTTTTAAAACTGAGCGAAAGAGATACAAATTTGTTTTTGATAGAGGAGTTCGGAATATCATTTGACTTTTTTAACAAACTTTTTACTTTGTATTTCGATGTAGTTCAGGCTTAAGGATTGATTAATTTTAGTCGCACCTTTTAAATAGTATTGAGTATGCTTTTTGCTATGTTTTAACATTTTATTGTGCATAAATATTCAGGCATAATCCGCTTACAGAGCTTCCTCCAGAACGGTTTGGGAAAAAACATTTTCCGGTGTTCAGTGTAACTTGACCGGGAATTATCGGAAATGAGAAATCATCAAATCATCCCCCAACGTTCTCTGATAGTTTTTTTTTCTTTCATTAAAAAGCCATTGGTAGACAACACTTTCATTTTCAATCAAAAATTCGGCCATTTTGTGCATAAGGAAACACCCTTAATGTTTAAAAAAAAATCTAACCAGTCGTATTTTATATCTATAGAAAGTGTATACAAAGTTTGAATAGATCAAGTAGTTTTTAAATGGCAGTAAACACCGACTTTGTAGTTTTTGAGACAAACTTTTTTATAGTTTAACCCTGGCAGCTGTCCGACGTCAGAGATTGACAGGAGATTAGTAAGAAAACAACTTCAAGTGTTTTGCTTAAATCGGCTTAAGATTTAAAGTGCGTATTTTTGAAATGTTAAACAATAAGATCAGACAAAAGTCTTATTGTAAAAGTCGAAAGTAAAAACCTGAACCTCCTTCTAAATAGTCTCAGAAATAGCAAACCTAATACTAAGCGCAATAGCTTACCCGCCCGGCGCGGCGCGGCGTTGCTCGGGTCCGACTTATTTTAAGTGTTGTTCACTCAAAACAGAAAAAAAAAAAACCTGAACTGTCTACAATACCCGTTGGGCTTTTAGTTTCCTGTTCCCATGAGAATATGGAGATGAAACAGTTAAATTTTGAGCATATAGTTGCTATTGCAAATAAAAGGTAGTTTATAATGTCGTATTGTTCGTTATTTTTTACGTCTTTATTAAAAAATGCGTATAAAAATACGATAAAAAAACAAAAACACTAAAGCCGTGTTTTCTTAAAAAAGCTCACTTGTTTTAAAATATAAATTTTAAAATGAAATTTTATCAAATAAAGTCTAAAAGGGTGGAGCAGTTACCATTAAGAAGTCGGTGAATGAATATAATGTCAAAGACATTCCTTTTGTTTGCTAAAGATTAAAGATTGCGAGACGTTCGCGGTAAGGAGGCAGCGTGAGAAAGTGTCTAACGTCGTCGTAGAGATCCCGAAAGGTAAAGAGCAGAAAACGACGTTGAACACTTTCGATCCTTGAGATATGAACCGCTCGGAGCCCACACTTCTGATGCATGCTCAATGAGAGGGTGAACATAGGCAATATAGAGAGATTTCGTTACAAGGAGGTTACGGAACTCTTCGGATCATCTCTTGATAAAACCAAGGGCGGAATTAGCTCTTGATATTACTTCGTCAATAAGTAAAATAAGCCGAACGAAAATTTAATTCGCCGTGGTAGAGAACTCCTAAATCTCGGATAACCTGCACACGGTTTATGGGAAGGTTCTGGAGATGATAGAATTTTGCTAAAATTACAAAAAATTAATTTTTTCTTGGAGCTATGCACCTTTGAATTAAGTCCAATACTTTGATCGCCTTTATCTAAAAACTGAGTTTTTTGTTTATTGCCACTGTTGTTGTTTTCAGAGCGCCAGTATTTCATATTTTTCATAAAATTTAAAGTAAATAAGTCATTGATACTTGATCAAGGCCCCAGAGATCGTTTAGACTATGTTTTTTCTGAGTCCGTCAAGATCAAGGCGCCATTGAGTTAAAGCCGACGGCGAAGGTGACAAAAACCTGTTTGCTACTTCTGGGTCTTAAAAAGTACCTACGTATAAGAAACATAGGTACAATTTCTACAAAAACAGGCTGAAAATAATCAGATTGATTATGTTCAATGTCGTCTGAGGCTCTACTTCAAACCATTTTTTAGAAAGTCTTAAATGGGAACATTGTACAAGGGACACTAGGCTACGGTTCATCTGGCTTGCGTTTATTTTAGTGAATATTATTTGATGTTGGCTTAACAAGAATGCTGGCATGGTTATAACACCGCTTCAATGAAATGGGAAACTTCAAGAAATTTAAGAACGAAATTGACTATTTTTAAAGAATTTTTTGACTTTATGAGTTTCACGTTCGGTCTCAGATTTATGAACTGAGTAAAGGCCACAAAAATTTAGTGGATTTTCAATTCCAATACTGCATAGTAGCATAATACTGCGTAACAACATTTATTCCTCTTTTCCTGAACTGAATACCTAACTTCATTTCGAAATATGTGCCTAAGCGATGTTGAGATGTAACTCAACAGTCGACACCGAAAGCTGATTTCATAAGAAACTAGGAACAGAATACAAAAAATTTGGAAAGTTTCTGTATTTTTATTTGAGAGTAGGTATTGAATTAAAGAATTTAGCAGTTACTTTAAAAAGTCAGCATAACGATTTTAAACACTAAAACTTTCGGCCCGCTCTCTTGGTAAAAAAAATAAAATAAAAGAAACGAATTTTCCCTATGGAAACATTTTGTCCTGCTACGGTTAGACAGAAAGCATTTTAAAAACATGTACCTAGGTAATAAAATAGTTTTATCCAAACAGTTTTTTTTAAAAAATCCTCTTGGCTCACCTCGTCATTATAAAATCACATATTCCACTTAGGGTTAATTTTTTATGCGGCGACTGTAAAATTGCCATGGTAATAAGAGCAATGTATGAATAGGGCGGTTTAACTAAGGGCGCATGAGACTTATCGTCACTTGTGTTTGTATTGGTTGACGCCTGGGTGTTCAGGGCGGGCCGTAAATCCAAAGGAGGCGGAGATAAGGACGCTGATGAGTGCATTTCAAAATACTCCAAGGCAGGATATACCTAAGTTTTATTCTTCTTCTTCTTATTTTTTTTTTTTTTTTTGTAGATTTTTGTGTTTTTTTATTCACCGCAAACTGATTTATGAATTAGTTTTATCCAATTTGACTTTTAGTATTTTAAAATGTAAACTAATATTGAAATTAACTTTTATTATTTAAGTGTATATTTAAGAAAAATAGGAACATGGGAAAATAGCTTTATTGTGTAATCATGCCCGGCACAGCACACACAATTCACTAAAGAAAAGGATCAGCAGTAAAAAAGAATCCTTTAAATTATTTTTGTATGCACAAGTTTTGGTTTTTTTATTTTTTCTAAAACTCAGTTAATTAATTTTACACGGCCGGCGGTATTATAAAACCAGAAAGAAAACCACACCAACAACAACAATAACAGCGAAGACAAATTGGCTTAAAGACACAATTTTGTTAAGCTTTTCACCTTTGCGACGCTTGCACTTGTACAAGAGTAAATGTAAGTTACACTGGCGAAATTCTTGCGTCTGATTTAAACAAAATCTTTTTACGAAATGTTCACTGAAATGAAACGAAAATCTCTCGCCCAAAATTTTATTTCTACACAACTCAAACATTTATTTATCGAAACCGCTGTCTGTAGATAAGGAAAGTAGTATTCGGGTAGTAACTGGTGTGAATGAAGAGAATACAGAAGAGCGTTTGGGTTATTTGAAGGGATGACGATGACGTAAACAAAATATTTTAGAGGATGCCATGCCATAAAATGGTGTTCTATGAATATAAGATTTGTTTTTCTATTGTACATCAAAAGGGGATGAAAATTTGCTAATGGGTAGGACACGCTATTCTATGCTTGTTCTCGTTATATACCGCACCTCATTCCTTTTCTATGTGAATTTTCGTCCTGCAATGGCATCGGCATCTGTGTGTATAGGTATAGTAGAGTTGTCTTTACCTACACACACCTACAACCTATGATGATGATGCTCTTCCTACATAGTTTGGTTGCTTTACGCCATATCAACAACAAAACAATATTCTCTGGATGGTGACAGGAGGAAGGAGATTTCCGTTTTTATTTGTGATTCCGTGACAAGTCCATGTTGCCATTGCCATTGATGAGCTTATGTGTTTCTCTATGTCCATATAGATGGAGGTTTGGTGGGTGGCTTTGCTTGTTCTACTATACCTACCTATACCTACCGTCAGGAGCAGCTACATGAACGATATTTACTATAGGTAGGTACCTTGGCGTTATATTATTTTTGTTTTTAGTTGGTTGTGTTTATTTGCTTGGCTCTAGCTCTAGGTCTATCTTTCTGTATCCTGTGGGTAGGGAAAATGTAGGTATACCTATACCTACTATATGACTATGCATACATATGCATGCAACGGATATACGTGTTATGATTTGATTATATGAACACGATACCGTTAGAGTGCAAATGATTAGGTTTGCAAAAACGCCAATGAAACAAAGAGATGCAATTCTCTAGTTTGTAGTGCTTTTGGAGTGTGGAACTTATACAATGTTGGTAGGTACTAGGTACCTACCTAGATACTCAAGTGGAGGTTGGGAGGATGTTTTTTGTCAGATTTATTTTGAATTAGATATTAGATTTTAGGATGCTTTGCTTTCGAAAGGAAGAAAAACAAATTGAGTTTTTCCGTATCTGGGTATTTGTAGGTATCTATGCGGATAAAAATATTGGTAGCCTGCTATAGTAAAAATTTAATTTTCATTCCATTTTGCATGTGATTGTAACGGGTTTTTCAATAAGCGCTCTACAAAAGTTTTTGTTAAATAGTAACAAAAACGGTTTTGGATATCAATTAAATTCTTTATTCCTGTGAAAGTACGTTTTATGACATTATGTATGGAACTCGATTTCTTTTGCTTACAGTAGTCCAGGCGCCGAACTCAATTTTCGACGGTTTTCAAGCATAAATCGGCCGATACTGCTGCAATTTCACGTTCGATGATCGTACGAAGTTCATCAATCGTCGCTGGCTGGTTGGCATAGACCAAAGAATTGAAGTAGCCATTAGGAAATAGTTTAACGGCTTCAATTCCTACGACCGAGGTGGCCAAGCGACTAGATCATTTAGTTAGATAACACGTTCTCCAATAAATTGATTGTGATATTCGCTGTGTGGCTTGTGGCGCCGTCCTGTTGGAACCACATGTCCTTCAAGTCCATATCATCCAGTTATGGGGCCAAAAATATTCGGTTCTCATTGAACGCTAACGATCGCCATTCACAGTAACGTGGCGGTCTTGATCATCACGGAAGAAGTACGTAACCGTAACGTACGAAAGAATCGTAATTTTTTTTTTTGGGATGCAATGATGACTCATGGAGTACGTGTGAATTGCTGCCTGACCAATACCGCATATTTTGTTTATTGACAAAGCCGTTCAGTCGGAAATGAGGCCTCATCGCTGAAGATGATTTTTCAATGAAAATCCGAATCATTTTCAAGTTGTTGCTCAGTCCAATTCACGAACATACGACCCTTCTGGTGGTCAAGTGGCTTCAGTTCTTGCGTCAAATTGATCTTGTAAGGATGTAGGCAATGATCTTTTCGCAAAATTCGCCACAACGACATCACAGAGATGCCCAACGCCTGAGAACGACGTGTGAGAGACACATTTGGGCTTTCTGCAACTGAAACCTCAGCGGCAGCAATATTCTTGGCACTACGGGCATTTCTTTGTCTCACTGGCACGGAAAGATATTGCAGTGTGCCTGTGGATTCAAATTTTTCCACTAGACGTTCAATTGTTGATCTGCTTGGACGATTATGACGACCATAAATTGGACGTAGCGGGTAGCGCTCTTAACATTGAGGCCACTGACTCTGAATTTCGGTAGTAATGTAGTGACTCTTTGTTAGCTCGTATATATCTTTTTATCATAAAATGAAAAACCTTACTGAAGAGAAATGTCAAAAGAGCAGCAAGAAATATGGCCTCGTTTGCTGTCCCTGTCGCTCTACTTTTGTAGCGTCCCTGTTGAAAACCCCTTTATTTGTCACTGACAGAAAGGATTGAAAAGCATTTACACGATATTCAGGCTTCTGGCCCCCTCAAAAGCTCAAAACTTTGAGAGTCATTCTAATTGCAATAAAACTCAGCGTAACTGTTTATCCATTTCAGAGTTTACTGCGTCAATATACGTTAATAATCGTATCGTTGTCACGACCCATAGTAAATCGTGGAATATTGAAACTCTAGTAGTTTAGTTTTCAATTCGTAAGAAAAATTAGATCAGATCTCAACCGCTATTTATCCCCAAAAAATAAATGGAACTACCCTCTTCTACCAAAATGTTAGAAGGCTTCGTCCAAAAATTTCACATCTCAACCTAAACTCCCATAAAAAGATCGAAAAAGCAGGAAAGAATCAGAAAAGCCATTGTTATTTACGAAGGGGGTAAAAGTATGGTGAGCAACCTTAGAAAAATCAACTTATCGTTCTTCGTAAAGTCTAAAGATCAGCCAGCTTTTGTGTGGGTAAGCGTAACTCTTCGCGTAAAACCTTCGAACCCGAAGACGAAGTTAATGGTGGTATGTACTCCATAAAACTGAATAGTCCTATATCATATCGACTCCCAAGCAGAAATCCTGGCCATTAAGAGCTCCTATCATGGCTCCTATTTGTCTTTGACAAATATCAGCAAAAATCGCCATGCTTACCGACACGTGCAAACTTATGCCAAAGCAAGATAGTGGCAACTGTGTGGCTACCAAAAAGATCCAAACTTTGATCTAAAACGTACTTAAAGTTTTTTATCCTTAGCAGATTTTACTTTAGCATCGTAATCGGTGTTAACCCTCCTTTACAACCTGGGGTCCATTTGGACCCCAGGCATGTTTGAGCACTCATAACTTTTTTGTTTTTCATTTATTTTAAGTGGGATTTATACTCAGTGAATAAAACTCAATTTTTGATTCATTTCTTCCGTTAAAATGATTATCAGATGCTTACTGCGATTTTTTTGTGAAAAAACCCCATCCACCCGACCTACTACTACCTAATACTGAAATTCTGTGAAAAATCATATTTTTTTTAATGAATAATTACTTTAAGGTAACATAGTTTATGTTTAGTAAGGAATTAATCTGTAGTTGTTAGCAGTTCCGAGAGACATTTTACACATAAGGTTCTAGTGTATAGCAAATGCAACTACATCTGCCACATCCATCGCATGTGGTTCTGCTTTTCTTGTCGTCTGCTCTTCGGCAAAGGCGACGTCTGCCCCTTTTGCAAGAGAGCCTTTCGGGGACTATTGGTAATACTTCCTGAGCTCTCTCCAAAATACAGAGAGCGTCTAATCCAGATTTTCCAATGCCAGATTCTGTTGCAGGTTGTGAACGGTTATTTAATTCTGACTCCATCAGATCCCCCGCTATTTCGATAAACTTATCACTTCTGAACAAATTTGCTGCTTCGTCTAGTAAGTTGTAGAATACAACAATCTGCCAGCGATTTGTTTGACATGTAAATGAGTATATCGAGACCATTTGCTCGAATACATCGACTCCGCCTATGGTGCCACTACCACTTGTTTGTTTGGTTTCAGAATATAACTTACCATTGCCATTTTCCAGAAAATCCAAAGATGGATGAGTGTACTGGACGACACTGTTTTTTGTTATTGACCTTTACAGGCTCATTCTGGTCATCAAGAACCTACTCTGCTACATACAAAAAGTTAAGGCATATATTTTTCTTTTTGCCGGATCGTACCAAGAATAGTGATCATAGCTTATCCAGCAATGTCAATACCTAACCCACAGGTGTAAAGAAATTATCAATAGTGAGGTTGCGTCCAGAATTGAAATATATAATATATGGAGGTTTAAAGTAAGACACTATCAGCCGTATTAATAAACGTGGAGTAGCGAAGGGTTAAGTCTTATTCTATGGACTAAGTGGAAATCGCTATTAATAAATGAAAATTTTTGTTAACTGACCTCTCCACCGATGAGGGTGGTTTAGCGACGGAATCACCAAGAAATATGTCAAATTACAAAACGAAAGAAATTTTTGAGTTAAAATACATGTGCCTGCAAAAAATAATGATTTTGGTGGTGGACCTCTCAACTCGTGACGAAAAGTGAACAATTTATTAGATATCATAGCAATGTTTAACACGCAAGCAACCAGTTTTGTCGTGCAATCTTACACTTGACCTGATATTCATTCACAGAACTTTTAAAACGACGTGAAATCTGCATAGTTATTACACCACTCAAACCAAAAGATGAAGATACATCAGTACATGAACTATGCAGTCAGTCTGTGCATTCCATACAAAGATCAGAATAAAACTTTATTTTCGAAGACCTGGTTGGTGTTCTCTTCGAGAAACATATAACAAAGTTGCCTCGCGTTATTAATCGTTGTGACGAACATAGCAATATTCAGAATTATTACTTTTACTTTTCAAAGTGTTCCCGATCGAAGATGTAAATTAATCTTCCTCTTTTCCAAGCATTTGGAGGAGTTTCGTCTTTGTTTAATATCGACATTTGAATTGAAAATGCAGAATAAATTATTGGCACAGAATTATGCCTTCCAGGTGCTCACAACATTATAAATTCTAAACATTCAAACATTCAAAATAAATATTTCAACTTGCTTGTCAATAAGCAGCAAAATTAAATTTCCCTAGGGGAAATCTCTGGTAAACGTCACTTTACTATTCCGGGAACAATTTATTTTTATTAATGAGAAATTTTAACCCATGGACTAACTTTTATTCTATGGTTTAGTAGGTCTGTAGAATATGAGTGGAATAAGCGTTTTTTATTAATACGGCTGAATGAATTTATTATCGGAGGACTTGCCAATTCCTCCTAAGAGTTCTGTATCGTTTCACATTAAGCTGTCTTTAGTTTCGATCGTACTAGCTGACCCGCCCCGTCGCGTTGGCGCGGCGCCGGCGGTGATCGGGCCCTACGGTGATCTAGTCTAGTGTACAGTATTGACACAAGGTGACATTATTATATGTTAGATATATTTAGAGTCATTCTGCTATCAAAGGTATAGTGATGTAATGTGTAAATTGCGGTACTCAAAATTATGAACTTTTGGTCCGAGATCTTGCAGCGCTGCTCGCAATATGAATATCTATGTAATTGTATAGTATTGTTACTTTCGGATACTGCAGCATCCATGTTGAAAGTATTTTTCAAATCTCTCCAGCAGTTCTTAAGTTCCTTTTAACCTTTTCGTTCACGTGGGAGTATAGCGATGAAATATAGCAAATGTTATTTCTCAGTTTCCAGGCCATCACTGTTCCAAATTTTATTCAAATCGGCCCAGTAGCTTAAGAGCCTGTTTAGTACAAAAACAAAAACAAATATTTCCTCTTATTTTAGTGTATAGACAATCAGTTCATACTAATACTAAAAAAAGGGCTTCGATGTTTAAGTAATGGAAATCCGCATCTCTTTGCTTACCATTATCTCAGTAAATTTGTCAGTTCCAATGGTGTGGGACTTTGTTTGGAAGAAAAACTCAAACGAATTTGGGGGGTATTCTAGACTAGAGACATCAATTTTAACTAATTTTTAAGTGGCGTAAACGAGGGTCGTAAACAAGTAAACAAGGCCTTCAATATTTTTACTGTAAATTTTTTGTCAGTTATTTATTAATGTTAAAAGAGTACAGAAGGCATGTCGAGAGCAAGCATGCGCATACAGAATGTAAGAAACAAACTTATTGCAACTGAACAAAAAAAAGCAAAAGCCTAGGGCGAGTTGAGGGAAAATCTATGTCAACCCTAGGGCTTCAACGAACAAACAAAACTTCAGTTAAATCTTCCTCTAAATTTAAATATTTAGTTTATTTTTTAGTGAATTAAGCACAGAGATTTCGGTATTTGTATTAAAAAAAAGTTAATCCTACTACTTTAATTTATCTAACAAGCTTTCGCTGCTATCGCGACAGACAAAAAAGCGTATTCAAATGATAAATGTTTACACGCTTGTGGTCGACACAAACGTGGAATACCTAATACGGAGTAAATAATGCTCTGCGCACGTGTAACGGTGTGACTCAGTTGATGTAGAAAAATACAAAAAACTAGTGTCCGTCCAAAGGTCAATTTCTAGTTTAAGTCGATTAATCGGCTTAACATCAACCATCGGCCGAAGCTTTAAGCAAAACTACGACCGGTTTTTTTTAGTTTAGCCGACTAAAGTATTTTTTGCCGAATGTGGCCGAAGCTGAAGTTTCGGTCGGACACTAACAGAGACAGAAGCGGAACAAATTTTTGTTCGTTATATTTTGTCTTAGTTTAAGTCGACGTTCATTAATTTTTTAACTTATTGTTAAGTGGAATCTACCAAAAAGTCAACATTTTTTATGTCACGTTTGAAAAATAAATTGATTTTTTATTTCATGAATTTTAAATACATACATATATGTAAATTCAATTAGTGCACCGCTATAGCGTAGCGCGCTATTTCTTACATTAAGGATCTGTACTACTACTTTTGGGCGTAGGACTGAAAAAACGTACGACGGAATTTGTAGGACAATCCGACTGTTAAATTATATAAATGTTAAATAATTAAAAACCAAAAAATCAACTTGTTAGTAATCACTTTTTTTGACCTCGTAATCGATACATGTTTGAGGAAGGGGACTATTGGGATCAAACCATACAATTTGTAGGACAAACATTTTTCACATCATTCAGATAATTACCTTGAAGTTTAACTAAGAAAGAAACTGTTACTATTAAATTTTTTAGTATCATGAAATCGACTTTTTTTACCCTTAGTACCTCTGTTAGCTACCACAGTCGAAAGTTTTCGTTAGAAAATTGTTAGGCGTCTCAACAAAATGAAGCCACTCAGGGAAAACTAGCTTGATAGTTGATAGTAATCACAAAAAAATTTGGACCAGGGATACCGGACTAATAGCATCTCAAACAATGAATCAGCGTCTTGGTAGTGCAGATAACCGGGTCGTTTCGCCCTTTGAATCTTGTTTTTTTTATAGCTTCGTCTGAGTAGTTTTGCATATTTTTTTTATAAATAACTCGGTTGGTATTCTATTTTTTCGATAAATTTGTACTTCAGTACTTCAGTGTCTAATTTATTGAGAATTTCTATATTCACTTCACTTGCGAGTCTCAATAAAACGCTTTTTTGGCTATATTCACTTACCATAGGTAAGTTCACTTTCCCATAAACGCCATTTACCAGCCATCCCTGTTGTTCACTTCGGCAAGTGAGTTATTTTTGTCCACTTACGCTATTCACTTTAGAGTTGTTGTTTTCCCATGAGCGATGTTTTGCGATATTTTTCTGAAGTGAATATAAATTCCCGATAAAACACGGCTATTGTAGTTTTAAGTTGATCTTGGCATTGATTACCAGGAACATTGCCCATTTTTTTTTTTTAATTATTTCATATGTGGTTGTTTTGTTTTTCGAATGTTTTGTTTTTGTTTGTTCATTACGACTAAGAGTATTTCCCCATCGCTTGTTTTATTTTTTATGAATGTGTAGAGCCTAAGGGTTTTAAAACTCGCTTGATGAAATGATTGAGACTAACTTTTAAAAAAGGTAAGTCCTTAGAGCCTTATCTTCTTAAATATAAAAATGAATCGCAAAATGTGTTGGTAAGCGCATAACTCAACACCGCCTGGACCAATTTGACCAATTCTGTTTTTGTTGTGTTTGTTATTGTCAGGAGAAGGTTTTTCTGACATACAAAATTTAAAAGAATTGTGCGGATATTCCCACAGGAACGGGGTTGGGAACGGAAACTTAGAAACTACTGGACAGATTTCTAAAATTCTTTTGGCTTTAAGAGTGCTACATTACCCCCCTCCATTAATAATTTAGATTATATTTCATCCCTATAATCCCACGGGAACAGTAACGGGAACGAGAACCGAAACCTTAAAGTTACTTGACCGATTTCAAAAATTCTTTCAACTCTAGGATGTTTCATTATTCCTCAGTAACATTGACTTATATTTCACATATTTCCACGGAAGATTCCAACAAGAGCGGGTTTGGGAATGGAAACTTAGAAACTACTGGACAAATTTCAAAAATTCTTTTGTCATTGGAATGCCACATACACATAATCCCAAAGTAAAAACGATTATTTTTCATCCCCAAGTTCCCACTTAAGCGGAAAAACGAGAACGGGAACCTTCAAACAACAGACCCGAGCAACGTCGGGTGGCTCAGCTAGTTTCAAATAAATGTTGATACGGTCTGTAAAATTTGGTTTCTGGTTTAAGTAATATGTTTTTGAGGTTGTCAGTTGTTTGCTCTATCTCGCAATCTCAGTGACTTTGCTCTTGAACAACGTAAGGAAATATTGAAAACTTTTTTACAAAATGAGTCCTGTTTCAAAAAATTATCAATTTTTACTATGGATAACCGGCGGCTTTGTTGATTGACAAGATTTTTGTATCTGGAGCTCCGAAAACTCAAATGTTGTTTAAAATTGGAGAAGAAGAAGTTTCTCAGACTCATTTTCCTTCGAAGTTGAGGCTGCGAACAATGTTTCGCTCAACACTGAGTGGTGTTACAAAGCTATTTTAAACAATAACAGAAAGTGTTTTTTCTTATTCCACTTTCTCTGAGAATGTCGTATCAGGTAACAGGTGAGAGCTGGTAATCTAAAAAAAAAGGTTCATAACATCCTCCCCAGGAACAACTCAAAGGTGAGCGTTATTTCATCATTATAGTCCGCCTTCTTGGAACAGTATACACATTTTGAATTATTCGAATTATTTGACTTTAAAGAATTGTAAAACTAATACTGGCAATTATAACACAGTGGTGAAAATTGATTTATTAAGCCAAGTCACCAAACATTTTTTTAACTTCAACATTGAATTGTTTATCAACAAGAACGACATGAAGAATGCGACCTAAATGCCAAATCATTAGGAAACATAATTCCTCGCAGCCATTCCCATTTAGCACTTCCACTTACCGATATTACGAAAAATGTTTCATGATTTTGGTGAAGAATGATTAATTTTTAGTTTTTCGTAAATATTTCAAGAGCCAACTGCTCAACTCAAGACTCAGAATACAAAATCTTTGACATCAGTGTGACCACAATAAAAACAACTGGTTAAATTTATTCTCCGGATATGTGGGCCTAAAAACAAAAGGAAAACAAAAAATCAATACTCTCCCAACCAAGATATTCAAACAAATAACTTCATTGTCGGAATTATTTCCCGAATTATGGCTTTTAAATCCCCCTTGCGAAATACCTGTAAGTAGTATAAGTGGATATGTTCATTTTAATATCAGAAAAATACATGCTCTGCAAACACCACACATTCATTTCATCCGCCTTGAAGTACAAACTTCCCCAATAACATCAATAATTTCAACATAGTAGAGATGTATATATTTTAAAGTGCTTGAAACACTTGTTAGTGAAAAGGGTACCAATGACAAGGCTCAGGGGAGTCCCAGGATAGGATTCAGGAATACCAATGATGTGCGAGAGTATACTCAAAGCCCGTATAATAAAGTTTACGATGAAAAAAGAAAACACATCGCATCGGCAAAATGTTCTCTGCAGCAGTGAGTGCACTTGTTTATACCACCACTTCAAAAACAGCAGCACCGAAAGTACGTATACATTCATATACGTACATATATGAGGGTATGTTCAATAAGTGGACTTCAAGCGCTCTCAACGTTCTGCGCACATCTTTACATGGGATATAAATTGTGCAAAATTGTTAACGAATTCTAATGAATTCATAGAACTATGCGGAATACGATACAAAGTGAAGGTACCTCACCTACCTATTGTTAAGTTACACCATCAATTAATTTGAGGTAATGCAATCAAGTCGATAATCTTCAAGGACATTGACGAATTTAAAAACGAAGAAGCCTACTACTCACAAAACTACTCGAGTAAATTTGATTCAGTCACACTGTTCGTGATATAAAGCATTTAATTGTATACGATATGAATAGATTTAAAATTTAAGAGTGGGCAAAGTATAGAAACGGGTGATACAATTACACGTTACAGTCAACAGGCACAACTGCGATATGCCACCCTCGGTGTTGTTGCACTTCGATACTTTTTGCTTTTGGTGGTGAATGTCATTTTCTCTGACGAGCATCAGATGTTCGTTTTCGGATTTAAATTTGTCCCTCGCGATCATGCGGCAGAGTTTATGGGCAATTGTAAGTCAATTTGTTATAAATGTTTGGATGGTTGTTGAAAGCGGATAAAAAAAAAAATACAATAAAACTTGGAACTCTTTCGGGAGAAATAGACATAGGGTGGCGCAACTAAGACCGAGAAACCTCAGGGCCTATAACGCATTTCAAGGACCTAATATTTATTTTATGCCAATTCTGTTATGGTTAAATTGATAGGTACTTTTCATGATAGTGTAAAAGTGTCTTGCCAATCTTTCGCGATAGATGTTTAATCAGTGCAAGGCAATTTTGAGTTTCTGGTTTTCGAACCTCAATTTGATTTGATTCAAGCTGTAAAGAGGCGATTAGGGATAGAGAAAGTAGTTTTCGAAAATTTAAAGACAACCCTACAGTAGAAAACCGAAATTTGTTCAAACGGGCCAGAAATACAAAATACCAAATTTTTGCATGACCAAAAAATAAGGCAAAAAATACCGTTGTGTCCAAAAGGAAGCAAAAACTCTAGGTATTTTGTGAAGAACATTAAGAACTCAGCCACGTCATCGGTCCCAACGCTCGTGACTCAATGACTCAATGACTCAATGACTCTAAGAATGTCAGCTCCATCGATAAAGCTAATTTGCTGGCAGCTCAATTTGCTGCCAACTCGACACTTCCTGATTGCACATCGGCCCCACCTGAGCTTGAGACAGTAAATTCTGCTATGAAGAAGATATTTTTTCGAACTCGATCGGTATCGAGAGTCCTCAAAGATCTCAATATACATAAATCCACTGGTCCAGATGGTATCCCCGCCGTTATTCTGAAGAGGTGTTCTTCTACGCTGGCAAAACCACTGAGTAAACTTTTCCATCTTTCCTATTCGGTTGGGCTTTTCCCGAGCTGATGGAAAACTGCTTTTGTCCAGCCGGTCCCTATAAAAGGTTCCTCCCCTCCCAATTACAGTCCAATTGCACTTACGTCCCTTCTTTCCAAGGACATGGAAACGTTGATAAACCGTCAAATTATGAAATATCTTGAAGGACGAAAGCTTCTTAATGACCGTCAATACGGCTTTCGTAGCAAACGGTCCACTGGTGATTTGATGGCATATCTCACGAAAAGTGGAACCAATCTTTACATTGTTTTGGAGAAAGTATGATTATTGCGCTTGATATTTCTAAAGCATTTGATAGAGTTTGGCACCAGGCTCTTTTATCGAAAATGCGTGGTTTTGGTATCGATGAGTCTCTTCTTCGTTGGATTAGAAATTAACTTTCCGACCGTTCAATATAAGTTGTATTGGATGGCTTCAAGTCTGATACCCACTTAATAAATGCTGGTGTGCCCCAGGGCTCCTTTTTGTCTCCGACTCAATTTCAATTCAATTCAATTTATTCAGTAGCAGTAATCTATCTATATATCTTCTATCTATCTATCTATATCTATATACATATAATAAAAACGTAGCAGTTTGTTTGTTTGTGCACGCTAATCTCAAAAACGGCTTATCCTATCTAGATGGGGTTTTCAGTAATATATTGTGGTAAGCTTCACTTAACATTTAGTTTTTATTTCATGTCAATCGGTTGATAAATAAAAAAGTTATGCCAATTCTTGCGGACGAAGTCGCTGGCACACCTAGTCAAATATACAGGTACAATTCTCTATTTTTTTTTAGAGATTTAGGATAGATACAATTCCTTTACAACTATAGCAAATAATAGGTAAAACGATTTAATTTTTTTTTTTTAGATTAATTACAATTGTGAAGGGACAGCTACAAACAAAAACCCTTTAAACAATACTTAAACCTAATATTGCAACACTCCCATAACAAACTTTTTTTTGACTATTTTAATTACTTAACTTTTTATAATATATGAGGTTTTGAAATTTACATTTGGCTTATCAGTATATTATCAGATAAGATACAATTATTGATAAAATTTATGATATGATATGGTTGATAAAATTTTTGTTTCGAAATATTAATGAGAGTGTTTAAAAAGTTGATATTGGCTAATTCATTTAGTCTTTGAGTTGAGTAATATCGAGGTAAATGAAGCACAGTCTAAAGTACTTTATTTTTCAATCTTCGAAGTTTTAATTTGTGTGTGAGAATCGCTTGAAAAATTGTTTTAAACATAAGAAGTTTGTTTTCTTTACTGAGCTTAGATTTTCTACAAATTTAAGGATAAAGAATTCTGATGTATATGTTTATTTTATCAATAGTGGTAGATATATGTTTTCGAAAGTTAAGTTTTTTATCTAACATGATGCCGACATATCTCTCTTTTGCAAACACGAACGAGGGCTGCTTACGATCGGTATAACGAGATTTACAAGGAGAGAAGACGGGAAGAACACCGACTTCTCAGAAAGAAAAAGAAGCAGCATGAGAAGCGCTCGTTTGAGGAAATAGAGAGGTGCCATGACAGAAACGAGATTCGGAAGTTTTACCAAAAGGTAAAAAGATCCCGCCAGGGTGGCAAACCCCGAACTCAAACCTGTAAAGACCAGCAGGGAAACATAGTTATAGAGTCACACACGCTACTGAGGATCTGGAAAGATCATTTCTGCAGACTGCTTAACGGCGATGAGGAAACAAATTTCGCTGTCAGGCAGACTGACCCATTCAGCCTGGACGATGATCAAGAATGCCGTCCTCCCGACCTAGAAGAAGTTAAGCTTGCTATATGCAAACTCAAATCAAATAAGACTGCAAGTGCAGATGGCCTTGATGCCGAACTTTTCAAGGCAGCTGGAGATCAGTTGGAAAGGAGCATGCACCAACTGATCTTCATGATATGGTCGGAAGAAAGCATGCCCGATGAATGGAACCTCAGTATCGTATGCCCGATCCTAAAGAAAGGAGACCCTCACAACTGCGCCAATTATAGAGGGATAAGCCTCCTTAACGTCGCTTATAAGATCTTGTCTGCTGTAATATGTGAACGTCTGAAACCCCACGTCAACAACTTGATAGGTCCTTATCAATGTGGTTTTAGACCGGAGAAGTCCACAATAGACCAAATTTTCACATTAAGGCAGATCTTGGAAAAAACCCGAGAACATAATATCGATATTCACCATCTTTTTATCGATTTCAAGGCCGCGTATGACAGTATCTACAGAGACGAGCTGTACAGAGCCATGTCTAGTTTCGGCATCCCTGCAAAACTCGTACGACTATGCAGGATGACTTTGGAGAATTCACGCTGCTCCGTCAAGGTCGGTAAAGAACTCACCGAGACCTTTGATGTCGAAAAAGGTTTTAGGCAAGGCGATAAACTGTCATGCGATTTCTTCAACATCATACTTGAAAAGATTGTAAGAAACTCAAACGTCAACACAAGAGGAACAATTTTTCAAAAGTCTGTGCAATTACTCGCATATGCAGACGATATTGACGTAATGGGAAGAAAAAAGCATGATGTCATAGGTGCTTTTGCGAGTATTGAAACAGAAGCGGCAAAAATGGGTTTGATGGTTAATGAGGGCAAAACAAAGTATATGCTGTCATCAAATAAGAACACAGAACATCGACGAATTGCACAAAACGTCACAATAGACAGACATAACTTCGAGGTAGTACAGGACTTCGTCTACCTAGGATCCGCTGTAGACACGGACAACAACATCAGTGCGGAGATCAAACGGAGAATAACTCTTGCCAACCGTTGCTTCTTTGGGTTAAGAAGGCAATTGAGAAACAAAACCCTCTCCAGAAAAACCAAGGTAACCTTATATAAGACCTTAATCATCCCAGTCCTGCTTTACGGCGCGGAAGCATGGACCTTATCGAAAGCGGATGAGGAAACCCTTGGTCGTTTCGAAAGAAAAATTATAAGAATGATCTTTGGTCCCGTATGCGAAGGCAATGTGTGGAGAAGAAGATACAACAACGAGCTGTATGAGCTGTACCGCGACATGGGCATAGCCAGAAGAGTACGCATCGCGAGGCTACGATGGTTGGGCCATGTTGAGCGGATGGACCCAAACGCTCCGGCTCGTCGGGTGTTCGAAAGCACATTGCAGGGAAATCGCGGAAGGGGAAGACCTCGTCTTAGGTGACGCAATCAAGTGGAAGAATACCTCAACCGACTTGGAGTGCGAAACTGGAGAGAGTTCGCCCGAAATAGAAGTCGTTATCGAAGGATGTTGGTTGAGGCCCAGGTTCACCCCGAACTGTAATGCCCACCTAAGTAAGTAAGTAAGATGCCGAGATATCTGCAATGCTCAGACCAATCAATGTTAGCTGAACCTAGCTGAAGTTGAAAATTTCCAGATAGAAAACATGATAAATGCTTAGGTTTAAGACGATGCAGGAAATTCTTCACCCCTTCTGATCTGGCTTTAATGTATAAAGCCAGATCAAGAATCTACACAAAACTATAGTACAATTTCCATATCTGGTCAGGTGCCTCTTAAACATCTTTGCGCCTACTTAATAGGGTACAAAACAGAGCGCTGAGATTGATAGGTGATAGTTCAATAGTAGAACCGATCGATTCTCTTGAACATCGTCAAAACGTTACCTGTCTCTTTCTCTTTTATCGCTTTTTCCACAAACAGTGCTCTAGTGAAATAGCTAGGTGCATTCTTCCCCCGAAGCAATTTAGCCGCATCACCCGCCTCGCTATTTCGTTTTTACCTTTAGGCCAACTTCGGACGTACAGTCAAGTATAGAGATTAATATTTTTGTTGCGCCACCCGAATGTGGAATGCTCTACCTGATCCTGTTTTCCCCCTTACATTACGATTCACAAAAATTTTAAAGCAGCGTACATCGGTGTTTCCTTTCAAATCCTCTCCTATTTTCCTAAATGCTCGCACTTTGTTCTATTACATTATAAGGGTAGTCATATTCCCTTTCAATTTCAAAGCCAAGCAAGCAAGCGGTTTTGTTATCAACGTAGCATAACTATGAAGAAGTCATTCCGGTTATCAAAATAAACTTGCAACCCGCACCAAAAGTTAAATCGATGTTAATTGTGTAGTGGCATTTCTAGACAAAGAAGGAACCTTCAACAACACTTCCTTTGTGTCCACAGACCGTGCTCTAAAGCACCACAACGTTCCATAAGTGATTCGCAATATGGTGGATGAAAACAAAAGAAATAACGGCAATCCAAAAACTAGAAATGATTCAAAGATTGGCAACAACATGCATTACTGTATGCAGGCGTACAACACCAACATACGCTCTATTACAGGACTACCTCCGATTCACGTTTTCATTAAAATTAAAATGGAAGCAAGACTGGCGACACGCCGCGCCGTCTTTTCCATCAAGGAAAAACTTAATACCTTTAGTATGTCTCCGGATGCTATTATTCCCATGTACAACTTCAAACTCAAATTCTCTATTGTCATCCCTCCTACGGAAGACTGGGAGAACACAAAGCCTCATCCTTTTAAGGCAAGATATGGTCGATATGGAAACTGGAACAGGTATCGGCATTTTCAGAGTCTCTCGCAGTAAGTCTGGGCATTCACTCGTCCATTTTCCAAGCTGAAGTTGTTGCCATTAACGAATGTTCGAGAATAAAATGTTCACGAACACGAAAAACAAAACAATATTCATTTTTGCAGACAGCCAAGCTACACTAAAGGCGTTAAGCTTACGTGTCATAAGATCCAAACTAGTCCAAGAGACACGTCATGTGACTCTCTCAGCTAGCAAGGAAAAACGTTGTAATAATGTGAAAAGGCTATGATGGTAACGAGAAGGCAGACATCTTAGCTAAAAACGGCGCATCTAAACCATTCGTCGGACCTGAACCCTTCTCCGGAGTAAATAAAAGCACCTTTAAAAACACTATGCCAAGAACATCCTACTGGAGGAATCAATGAGTAACTCATCTGGCCAAATCTGTTCAAAACACTTTTTGCCAGAATATACTGGGAAAACATCAAAATTCCTACTGAACCTCAATAGGAAAACTCTAAAAATTTGCACAGGACTACTAACCGGTCACTGTTCTTTAAAGAAACATCTGCACCAAATGAGGCTGGTAGCGGACCCCATCTGTAGACTATGCCTCGAAAGTCAACAAACATCTTTGCACATTATTACAGAATGTCCAGCACTTTTCCGACTTAGAAAGCAAATACTTGACTATGAGGTCATCGCCCTAGATAAACTCAAACTCATTCACCCATAGAAGATTGCTAACTTCTGGTTCAATTCAGGAGCAGGAGAATTGCCCTGAAACCTCACAGGGGCTGGCACAATAGGTTTCATTCAGACACCGCAGGGCCCAGAGCTGAGCAAACTCTACCCGCCCACTAAATCTATCTATCTTAGTCGATTTGTTGTACCGAATGGTCTGGATTTATTCTTGTACACGTCAAACAAAATGCTGGCCGATCGATCATTGTGTTCTACAACTAACTAGACGTAGCAGCGCTAGCAACTGTTAACAAAAATTTGTTCAAACGGGGCGGAGGAACTAAACTGATCGTTTACAAACAAGTAGTTTGTCAACCGTTTACAAACAAGTAGTTTGTCAACGTGTTGTAAATTGGATGCCCTCTTTATTATAGGAAGTGTTGGGTCAGTACTTGATGTTGTTGCCTTTGCCACACAAGAACAAAACCGTCAGCGTAAAATGTCTTCAGGAGCTGGCAACAACTTTAAGTTAAACTTTTATGTTATTCGAGAGTTTCAGTTTTTTTCACAGCCCTGCCAGAAGCAAGCTCTTTATTTTTCCGAAAGCATTCTGATGCTGGTGTTCTTACTTTTTTTAATCATAGATTTTAATTTATTGTTAATGTTTAAAAATAATAATAAATAAATAAATGAGTTAAATTCTTTCGTCGGCGGCGGCGGCGTCGCCGTCGGTTTGTTATTTGTCAATTTCACATACTTTCTACGAACACCGACTATGTGCTCTTTGGTTTTACTGAAATAAATTATGCCATAAACTGTAGTTCAAGTGAGGCATATGTATATTTTTGATGAGACGATTTATCATTTAAAAAGCTTTGAATTTCCTAAAAAATTATTGACTTTCATGGATTTCAAATAAGGCGTTTCCAAGTGTAAGCTATTTCAACTGGTTGTAATATTTGCTCGTGCGTTATGTCAAAGAGAAATCATGTGCAGGATGATGGTGAGGTTTCCTTTTTGTCAGAATTTTAAAGATTCTGTCAATATAAAACCTTGATTAAGCGCAAACGTTGTTCAAGCGAAATATTTTTAACCGTCGAAGCGTTGTACCTGATTCCTTTTTTAGGGTGAAATTTGGACCCGCAGTTATAAACTTGAACTTCCATTCAAAATATACATTCGAAGAATATACTTATTTCACAGAAGCACATTTTTACCTCAAATTGTTCCCACACTTCTGATAGGATATACAATTATGCAAAGAGCACAGCTTCTGTCTATGTAAACGGTACTGTAGTTAATCTCTCAACAAAAATCCTTAAACCAAACACATTGTCTCTATTCTCTTTTTTTTATTGATGCTTTGTTGCTGTTTAGTAATAAACAGTTTACATGTTTTGTTTTGAACAAACAAAAATGTTACAAGTTGAAGACATCGAATTTCAATTTAAATGACAGCATAAACAAATAATTGTCCTTTTCACAATGGGCTCTTATTTGTCATCTTTAAATATTTGATTTGCGTTAATCCATTCAGCCCTCTTTTATTGGATGTTTCATGTTTGGAAGCCTCAACATTAGGAATATTCTGTCTCTCTGTGCCAATAGCAATGTAGTGTGCGCAAATGTCCCTTTGTTTACACACGTATATCAAAAGTACAATCCATCTGTTTGTAATGTCCTGAGGCGAGGGTGACGAAGATCTAATCGTTGTAATCAAAATTTCAGTGCTCAATGGTTAATGCGATAACTCCTGACACTGATGCTTGTTGATGGGGTTATTCTTGTTCCTGTTGCTGTTGCTGTTAGGTATATTGAATATATGAGCGCAAGTGTATAAGGACATCTGACATGGTTTTAGTGCAAAAAAGGGAAGAAATAGTGTAAAGGATGCGCAGGGCTCAGGGGTTTTACTCAATTTCCAAAATCAAAGCAAAATCTTGTGTGACGGTAGAATACCCTAATCCGTTTTAGATTTTCATGGAAGAGACTAAGAAAATTATCACCATGGTAAATTATTCAAATATCAAGTGTTTCGATTAATGAACATTTTATTTAAACAAAATTTTTTAAACTTTTAATGAAATTTCGAGCTTTATTTATTATTTTGGATATTCAGTATCAATTAGGGTTACTAGGATTTTTAAAAGTTCTTTCAAATCGTTTGAGCCATTGATGCCAAAGTTTTCCAAATGTTATGAACTGTGTTTAGGAAGTTCTCTTATATTTAAACCTAGCACATACAAGTATCTGATTCTTATTCAAGTTAAAGAACAGCAAAACAAAGGTATTGCTTATACAAATAAGAGGAAAATGTAAGAAAGTTTAAATCAGACTGGAATCGGTATAGAGAATTGTGCTATGCTATGGCCAAAACAATTCTGCATTATACCAGCCGAACTTCAAGTGGCCTCGAATGTCATTATCCTTGTCCTTGAGGTAATTCTGAACGAGTACATGAAGATGAACTATATTCCCTTGAAATGGAGGAAGTCAAAGTTGTATTCATACCCAAAGCAGGTACATGCTCCCATGCTCCTAAAGACCCTAGACCGATTAGTCTATCATCATTCATTTTAGAACGACTGATTGATATCCATTTGAGAAACAATATCGAAACAAACTTTTTCTCCATATCACACACAACACGCTTACTGCAAAGAGAAATCAGTAGATACTGCCTTGTATTCCTCGACATCAAGGGAGCCTTTAAAACAACGTCAGTAACACTGCATTTACAGCGACAATGGTAAACCTTACAGTGAGGTGTCTTCTGATCGAACTAATTATGCAAATAGAATAATAATAAATTCTTTCAGAATCCAAATAGCTTATTAGATATCTTAAGTATTAAGAACTTAACAATACTGTTGATTAAAAAAAAAAGATTTGGATTCCTACAGAAAAATCGTTGGAGAAACTCTCTTTTATTAAAAAAATATTGTCAGTTCCGAGTGAATATAATTTTCAAAGGAATCTGAGAAGCTGTACGACTTATTACTACGAATTATTTAAGTAGTAGATAAGATTTACTTTTCACTTTTATAATAATTTCAACAAACTGCATTGCTTGTGGGAAACTCTAAAATAATGAAACATGTACTGAAATGCACTGAATGTAACATATAACATAAAATAAACAGATCGATTAAATACAGTCCACAAATAGGTACATATGTCAAATATTTTATAAACAAAAACAAAGAATATGTATACTAAAATTAATGATACTACTATACACAAAGTCATATGACTAAATTCTTATACAAAATTGAAATACAAAGCAAGTGGTTAGAAGTGAATTTTGGTGTGTTTTTATTTTAGAATATCTTTCTTCCGGAAAATTTCTAAGTTCATATTTTTCAAACATAGACAATATCATTTGGTCCTTCAGCCTTTAATTTTGGAAACGTTTTACAAACAATAACATTTAAAAACAATAAAGTGTGTAAAAACAAAGTGTCTAGTGCGAACAATTTTTTTGAAAATCGTGTGTTTTTTAAATAAATTAGCTTCGCATAGCTTACAATAGATTCGAATAGAACTTAAAAACAATTTTGTTAACGTACTCGTATTGTATAAGAGTAATGCAAAATCTGTACGATGACACAATTGCAAGGTTATGGAATGGTGAAGAACTTTCACGAAGATTTAAGACAAAAACTGGGGGGGGGGGGGGGGGGACAGGGTTGTACAATGAGTCCAAGCCTTATTTATTGCGGACCTTGTAGACTTCTTACCCTGTGGCATCAATTACGCATGGCAATTGACATTCGTTAAAAGCACTGCTAATTTTTTTTTGTTGTTGCATCTCAGAGACTAAAGCGGTACTCAACTTACAGCAAGCTCATTTGTACACACTTATCTACAAATAAAGAGAACTTACACTTGGAAAAAAATAGAAGACGTTACAATTATTTAAAAAAATGAAAACAAAAACAAAAAAAAAGTATATTAATAGAACAAGATAAACTAGGGAAAAATTACTAAACAAAAACTATAAATAAGAACAGAAATTAAATTACAATAATTAAATACCAAATATTAGTCATGCAGGTGGAACACTGGTTCTTAGTTTTAATTTTAAAGTATTATTACTTAGGTTGAAATCGGAAATCGGAACCTACTCATGCGAGCTGATGGTTCATGCATGCCATAGTTAGTTCTGTGGTGGGACGTGGGAGCAATGTAAAAACTCTAAATTACTTAGTTAGTGAGATCCTCCACGATAGTTGAAACAAGGTGCAAGTCGGGGGCATCAGTTGAACCGGTTATTAATTGATGATAAAATACTAGATGAATGTTATTTATGGACGACATTGTACTTTTGGCATCATCGCCTGAATCGTTACAACTAATGATTAACCGTATTTCCGAGTTATTGCAAGCTATGGAGTTTGATTTTGAATTCGGATAAGTCTAAAATTTTGGGTTTCCGAAGCGGAGAAGGCCGAAACTGAGCAAATGGAAAATGGTACAAAAAAGTGGCAACAAAAGTATCATTCACAGTAGTAAGTACAAGATATTTGAGGCAATATCAAGGTCCAGTTATGTTTTACGCATTTCAAACTTGGGAAGCGAAACAGAATGAATCCGTGGAAAAACTTCTTCGGTACTACATAAAGCGAATTTTTCAACACGCCTAACTATGTGATTACTTTGGTAACAGGTTTATCTCCTCTTCACATCCAAACCCTGAAGATGCAAGTGCATTATATCTTGAAAGTTATGAAGATGGATAGTTACCGGGTTCCAAAGATTGCAGCTCTTCAAGTTATCCGAACGAAAACTAGCTGGTATGGTGATTGGATGGAGTTAGCTAGAAACGTTCGGATTGAATTAAATCTAGATTATTCTAATACAGATGCGATGAAAGTCCCTATATCAACTCATTTCTATGGTGGACATAAAACAGAGAGAAAATGATATGAACGATGCCCCTAAATCTATATTAAGACAACTTTACTCACAGGTAAACCACAATTTGAAAGAAAGGAATTGTTTTACAGACGGCAACAGTATTGTCGAAATATCGATGATGATAAAACTGGGAGCTGAACTTATGCAACTAAACTTTGTGTCACATAGAGAGGGCTTACCAATAGCTTACTCTTTATGTAATCTGGAAGAAAGAGAGAATATATTTCACTTCATTGGTAAAATGTCCAATGCTTGAGAAAATAAGACTTAATGCCTTTGGATGTAATATCTTAACGCAAAATCAAATTATAGACTTTCTCAACAACATGGAGGTGAAAATTTTATTCAGTTATCGCAGATTAGCTTTAACTTATAGAAACAAAGTTATAAACGAATGTTTTTAATCAATATTAACATTGAAAGTAGTAGAAATTCTTGGGTTTAGTACTATAGCCGTCTGCCAATCAAATAGTAATATGCATAAGTACAAATAATACTTTAGTTATAAACAAACAAAATTTAAAATATAATCTTATAATGGCCCCTATCACAAGGCCCGTCGTAGCGATTTTGCACTACGAATACCAAAATTGAAGCATCACAGACGCCCTTGTTGAAATGAAAATTTGTTGCTATTAATAAAGTTACTAACAAGTTTTAAATATCTGTTGCCAAGCTTTCAGTACCAAGACGTTTTTAGTCATTTCTATTTGACATTCATATTTCATTATCCAAAATTGCTACGACGGGCCCTGTGATAGGGGTGAATGTATCAGGGCTTGTAAATAAATCAGTCTTTAGTCAATTTTACAAATTTGTTAATAATTTCGATATAATATTTCTATATGAGACTTTTGTAACCGAAAATAACTTTCGAAATATCCAAAATAAGATGTTAGAATATACTTTTATGTGAATACCGGCGAAAAGAACCTTCACGAGAGGAAGATCAAGCGGAGGATGTTTTTTTGGTATCAAAAAATGTCTAAAAGCTTTGATATAAGAAATTCTTTCATATAATGCAACACCGTACGTTAAATTAAAAATCGACAACAATTGCCTATGAGTTGAGTACATACTACACCGAAAGAAAAACCTTGGTAAAATCAAACAGGAAACTTGTTTGTTTTTGCGTCAAGCAGGAACATACTTAAATTAAACAAGCTGGCATTTTCATTTTATTTATTGAAATGCTACAATTTTCATTGCTTAAATCAACAACGTCATTTTCAATTTCATTGTTAACCAACAATGGTTGTGATACTAGAAACATATATGTCCATGATACTTTCACAACGTTTGTGTTTCGTCAACAATTCTGAATTGTTGGTAAAATATGAACATTGTTAATCAAGTATGTTCGTGAGAATTCAGCCACGTTTTTATTTGCTCAACAGATTCAATGCAAAATTTCTATGATAAATGCCTGAATTGAAGTTTGACCTATACATTTGATAGGTCAAACTTCAATTCAGGCATTTATTATAGAAATTTTACATTAAAACTGTTGAGCAAATAAAAACGTGGCTGAATTCTAACGAACATACTTGATCAACAGTAAAGAATATTTAAATATCCCTTAAGATAAAATGGTCACGAAACTTATCATAATGAATTGAAGTTCCATTATGCGACTTCACGTTTTCTGTGGGCTTTAGTATGTAAAATATTGGAATTCAAAATGTTACTGATACTTTAACTATTCTTTATTGATTTAAGAAGTATGAACATTGTTGATCAAACATATTGGTGATAGTTCAACATTTGGTATTTGGTATTTCAATCACAAACGTGATGGTTTTTGTAATTTCAGCCTTAATTGTTAGTTAAATATGTTTGTTGTTGATGAAGTATGAAATCAACAATCACGTTGTTGGTTAAAAATTAGAACATATTCAAATCAACTACGAACATACTTAATTTAAACATTTTTATGATACTTGCCTGAAAAAAAATTGATCACGGTAGCATACTTGATTTGAAAATGCGTTCTTATTTGAATTCATCACGAAACTTGGTTAATTTCACAACTTTAGATGAATTGTTGATTAACAATGAAACATGTTTAAATCAACCAAGGTTTTTTCTTTCGGTGTACCTTTTCATACATAAACTGCAACAATTGGTAGAATTATTTTGAAAAATTAATCGAGGTATTGAGGTTAAAACCCACTTCAAAGGGCCTATCGATTACAGATTTTAATGCGAGAATTGGTGAAGAGGCAGGAATGATGAATTCAATTAAGGGAATCTCAAAGTGGCAGTCAAATGACAAAATATGCCATACAAGAGGAAGGAAACTGATTGAGTTATGTGACTCATTTGGCCTTCGCATTCAAAATGGAAAATCAGTCAAATGACAAAATATGCCATACAAGAGGAAGGAAACTGATTGAGTTATGTGACTCATTTGGCCTTCGCATTCAAAATGGAACCAGATTTAGTGATATGGCGGGAAACTTTACTTTTGTTGGTGGTCAAGGGATCGCGGTCGTCTGTAATTGAATATGGAATGCTGAGTGAGGAGTGGGAGCATTTCGTCACGGACTTAGAAATCAAAGAATTACCATACTCCGACCATTTCCTGGTTGTGCTCACTTTGCAACATCGAGTACACAAACGAGGATGAAAATTCAGACATGCAGTTACTTCGTAAATTGAAATGAAAAAACTCATGGGCTCCGGCTTTATCGACAAGATATAAACTTTCACTCATTAGATGTGATTATAAAATCATCAATACCACAACAGCATTTCAACAATCAAGAGAGTGAACGCAAAAGAGAGCCTTGGTTTGAAAAAGAATGCCAACGTACGCGTAAGTGACCTTTCAAGTCGGTTATATTTAAGAAGACTAATTCAAGAAAAACTACATTGAGACCAATTCAAACTACAAAAACCTATGTAAAATTAAGAAGAGGAGCTTTGGCGAACTGCAAGGGATTAATTTGGCAAAGAGCAAAGATGCAAGGGAGTTTTGGAAACTTGCATGGAAGCTCAGCGGCAAAAAATTTACGGCTACCACAAAGTTCCGCGAAAACGTACTCCATGATCATTTCAGGGACTTACTTAATCCACTATCAAGTTCATTAAACTGACAATTTGCAGTACCTGGATATACTGACGAGATTCTTGACTCGGCAATCACACGGCAAGAATTAGAATTAATGCTTAGAAGTTCGAAAGATGGAAAGGCGGCCGGATCGAATTATATAGCAGTCGAATTTTATAAATATGGGATGATAAGCCCTGACAAATGCTGGTTACACTTTTTAATAAAGCTTTAGAGGGTGATCTTGGTTATATTTCCAGTGCACAAAAAAGCCTGCTTATTCGATCCAGTAAACTATCGAGGAATATCATTCCTGAATAGAACATACAAAATATTAACATCGGTCCTACAAAACGACTTACAGGTTACAGCTTTGATATAGTGTCAAGGAACCTGTTGAAAGAGTTTTAAGCTGGTTTTAGAGCAGGATATTCGACAGTGGACAATATTTTTATTCTGAGGAGTGAAGCTGAGAGCTTTCTTTTACATTTCTGTTACAAGGCAGATCTTTTTGTGTTTTTTATCGATTCCAAGGCAGCTTTTGATACCATTAATCGAGGAGCCATACTTTACAAATTATATGGTTTGGGACTATCTCTTGAGTTTGGTCGTGTACTGGAAGAGATGTATAAAGGTACACAAGCGGCAGCCTACAACGGTGCTGAACTTTCCGGGTGGTTCAAAACAAAATCGGGTGTTAGACAAGGATGTCCATTGAGTCCCACCTTGTTCGCACTCTTTATTGATGACCTGATTGATTATTATCTACCTGGCGGAGTTGATTTGGCTGGTACGCGTAGTAAGGCTTTACTTTTTGCGGATGATATAATCACGTTTTCATATTCCCCAGAAACGCTACAGCTCATCATAAACAGAGTGTGTGAACTGTGAATATTGTCGGTTATGCAACTTAATAGTCAACACACAAAAGTCTAGGCAGGGTAATGATTTCTAAAGGAGGTGGTGGACGAAGAGTGGCGAGTGAAAAATTGTGTTTTAATAGAGAAACTTTAGAGTGTGTCAACGAATACAAATTTTTTGGTGTATATTTTTCAAAAATCCTTAATATGGAGACTAGGGTGGATCAAAAAAATCAAGTTTTTTTTTGATCCGACACACGAAAACTAGTTTTTAGGTACCTTTAAAAAGTACTTACCAAATTTAAGGTCTTAATATTAACGGGAAGAAGCTCATCGTAGTTTTTCATTTTCAATTTAGTGTCACATAAAATGACCATATCTTTTTAACAATAGATAGTTAAACCAGTCGCAAAGTCAATATTTATAGGAAATATATATATATTAAGACTAGCTGACCCGGCCACGCGTTGCTGTGGGAAACGTAACATAAATTGAGATGCAAGCTATCCTATCTTTCAAGTTTGATCAAACTGCATACGGTGTAGAAATTTGATTAAAATCGGTTAAGTAGTTTAGGAGTCCATCGCGGACAAACATCGTGAAACGTAATTTATGTATATTAAGAAGAAGAAGATTGAAATTTTGTTATTTTTGTTATCAACCTGTAAACAACATTGACGAATAAAATAAATAATAATCTAAATTTAAATTTCCAAATACCGTTCAACAGTTAGCTTTGTCTGATTTAAAAAGGAAGCTGTTGTGGAAAGAACTCATTTGTCATTCTAAAAGTTAGTTTTTGAAAACGCAACAATTTATTGTTATTTTTGAAGAATGAGTTTTTAAAATAACAATTTGATTGCTAAACTACGATCGTTCAACAAAAAAAAACAACATTTTAGATTCTTACGCCAACAACTTCCGCATCTGATAAAAATCGTTTTCTCAACAATAGTTTAGGATTTATTTCCTTGAAACATGAATTTTATTGTTGAGCTAGCAATTTTTCGCCTTTGAAAAATATTAAGAACATATAGAGTATTTGATTGCAACAGTTTCTGTCTTAAAGGGTAGTTCCTGTCTAGAGGCATGAAATTCAATAAATTTTTGAAGCGTCGTTTTAATGAGTTCCTTATTAACATTGTGTTGCCCGTGGCGTGATGGTTAGCATGTCTGCTTGTTAGAGTTTCGTGGTTTCCCAACAGAGGCAAAAATGTTTTTTCCACGGGTATCGCCTTTCGGGAGAAACTGACAAGTCCTCCGTTAGTAAATTCATTGCCTTAAAAACTGCTTTCTCGATTCGGAACCGGCAGGAAATTGTAGGTCCCCATAATTCCCTCACAAGGCATGGTTGTGAGAAATGCGCCAAGCCCTGGTATTCCTCGCTCTGTTAAGCCACCCTTTTTATTTATTTTATTTATTTATTAACATTCAAAAATACAGATAAAGAAAAAAAGTTAAATATTCAAAAAAACTTGCTCCTCATGAGTCTCAAAAAGTTGGCTCGTTAAGCCAGAATTCCAACTGCAATCAAAAAATAAAAAAGTTAAAGAAATTTTTAATCTCAATTCCAGAATAATGTCGCTATGGTCGAAAATACTGAAAATTTGAAACAAAATTTTTACACTAAATGACGACTTCCTGAAATTCGGGAATGAGCGTAGTTCCTACCATAGAGAAGACACTTAAAAATTTAACTTGAGAAATCGTGGCCAAACTTTTAAAAAAGAAAATTTCAAGAAAAACGCATTTAAAGTTTCCCTCCGGTTTTGATGCGCGTCAGCAAGAGACCTGTATTTCCGAATATAATTTTAATTTTGAAAAATAGTGGAAAATATTTAAGAAAACGAAATCGATCTCTGCGTTTTATTTCTACTACAGAATACCCCTTAAGGAATAAGAACTCTATTATTAAAGGAATAAAAACCCGTTTTTGTCTAAAAAACTTTTTGTTGTTTTAGCAATTTTAGGCATACAATCATTTAAGAACCCAAAATCCAAAGATTGCGAGACACCCTGTAAAACAATTCGCTTGAAATTCACCATTTTTATGACCATGAAAATTTCTTTTAAAAGAGGGAAATAGTGCCGATTTAATGGATTCAAAAGTTAGGATTTTAATGAAAAGCACAGTTAGTAGACGCAATTTTTGAAGATAATTTATTTTGTGAACTTTTTAGATTACTTTTCATATTCTAAAAGTTTGCAGCGGTTTCTTAGGACACGGCCACGAAATAAGAACAAAATTGAAACCTGAGCGGCGACGTGACGGTGGCCGAGCAATATTGCTTAGCTTTCAGTTTCGTTCTAATTTATGTTGCCTTGCCTACCTATAAAATTAAACAATCTATCTTGTACAGAAAGACCAAAATTGTCTAAAACGATTGTCATCCACGAAAGTTAGAGATATAAAGCTTTTCACATCATCAAATTATTCAAAATTAATTTGCTTTGTAATTGACAAAAACTGGCAGTAAATATTCTTAATGACCTGGGTGGCGAAGACCATTCATAAACGTTTGCGGTGATTAATTTTTTGGGTTGGATTTCTAGGGTTAACTGCTTATCCTTTGTTTGGATTCCATTCAGTTCATGAGACATTAAATCATCAAGTGTAAATATAAATACAAAAACACCCCACAATAAGTGAAAATCACCCACTCTCCCTTGTGCCAATTCAAGCCATGTGTGGGTTTGTATCGCTCAGCGGTAGCTTAATAGCCTCGCTTGCGTGAAGCCGTTTTTATTGATCATTTCAGTACCTCTAATCGGGTATCAACTATTTAATTTATACACTTGGACTGTCAAATGCGAGGGGCTGTCGCTGTCACTGCCCCTGCTACTGGATTACAGCATCCCATATAGAAAGGCTCACTCAAGCAAAATGTCCTTTCTCAATTATTATTGCTGACATCGAGCAAGCAATAAGATTCCTTGCTGGTGTTTTCTGAAAGGGATTAACCGAGCGTAAAATATTATTGCTTGATACGTACTTATTGCGACGATGGGCTTTGTAAGGCTCACTCAGTGTGATTCGAGCTCTTTTTACAAATAGGTCTACCTTCATTGAAGGATTAAATGAATATACCCAAGCAATGAGGATTGAACAGGGAAGAAGCAAAGCATGTTGTGTGTTTTGTATTGTGTGTTGACTGTGTGCTTCACCACTACCATTCAAAAGAGAACAATAATAAATCAAGTTATACTTTAGGAAGAAGAGCCATGCATATAAAGCGTCCTTTTTCAAGATTATAAGTATTCGGCATCCATTGTACACACACCCTGAGAGACTGACAATTGAATGGAATCACGAATCACCCCCGATAAATTGAGCTAACGACTTTTGTTTTTGACTTTGAATGGAAGACTTGTCTTCTTGTTGTTCCTTTGCTCAGAGTACACCGTGGATATACACTTAATAGCGATATTGCAGTAATTCAAGTGTCAGTTCTCTTATTTGCTTTGTGTAAATTTGCAATAAGGAACATTATTCAACATTCGACAATAGGAGGATTTTATTAAATTCGTCAGTGTAGTAGGTGTGCATACGTATTGTGTTTTGTGGATGTATCACGAGGGGGCGGGCGGGGTGCGCTTTGGGTTTTTCAAATATTTATTGCTTTTTGAATGCGGTTGTGGTTATATTCGATTTTGTTTTGAAAGAATGTGCTAGTTTTGGTTTTATTTTATTGCCCTGGAAGTCTGGATAAGAAAGTAAGTTTAAGATTTGTTTTTATTTTCTTTTTGCTGAGGTGTCATACATATTGTGGAAGTGGATAAGACCTTGCGAGGCCTTACAGCAGGGTGGTTATGTGAGGATTCAAGTTTATTTGTAATATTGCGTTAAGGAAGAACCTTCACTTAAACTCACAAACCAAACAGCATTCAGGAAACCTTGTCCGTTTTTGAACTTTTACGAAACTCCTTGTGATGTCCCACCGGCCTAATGGTCAGCATTTACTAACGACTTTCGGTTTCGAAACCCAGAAACATAAAAAACTTCTTAACTGATATCGCATGAAAAGTGGTTTCTCGCTTAGCCGTTCTAAACCTGAGGCTCGTCATTCGTTGTGAAGATCATTGCAACCTACTCCCTCTTTTCCCACAACTCTACGAGTATAGGCATTTCGATCTCTATAATGATTCACATATCCCACACTTAGGTATTCGTTTCAACCTAGGTGTAAAGATTTTTCAGTAGGGCTGAACTCCGAATTCCGAAAGCTTATACAAGACTCATCGTTGTAGCGAAACAAAAAAAATGTGCACAACTTGGTCGAACGACATTGCTTTTATGTGCAAAGTTCAAAAGAGTAAATGAGGCTTTGGGATAGTTAAAAAGTTTTTTATAAATTAAAACATTAAGGTTGCCATATGCTTAAGAACTGTGAAAAGGAGAAATAATTTTTCAAAAGTTCAAAATTAAATACTAAACTAGTTTTTAATTAAAATCTATGAACGCTTAAACGAATTAATCAAAGGTGTTTGACCTTTTTTTTAAGTTCTTGTTTTTCACATTTTAGAAAAACACTTTTTTCTACTGTGCATTGAAGAATACTAATTTGTAGAAATCTCTTAAGAGGTTAGGCCACCCTAGAGGCTGAAAAAAAGACTAGAAAATAAATCGAGATAACAGAAACGTGATTTTATTATTTACATATATCAAAGACTGCCTACAGCAATAATTTTTGAAGCGATTTTGACCAAATGGCGGTTGTGCAGCGTTTTTGCGACGACCGACGCGACGTCTTTTCTTAGGTCTACGGACGGACCAAAAGCTCCTGTAATTTTTTAAATAATACTGAGCAAACGGATTTTTTCTATTACCTAAATATGAATAACTTTTGAAGGAGTGAATTTGTCGAAAAATGATAAAACACCTTTTTTGTAGAACAATAAATTTTCTATAAAAATATGTGTCATTAGCGAATGATTTTATGATTTTAAGTGATGCATTTTAACATTTTGTCAGATATCAAGAAAAAAAATATTTGTTCAAACTTTAACCCTGTATAACTTTTGAAGGAGTGAATTTGTTGAAAAATGATAAGAAACCTTTTTGTAGAACAACAAATTTTCTATAAGAATATGTATCGCTCATCTCGGCACTTTGCTTCTAGACCGAAATATAAAATTCCAAAAATTATGTTTTTTTTTCCATACAATTTGTATGGGAAATGGAAATCTGCGATGAGCTACCTCTAAATATTAATTTTTCGAGCTTAAATTTTAACAGGCTTGTTCTTACACCTACTCGAAGGTAAAAATCGATGTGCATCGAGAAAAAGAAAAAAGTCACTTTTTTGAACCGGTCTAATATGTATACGTCATTTATAAAAATGACTTAATTGCGTGGCCACAAGTGTACATAATTAAAAAAAAAAAACTAATAAGTCTATTCCTTAAATGTTTCGTTATATGTAAATTAAGTTAAATGTTTTTAATTCTATTAAGTGAAGTAGGTATATATATATATATTTTTTTTTTAAGTATGTAATAAAATAATGAAAAATACAATCGTACGTTCTATTTACCTAAAGATTTGTATGACAAACGTTTCGATACAACGAATTTTCGATATAACGAATTCACTCTGGAGATTATATCGTTCGTTATACTGGACCACCACTGGACTCGCAAAGAACTTCTCGTTATCTTTATATTGCGATTACGTTTAACAATATTCGCGATATCATTTACGAATGCTTTTGGCGATACATAGTTGTGTTATCGTTCTGGGCTGTCGTTGTTTTGGGTTTAACTTTTTTTTAACTTTTAACGTTTAACTTTTTTTGCCCCATATACGGGCCCTCAATACTCCTCTTTCAATGCAAAAGAAACGTACGTATTCTTTACATTACGCCAATGTCTACTTAAGCAAGTAAGCGTAATAGGGCCCCTACACTACTCAAACCGTTTGCGCAAACATAAGTATTTTGTTTTTGTAAAATTGTTTGTGCAAACTGTTTGAGTAGTGTGTAGCAATGTTGAGTGTTTGCGCAAACCGTTTGAACAAAATCTAAAAATTTTGAATTTTCCGTGTTTGCACAAACATGTTTGAGTCGTGTGTGGTGAATTTTACTCAAACACGTGTCAATTTTTAAGGAGTAAAGATGAATAAACAAAAGGAACAAATTTTTTGGACGGAATTTATCGAAATATAAAAAAGCTTACCGGTGTTGTAGTGTGTCAAGAGCAAAGATTATTGTAATCGGGTAGTTAATTAAAGCAGCACATGCAAAATCGCTCATTGCTCCGTAGGTCTTATTGATATGAAAAACGTCAAGCAACTAATATCTCTCAAACATGTTTGAGTAGTGTGTGGCGAAACTATGTTTGCACAAACACACGTTTGTGCAAACGTGTTTGCGTAGTGTAGGGGCCCTATAAGCGAATAAGTGTACAACTATTCATAAATTCGGAGCCTTTTGGTTGAGAAGGAAGAAACAAGGAGTTTCTTCAAGACATATCTTGATGGTTACATATCTTCTTTTTCTTTTCGACGCTACGACCTTCTTGATCTCGAAAGGATCACAGCTCGCCCGTACTTAATAACTTCATAGTTCATACTATAGCAGTGAATAAGTTATCCACCCGCGGGGTACGCCGCCGGCCGCCGCGCCACGAGCGTTATATACCTGATTGGAAGAAATCTTGGGTGGTCATCCAGGAAAAATATATATGCCTTAAAACTAAAACTATTTAGGATTTAAGACTTACGAAAATTTTATTATGCTGCAGTTCATCTTTGAATAATTCATAAATGCATCTCCAACACCAACATTCGCCTCGTTCCCTATTCGTGAGTTTGCCACTTATCCAATATCACATTTCAAAGGAAAAAGAACTTCCTTGTGTTAAGTGCTATGTAAGCTGTGAATTTGCTTTTTCTCAAATCATTCATAAACGAAAATTAATATGATAAGGATATCAACTACTTGTTAAAGAGCTCATTTGCAATTTTACCGACCTACCTACCACTGGGAAGGAAGGATGTGAAGATGAATCTCAATTGCTGTACACACATTCCCTAAACCATTGCAGCACGTGCTGGCCAGCACTTAAGTGGATGTTGACACGTGCCAGGCGATTAATTTAACACCATGTATACAAATATTTTATTATTAGAATTGGTGCGATCACAACACCAAAGTAAATATTGTTTGTTGATTGAATCGGTTGTCTGGTGATGTAGTTTGCTTGTGTGAACAAACGACATTTATACTTTGATGTTCTGATTAAGTCTGGAATGTTTAATAAAACTTTTTCGAATTTCAATGGTGTCGTATCGATGGTGTGAAAACAATTATTTACTGTTGCACGTGCTCGATGTTGTGGGATTATCTTCTATGCCAATATTAATACATATATGCTTCAAAAAGTATAGAATGTCTGAGTTAAAATTATTTTTCAATAAAATTGTTTGTTTTCCCCAAACACAATACAGGAGAAATATCATCAAGTGTCACATTTGAAAAGTTAGTTTTTGAGATTCAGAAACTGTTTTCAACCTGTGCAATGATTTTCGGCTCTAGGTTAGAACAATTTCTTCTAACTGGAGTCGGCAATTCGAAGAATAGAATAAAAGGAACATCGGACAACAACTTTTTTTATTACAATTAATATGCTTTTCTCTAACGCAACGTAACGCGTTACGGCAACAGTGTATCTGGTTTAATTTTCTCTCAAGCATACGCCAGCTGTAGGCAAAATTTAAACCAGTGTGTTTTTTTGTTCTACAGATGAACGGAGGCCTAGTATTTTTTTCATCCAATTATAGAATGAAAGGTCATTCCCCCGAAACTCTCCTGCTTCCGCCCGACCCCCAGCTTCACCAATTTTCTTCAAACAAAGCAACTCAAAGGCTTTAGCAACTAAGGGCTGCATGATGAGAGATGATTGAGATGATGAAGATTCTTAGACTAGGTTTTAAGGTCCTGAAATAACAGTTCCATCATGAGTTAAGAACAATGGCTCGATGGGGAGAAGTATTTGTGTCTGTAGCGAGATCCAAGGTGTGCTTAAGGTCTTTCTCAACCCTCTGACTAATTCTTTGAGTCTCGTTTAAGTTGCAGTACATCGCTACTCTGTAAATTCTGTGGAGAAGATGATAACATTGCGGAGCACTTTTTCTGTGAATGTCCTGCATTTTATCGTATCAGATTACAGGTACTTGGAGCAGACAAGTGAGAGCTGGTAGGTTAGGTTAGGTTAAAGTGGCTGTTAGCTCGGCTAACACACTTAGACCCGTTGAGTCCATTGTGATACCACAATGGATCTAATATGTCCTTAGCCTAATGGGACCATTTCGAGCTTACAATGAAGTGGGAGAGACGCAGGACGTCAATGTGAGTAAGCTCACTAGGGTTGTCAAAGAAATACGAACCTAGGTGTATCCTACGTTTGTGAGCTAAAGCTGGACATTAACAGAGAAGGTAGTTTCCTCCTCCTCCTCATCCACACAGCTTCTGTTAAAATAGTTTGAGACAGTGTTTTGTGAAGACATGAGAGCTGGGGGTCAATTCCCGGTCTGTGAAGCTGTTGAGGTTGGATTTTCACTAAACGAGAATCGAATTTTCGGTGAAGCTGTGATAAATGTTTTCACTTCACAGCCTCACAGATCGGGAATTGACCCCCTGGTAACTTAGGCTCCTTATCATGGCAGCGTCTTTTGTCTTTCTACAACCATCTGGAAACCTATAACAAAAAGACGGTTTCTATTTGGTAGATCAATGGACCAGCATTTAGCTCTGAGTGCTTCAGCTGGTATTTTAAAAACCTGGAGCAGAGAAAAAAACAAAAAAACTTTGTATTATCTCGATTTTTCTCTTTTGCGGCATTTCATGGGATTATATACCGATTGCAAATCGATTTTTGAAGTAATTCCTTTGAATGAAGCAAATATACTACCAAATCTTTCTTCGAAGTTCATTCGTATTTAAACAATTTAATCATGTCGGTTAGCATATCCCAGCTGGAGCTTAAATCGAATCCTTTTTTTTTGCAAGAAATCAATTAATTAATTAGTAGGTTCTACATTAGGCTGTTGGCTGTTATTGTAGGTGGAACAAAAACTAGGCATTGCGTATTAAGTGAAGTGGGCGATTTGAATCCATCATGCAAAAACATTTTTATAGTGACAACTTCTTATGGGAAGGTGAAATGCTTCGTAACGTAACGTTTTACATCGCCATTTTGTGGGTCGATTGAGACTGTCAATCTTATTTATTATTTTCTTGAAGCTAATGACAAGTATGGCGATGGCCTTCAATTTCAATTTTTTCCCATCTTCAAGTTTGCTGATTCTAATAAATAGTGCGGGAGTGAAAATGCAACAACGGATGGTTGTTGCAGTGTCTCTTATTTAATTTTGTGTCTGCTATTATAATTTAGGAAAAATGAGATACATGTTAATGCAGACACTAAAAGTGATTGCCCCATTTTGCATTGCATTATTCTTTAAGGTCACCATACAAATGTTCAACTCGCACAACTTTAAGAGCAAATTTTCAGTCTTTTATGATCCTCACATATTCGTTGCGGATATTGCGGGGCCAATGAGGCTAGGGATCGGTCGAAGTGTCAAAAACATGGCAGCCCTTCAGGCGTCAATAGTAAAGGATCAAATTGCATTTTGCATGGCTTCGAATTGGGTGCAACAAGTGGACCGCTGGCTGCAAACGTTCCCGTGGTTGCCATATGATTGAAGTCGAGTTCAATTTATAAATGTTTTGATGGTGCTTCAAGTCAATAATAAAGGTTTTGAAATATTTCAACCGGCATAAGTTTTAAGGGAGGGGTTTGGGTCTCACCATTAAAAAAAAACTTTTTTTTAATTTTTATTCAAGAATGGATTCATTAATTTTATTCGCACATTTTGTATATTGTTGAGCATACTTTTTACTTTGTTGTATAATTTTACAATGCAGAAATATTGAGTCATAAGCCGGTTGGAAAAAACATTTGTGGTGTTCACTGTAAGCTGGCCGGAAATTGTGTTGAATGAAAAGTCAGAAAGTATTAAGTTAAATTATTATCTAATCTTCCCAAACGTTCTCTGATAATTTTTTGTTTAATTTAAAAACTGTTGGTATTAGTTTACAGAGGCGGCGGAAGGGGTGTGCGGAGTGTGCCATCTCTCACACCTCCACGCACAACAGCAAAAATCCCCCGCTCTTGAAATCATAAAATATAGAAAAAAATGTCTTCTTCCTTTATTCGTAATAATCGAACAAACAAAATAATTGAAAAATGCTTGATTCAACTCATTTCGCTCATAGGTTTAAGTTGAGTCGAAACCAGGCCACATTTAATTCAAAATAATAATAATAAAAAAAAAAACAATTCTATTTTAGCCATAAAATGTAAATATGTAAATACATTGATTTTGTTTTCCAATTGATATAATAATATCTGCCATACTAACGAAACATAAAAATAAGTAAAAATCGAGTGGTTCTTTGATACCTACTCACCATATTTTATTGCTTTACTCATACTTTTATTTTTATAATTACCGTCGGAAAATTCAGTGCCAGCATTTGAAAAGTAGGCGAGGACTTAGAAGAAGACACCGATGTTCATTGCTTTTAAGCTAGTAAAGCATTCCACATGCGGGTTTTACGAATGAAAATGGAATTTCTATACTTAACTGTGCGGCTGAAGTTGGGCTAACTACAAAACTGATGAGAATTGCTAGCGAGGCGAGTGTTGCGGCTAAATTGTTAAAAGGAGACTATTTCAATACAACACAAAAGAGAGCGAGACAGGTAACGTTTAGACGGTGTTCAAGAGGATCAATCGATCCTACAATATCACTTTTATCAGATTTTATACATACTAAGTACTGACAGCTTTCCGGTTTCTTGGAGCTTTTCATGTGTAACCGTTCCATTTCCACATCCAAAAAGCAGTAACGTGAGTTCCGAAACAAATATGAGAAACTGATCTTTTTAAGGGACGTGCTGGGCAAATGCAGTTTCCATCTGCTCCGGAAGAGCCCAAATGAATATAATAGATAGAAAAACGTTTGCAGTGGTTTAGCTAGCGTAGAAAAACACCTCTAAAGAACAATGACGGGATACCATCTTAACCTGCGGATTTATGTATATTGAGATCTTTTTGGAGTTTCGAATCCGAGCGAGAAAAAATATATGCTTCATCATAGAACTTACAGACTCAAACTCAGGTGGAGGCGTGCAGCCGATATTGGGAGGTATAAGGAGTTAGCAGCAAAATGGGTTTGTCAATGGGGTTGACATATGCAGAGTCATTGGAGACGAGCGTTGGGACCGATTACGTGATGGAATTCTCAATGTTCATAACAAGAGGCCAAAAGTTTTTGTTTCCTTTTGCACACAACAGTATTTTTGGCCTTACTTTTTGGTCATGCAAGAACTTGGCCCTATGAGCATAAGGTATAGATATTTCTGGTCTTTTGAACAAATTTAGGTATTCTACTGTAGGGTCAAAATTTAAAAATATTCGAAAACATATTTCTCTATCCCCCTAATCACCTCTTTGCAGCTCCAATCGAACCATACGAATTCTCTTTGGGATGGTACTTTTCGTTCTGTGAGATAATTTGGTGCAGTAAAAATTTTTGCGGTGCACAGTGCATTCGCGGCACTCCCATGCCCGCTTTCCTTCGCTACGCCCCTGCAGCCGAAACAGTCGCTTTAACGGCGTTGTGTTCCATAATCAATAAATCGTAGGGGAGAGTGGGGCAAGAAGGACCTCGGGGCAAAAAGAACCAAACCGATTTTTACCATTGTTCCTAACTCCATCTTATATTCAATAGCTAGAACTAATAAGAAACCTTCTTTCCCAACACATCCCTTAGTTTCACTGAAAAACTGAAGTTAGTTCCGGTTTAAAAGATGAAAGTTTAAAAACGGTCTATAAATAAAAAAAAAATCCAATCTGCAAAACCAATCCTATGCAACCAGTTGATAGTTCCAAACATTCTGATAATTTTAAGTTGTTTGTGATCATTAGTGCTTTTTTTAGCAGCTGCATATAAAGGCAAATATATAATATTAAGGAAAATAAAAATATTTTTTGTAAAAAACTCCTTATGGGGCAAATGAAACCAGTACGTAATGGGGCAAAAAGGACTGGTAGTCCGTTTTGCCCCACTTGCTGCTGGTTCGACTTTCAAAGCAAAACAACAACACTAGATAAGTATGTTTTACTCATTGACCCTCACGAGGATGTTTTTCACAACATATTTTATGTACTACCTACCTATTTAGGTACTCAGTTAAAATTAAACATTTATATCTTTGAACATGGTTCGAACATACGGTCGAAAAACGACTAGGGTGCTAGTTGAACCAATGAGAAATTGAAGAAAGCTAAGGAAGTAATTAAAAAAAATTTTAAGGCAACATCCTTCAAGAGTGTAATCACAATTTCAAATAGCCGGTTGATTTGAAAAAGCATACCTTAAGGAAGCAGTTCCTAATAATGCTATAAATGATTTCAGGAAAACTGGACTCTATCCTGTTGACCCAAACGCTTTTTCAGAAGACGATTATATTCCTGCTGAGACAACAAATGTTGAACTTCCGCAGCACTTTTAGGCGAACTAACCGTTGAATTTTCAAACTATAGCTGCTACAGAACTTCCTCAAGTTGCGATTCTCAACGAGAAAACAAATAAAACACCAATCTTATCTTTATTTCCGTGGAAAGCAGTATCACAGGTCCATCAACTTCCTAAGGCTTCTTCAAGTCGCACTATAGTTATGAAAGGCAGAAAAAAAAAAAACAGCAATACTGAGATCCAGCCCATACAAAAATGGTAAAAGAAATCAGTGGTTCGTTTTGCCCCATTCAAAGGTCCTTTTTACCCCGCTAGTGGGGCAAGACGGACTTTCAAGATAAGTTTGAAAAATTGTGTATATCTCTATATACAACTGTTCAACTATTCTGATTGGTTACTATGATGAAGTTCAAAGGTTGGAGTACCTACTATTTAAAAAAAAATTTACTTCCGTTTTAAGACTAGAAAAAAAATTAGGAGTGTCTAAAGCTTAAGTGGTCCTCCTTGCCCCACTCTCCCCTAATACCGGGAAAAAATGTTATTTTATTCATTTCGTTTCACTTCTTCAAACTTTAATTATTTTAAATGGTGGAAAAGGATCTCGTCAATATGTAAAAAGACCTTCCAAACGCCGAACATAATCCACACTTTACAATCATAATGGTCTGGGCATGTTTTTTCTTCTACGGAGTTGGACACATAAAGTGGATTGAAGGCATTATGGATCAGCTCTATGTTAGGATAATGCAGGAAGTAATGCTACCGTATACTGAAGATGAAATGCCACTGAATTTGTCGTTCAGTAGGAAGCAATGGTTCCAGGAAAGTAAAGTAGATGTGATGAAATGGCCCGCACAGTCGTCGGACCTTTATCCCATCGAAAACCTATGGAGCGCTATAAAAAATATGCTTCTAGATGTAAACCAAGCAACAAAACAGTCCTTTGGGAAGCGTTACAGCAATCATGGAGTTCGATAATCACAGGAAGGTGTGGAAACCTGATAAACTCTATTTCAAGTCTTTGTACTGCTGTTATAGCCAACAAGGGACATGCAACTAAATACTAATTAAAGGTACGACCATTCAGCCACATATTGTAATAAAAATGTTGACCTAATTTTTCGACTTCGTAATATTTCAAGGTAGATTTTCTTACCACTACTATTTTTTTTAATAATAGTAAACTGATGTTTTTTCTTTTTGTAAATAAAAGCTTAAAACACCACTTTGAAAACCACGTTATTGGTTTTTTAAATTAGAATTAGAATTAGAAAATTAGAACCGATCAGTTTTTTTTTTCAATTTTGTTGTTTCATAAACTCTATACTACGATTATTTTGACCGCAGCGTACCTACCTATACCTAATTGCCTACTAATCTTGATTAAAAAGATTTTCTAGCTGCCTAGCACTTTTTTTAGTAGGAGGCATCTATCTGCACACGTTTTTTAAGGTTCGATGAAACAATTTTTGGTTAAAATAACATCAACTTTTTGCGGTCGGATCACATTCTCTTCATATTTTTCTACACGTTTTAAGAAAACTGAGAAATACAAATCCTATTTTTTTTTTATATTTTTATGCATGTTCGTATGTATGGACTGCCACTAACCAACATAGATAGGTATCCATGTTCACGCATGCCAACTGCGAAGTAACTTCTAGGCATCTGTGTCCTATGTAAATTGTAGGTATTCCAAATATCGCCACAAAAGGACAAAACTCAACGGAACACAAAAACATTTAATTTGCAAACCTTCACTTTGTAAACATTTTTGTAAATAGCGTTACACCTCTTAAACGCATTTCTCTTCCGATTGTAGGGATTAATTTATAAAATGAAGTAAAAGCAAAGCAATAAAAACAAAACACATACTTACGAAAGTAGCTAGTAGGTAGTGAGTAGGTACCTATACTCCTAGTAAAAACTAACAAACAAAACTGTTCACCGCAAGATAAACCCATCGACACAATACAACACTACACCAGACACACAGTGACATGAAGTTCCCTTCTTAAGGACTCAATTTATTTGCACCATGTTTATTTCAAATATAAAAAGGGATGTTTCAATAATCAGGATGTCTCCTGATTGGCTACATGAGCACAGGGGTGGCAACTGATGCAAAAAGGGCGGTTTCGTTTTTACTCTAAATAAACTGATACCATCTCAGAAAGCAGTCATCAAAACTTTGTCATCAAGCAGGCCAAGCGAAAAAATTTCCTTTTCGTTTCTCGTTTTATCGTTTACCCCAGCAGCTAGGACTGTCAAAACAATGTATATAATGTAGCTATTTATGGAATGGAGTCATATCCAGGACTCGACTCAGCGGTACGAACGAACCATTTAAGAGATGGAAGCGTATTTTCTCTATCTTCATGGCAGTAGTCATTGTTTATTTCCCTTACGTTTACGTAGGTATACCCTCGTAATATACCAATGTGATAAAATAAAAGTGTTTTGTTCTAATTTGTGTTCTAATTAATTCGTTGAATTTATTTGGTATCAAAACTTGTACTTTGAACCATACCTACCCATAACATAACTATATCAGCAACCAGCTACACCTACATTCCTACACGTAGCCGAAGGTGTTCCTATACCCGTGTATCTACTTATCTGTTTTTCATTTTAATCTGCGAAGTGAAATAAATTTGAAAAGTCGGTCCGAAGGTGTAAGGGGATAGAAACAGCGAAGGTGAGATCTCTTACCAATGAAATAAAACAAAAGCATTTGAATATTAGATTATAGTACGAATATCTTGCTAAAGTACCAACGTATTGAGCTGCCAAACTAGTTCAGAATAAATTCATCCACTCTAGAAAGGGGTTGAGTGGAAAGCAAACATCTAAAGAGGAAATCGCGGCGCGGCGGCTTATAAAGCTACTTGCCTTTAGGTATGCGAACCATCCCAAACAGCAGACAATTAACTAAACATTTTGTATATAACCTCATAACGATTTAAACTCAACAGCAAACGAGCAATTTTTATCTTTTCTTCACAAGAATGAGAAGCAACCTATTGCTTTTAATTGCGATGATTGTAAAGTGCTGCATTTAATTCTGATTTCTGTTTATTTATTTGTTCATTTTAAATTTTACCAAGTAAGATACCTACCTACAATATCTCTAAATAGTGCCGAATTCAACTATAGTTCAACTATAGCTTTAATTTTAAGTGAAAAGTGTTGCGTTTCAGGTTCCTATGCAGTGTAGATACTACTTATTCTTTCGAACTCGCTCGGTTGCGAGAGTCCTCAAAAATCTCAACATACATAAATCCGCTGGTCCAGATGGTATCCCCGCCGTTATTCTGAAGAGGTGTTCTTCTACGCTGGCAAAACCACTGCGTAAACTTTTCCATCTTTCCTATTCTGCTGGGATTTTTCCGAGCAGATGGAAAACTGCATTTGTCCAGCCGGTCCCTAAAAAAGGCGAATCTTCCTTCCCTTCCAATTACCGTCCAATTGCACTAACGTCCCTTCTTTCCAAGGTCATGGAAACGTTGATAAACCGTCAACTTATGAAATATCTTGAAGAACGAAAGCTTCTTAATGACCGTCAGTACGGCTTTCGTAGCAAACGGTCCACTGGTGATTTGATGGCTTATCTCACTGAAAAGTGGAACCAATCTTTACATTGTTTTGGAGAAAGTAAGATTATTGCGCTTGATATTTCTAAAGCATTTGATAGAGTTTGGCGTCAGTCTCTTTTATCGAAAATGCGTGCTTTTGGTATCGATGAGTCTCTTCTTCGTTGGATTAGAAATTACCTTTCCGATCGTTCAATACAAGTTGTGTTGGATGGTTTTAAGTCTGATACCCACTTCATAAATGCTGGTGTGCCCCAGGGCTCCGTTTTGTCTCCGACTCTCTTCCTCATTTTCATTAATGATCTCTTGTCTGTAACTTCTAATCCACTTAACTGTTTTGCTGACGACTCGACCCTCAGCTTTTCATATTCGTTTCCAAATTCACGTCTCTGCTCTTCGGATGTGGAACTGGAACGGTTGCGTATGATAAGCTCATTTAATTCTGACCTTGACAGCATTGTTGCATGGGGTATTATGAACCGAGTAGAATTCAATGCTTCGAAAACTCAATGCTGTCTCTTGTCGTTGAAGCTTAACATTCCCCCATTGCCATTATCCATGAATGGTACCTGTATCGAAGAAACCGAAAAGCTGTCAGTACTTGGTATGTGTGTAAACGATGATCTTCGTTGGAACGACCACATATTTGAAGTCGCCAAAAACGCTGCTAAATGCTTAGGTTTCTTGAGACGATGCAGGAAGTTCTTCACCCCTTCTGATCTGGCTACAATTTATAAGGCATTCATCCGCCCAAAACTGGAGTATAACTCTCATATCTGGTCAGGTGCTTCTCAAACTTTTTTGCGCCTACTTGATAGGGTACAAAATAGAGCGTTAAGATTGATAGGTGATAGTTCAATCGTAGAATCGATTGATTCTCTTGGACATCGTCGAAACGTCACCTGTCTCTCTCTCTTTTATCGTTTTTTCCACAAACAGTGCTCTAGTGAAAAAGCCAGTTGCATTTCTCCCCTGAAACAATTTAGCCGGAACACCCGCCTCGCTAGGAATGCTCATCAGTTTTACCTTGAGCCCAACTTCGGACGTACAGTCAAGTATAGAGATTCATATTTTAGTCGTACCACCCGAATGTGGAATGCTCTACCTGACTCTGTTTTTCCCCTGCATTGCGATTCACAAAAGTTCAAAAGCAACGTGCACCGGTGGCTCCTTTCAAATCCTCTCCTATTTTCCTAAATGCTCGCACTGTGTTTTTACAACATTATAAGGGTAGTCATAACCCCTTGATGTGCACGCTAATTATAAAAAAAAAAAAAAAAAAAACTTAAGTTTCTTAAAACAAAAAACAGAAACCTATTTTACTATTTTTAATTGACCAGTTGACCTTAAATTTACAGAAATTGTTTAGAAGTCAGAAGAAAACGTTTTACATAGGTGCTAGAAAAAAAATAGGCAGAGATGAATGACGGGAAAGAGGGAAAGAGGCTGTAAGGGAAAGAAGTGGAGAAGAAGGAAGTAGTATTTATTTTATTTAGGGAGCAAGCAGTGCAAGTGGGCGACTCTCTGTCAAATTTTTTGCCGAACAAGGTTCAATACTGGGTCCTCTTTTGTTTTCTGCCTATGTAAATGAACTTCCATCTTCATTAGCAAATTGTAGCTTTCATTTGTATGCTGATGACGTTCAGCTGTACTTCAGCTGTTCACTTTGCCTTATTGAACATGGAGCTTTCTGCGTCAATGAAGATCTGAAGAGATTGACTAATTGGTCATTGTCAAACGGACTAATTTTGAACCCAAAAAAATCTAATCTAATCTATATAATGTGTTTTCATATGTAGAAAAACTCTTGGCCTTTCTTATTTTCCACCGATTGTTCTGAGTAATGCTGCAATCGAATATGTGGTTACAGCAAAAAACCTTGGTGTGACTTTTAATCGTTTTTTGAATTGGGATGATCATATCAATGGACTCGTTGGCAAGGTTTACGGTTTACTTCGTACGTTATGGGTAACACAAAATTTCACTCCACTAAAAACGCGTTTGCTGCTCGCTAAAACTTTGGTGATTCCTATCCTTGTCTATGGTTCTGAAATGTAACTGCAATTTCGCGAGCAAGCGAAAACTTAATGTAGCTTTCAACTCAATCGTTCGTTACGTTTTTAGACTGCGTAGATACGATAGGATATCTGATTTCGCTCCGCGCTTACTAGGGGCATGCCTCTCGAAAAATATTTCGAACTTCGTAGTTTGATTCTGCTTTCCGATATACTCCTCACACGCCAACCAAAAT